>RJWH01000571.1:0-689662 GCA_004363575.1 Solenodon paradoxus
TATCTTTCCTGATCTTAGGGAAATTCAATTTTTCACCATTTGGTTGTGAGTTTATCATATATGGCCTTTATTATGTAAAGATATGTTCCTTCTATCCCAATTTTATGTCAAATGTTTATCAAAAATGAGTGCTGAATCTCGTCAAATGCTTTTCTACATATGATATGATCATACGATTTTTCCTGGCTATTACTGATGCTATGTATTAAATTAATAGATTTGCGTATGTTGAGTCATCCTTACATCCTCCTGTATAACCCCCAGTTAGTCAAATTGGATGATCCTTTTGAAGTGTTGTTAGATCTAATTGGCTAATATTTTGTTGAGAATTTTAGCCTGTATGATCATCAGCAATATTGCTCTATAATTTTCTTTCTTAGTGATGTCCTTGTCTGCCTTTGGTGGCAGTGTGATGTTGGCCTCAGAAATGTTTGGAAGTGTTCTTTGTTCTTCAGTACTGGGGGAAATTTTGAGAATAGGTATAAAGTCTTTTCTGAAGGTTTGGTAAAAATGACTAGCAGAGCCATCTGGTCCTGGGCTTTTATTTTTGATTACTTTTTATTACTTCTTTTATTTTCTTGCTTGCGATAGGTCTATTCAGGCTTTCCATTTTGTTCTGATTCAGCCTTAGTAGGCTGTATATTTCTAAATATCTCTCCATGTCATTTAGGTTGTTCAGTTTATTAGCATATAGCCATTCATTATAGTCTCTTATGATGCTTTGTATTTCTCAGTTATCCATTGTGTATGTCTGTGTTTCTTTTTGTTTGAAACTCTTTCCAAACAAGGGGTTGGAGTTCTGCTTCCTTCCTCAGGCTAGGACAATTGACCATTTAGTATTTTGTCAACACATTTATTGCTACCTTCTCTCTACTTTTTCTTCTTCTGGAACCTTTACGATGAGAATGTTCCACTTAATGTTACCCCACAGATCTCATTTTTTGCTTTCATTTCTTTTCATTCTTTTTTTTCTCCTTGCTGGTTTTCTTGATCACATTCCACTCCCCTATTTTCTGACTCCCTGACTTGACTGAAGTTTTCTTGCAGCCTACTATTGATTGCTTCTATTATGTTCTTTAACTCAGTTTTTGTATTCTTTAGCTCTATGAATTCTAAGTGGAACTGACTCATATTTTCTCTATCTTTGTTGGCACTCTGTTTTTGTTCCTCCATTGTTTTCCTGATTTCAATGAGTATCATTTAAACTGTTGCTTTAAAGTCTTCAGTAGGTAGTTTACTTAATTTTGTTGTATTCAGATTTTCCCCTGGGTGTTTTTTAGTTTTTTTTTTGGTCTATCATTTCATGTATATTTCTCTCTTTCATCTTTTTGGCATTCTGTGTTTATTTCTATGGCTAGGGCTTCCCTGATAGAAAGGTCTTGTGTTAGTGTATTAATTTACAAAGTATAAGCCTTGGTGTTGGTCTGGGATGCTTAGCTTTTTTTGTTTTTGTTGTGAAATCACAACTTATCAGGATTCTTGAGTCATATTTGTAGAGATACATGTCTGCATTGGTCATAGTTGCTAAATGGGTATATTTTGTTTGTGCTTGTAGAGAGGAGGTGAGCTCAAGATCTTAACAGTCCTCTGTTTTGAGAACCTGTCCCTATCACATTCTTAACATCCTGAATATCATTTAATTTCTTGCTTGAAACTTCAGTTTTTGCTTTTTGGTTGTTAATTTTGATTTTAATCTTATTGATTATTTTGATGACTTTGATTTGCTTTTCTGAATTCTCGTAATTCTTTCAATTGTTTTTCTATTTCTTTGAATTTCATTATAATTGCTACTTTGAACTCATCCACCAAATGCATGTAATCTCTCTTGTCTTCTAATTTGGTTTATAAATAGGTGTCATCTCCTGGTGATGTCATAATACCTTGTGATCTCAGCTCATGGGCTCTTTATCTTCTCATCACGGTCAGGAACTGAGCTGCAAATCTTTCATTTTTCTAGGAGGTGGGACAAATGTTTTATTTTATATTTTGACACTTTCAGCTTTCTGCAGTAGAAACATTTGCTGAGTCAGTCAGTTAGAAGATGACGACTGTGTGAGGAAAGGACATTTGGGGCATCAGCTCTTTTGGACAGCAATAAGGTTACATCACTAATGGGGCCAGCACTGGAGTCAACCCTCCTATGTGAGATATTAGTCCTGGGTCTACACAGACTATCTGCTGTGGTGCTGGTGCTCTTTACTTCTTGATTTTGGAACCTGATCAAGGGTTAATGCAGTTTCATTCCTCTTTGCTACCACATGGTTTTTCCCTTTCCTTTCCAGTACTAAGGGTTATGTTCGCCACCCTGCTGTCTCATTCCTGACTGATGGGTCTGCTGCTGCAGATGTTAAAGTTGCAGCAGGTACCAAACATCTCTCTGTACCTACCTTCTATCACAGAGATGCGTGGAATTCCTGTGGTCACCTTTCCAGTGCAGTCCCTGTTATTCCCTGAGGTGCTGAGATATCTCAGCATCACCCCATGCTTTGGGACTTTCTATTGATGCTATTCCAGTGGAGAAATGTTTGTTATTTCACTTAGAAGTAAGAGAGGAAACTCCTAAGTCAATTTCTTAGGCAAAAACAGTCAAAGAAAAAAAATTAAGCCATGTGGCATCTTTTTGTCAAAATACCCTGGTCAATTACATACATTCCCTGTTATGTTTTGTTCATTGAATTAACGTTGTCCATTGATATCCCTTATGTATTATTTTTCTGTTCTTGAGTTTATTACTTGCTTATTTTATGACAAAGGTTATGTTGTTTTATGTCTGTTCTAACTTGGTAACTAAGGTAAAAAACATTCTTCTTTGAACAAACAAATAAATCTGTGGACAGTGATCAATTTGTTCAACATCCTATTTCGTTTTGGAGAATTTCTATGCTTTCTTCTCATCGTTTGGCCTCTACTCCTTAATGATTCTTTGTACTACATGTGTTCTTACCATGAAGTTTATTTCCTGCTGCAGCTCTTGATATTGATTATTTTTCTTGATAACTCTACTTTATCGAATGAGGGAAAATATTCATCAGAGATTGGAATCACTTCTCTCTGTACTCCCGTTCTTCAGTAGCAAAGGTAATTCAAAATCTGTCCCCAGGAAGACAAAAAGTGACAATCCTTTCTTAATCTCTGCATTGTCAGTATCTTTATCACATCAGTCATTCAATATATCTGCATTGAAAGAACAAACACTTCTAGAAGTGACTAAATAAATAAAAGTGATAAGTTCTGTTGTCTTCATGTTGCTTACTTATTGAATTGTATTATGATTTGATATACAAACATATGTTTAAAAGAACACTCTATGGGGAGTATGAGGGTTATAACAGCTTCCTAAACAATGGAGAAATTTCCTGATCATGAGACTTTTTAAACTTTAGATTATATAATAGGGAACATTTAACTGAAAATGCTATATGTTAATTTTGCCCATGAAAACTATCATACTTGCAGCTAGGTAATAATCATATTTCAAACTTTATCAACAGAGAAATAAATTTTTGAATCTTTTTATTTTCAAATGCCAGTTTCCTTCTCCAATTTCCAATTTGTTATGCAGAAAATGCTAAATCATCTTCAATAACATTTAATTTTTCCCCGTTTTGGGGAAATAATGTAAGCTGGAAAAGCCATTTAATTAATTTGAAGAAGTAGTTTAATGGAATAGAAATCCGAATGGAAGAAAACAGAAAATTGATTTAAAGCATTACAAAGTATTACCAGTTTTTATTTGTATTTTACACTGTTAAATGTAAAAGTATGACATAAAAGCCAAGAGGTGAGTTTTGCAATAGACTTCTGTCTAAACTTCAAATTAGAATCTTGACTCTGCTATAACCAGAGTTATACATTTTAGCAAGTTATTTCACCTCAATTTCTTTACCTGTCAATTGGGTTTATAACCAAATAGTTTATTCTAAGCTATAATTGTTGAATGCTCATATTTGTGTCAATATATAACATACAATCGATAGAAATTTTTAGGAGAAGTTCAAATGAAACAGTTGTTATTCATGAGAGTAGAAATATTCAGCTTTGCGTAAAGAAGTACAAATTTCTAACTAAACAGGGATGATGTTCTGCTATGATCAAGGGTAATGCAAAGAGCATATAAAAAATTGAATGTGCATTGAAGCTGACGATTCAGCCATGTATATTATATCCTGCAAAGCACTCTTTCATATATGAAGGAAAAATAAAGACTTTCCCTGATAAACAAAAGTTGAAGGAATTCACTACTAGACCCACCTTTAAAGAAATGTTGAACAAAGTTAGTTTATCTAAATTTAAAGTTCACAGAAGTTGAACAAGAAAATAGACAAAGCCAGCAAATAAAATAAAAATGACATTAGCAAGCCCTTGTATAAATTAATCACCCTAAATTTAAGTAAATTGAATTTACCAAGAAAAACAGAGTAGTTGAAAGGATTAAAAAAAAAAAACCCAAAATTTATATAGTCCTTAAAAGAGACTCACTTAACATACAGAGATAAAAATAGATTTCGAGTGAAAAGATGGCAATGATATCTAAGCCAATGGAATAATTTAAAAAGCAGGAACCAAACTAACATTTGATAAAATAGATTTTCTGCTAGGAAAGTTGACAAGAACCAGAGAGGGACAATGACATTATATTTACTAACATATGTGCACCCAACATAAGTCTATCCAATATATAAAGTAAATATTAACAGAAATAAAGGGACAGCATAATAATAGTAGGGGATTTTAAACTCTATTTACAGTAAAGAACAGATCAAACACACAGATAATCAATAAAGAAATAACCTTAAATGACAAATTAGATGAGAAGATCTTAATAAATATCTGTAGAGTATTTCATTTCCTCAAAATAGACTACACATTCTTTTTCAAGTGCTCATAGAATATTCTTAATGATAGAGCACATATTGGGACATAAACAAGTCTCAATAAATTTGCAAAGTTTGAAATCATATCTGGTGTCTTTTCAGAAAACAAAGTCATCAAATTAAAAGTCAACCAAAAGAAGACACTGGAATACCACGGAGTAGAGAATTAAAAAAGTATGTTATTGAAAAACTGTTAGGTCAACGAGGAAATCAAAAGTAATAATAAAAATATCTGTAGTTCATGTACCCTGGTATATTAGTTATTATAGTCACAATACTGCTCACCTTTACTCCTGCCTGAAACTCCCCTTTAAAAAAATTATGTGGAGTCAAAGAAAATAAAAACATAACTTCTCAGAACTTATGGGATGCAACAAAAACAGTATTGAATTGAAAATTTATAGTAATACAACTCCAATTCAAGAATCAAGAATCACACCTAAACCTAAGGAACTTTAAGGAGAAAAATAAATTCAGAAGTAAAAAATAGGAAGGAAATAATAAAGGTCACAGCAGAAATAAAAAAAAAAAAATAGAGATTTAAAACACTTAAAAAATCAGTGAAACCAAGAGCTGGTTTTTTGAAAGGATAAATAAAATAGACAAACTGGACTCATATATGGTTTAGCTAGGCTAGACTCATAAAGAAGAGAGAAAACATAAACAAATAAAATCAGTAATGAAGATGAGAAATTACAACTGACACTGCAGAATGCAGTATTTTAAGTATTAGAAGAGAATACTATGAAAAACTTAAGGGTTGGAAAACAGAAGATGTGGACATATTCTTGGAAACATAACATTCCAAGACTACATCAGAAAGACAAATCCTGAATATATCGATCACAAATCAGGAAATTGAAATAGTAATAAGCAATCTCAGAAAACAAAAGCACTGGAGCAAATGGTTTCACTAGTGAATTCCACCAAATGTTCAAAGAAGTAAAACTATCGCTATTTTCAGATGACGTAATAAATAGATAAAGAACTCCAAAAACTCCAGTAAACAAAAAACTACTAGAAACAATAAAAAATACAGTGGCAGACTATGAAATTAGTATTTAAAAAGTATGTAGTATGCCTATATACAAACAAGCAGAATGAGATCTCAGAAAAAATCCTATTTGTAATTATGTCAAAAAAGTATGAAATACATTGGAATATATTTAATCAAAGCAATGAAAACATTATTTTTTTTTTGAAATCTACAAAGTATTTTTAAAAGCAATAGGACATAGAGAAATAGAGGGATAGTCCATGTTTATGGATGAAAAATTTAAATGGAGGGTCATATTTAACAATATACACATTTAATGCAATTCCCATCCAAATCTCTAAAACATTCTTCACAGAAATAGAATAAAAGCAATGAATTTTCTTTTGAACTATAGATTCCAAATAACATAAACAATATCAGAGGGGGAAAGAAAACAACAACAAAAATAGGAGGTCCCATTCTTCCTGTCTTTAAACTATACTACAAAACAATAGTAATCAATTCAGCACAGTACTGAAATAAATACAACTATTTAGATCAATAGAATAGAATTAAGAGACCAGAATAAATTCACACATATTATATCAGACAATTAATTTATAACAAAGGAGTAAAGTGCATACAATGGGGCAAAGACAGTCTCTTCAGAAAATGGTGTTGGAAAACTGGAGAGCTAAATGTAAAAGTTTGAAACTAGATCACTACCTAACACATACACAGAAATTAATTCAAAATGGATTAAATATTTAGGTGTAAGGTCTGAAACAATTATATATATATATATATATATATATATATATGAATATACAGACAAAGCTCACCTTGATCTAACAATTGTCTTTGAGAACTTGACCCTAATATCAAGAGAAATGAAATCCAAAATAAACAAATGGAATTAAAAAAAATACTTCTGCATAGCAAAAGAAATTCTCTTTTAAAAAAAAGACATCCTACTGAATGAGAGACGATATTTGCGCATCATACATACGACAGGAAGTTAATATCCAAAATATAAAAAGAACTCAAAAAACTCAACAACGAAGAGTCTAATCATCCTATTAAAAATGGGCAGATGATCTTAATAGACACTTCTTTAAGGAAGGCATACAAATTGTTAACAGGTAAATGATAAGATAGTCTAACTCTCTTGGCATTAGAGAAATACAAATCAAAACAACGATGTGATATCACCTAACACTAGTGAGAATGGCTATTATCCAAAAGAATGGAAACAAGTGCTAGAGATTATGTGGATAAAAAGGAAATCTTATACACTGTTGGTGGGAGTGTGAATAGTGCAATCATTATGTTAATCTGTGGAGAGTACTCAAAAATTGTGAATGGGAACTCCATATGATCCAATTATTTATTTACTGAGTATTTACCTAAAAGCACAAGAACACTAATTCATGGAGATGCATGCACTTCTATAACCTTTGAGTGTGTTTACAATAGATAAAAACTGGAAACTTAAGGGCCATTTGACAGGTGAATGGATAAAGGTAATGTGATATGTATACCAAGTGGAATACTACTCAGCTACTGGAAAAGATGAAATTTTGCCATTTGCAGCAACATGGATGGACCGAGAAGGAATTTATGCTTAGCAGGATAAACCAGAAGAAAAAAGGTAGACATCATATGTTATCACTTATACGTGGTATATATAGAAAGCAAGTAAATATTAAATTAGCTAAATCAAACAAAAATGTACTTTTTGTCAATAAAGGCAAATTCATTTTTGCAGAATGAGAATGTGGAGGTGGGCAGGCAAAATGGAAAGAAAGCATCAGTTGTATAGTGAAGGAAGAACTGAAATAGTCGTGAACTTAACAGCTGTGTATTTACTGAATTACATCTAAAACCTAAATAACTTTATGGTGCAATATTTTCTTCAATAAAATTAATTAATTTTAAAATTTAAAAAACCCTAGTTAAAAAATTAACAGAGTATCTGAATAGGTATTTATACAAAGAAAACATACCAAGAACTTGTATAAAACTCAAAAAGAAAATAAACCACCTGAGATATAAGATGAATTTGAATAGACACTTTTCTAAAAAAAAAGACGTTCAAGTGACCAACAGGTATTTGAAAACATGCTCATTGTCTTTTATTCAAGGTAATGTGAATCAAAACTTTTATGCAGATGACTATCCAAAAGACTTGAAACAAGAAGTATAGATGAAGATATGGATAGAAGGGAACACTTTAACAATAATTTTTTCCAGACTCCTTGGTTACACCAAAGACCTTATCCTCCTTAGTATGGATTATGGTAAAGATGTTCTAACTGGTCTACCTATTTCAAGAGCAATCTACTGTAGACCATGTCACTCACTGTTTCCAGTCCGATTGTCCCCAGGTTCTACTTGGTGAATATTCTTAAAGGTTTCTCAATAATAAAGTGAGAGATTATCTCAGATAGGTCTGAAATTAACTCAAAGCATTTAAAAGTGAGAAATTTCTTTGGTATTGTAGAGGCAAAAATCTGTGTTTAAAATACACACTCATGTGAACTAGTCCTAGTGCCAGAGGCTTAGAACTGATGGCAACTTCCAGCCTCAAGCTGTTTCAAGTCAAGGCAACAACTAAACAATTGCAAGAAAATTAATTTTGCCAACAATATGAATGAGTTTGGAAGCCAATTCTTCACTAATTGGGCCTTCAGATGAAAGTGCAGACCAACACAGTACCTTAATTGCAGCCAGGACAGTACTGGAACAGACAGCTTAAGTAAGCATGCCCTGACTCCTGACACATGAAACTATGAGATAATAGATATGTGTTTTCTTAAAACCACTATATTAGTGATGTTTTGTTATGCATCAATAGATAACAAATAAATTATATTATCTTTGCCAGCAGTATGTTTATACCCCCACTCTCTACCTGGTTCTACTTCCCACTAAAATCCCACAAAAATAAATCTTTAAGAATCAACTTAAATATCACCGTCTCCATGAACCATTTTCTTATTTACTACTACTGGTAATAGTACCGGTTCTTGTTTTCTCAGAGTACATTTTGCCATTATTATTACTACCAATCATACTGTATTTAAATATAATTTTATATAATTATTTCTTTTTATGAACATAGCCACCTTGAGAGGAGAATTTGTATCTAAGCATAGACTTAATATGGGAATTTGAATACATAAAATATACAAACAATTGAATCAGGTGATCTAACTTTCTTTGGTATGCTTATAAGAGAAATTTTATGGTTTCTTATTGTATTTCAAACTATCCATTTATATCTCAGACTTCCCTTATCAAAAAATGGGAATATAATTCTTACAAATGACAGAAAACAGAAATTGGGAAAGTAGTAAAATTCAGGGAGAAGAGAGGCTTCATCTTCAAAGGATGATTTTTAAAAATGATAATTGGATATGAATATACTACTTTAAGTTACTTATATGATGATAATAATGACTTTGAAATTCTGAAGATATTCTGAAAAAAATAAAAGGGTGTGAATTAAAATAAAAACAAGAAAAAGGAAAGGAGTAAAGGGAAAACAGAGAAAAATAATATATGGAATGAAATATGTCATCATAATGCAAAATAACTCCATCTAATCAAAGAAGTATTTAGTTCTATCTCTTAATATAATCAGTCATCTAAAATGTGACATATCTATAACTAATGAAATTTCATAAAGTTAACCATCCAGATGATGTCATACATTCTACAAATGATTTTTCCTCAAATCAAGAGTTTAATTTTATTAATAATACGAGAATGAAAAGCATATTTAGCATCTCCAAGGACTCCACACTGAGTCTTATTTCTGGTTATAGAAACCCACTTCCATATAGATAACTCGACAGTAATAAAATTGCAAATTAGGTATCAATACGTATTTTTTTAATATTTATTATTTGTTATCCACAGTTGTACAGCTAGTGAGTGTCAAAAGAGAACATGTCTCTTCAGAGTGAATTCTGAGGTCTTTTACTGCAATGTTTTTGCCTTCATACCAATTAACTAATATACCAGGACACCCCCATGCCTTCATAGAAGGAAGGAAGAATGACTAAGAATTTCTTGCTATTTATTTGTCTGATTCTCTAAAACAAAGACCCAAAACACAAAGAATCTTTGGGAGAAGTGTCAGGCTATTTGTCATCCCTTAATAGTCAAGAAGATATCATCTAAAAAGATCTAAGTAAAAAGAAGGAAGTGTAAAGAGATCTACAGTAAGGTATTTCGTTTCTCGTTTATCACTCCCAAGTCTCATTTTCCTCATTTTAAAAATTAGGTTACTTATTCCTTTCTTGCCTATATCACAGAGAAACTGTGAAAATATGCTAGAATAAAATGGACAAAATTTATTTAAAAGCTATAGTATGCCTTAAAACTACGTGCTGCCATTTTTCATATAGAAGCCGTTCCTTAATATTTTAAGTGATTATTCAGCAAAACTCCTATATCATGCAAAATAGTAGATTCACTAACATAGGTCATTGTATTTTATGTTTCATAAAATATTGAATTATGTATCCTTTAAAGAATGAAGATTAATAAGTAACCAAAAAATGCAGTACTTGACTGTGGCTGCATTTATCCTTATGTAGGAATGAATGACAGTTAACTGACTGAGAATTATTGAATATAACATTTAAAAAACATCATTGCATTTGGAAGTAAATTCAACTTGAATTAAAAGAGACATAAAGGCTATGGCTTAGGTTGTCTCACTTCTTGATATGACTTTGTTACATTGGTGACTTAACAGCAGATTGACCTATTCATTTATAGTTTGTCTGCTCTTCTACAACTCTGTTAATTCCATGAAAAGTTTTAAGTAACTTTCAGGTACTAAAGAATGATTTAAATTCTTCAAAATAATAGCCAGTTTTAAAAATATACAGAAATTTTAGGAAACAATTTTTTTAAATCATCCTTCTGAGTTTCTCTGTATTGCTGTTAGAATAGCTATAGTACTTTTTACTTACAAAATTGAAAAACAGTAATTACATAGATGAATCATCTAGTAAAAAGAAAGTGAGCTTAAGTATCTGATTTAGCCTGCTATGCTGGGAAATTAATTTTATAA
Organism: Solenodon paradoxus; assembly: GCA_004363575.1. NCBI lineage: Eukaryota > Metazoa > Chordata > Mammalia > Eulipotyphla > Solenodontidae > Solenodon > Solenodon paradoxus. The sequence goes on from RJWH01000571.1 coordinate 10,940, forward strand.
TTAAATTTAAAATATTATTATAGAGACAGGTTTCTAGAATTGATTTTGGTTTGGGAATCTTGTTGAGCAGATTTTTATAAAGTGAAATAAATTTTGCTAGAAAACTGTAATATAGAATTAGCAATCCCCAATTTCACATACTGTTAATTACAACTATGAATTACTTAAAGAAAAATCTTATCTAGTCATTTTCCATATCCTCTTAGTAATAAAACCCTTATTTATGTAGATGCATTTTAAATAATTGCTTCCTGTAATAGCTCTCTTTGAGGTTAGAAATTTGTTTATTATGAATAAAAAGAAAGCAAAACTGTTGGAGTTGCCTTTATACAATGAAATTGGAAATATTTTTCTGCTTTGAACCTTATCCCATGATTTGGATGCTCAAGAACCAAATCAGTCTAATTATGAAGCTCAAGATATTAGTACCCTACTAATCTATTGATTAGACATGTAATGATTTCTCATTTTGGCATTACAATTCTTAAAATTGCCACATACTAAAAAATAAGAAATCAAATGGATACTCAGAAAAACTTTCTAATATTCACTGTATTTATCTACTTCCTAGCAGTTGATTTACTGTAGTACAATATAATATAATTTATCATAGTACAATATAATAATTATCATAGTATATAATCTTAGTACAATATAATAGTTATGTTTTTGCATATTTGTAATGATGAGCGTAATGTCAATAAGTATTAGCTAAAACTAAAATGACTTACATCAGGATTTCAAAAGTTAATAATCTTCTTTTCTCTTCTTATTCCTCATTATTCTGTACTTTACACACACATACACACATATTTGCTGTTCCCTGTTTCCTCCTTGGCCTTAGCAGATTTTACAGGCTGGAATATAATACAGAGAAAAGCAAAAGGTGTACAGTAAATATTGTATTCATAAAGACAAGATAGTTATTTTAATCTAGTTATTTTTATAGTGAAAACAACCACTCTGGGCTACATACGTTCTTCGCATATGCAGATTTAATAATAGATATTCAAAAGAAAAACCAACATTCACAATAATAACAAACACAACTTGTTTAATAACAATTTACATTGTATAAATTTCACTCATATGCCTGATCTCACTGTATCTTTGCAGCAATCTCATGCAGTTGTCAGGGCAGTTTTATAGATGAGTAAATAGTACCACAGAGAAGTTAAAGGGACAACTCAAAGTCAGTAAATGTAAATTGCAGCTAGAATCTTTTGATAACCAAGTCAATGCTTTCTTGATATACTAGCCACTTTCTGCATTTATCTTAGCACAGCACAAAAAATACCAAGAGCTATTATAATAAGAAACAGATTTTGTTCACAAGCATAAAATGCATTCCTGATGTCTTTGATTGAACAATTGCTCAGAATCCTTTTGATCTTTGTGCCACTTTCAAAACTCCTTCAGCATATTCTTCAGGGTTCTTGACTTCATAGATAAATAGATACTGAAAACTTTGACCTTGGAAGATTTCTTAATTAGTTGTAACTTAATGTTGAATAACTGATGAAACTACTTAGAATTTATTTTTTACAAGATTTAAAACATATCCATTTGAAAGAAATGAGAATTTCAGTACTTTTAAAGTTTGGCTATTGAGAAATACCAGTATACAAATGTCCAAATTACTGCTTCCATGAAAATAAAAGCACTCTTTGTTTTAGAAAAGAAAATATATGCAGAGAGTCAGTCAATGACAAAGATTTTTAAACATAGGAAGTCACTACAGATTCAGAAAATTGGTTCATAAATTTTTATTCAGTAGAGAATCTTGTAAAAGATGGTGGAATGTACAAGTCACTAGAACTTGGAGTTAAAATCATATTAATAGTCCTATCCAAGGTCAAATGGATATTTGAAACTGTAGTTGATTGATTTTCCCCCATTACTGCAAAGAAGTGGCCACTACTCTCTTGCCTGATCAGAAAAAGGAGTTTGGCATGTAAGCTCTAGAGAAAGTTCTATTTTCAAAATGTATTAACTATGTGATTGTAGACAAGTTTACTAAACTCTGAATTTCCATTTCCTATAAAATAGGGATATGATGAAACCTAAAAAGCAAATCAATGATTACAGAAAGAGAAGCGGGATGGCGGGTGGGCAAATGGGGTAAAGGTGATTAAAATGAAAGAGTGGAGAATTTACTGCATGATATGCAACTGTTGATTTACTATAATGTATACCTTAAACCTATACAATATTATAATGCAAGTTTCTTCAATAAAATTATTTAAAAAATAAAAGAATATGGGAAAACTAAATGCAACTTTCTCACAATAGTCATCACATCGTAAGTGTTTGATATATAATGGTTATTACCACTGTCATTGTTAATATTATTTCTGTTTCTTTTAGTCCTAATGTAACAAGTGCAGAACTACAATCTCATTCCTCAGAGTCATGTTAATCTTGTATTTCAGGTTATCTAATTGTTTTGGTGATCTGTCTTACAGATCACCTGTTTTGTCCATTCCTGTCCTTTCTTATATTCCTCATAGGTAAGGATGGATTAAATCAGCTAGTTTTTCATATCTGGTAGCAAGTGTCTCATGATAATTGCTGAGCAGTTTGCAAATCAGTTTTCAATAGAATACTGTCTCCATTGTAATCTACTTAACTCAGGGAAAAGAAAAAGTTTTCAATTATGCCTCATATTCTATTTTACTTGTTGGAAAAGATTGAGGAGGCTGTTCTAGTTTCAGAAAGGTTATTTTTTGAAGAATTATAAGAAATGAAAATTAGAATTAAAAGAGTGAAACAGATTTTAGGGAGTCTTTAAGACATTGCAATGAAGAGTTTAAAACAGTGGTAAAAATTTAATTTATCCTTTTGGTCTATTCTAATGGATTATTCAGGACTTTCAAAATTTTTTAGTTAAATAAGTACATCCTTACCTCTTCACATACATACATATGTACACACATACATACCTCTTTAGGAAAACTCACTGTTATCAGTTGTCAATGTCTGCCTTGAAATATGGAAGAAAATCTGATATGTGTCTTCTATATTGAACTAGACCATGTGGTAATAAATAGAAACTAGAGAAATCTCAGATTCTAAAACCTTTAAAGAAGACTGGCTTGGGCAAGTTACTAAGGGCTCTGAGGTAAGGTCAGATTGAAGGGGCAAGAAAAAATTAGAGAACTAAATGACTGTTTAAATAAATCAGGCAAATTCTTCATCAGACAACATCTTTTAGGTTTTACTTGGGTATATGTGTTATGAGAATCTGCCTAGAAGATTTTATAATTACATCAAAATATCTAAAAACAATCTTCAGTCTTGAAGGTTAGCATTGCAAAGTAGATATGTTTATCAGTCAAGCAGACTTGGAGATGATGTATTAACATCACATTCCCACATCTCAGGGACTTAGAGCAAGAATGTTTAATTTTTATTCATGATATATGTTCACTACATGCCAACAGGGGACTTCATCTATATCTCCCACATTTAGAGACTCAGGGTGATAGAAATTCCACTATCTGAATAAGTCAAACTGAAAAGAGAAGAGATTGATACAGTCTTATAATAAATATTATAAAAAATGCTCTTACCCAGAAGTGACTTATTAGTCCAGGAGTGCTGGCCAGACGATTCAAGTGGCTTGGCCCAAGACTAAGTATTGGTAGAAAGTAAAAATCTTCCATGTCCTAGCAGCATAGATGATGCAAATATGAGTGAGTATTAGAAAAATATTTTACTTTAGTACCATATAAAAACATATTGAACTTAAAAGTAGTATAAAATGTAAATGTTTCTGAATTGGTGGAAAAAGGAGAGCTCCCCATTAGAGTAATTAGCAATTATAACAATGATTAATAACCTTATCTGAGGTTGTCAGATACCTTATTGTGTGTCATGACTTGATATTTATAATAACCTCATTCAGATATCAGGACAGGTGATATATTAATCATTTAGTTGATAAGGAACCTGAGGCTAGGAAAGATTAAGGGGAACAGTGCTAGTTCTGTGGCCCATTAGTAAAGCAGTTATCAGTCTCCCATGTTATATTTAGTGACCTTTTAAGTTAGTGTTTCTCTAACTTTCATATTCACACAAGTCACTTAGGGATCTTATTAAAATTTTAAATCATTAGTTTTGGGGTCAGCCTACAAGTCTGCATTTGTAACAAGCTCCCTTGTGATGGTCATGCTGCTGATCCATGCTCCCTACTCAGAGTAGCAAGACAAGCTGAATCACACATCATTTCCTTTAACTTTTCAGTCACCACAACTTCATATCTTGTTCCCACTTTTACACATGTGAAAGCCTTAGAGGCAGAGTGGGAAATACATGTTAAATTGCACCATGATTGTGCCATGTCCTTGAACTTTGTAGAACTTCTAGTAAAACTTTATAAAATATACAGATGATAAGAAAATATGAGTTTTGAGACTGTGTCATTTGATTCACCGTTGCATTGCAATGAGAGTCAGATGATGTGAGTACTGGTGATATTAATGCTGCTTTCTTAGCAGCAAGTCTACACCCACAGAGGTGAGAGTTAAAGAGAGAAGGTAATCAACTGCTGACTCAGTACCAATTGCAAATTTCGTGTTTATAACACATTGATAGCTATTAAAAGTGGTGTTTTGTGAAAATTACATTTATTACTTTCTTACTTAAGTCTCCACAGAGAAATCGCTTTTTGCCACCTGACTACACATTTGACATTTTGAAAGCTAAGTGTAGCTTTCGATCATAAATAACATCTTGAGGTCACTGTGTGCTATTCAATTCAAAGTAGACGGGCTGAACCAAAAAAATCATTTTTCTTCAAGGACAAAACAAAAGACAATTGACTGAAAGAATCTCTTTGGGTCCGGTTACTCAGAGGGTCTTTGGGGAAAATTTGTCTGAGATTTTGGTGATCAAGTAGCATGCCAGAGTCTGAAGGTACATATCAGTCAGGTTTGACACGCTACTGATTACGCCATTAAATCACTATCATGGGCTTGATTTTTCACATCAGGTCAAGTGAAAAAAAATTTGATGATAAGCCTTTTTCAAATTTTCTTATTGGAGCTTCCCTGAATAAATTTATATTTTGCATTTAGCTAAGCTAATCGACCATAAATATCTATTCTTAATAAGAAGATACTTAGTGCAGACATCATGTTTCCTTAAGCAGGGTCAAAGAACTATTTTAACAAGATCGGGATACATTCACGATGTTAACTCTCCACAAAATTATTCCATGTGCTATGGGTTATTTTGACTTTAACTATATAGGAAAAGAGAAAAAAGATAAAGATTACCATTAACTGTTAGACAAATGACTAATTGTCCGTAAAATCTGCACTTGAATTGGGTTAATGTTCTCATTCATGGAGACCCTCGTAAGTAAATTTTTTGTTTACATTATATTCTGTATGAAACAATTTAAGAAGATGAGTATTTATGACTTAATTTGAAGTATCGATGTGCAAATATAATTTTTCAAGTTGTGCAATTGTAATAGAATTTAAGCATTCAGAAAGTCAGTGAACAGAGTAAAATGGTGGTTACTAGGGCTTAGGGTAGGTAGAGATTAGATTGATGTTGTTTAAGGGTACAAGCGCTTGTAAGAGTAGAAAATAAGCCATAGTGACCTAATGCACAGTATAGTGAATATAGACAGCAATATTGTACTCTAATTATGTAATGTGATAAATATAGCTAAAAGGCAATCATATTGCAATATATAAATATATCAAAGTAACATGTGTGATTAAATGTATACAATAGTATTAGTTAAATATATTTAAAAAATGAATTTACATACTAGTGCTTATTATTAGGGAATAACAAATTTAAGATCCTAAATTTAAGATCCAAAACACTAGAATGCTTATTAAGGAAACAACATAAAAAATATGTTGGTAATAGCACTCTATCTTCATTATAATAATTATCTTAGATATATTTAAAAACATTAAAAAAAACAGTAAATAGAATGGTACGAACATATTGCCACAAGTTAATATAAAAGTGTCCATTCATTAGCACCATTACTATTATTTAACCTATTCTTAGAGTGCGAGAAATAAAAATTTAGAGAGATTTTTGTTATACATAGCTTTTTTAAAATTTATGACTATATTGTGAATTGTTTGTATACTTAGCAGGAGTCTTCATATTTTTATTATTTAGAAATATTTCAATATTAAGATATAATATATTTCAATCTCTGAAAAATGTAAATTTTTCAGTTCTCATGTCAAGATATATTAGATTCCATAAGATTGTTTTTGAAGATATGTTAGATTTAACTTGCTGATATTGGTATAATCTGCAAAAATAACGATTCCTGTTTTTTTAAACAAAATAGTGAATTATATAAATGACTAGATAATGATAGGTTAGAACTTAGATATGTGCTCTCTAGACCTTTAAAGTACATATATTTCCAATATTATAGACTCAGAGAATAGAAGAGAAAATTCTCAAATTATTCTGTATAGCTAGAATAACTATTGACTCTAATGCAGAATAAGAATAAAAATTTTAGACCAACCTCACTTACACATATAGATACAGAAATCTACTACAGGCTGACTGGTGGTATAACAAAAGTAAAAGTAATCCCAGAAATAAAAGTGCTAAACAAAATAAAGGGAGAATGAAAAGAAAAACTTTTCTGGTCACATAAGTAGGTACAAATAAAATTCTGTAACTATTCATAATGAAAATTGTTTCTAATTGGAAATTAAAGCAAAGGAATTTCCCTAAACATATTGAAAGGTATTGTCTCATTGGAAAGATAGCTGCTAAATATCTATGAAATAAGTTATAGCTAATGGTAAAACATTGTTTATTTTGTTTAGAATATTAAAATAAAGATGTTTGTAATCCTTGATTGCATTCAGTATTATTCCAGAATATCCTAGTAAAGTACAGTAACACAAGCAAGATTAATAAATTATATAAATAAGTAATATTATTTGCAGGCGATGTAAATATCTATATGGAAAACATAAGAGAAAATGCAAGAGTACCTTTGTAATGTTTTAAATAAAATAATCAATTGCATTCTAATATAACCACCAAATATTAAAATGTAATTTTAACAATATATTTATTGTAGTAACCAAAATAAATGAAAGCTATCTATGAATAAACCTAACACAATATATGTATTACTTCAATGGACAAATCAATGTAATTGGTTACTGTTTACTAAATTCTAAATAAATGAACATATAAACTAAGTTCATGTGACTTAATATTATAAAATGACCAACCCCTGCTCTCCGAACAAGTTAAATATTTAATGCAACTTTATTGAAAATCATGATAGTTTTTCAAAGACATTTTAAAGGTCTTCTGACATTGATATATAGAAATTAAAAAAAAGCAGAAGTTGTCAAAATTTTAATTAAAAGAACAAAGTCAGGATATCTGTCCTACTAGATATCAAGATTTCCTATAAAGCTAGTTACAATTGTATTTAGTCTTATAGGTAAACATAATTAGAGAACTAAGAAGACCTTTATATGTGTCTAATTGTATATATGGAAAGAGTGACATTTAGTTTTGAACAAAACATATATTTGGTAAGTGATCTTGGAACAAGTGGTTATGTATATTTAAAAATTGATTCACTTCTGCAGAAATTACATAAGATGGAATTATATGAGAATAAACTAAATCTGAAAAGAAAAATTACATTTTTAGAAGAAAGGTAAATGTCTTGATACTGATAGGATTATTTTTATAAAAAGTACCAACTGTAAAGGAAAAGATTGATAATTTAATTGAATTAGAATTAAAAAAATAAATTTCATACATCTAAAGGCATGACAAAAATTTGAAAGGTAGCTGACAAATTTGAAGATTATATTATATGCATAAAATTATTATATATAAAAAATAAGTAAGACAAATAAACAACTCAATAGAAAAATGGGTAAATGATATGAATAGGTAATTCAAAGAAGATAAAACTACTGGCATAAAAACATATAAAATGATATTCAATCTTACCATCATTTAAACAGATGTGAATTAAAATCAATGAAATGACATTCATACCAATAAGACTGGGAAGACATGATTTATAATACTTAGTGTTGGCAAGTACTATGAAACATATGAGCTCTCATTCCATGTAGTAGGATTGTTGCAGAACTCTTTCAAATTTCAAGTGATATTCTATAGGTCCAACAATTCTACTCTTAAGGTCATTTCTTTCATACGAATGCAAGAAGGTTTTAGCAGAGTTTGAAGCAGTAAAAACTGGAGACACTGATCAACATTAATAGTGTTTATCAGTAGTCAGGTGGCTTTGGGGGATTTTTGGAGACTTTCATTTTGAACCACATAACTGTATTTGGCAAAGTTAGAACAGAAGTGAATGGTGCAATAATTCTGTTTCTTTCTACACACCATGATTATGATGATTTTTTTTAATATGAAATGCCTTTATCACGTGCGTTCCTAAGGCTCTGTGGAGCTGTACATCTTCTTAAGTTACAGCAGATAGCCTGAGCAAGAAACAATTATTTTCTGATATTTTTGTATTGTTTGCTATTGAGTGAAAACTCAATAGTAGAAATTGAGATTTAATTTCAATAATTTATCTCAAGAAGGAAGAAGAAACAATCATGTTGAAATATCCAGGAACTTTTATTTGTCTTTGTAATGCCTTATTTCTTATTATTGGTGGTGAATATATGATGTTTATTTTATTTGCCTCTGCATTAATGGTTTCCTGAATTAGTTCAGCCTATTTGAAAAGAAAGATTTCTTTATAATTTTAAAAATGCCTCTGCAGATCTGTTTGGGGATAAAATGTTGTTTTGCTTATTTATTTTTTCACATTCCTCCTTATTCTGCATATGAACTTCCTTTAGATTTATAACTATTTCATAGTTGGTAATCTTTAATGTTGTCTTTCAGAGTGGCTGTTTGATAAAATATATTTAACATCTATCATAATAATGATTTCTCAACTTTACTTAAATCAAGAGTCATTCCTCAGTTTAAGACTTTAAATCATTTCAAATTCAACCAAGTTATAATTTTTCTTTTTTAAAACATTCTGAGAATTGGATCTGCTTTGAGTCCTAAAATGCTTCTCATTCTCTTCTCAAATCAAGAGCTTCCAGTTTTATTCTTTGGAAGCAAAGCAAAACAAACAAACAAATAAACCCCAAAACAAAAAAAGTGTGCTTTTGAAAGGGATATTCTGTTTGTCTGCCATTTATTGAAAATCATGTATGAGGAAATCAGGTTACTGGAGCTGATGCTTTTGATGACTTTTCAAGCGATAGTCAATGCTGCCTGTAGATTATTAGCAGAATCTCTTGAACCAAAACGATTGGACAAAAATGTTAGAAAGTACTTTTTCTAAATCAAATCACAATCAAATGTATTTCCAGAAATTGCCCCACTTACCTGTGCATAAATCATTACTTTTTTTCTTTATGGTCTAAGTTTGTCAGTCAAATTTACACTTTTTGATCAACATTGTAGTTTATGAAATACTGTCAAATAAGTTTTTTTCCTAAAATTTAACAGAAATTCTCAGAATGGATGAAAATCAGGAGCAGGTATTTTAAGAAAGATAATATTTTATCAATGTATATGCCAAGTAAAAATGTTACAGTTGCCACTGAACTCTGCAAAACATGAGAATTCATTATCATTAAACCCAGAGAAAATTTTCTTTCACAGAGGCATTAAAGCTATTTAATTTCCTTGCATTAAACCCCAACTAACAAGAACATATCCAAGGCACATGTTTTACCAAGAACTCCAATTGTTCATGACTTCTTTTGCTTGGCAGTGAACAAAAGTAAGTGTTTAAAGTACTTCAAGATTTGGCTCTTTTGTAACAGAAAATCAAGTTTTACTAAAGTTTTATTCATTTCATATGAATTTTCATTAAAAATATACAGGTAGTAAAAGAAGATTTTTTTTTAAAAAGTTATGTGAACTTCATTTTCCTTAATATTTAATGTATTCTAACTTTTTTGACTTAATGAAACAAAGATATGATCATAATGTTACAATAATGTTTACATTAATTACTTCCAAAGGAAACTATACTAGGAGTGACCTTTGGTGATATCAGGTATTTCTTTTCTAAATTAGCAGAAACATTCATCAAATTATTTTACCCTTATTAGAAAGAATTCAATGGAGTCTGTTCTGTATATGTACAGATATATCACAGAAACTAAATTTTTGTATTATTTTAATCATTATAGAAATACATCTTTATAATGTTATAAGGATGTTATTCCTAAGTTGGAAAGAAAGGCATTCTAAAAATATGACTTAAAATCTTAAAATAAGAGTTAGTGAGCATGTTTAATTTTTACTTTATTTTTAAAATATTCACTTTGATATGATGATTTTATTTTCATGACTCTTGATTTAGTCTGAGGAATTTAGTCCTCAGATAGCTACATAATTTTAATGGGTGTTTAAACAAAATACAAAATAAGCACTTGAAAATATAGTATTTGGATTTTTTATTGATTTTAAGTGTTTATATAGTCAGAATATTAAAAATAGATGCTAAGTTTACTGTACAAACACATCTCATCTCTATATATTCAACCCTTTGGTTATAAGAAGCAAAACATATTTGTTAAACACTTGTTTCTTATATATGGTCTATGACTGACACTCTTATGTAATGTTCCTTGCAATAGATACTTCATATTTTTTGAAAAATTTTCTCTTGTTTTATATACAATGTCCAAAACCTCAGAGCATTTTTTTTCATGTGTGAGAAAAGCTTATAGCTCTAGATATTCTAACACAAATTTTTAATTGTCATGAAAATATACCATGGATAACAGCAGAAAACATGACAAAAAAACATGAACAATTCTAATATTCCAAAATAGCAACTTTTCAAGTGCTCAGAACATGAGTGATGCTAGATAAGCAAAAATAAATTAAAATTAAAAAGTTGACTCCTAAAGATTTTCAATATTCCGCAGTTTAAAAGTAAAAAAGAGTCACAAATTTAACAACAATTATGAATTGCCATTCTTTCAGTGTGGTGTCATTTCAAGCTTTTAGTACATGTTTTTAATTTTTGGTGTTTAATCATTCATGCCTTTCATAGTTACTTATAAGTATAAATAAATCTTTGAAGTAATAAAATATTTTGCTATAGGAATAACTTAGTGATATAGCTTCAGAATAATTTAACTTCCCTGAACCAGAAGGTCAAATGCTTTACCTTTAGACATTAAATTGCGTTTCATGCCATTTATTCAGATTTAAACAAGGTCTTACAGAGCAACTTTCTAAAAATGCCACATGAATATTAAATATTTTTATATCTGTAAACTAAAAGTATATATTAGGATCGTTTTATGTGTAACAGGGCATTATAGACAATATTCTAACAAAAGTAAATTAATCACCAGAAATATTTATGCAGTGTAAATAGATAAATGAATAAATAAATAGAAAAACAGATAAATAAATTTTACTTGGTAAGACAGTTCTTCATATAAAGGAGTGTTATTACTGCCTTCAAGGATCTTGATAAAATCTGTGAAATGAAACTGCAAATTTCTAGTGCACTGTTACTGTATGCAATAGTCTTTGCTATAGTGAGTGTACAGCAGTGGGTTTGACATTCAAATCTCTCTCTCAGAATGCTGAAATATGTAGGATATCCACATACAATATGATCAGGGACAGACAATTGAACGGTTGCTTTACAACTTTAATATTGAAGTGCATAAAACAATGTAAATGAATTCAAGTTGTGTGTTATAAAAACATGGATGTTTTTACATAAACATTCAAAGGCACTACTTTATACAAGCGTTATATAAAAAATACTGACTGGTTAATTTTAGTAATTAAAATAGGGTTAATTATTTCAATAATGTTAAGTCAAATATTTGAGTCTATGGTTTTAGATTTTGAGAAGTGTATATGGTGTTAACTTTAAATTTGATATTAAAGCTTTTATTTTGGCATATTTCCACCAGAGGGTGCTACACATTTAATGTATAAAACTAAGCTCTTTCTAATTTATCATTTTTTTATCTGACAAATATTTGTCTCCAAATAACTTTTTTTTTTTCTTTTTTTTTAAGTAAAGGTACAGGACGGAATGAAGGCAAGTATGTAGGCAGACAGGAAGAGAGAGGAGGAAGAATCACTTTTCATTTTATTTTTATTTTGTTGGTCACACTAGTTGTTCCATCTAGACGTAAGGCTTGAACCCAGGGGTGGCCTGCGCTCCTTCGGAGATGATTGACTCAACTTCTACTTCACTAGGGTGCACCTCTTTTCTTCACCAAATAATTTCTTTGTAAATCTAAAGGTTAAACTTTTCAGCAAAAATTTAGTTTTGTATTTTCAAAACATTTAGTTTTACAGTTTTGGTGGATCATTAGATTAGATAATACCCTTATGAAATCAGCAGAGTTAGTGTTTTATAACACCTAGATTTAGAAAAAAAAATCCTTTGTTTAAAATATTAATTTTCTGCTTGCATTTATGTTTCTTTCAAATATTTGTAAGAAAATCCATGCAATTATGTCTTTTTCAGAGTAATCAAACTGAAACATTTCTTTACTTACTAGTGTTATTTTAAAGAGGCTCTTATTTCTGTAGTTTTAATAAAAGATTAACATAGTGTACTAAAAAGTAATACAAATAGCAATAGATATTCAAAGCCTAAAGTGTAGATAATTACATTACTTGAAAGATCCATTTTAAGATATGAAGTAGATGCTCAGAAGTCTATGGCTTAGAACAAGAGAAATTATCCCTCACGGTGCTAATAGTTTAAACACTGAAAAGTCTCTATCTCTTTTAAATGGCAAGTGACTTTAAGGTCCTTTGTAAAACAACAGGCTGAACAGCTTTGTCTTCTTATTCTTTGTAATGTCTCTGCAATTGTAGGTATTGCATTGCATGGCTTAACATATGTCAAAATTTAATCAATCTGAGAAACAAAAACAAAATCAAAACAAGGATTTTCTGATCATCTGCAAATTCCCAGAAGATTCCACTATAACAGAATTTGAGACTTAATCTCCTCCCAGTCAAATCTTACTCTCCCATTTCTGTTCTGTACAAAACTCTGGCCTTTTCCTTTTAATGGGTGTAAGAAAAAGTTTCTTGCTTATTCAAACAAGTAGTTATAATTAATTTTGATGGGGTGAAAATATATGTTCATTTCATATATTTTACATGGACAAGAACAAGTTAGCAGAAAGGGTAGATCATAGCTACAAACTATGTTAGTATACATTTCTAAGTTCCACATCTTTGAAATTTCACTATCTAACAAGCACTATGCTATGGACAAGAAATATAATGAAAGTAAGACAGAGTATCCATCTTTAAAGGAAGTATGGGCAAGTATACCTAGGAGGGAAAAGAGGCATGGTGAAGTCATTTCTTTAAAAATTGATATTTTAATTGATGGAGAAAAAAATGTGTTTCACTGAAATACTATGAACTGCCTACATAAAGCACATTCTTTGAGTTATAGTTATATGATTGTAGTCCTGCACATTCTCTTGAGCAAATTTTTGACTGTATGATAAGCCATATCTGTTCTGTCTGATAGAGGTTTGAATAACTTCCTACTCTACTTTCCCCTAACCCCAGCTGTGGCAAAACCCTAATATGTCTTTAGGTTCAGTAATTTTATTTTTATATTTTGTGAACTAATATATATATATATATATATATTCTGATTTCCTCATGAGTGATATTTTACCAAGACAGTTCATTTTAATATCTTTATTTTTTATAATTTTTGGAACATTATCTTTTAACATGCTATATTGTTAAATTGTATATAAGAACTCAAATCTCAAGAGGTTGTTGAAGTCAAAAAAGCAGATAAGATTCTCCAGGGAAAATGAGTACAGAAAGAAAAGAAGAATGAATGAATAGTATTGAGGAAGGTTACAATTTAAAGAGGAATTCCTTTATATCAAATACTTGCCTGAATTCTACTAAAGGTAAAATTTCCACCTCTCAATTCAGGTTAAAGTTTCTGGAGTAGAAACCTAAGAGTACTCTGCTGTAGCAATTTAGAATGCCAGGGTGTAAAAGCAGAATTTGCAACTCAGAGCATATGTAGACCAGTGGTTTTCAACCTTGCTACATTGGAACATTTTTAAGATTCTGAAATACTTATGCCCAGAGGTTTTGATATACTGACTGAAGGCAGGATCCAGTTATACCTAATATTTTTAAAAGTTTACCACATAATTTTAGTATGCAACTAAAGTTAAAAAAAACTATGGTCTATAAAGGGATAGTGAATATGCCATGGGCTGGGGAAGTATAAAGAGGACTCTTTAAGGTGTGGCCTGGAGAGAGAAATGAAAGGAGTCACTTGTCAAGTAAATTTCCAAGAAAGACCTTTGTAACTGTCAGATATTTGCAAGGTTGTCAAAGACTCATATTTTCCATATATATAGAGATAGGACATTAAATAATTGGTTTAGGGTTAGTCTAAGGAGGAAACTTCAAACAATTATTGCATTAAAATAGTGTAAACAACTTTGCAAAACAACTAAGTCAACGTTTAAATATTTGAGACTCTCTAGTTCTTTCGTAGAAACAACATAATAAATTTGTCTGAATCAGCCATCTCCTTCCAAAACAAACATTGACTATACTTAACAGTATGTAAATGGAAATTGAAATACACCATTGAATATATTCATTATCAGGAGAATTGACCGCTTGCCTCATGTTCTCTGCCGGTTAAGATTAATCTAGGGCTATCAGCATTCTTTATTTCAAGGTAAAGATTGGGCTATCCCCATAATACACAGATATCTCAGCCAAAGTCTTGTCTGTAGTTTGAAGATGGACTCTAAAGAAGTGATCACCAAATAGGATAGCTATAAAAGGAGTAGAATAGAATGTCGGTGAGCAGGAAATCCAGAAAGCTTTGCAAACACAGAAGTTTATTGGACATGTAATTACCATATCCATGTAAGCTTTCTTGTTCTGTGGAAATCTCTAGCAAGATCTCAACACAAAGAAGACCAAGAATTTAAAAGTAGCCTGCAGCAAATCAGCAGAGGTATAGGATGACTTGAATCTTGGAACAAAAACTCTAGAAAAAATAATAAGGGTCTCTTCTGGCTGATAAAATATTCCTAAACGCAAGAGTGTAAAGAATCATACCAGACTAGCACCCTGCTCTTGGTGTATGTTTTACTTTAGTTTAAAAAATATCATTTTAATTTTTGTTCACTTGTTTGTTAAGAAAGACAAACCTATTTACATGTTTGATCTCTTTCTTCCCATTAGTTAAATGATGTGGTTAAAAATTAAAATTAAAAATTAAATTGATGATGTAATGTAAAAATATTGTTAGACCACATTCTGTAATGTATGGTATCAGTCATATTTTCATTATAGTCAATTGGTCAAAATATTATTTGATGCTGAAAATAATATTTTGGCACTATTTCTATATATAAAATATGTGATAGCCTTTAATCAACAGTATGTATGTAAACTGGTAAAATGAATAATCTTTCCATGTTCTTCTCCCTGATTCCTATATAATCGCCCTCCCCATCTTCCTCCCACCTTCACTTCCCTCTATTCCTCTCTCCCTTTCTCTTTCTCTGTATGCACAAAGAAATCGCAATGTGAACTTGTGAATACGTGGCAAGAAATTGCTATCTGCAACCAAAGGAGAGAGCTCAGGAAATAAATTGGTAACTTGATCTTGAAATTCCCAGTTTGTAGAAGTGTGAAAAAATTAATTTGTTGTTTAAGCCCCGCCCCGCCAGTCTGTGATACTTTGTATGTCAACCTGAGCCAATTAAGACCTGACCATAGTGATACTTCTCAAATTTCATGCCCCATTATCAGAAATTATAGAATATGCATGTTTGATCTTTATAGCTTTTTTGTGTTTTCAAACTGTATTCACAGTTAGTTTTTCTTGTTACTTCTAATAGAATAATTATATAAAATTAGAGCTAGTTGTTGGGAAGAGAAAAACAGTGATGAAACGTGGTATAATCAGATTAGATATTGTATTTGTTGGAAATAGATGCAAGAGAGTAATAAAGTGAATATATCAGAAAAGCTTCTACCGTTAAACTGTATGTTTTAATATTTTAGGAGAGAAAAAGCAGACCTACTTGGAATAGTTTATTTAAATGTACTATAATATATTAGCTTTCATTGGCTTAGAAGTAGCTAAAACTACATACTATGGGGTGTGGAGTAAGGAGGAGCAATAAAAACTAACAAAAAATACAAAAAAAATTTTTGTTTATAATGAAGAGAGCAATTTGAATACTATGTATTTTAAAATTTAAAGCTGATTTGATTGTAAGAAACATTTTAAAGAATAATAACTTTTCAGTTAAATAAAACAGGCTTTCTTTTCACATATCAATATATATTTATTAAAGGGATATTTTAAGCTTAATTTAATGTAAATTTCACAAATGATTTTCTGCATTCAAAGACATTTGTATTCTTTTGTTTCATAAAGAGGAAAAATGGGCAAGTGTTAAAGTATTACTACATATTTGACATTCATAGCATAAATTTTCAACTTTTAGATAATATTTGTGTGCTCAGTGTATGTTTCCCTTTGATATCAACAACATTGAGGGTGCAGCATTTCTTTAAAATTTTTATAATGAATTAAATTTTCCAGTAGTGTGTTCTTAAGCAAAATTTGTAACTATGCATAGCTTTCCTGTTTTTTCTATTTAAATAGCATTAGTAAACATTCCTTATTATCACATTCATCATTTCTTCTTCAGCACCATTTGACTTCTAGGGGTGAAGGATGACCTCACTATCAATTCTTGAAGAGTTTTACAAGTTGAAACCCAATAGGCAGTGTTTGATGTTGGAATGCCTTATTCTTGAGTATCCTCCAAATAAAAAACGTTAATGAGATTGTTGCCTTTCTAATAGTGATGGTAAGAAGCTTCAGTTGTAAGATTCCATTGAGTACAAGATATAGCCCAATTTTAACTTGATAAAAGATTTTTTTTAATGTGTATTAGTGTTTAATTTGGTAGGTTTCACGAAAAGTGTTATAGGTTTCACTGAAAAATTTCTTCATTCTCAAATATTTGCACCTTCCTCCTTCGCCAGTTGTTGGAGCTCCAGAAGTAGAAACAATTCTAAGTCAAGATATCAAAAGGCGTTAAATATTTTCATGGAGGATTAGAAAGAAAAGTAGAATATAAAACAGCTTCTGGGTATGCATGTTATCTATAACAAATTAAATAGGCATAGCACTGAAACTTGTTGTTGCAAGACTGAAATATTTCAAGAACACTAATGTAGAGGTGAAAACTATGGGGAAAAACTTGTGTGTAAAGAATACAAAAAAATAACATCCGTTTACTATATTCTAGGTATTAATGTAGATGTTTTATATATTCTACTAATTTTACCCTCACAAAAGTTCTATGAGCTAGGTGTTATGGCCACTTCATAATAATGAAAATTTGTACAGATTGCGTCATAATGCTTGTAAATAATACAGAAACAACAGGAGTTTCAAAACTAGCATTTAGATACACAATTGCATATTACTCCACTTTAGCCCAGAACATTATTTTCATTCTCTTGTTTTATCAGTAGTCATCAACTGTTTCTACTATAAATCTTCACCCTTGATTTGTTTCATTATGTTAGTTCTCAGGGGATGAAAAAGAAGAAAGACAGAGAAACCTGGATTGAAAATTCTCCTAGATGAAGCTGCAAAGCACAGCCCTTTCCTTTGAGAACGGTAAGCTAATGTACATGTGCCTGACCATTCTGTACAACTATTTTTCAAGATTGTTAGACAGGAACTATAGCAAATTAATCAGCTAATTTATGAACTATGAAACCTTTAGGCAGTTACAAAGAGTATCATTTGAACAGATGTTAGCATGTATTGAATATTCTCAAAAGTATTATCATAATAAACATAAATAAAATATTGTCATGCATTTCACAAATGAAAATATAAGTTAAGAGAATTTTAAAAAAATTAACCACAACCGTATATCTAGTACGTTTCAAATCTAGAATCTAAAATTGAAATTTACCTCTTTATTCCCTAGAACTTGAAAACTTTACAATGTACATATTCTTCTTTAAGTTGAAAGCTGCTTTGTTTTCTTTATTAGGTGTTGGTATTTACCATTTACAATCTATCATGATAAATAATATTATTTTATTTTAATTATTATGTATAGTTTATTACATTTTAGACATTTTGGTATATATGTGTATGTATGTATATATATATACATATATATATGCACACACATATTCCTTGATAATATATCCACCTAGACCCCGATTCTCAGCTAACATCTTCAAAAGGATATTCACTTTTCCTACTGTTTGCACCCTGCATGACATTAAAGTAGTCCTAGTCTCACTGTGACATGTATTTCAGGTTATCTGTATACATATAATAGATGGCAATAGAAATATCACTAAGATTTTATAAGTACCAACTATTAAACTTTTTCCTGTATTTTACATATCACCTGAAAGTCACCTGCCAATATGCATTTAAAAGGAAATATTATGAGTTATCAAAACCTATGTTCTAAATAACATTAGTACTAAATGTGTATATACATATAATCTGACGACCATACCTAAAAGTTATTGTATACCAAGGTTGGTGTGTTTTGTTTCTTGTTCTCGCTAGATATAAAATATTTCTTCTCTCCCATTCCAACACTTCATTTTAATTCCTTCAGACAATGCGAACCGAACAAAAGAGAAAATGAGAGAATTCCCAAGGGCATTTCTATAGTCATAATTTTTCAAGTAACTCTGACTTTCATATGAATTTTATATCTCACTATTTCACTAACCAATCCATGAGGAATAACTGTAAACTTAATATGTGCATTTCCAGCTTAGCTGAAATTATTAAAATTGTTATGTCTAAAAATATCAATAACACTAAAAATAACAAGGAGGAAGCCTTCAAGTTTTGAAAACCTAATCTAACATAGCATTCTAATACACTTTTATTTTATGAATTAAAAAACTACTCTCTTTAAAATATATAGGCTTTCTTGTTCAAGAGCCTGTCTTAGTTTTCTCCAATGTTCATTTATTTCCCAAAGTAATTACTTTGTATGCTTCCTTCCTATAATGACAAATAAGTGATGGTCTATATCTCTGAGAATAGAATAAAGAAATAATGTTGTATGCTTTTATTAAAATAAATATAAAAAATGGAAGGGAAGTATGATAACAAAATCTGAAAGTAATTTTTTATTATTCCAACTTAACAAAATGAATTAGCTATTAAATGTCTGTATTTTATTTATTATCGTATTGTCCCAAATGGAAAGTGTCAGCATAAGTCAAAGTCAACTATAAATTATTTATAAAAAAGCCACAATGTATTTTTTAACTGTGGATAACAAAATTGGAAAGTTGGAAAAATTCACAAAATGTCTATAAAAATAACATTTTTATGGAAAACAATGCCACAGTTTGGGCTTAAATGCTCTCTTCCAAACAACTGTTTTCAACAAGTAAGGCTATTTTTAACCATTTAACATGAGAGAGACCACAAATAATTACTGTTGCTATCAGTGTACTTATACAGAGAAATAGAGAATCCAAGTAATTCATTTGAATTTTGGAGCTTTCAACCCTCATTGCCCTTTCCCCTTGAAAGGCTAATTTTCACAGTCACTCCTGAGATGAGAGACAGTATGTCCAGCAGAGAAGTTGAAGCATCCCGTTGGACACAAAAATATTCAAGAATAAAAGATTGAAATGGGTAGTATAAACAGTTTGACTTCACCAACTTTGTTCCTTACTTACAGTGGAACACTGTAGTGCCAAGAGAGATGCTCTTTGTCTGTGTATTCTCCCACAGGGAAAAATAAGCATTCCATGAGCATTCAGCTATCCCACCTATGGGGGATGCTTTCCAAGAGACCCAAAACGTTTGTGCCCAACCAAGAACACTGAAAAAAGCATGAGGAAGGCTAGAATCAAGTAAAAAGGGAGGTGTTACAATAAATGGGTGCAGAAAATGAAGCAAAGGGTCTTAACTTTATGTTCCCCCTCAGTGATTCTACCAAGATAACCAGTCACAAAACTCACAAGGCACATCACCTTCAGATTCCAAAATGAATCCTCATATACCAAAGCCTTCCTCATTTCCTTCTACTTCAGCATCCAGTATGTACCTACCTGACCCCCTCCCCGCCAAAGATAGCACTTAGCATGCACCAGAGAATGTGTGCTCAATCCTCTATATATTATGCAGGTTACTCTCCTTGAATGGATTAAGATAAAATGAATAACACTGAATGCCTTGACATTATACTAGAATAAGTAAAGAATGAAGGAGTTGAATGAAATGAAAAAAGTCTTAAAGCGATATGAAAAATCCAGAAAACATGACACTACCAAGAAACACAATGACTTTCCAAGAACCAATTCTAAAGTAATCAGAATTGTCTGACAAAGAATTTGAAATAATTACTCTAAGATGTTCAGCAAGCTACCAGAGAACAAAGATAGACAACTAAATTAAATCAGAAAAAGAATTATTAAGCCAAAAGTTCAACAGATATTTTTGAAAGAACCCAACAAAAATTATAGACTGAAAAATATCTACACAAAATAGAAAATGTAACAGTAAGCTTTAGTAGTAGACTCAACCAAGGGAAAAAAAAAAAAAGTCTGAATGCCAGACAATTCATTTGAAATTATACAATGATGGGAGAAAATAAAAACGAATCAATAAATTCATTATCAAGGCATCAGAAGGGTAAGAGAGAGAAAAAAGAACAGAAGTGTATTTAAGTTAATGACTGAAAACTACCGAAATCTTGGGAAGGATATGAACATTCAGATTCATTAATCCTACATGCTCCCAAACAGGGTATCTCATAAAAGTATACCAATATCTATTATAATATAATTATAAAAATTCAGACAGAATTTTAAAAGTTGCAAGAGAAAAGTGAAAAAAAAATATATTAAAGTCCAGGAGAGGGTGAGGTTATATATTTAAAGTGATACAAGCAAAAAGAACCCACTCAGCTATTGATACTATACCCCAAAAAGCTGCCTTTCAGAAATGAAGAGGAGAAAATGACTTTTCCAGATAAACAAAAGCTGAGAAAAAGACAAAGGCGTTAAAAACAATTAAGTACAGTAATTAACGAGTAGATTCATGACATGAAAACGTGTGAACTGCAGCCTCAATAACCTACAATGTGAGAGGAAGCATTTAAAGTTCAGTCTTTATATGATTGACATTAAGTTGCTATCAGTTTAAAATGGAATGCTATAAGATGGTTTGTGTCAAACTGATAGTGAACACTAAGAAGAGACCTCTAATACATATTTAAAAAAGAGAGAAAGGAATCAACACATACCACTATAAAAATACAACAAATCACAAAGGATGGCTACAAGAGAATAAATGTATACTATTTTTACATTTTGCTATTGCAGTGTATACTATTTAAAATATCACGTTTTACTCTTATGTACAATTTTAGAGGTCAATCATACTTAAAAAAGCTGGAGGGCAGGGGAAGGATATTGAAACTTGTAATGAAATTATGTAACGAGCAATTTAGTCAAACACTGATTTAATTTTAAAAATCCACTCAGTTGTATGTCTATTAAAATTCTTTACTTATGAGGAAAAACAAATCTTGTAAGTTCTTCTCCTTAGGTAAAAGAAACTGGTTCTCTTATTGTGAATATGAATGAAAATTTCTTCTTACTTGAGTACCAGCTTTTCTTCATGGGTTATATTAAAGGATGATCTTCTGCTTGGAAGGCTTTGTGATATATAATGCTATGATTCACATGTAACAAGAGACTTATTTAATCAGTGTAGAGTGTAATTTTAATAAGTAATTAAACTAGCACATTTCACCTAACAAAAGATCTATATTTTAACAGACTACCAACCCCCCTTCTAAAATGGGATTATTTGCAATGGGAAGTGCTCTGTTTAATAATGTTATTGCAAATTTACTTTATCTCTTGCTTAAACATTTCAAAAACAGATTTTTAATTGTGTATTTCCTTTTAGTAAAATAATGCATGCCTGATGCAGGCTAATTAGATTTGCATTATTTATAATCATACAATTTAAGCGGAGTTCATTTACAACAATTGAAAAAACTATCAATATGGTTGACTCACAAATATATCGGGGTTTTTTTTGTTTGTATTTTTTTTAAACTTCATTTTTAAGGAGGTCTTATAAATTTGTTTTTGGTTAAATTATTGTATCTCTTTTGAAAAAACTGAAGATTTATATTCATTTGTGAAATTATTCTCTCTTCTATTCTTCACATTCATGGTAACCAGCAGACAGAAAGATACAACTCTCTGTCCATTTACTTCTTACTGTTAACTGAAAAGAACTGAGAGAATGTATTGCTGCAGGAGCCTATGGATTGACAGGCTCTGTTGAACAGGTTTTACAAGTATTAAATCTAAACTTCAGCTAGAGTCAAGGAGCATACTTTTAATGACAGAAAAAATACTTTAGAGGAGTGTGATCGCCTGTTCACACATTTTTGGTACTGTATGTTGGTGGCAAAGAAAAGGCACCAGACCTATCTAAACAAAATCTCTGAAATGTTTTTCCACATGGTGAAAGGAAATGGCAAGTTTAGACAATAGAGTATATGGTAGGGTAGGGGTAGGGGACAGAGAGAATGAGGTAAGCTCTTTTCTTCTCACAAAAATGTGTAGAATGTATTCCTAAGTTGCTTTTTATCTGCCAACTCTCTTTCACATGCTATAAATAATGGTAGTAAATGATGTTCTTTTATTTCTTTTGCAGTTCTACATAAAAGACTTTGCTCTCACAGGAAGTATACAGATGTCCGATTATCTGCTGTTAGTCATCCTGGGAACCCTTTCATTAGAGCTTTCTATTTCACAGGTGAATATTTTTTTCACTGAAAATATGACTTGCAAGTAATATTCACTTGTATGTTGTTTCTTTCTGGAAACTTTTCATTCATGCCATCATAAAATAATACTTTGGTGAATGTTCCCTTTTGGATGAAATAGTAAACACAGAGCAATTTTTTTAATCATAATAATTGTTCAACTTATGTTTATCATTTAATATACTAGAAGTGATTTTACTTTGGATCCTGAGTACTAAAGATAACGTATTTAGATAATTTCAATCATTAAGTTTAATGAAACAATCATTAAGTTTGAAATATATTTTTGTCATTGTATAACTTCCTCTAGTGTTTAATACCTAAAAACATGAATTTTATCAAAGACAAACAGGCAAGAAAATAAAGAAGTTGTCTCTAGGGTAACAGAATTGAGGATAGATTAATTGGAATTGTTTTTCTTATTAAAATACATTCATAATTGGACTATATTAAGGAGGATATTATTGAAAATCTATGTCAATCCCAGAAACCTCTGAGGAGGATCTTAGCTTTCAAAGAGAACTTTGTCAGTGCTGCACTGAGTAAAATATTCAGTCATCCAAAGTGAGCTACAATCAGATCAACTCCAATAAACTAGGCCAATATATATGGTGCCCTAACACCTTAAACATAAAAGCATTGCAAAGATGGAAAATGATGCAAAGGAAAAGAAAAAAAAAGGAAATTCTAGAAAGTATTTAAGAAGATATATGTAGGACTTCACTGTTATATATTTTTTCTACTTATTGGTCTATTACAACCCAAACGTAACACGCATCTTAATATTCATTGTGTTATTTGAAACACATGGCAATTTCAGTGTGTTTATTTTTCTAACTTTAGGACATATTTAGGATAAATTCTTTATCTTCTATACTAACACATCATTTAATCCATCTAGCTCTTATTTATCAATTAAATGTTATAAACCCAGTTTTGCAGATGAAGAAACCATGTTATGCACAGATTATATAATTTCCCCAGGTCACATAGCTAGTCAATTAATATTAGTGCCTAAGAAAATTGATACCAGAGCTCATTTTACCTCTCTACCATACGACCTTTCCTCTTTCAAGTTTCAGGGTTTATACATGAATATTACTTAAGAGTCAGGGTATCATTCTTAGGGATTTTTGTTACTACTTCTCCCTAATTTATTTTAGAAAACAGATGGACTCAATCATAAAACTACTAACTTTGGGGAGGGATACTGTAGATATTTTTTTTTGTTCTATTAATGTATAGATTGATTGAACTTATAACAAAATATAGAATAAAAAGGCCCATATGTTCTCCTATGTATTTCTTAAATAACTGAATATCATTAAAAAAATATTGCCCTTGTGAGATTGATCAGGCATTCATTTAGTGGCAGATTCATACTAAGAGTTTGAGAGGAAGTATGTGAAAAGGTTAAGATCACAGTGTTTGTCCCAGTCTAGTTGCTTATGTTGGAATCTTAATATTCCATTTAGTAGTTATATGATACCCACAACTTATTTATAACTTCATAGTTTGAGTTTCCTGGTCTATTAAATCAGTTGAATGCTATTACTGACCCTTTGACAGACAAAGTTGTATGAATTGTGAGTAACAGCTGCTCTCTATGAGATCTTTCTTATTACAAATACAGGGGTCCTCATTTTAAAGGTTTTATCCTACTTATTCACTTGTCATCCATTTTAGAATAGATAGCATTATTCCCATTTCAATGATAGGGAAACTGTCAAATAGATAAAGTATCTATTCTTAAATAAATAAACCTACCAGAGTTGTACAGTAAGTTTAGTGGAGAGATTCAAATGAAGGTCTGTCAGTCTCTTTGAGTTGCTATAGCAAAATATAGAATGGAGTGGGAGAGGGAGGCTTAGATACAAATGAAAGAGGACAAAACTGTTCTTAAAACACTTTATATAATACTTCTTTCTTTTCCTTCCTATACAATTAATATGGTATGACTTTGGAAAGTCAAGCATGACCTCAGACATGGAAATATTACAAGGAACTTTGTGTATGCTATTGAAGGAACTAATACTCTTAGATATAAGTGATGTTTACCACAAAATACTGTAGTATAAAATGCACTGATAATCAATTATTTTAATCCATCGATCACTTTTATTAATCAATTAAATATTATTAAACCAGTTTTACAGATGAGGAAACAATGTCTTGTATAGGTTTATTAACTAAACATGCTATGATAATGGTAAATTAAGTACCATGCTATCCAAAGCTGAAAATATCTAAGAGATAATCTCTTTAAAGAAAGGGGCCTCAAAAGTGAGAAGTCATGAAGGTCCTTACTTCCTTGTTGTCATGCTCTTATTCTGGGTCAGATTTAACTTGCTTCTAATGAACAAAATATGGCTGAAGGTATAGGATGTCACTTACAGATTAGGCTGTAAGAAGACTGTGGCTTCTGTATTGGTCACACTCTCACTCTCTCTCTTTATAGTTCACTTGCCCTGGAGAATTCAACTCTGTAGTCATGAGAGAGTTCCAGGGAGAGACTCATTAGGCCAAGGGGAAAGACCTGGCAACAATCATATGAGTTTTGAATTGGATCCTCCCTAGTGTTGTGCTTCAGAAGAAACCACAGTCACAGCTTGATTGTAAACATGTGAAAGACATAAGACATAGACATTCAGTTAAGATGTGCTCAGATTCCTGAGCCACAGAAACAATGAAATAATAAATGTTTATTAGTATGCTTGGTATGCGAGTAATGTATTACCTATAATAATATGCTTTATATCTCTTTTCCAATTCTTCTCTTTTCAGGAATTTTCTTATCATTTTGATATATGCCAAGCATCATTTTATAAACACAAATTAGGAAGAAGTGTTATAATTATATGTTGATATGTAAGAATTTGTTTCAACTTTTAAAATTTATTCTCAAATGGGGAATTCTGCATGAACTTGATTTGGTATTTGCTTAAAGGCAAATGATTTGTTTCATTACTGGAAGTTAATGGTGTTGCCACACTTTGATAGTAAACAACTTTTCCTTCTGGTACCACTGGACCCACTGATATTCTTAAGTAGCTATGCTGTTTATCGAGAGCTTAAAAGTGTAGGCTACATATGTTTGTACAAATTTTCTTACAGAAAATCTTCCAGGAAAAAACAAACAAAACAGTAGACTATCATATTGAATGTCATTTCATTTATGTATATAAAAGCATCTATATGAAAAGTTCTGTGATTTGCTTAGATTAAGAGTGAGAAAAAGGGGAACACACAAATAGACCTAAATGTGAGGTAAAATGGTACCAGAAAGGCTAGTGTGTTGATATTATCTTACGTATGATATATTATATTCATTATATATATTGAATCTTCTCTGGAACACATCCTCCATGGAATGATAGGATTGGTTTGTTCTTATAGACCACTGACCTGCCATGGGTATTTCTTCTCTCATATTTTACCTATGATCAGCAAGTGAATTAGAGCCAGAGGCAGAAACCTTTAGAACATACTTGCATAGCTTTAAAACAGTACTTGAGTGACAAGCAAATAATATAGATTGAAAATTAAAGACTTGTTGAGAGGATAATTAAATAATTCCTTTAGTTCAATTGCTTTTGTCTTATGGGGTAAAACAAAAACTGATTCTACAGTTTTTATGGGCACTGGAAAGTATCCAATTTTTAAAATTGTTCTTGCTTAAATGATGGAATAGATAGTAATGAAAAGACATTAAGCTACAATTTATTGTTTAGCTATAACTTCTTTAACAGTTGCAGAAAGAAACAAATAGGCAAGCCCAATTCTCAGCAACAAATAGATGAATTGGCTTAAATATGTAACCTGAAAGATCCACCTTCAAGTTTTCTAATCTCAAATGAGATTCAAGTTATATATTTTTTCTTAAGCTATATTACAGTCTAATTTTATTGACGTTTAAACCCCTTTAATAATAAAAGTCAGCTATTTTGGATTAAAGCTCGCCTCTATCTGGTAAGGTATAAGAATCTTTTTTTCCTGAATTATGAAATCTGATCATACAAGTTTAGTAATATACATTTTACTTATTATATTTAAAAGAAAAAAAGAGCTACACAAGTATCAATATAACATACTTTCATTTTTTCTAGCACTTATTTAGTATCAGGTTAATGCTAACAGGTATATAATATAAAGAAACTGCTCTCAGTAGTTTGAGTTCATAATGAGACAGCTACAAGCTATAAGGAATCTCCCACACTTTGCTCTATAGAGTTTAACATATTGTGTGAATTATTGACCAAACGTTCTTTCAGTTCCTGATGATAGTTGATTTATTAATTGTATCAATCAGTGGTCTAAGAAGTAATTCTGTTAAATTAAAATATCACTATAAAAAATTAAAAATGACCCCTGTATAGACTTCAATCTATGTGATATAAAACTATACCTGAGGTTCAGAAATGCCCTCAGTTACATATAAAAATAATAAGTAACAACTTCATGAGGCTGAAAGTATGAGAAAACAACATTTAATAAAGCAATTTATATTGAGAATTTAAAAAAGCTTCCATAGATTCTGACCTACCATGATACGAGACCTACAAGTTAAACTATGTGTAGGTCTATTTACCAATATTAAGCTTCAATTTCCACTAAAGATTACATAGACATGAATCTGGTCTATTATAATATATTTACCTTCATAAACACCATTCTGTTCTTTGATCTCTTCAGAATTCATCTCATTATTTTCTGTTGGCCATTTCAAAGTCTTGACTTGCTTTAAGCATACTTCCTTTTTAGATTTCACTTCCCATTCCAAAAACATAAACAGTGACTTCTGTTTGACTTATCACTGCATTTCTTTTTCTCTTCCACAGACCACAAAACAATAAGGGAACCTTGAATAGACAACAGAGTCTGAGTCCCTGCTACTACAAATCAAAGTTGTTACCAGGGTCTATAGCAATTAAAGGAAATGAAAGAAAGATTAGGGAAAATAAGATAAACTTAAGTAATAAGGAGATTTTAGGCAAACAACATTTCATGCTAAGAGAAGAACAAAAACAAGAGTGAAAACAAAAAAGAGAGAAAGAAAATTTCTAACAATAGAATTTAGAAATAACATCTGAAAATGTCTGCTACGGTCTTCTCATTTTTCAAAGGATTATTTAGAAGTCAAGAAGACTTTTCCAAGGTCACATCAGAACTAATTTCAAATTAGTGTTCCTTTAGCCATCTCAAAACAGCCTAGTCTGGTGGATGGATTTGTCATAGTATGGGATATCAAAAAGAAAGAACTAGCAGTAGCTGTAATTTTAAAAGGTAGATTTTGAAAGGATTTGAATGTCAGATGAGAAATTCAAAATTTATATTGAAGGTTTATGTGTGTAGTAAGTAGATACAGGGCTGGTTCATTCATTTTGTAATTACAGTTTTCAGTAAGAATCTCAAACCTAAGTCCCATGTTTTTTTATAGCAGTAACTATAGCCAGGTTCATCTTATTGTCTATAAAGTAAATATATATAAATTGCTTAATGACAATTCATGTCAACAGATGATAATACATTGTTATTGTTGTTTTTGCTATTTTAGGATTTCTATAGCATTTTATTGTACCAATACAAGAGTATACCAACTTTTTCCATTTTCTATGTCATTCACATGTTCTATATTTTGCTTTTTTTGTTTAAAGCAATCTAAGTATAGAAAATAAACTTTATGAGGTGGTGAATGCTTTATTTACAAGCCCAGTGTGCATTAGTGTGACAATAAATTTTGGAAAAAAGATTAAAAATAATGAAAATCTCTGTGAAAACATACAGTATAAATTAAATTCAGATTTAAACCTTTCACCTGAATACTCCATGTATATCATAAAAATGATACACTATGACAATGGGAAGTTAAGAATGGTTATAGTTGTCAGGAAATACTCATTGTTTGTTGGACATGAGGATAAATAAGTATGTAATATGAAATTCTGAGATATCAAATAACTGAGTAAAAGAAAGTGA
Organism: Solenodon paradoxus; assembly: GCA_004363575.1. NCBI lineage: Eukaryota > Metazoa > Chordata > Mammalia > Eulipotyphla > Solenodontidae > Solenodon > Solenodon paradoxus. The sequence goes on from RJWH01000571.1 coordinate 39,832, forward strand.
TGGTAAAATTGAGTAGATATTAAAATAGCAAAGCCTAACCTAGTTATTATTTTTCAGAAAGTCATTTAATTTATGCAGAGTGCTTTGCAATGTTGTCACACCTATTCTAATCAATAACTTAGTCTGAACTGATTGAATACCTACCTTTTTTTTAAAAAAAAAAGATTATTTCTGTTATCCTTCAGAGTATACTAAAAACTTGTCCCTTGCAGTCAGAAAGCTTAATTTGGCATTAGCTGTGAGCACAAATGGAATTAGCATGTCATTGCTAAGGTAGTATTGATACATAGGAAATTTTGTATTACCTATCTGTACCGATAAATTCAAAGAGATATTAAAATTTGTTTAAGAACAGATATTTCACTGCATAACTTATTATGAAAATGTTTGAAGTAAAGTAATTTTTTAAATGGAGTTACATATCAACTAGGAAGAAGAGTTATCAATAAAAAAAAGTATTTTTGTAGTAAATTGCTGCCATGATCATGAAAATTTTTATTCTTTAATCATTAGTACATCACTCATTCAAAATAGAAACTTGGAAATATACTAGAATTATTTGAATTTCAAGCTAAAAAAATCTTTCAATTTACTATATTAGGATGTCAAAATTTATTTTTATTAACCTGGTAGTAACTGAAAGTAGACTTACTTCCAAATAGACTGCTTTTCAATGAGCAAAAAAAAATCCTTAATACCAACAAATCTTGATTTCTTCACTTATAAATATACTGACAGAAAAAAAAATTAATCACAAAATAAATATTAAATTAGCAAAACCTAATTATTTGAAATTTCAGATCAAAGCACACTTGAGAAGTCAAACAGCATAACAACTATGTCTGTTTATTAAGACAAATTTAAAGAAAATAAAATTCTTCCTGTGAGAAAATCAATACTTACAGTCTAATCAAGAGAAAAATAATTGATTCATTAATTTTTTCCATGTTATTTGTTAAGTAGGAAATTTTCTAGATTGAAGCTCATTTATATATTAACTCTTCAAACTTTCCAACAATCAATAAATATTTGTTAATACATCTTAAAAATTACCTCTCTGCAAGATATTGCACTTAACAGTTTATACAATGAGTTTATAAAAATAGCTAACTACAGGACTGTCTCTGAGTCAATAATACTACCAGTGGCTTCAAATTTATTAAAAGGGAACAAAGAGTCCATTATGCATGCAGAATAATGCTCTCACATTTGACTCCTGCTAGCACCTTCTTCTGTTTGATCCTGTCCTGACCTGATTACAGAACATCAAGTTTCAGGCAGCCAGTCCTTTAATGTGAAATTGAAATAGGCTGAAAAGATTATTTCCAAAAGCAGGTAACATAGGATTGTGCCCTGCAGTGCTGTATGATACAATTCAGAGAGAGCTGTATTGCCACTTAAATTGTGGACATATGGAATGGGATCAAAACAGGCCAGCAGGCGTTGTGGGATAGCTGCCAAGAAATTCTTACAGAAAAGTGTTTCATTGTCACCTTCACTTCATAAAGATAAAAGCTTAACAAGGAGCAAGTGATTCGTTCTGGTGATGATTACAGAAAGTAAGACGAGCTTCTGGAGGGAAGCTATAAAAAGAGTAGGCTGGAAGTTTTAAGTGACGCATTGCTAATTTGGAGACTTTCATTCCTCCTAAATTTCATTAGTGATGACACCACTGTGAGAAATGTGTTTGTGTAAGAAATTGTAGGTGGCTGAATATAGAACACTAGACACTCAGTTACCTTCTACATTAATATAAGTTGATCAACTCTTGGCCTTCAACAGGGATGTGCTAGCCCCGGTCATTTCTAATAACATTTGGATGTCAGCACACAGCCATGAAGTGAGGGAACAGTCCTGTACTGTCAGCAGCAACTAAGTATTTTCAGTAGTAATTTCCTTTAAAATAATTGTTTACCTATAAATGTCAGTACCTGTTCTGTTTCTTTATTTGATTTCTCTTGAACATGCTATTCATCCCTTTGAAAATTCTATTAAATACGAATCGAAGGATTTTTTTTTTTATTTGAGAGGTTATAGATAGTAAGTCAGAGTATGGAAGACAATGAAAAACGTTAGGTGTGTATGACATCAGGCTTACATTCCTAGATAAAATGGCAGAATGAAGTTTCCTTTCCACAGTACTAAAACAAAAAATTTTGAAAAAATAATTCATCAACAACAAATTAAAATTGGTGAACTCTGTCATACAGAGTGTTATAGATTAGCCTGACTTATAATCCTACCTCCAGCTCCTAGAAACAGTATAACACTAAATAATGATCCTACCTTATCCTCCAGGCACTATTTAGAGAGAAATTTATGAGTAATAATGATTATAATATTGATGATTATAAGGATGCCCTTGAAAATATAATGGTTCTGAGTCCTAGCTTTAACCCTTGAATGTAAATTAACCTTTCCAGAGCTTATATAAATCTATTCTCTAGTTTTGCAATGCAGAGGTTTTTTTTCAAAGTCCTGGACCTTATTATCCCTGGAAATGTAATCACATACTTGTAGAGTTAATTTAGGAGTCTCCTGAAATAATCATTTGTCTGACCAAGAGAAAGGTTGTTTTGCTTTTTGGTTTTTGGGTTTTTCTTTTGATTTGTTGTACAAGTGATATAAAATTCCATTCTGAAGTTGTAGTCTCTTGGATGCTACCTACACACATGTATGTTGATGAGTTATTTAATAATGAATCAATTTTATTTCCCTCATGTTTATCATGGAGAGTTTGTTGACAGGATTTTTATTTCCCCAACTGATAAAGCAGCTAACTTTAATACTAAGCACTTATTGGGTTCACATAATTCTTCTTTTAAATTTTGATCTCATTTATTTCAATGCAAGATCTATAAAATGTCCAGTTTTACATAAGGTGATAAAAAGCCAAAATTGCAGGCAAAAAGAACAAGAATAAAAATATTTGGTTATGAATATATACAAATTGTTCATTTTCCTAACAGTAATGAATAAATAATAGTTTAAATCTAATTTTTACAGATAAAATAGCTGCTTAAATAAAAGTAAAAACAACTGCCTCAAATGATACAACTAAGGAATGTAGGAACAAGGATTAAAAACAAATATACTGGCCATTCTACTACCATGCCCTCAAAGGAAATTAAAAAAGAAAACCCATAAATAAGCTTGACATACTTTATAGCTTCCTTTCAACTGTGAAGACAACATGAAATTGAAGGGAAGTCCCCTACAAGTAGATTACCTAAATAAGAAAGTGGAGTGCCTTTAAAAGAAAAAAAGCATTAAACATCAGATTCCCCAATAAAGAATTCTAAAAAGTCAACTGAGGTTTCTTTCCCTTCTATATTTGATGTCACATTATCAAGAAGTAGAGAAAATGATACCCCATCTTCAATACCTATCTTGATAGAGACAACTAAGATTAGAAATAAGCAGAAAGAATGTCACTGAAATTTCCTCACCATTGAAACAGACAAATGGATATCTGAATCTTTCTGATGAACTGTAAGCAAGATGTAAAGAAATACTTTGGAAACCTTGTAAAGAAAACTTGTGTACTAACAGAACTGGAGAAAGGAGTATACATACAAAACACTGATCAAGAAGTCAGTCTATACATATTCTTCACATCCCAAAGTGTTTTATTATTGTATATAGTGTAGTAATTATAGTAGTTATGATTCTATTATCTAATCATTTGTGTCCCTCCCAAATTCATATATGAATATTTTAACCCCCAAGGTGATGCTGGTATTTGGAGTGTAGACTTTGGGAAGTGACTAGTTGATGAGAATGAATCCCTCATAAATGATACTAGCATCTGTATAAAAAAGACCTCAGAAAACATCCTTTCCCCTTTCTATCATCTGAGGAAATAGAAATCAACAGCTTTTACCAAAATCCGATCATATTGTCAAGTTAATTTTAGACTTTAGGCTCCATAACTGTGACAAATAAACTTCCATTGTTTATTAGGTACCCAGTTTGGGCTACATCTGGTAAGAATACATAAGATCTAGACTCTTAGTCTGCAATATAGTGTTAGCAAAGGCACTACAGAGTGGTGTTGGTTTCACAAGTATATAGTTATCTCTAAACTCATTGATTGTGCCATTAAATATGTTCAGCATTTTACATGTCCAATCTTATTTTCTTTTTCACAACATCAATCAATGAAAATTAAAATTCCTGAGGTAATCATTGTACTACAAATATATGTAAATTAAAATTGACAACACAGAGATATCTTAAAATTCAATATAATAGTGGAAGGTTTTTGTAGTTCACAGAAATCAATAGATTGAGACAAAAATAGTTGCATCATAAATATATAGAAATAGAGTTTAAAAAGGATTTGGAGAAGAAAATACTTATTTCTCTATACCTTAGATTTCATAAACATAAAATACACATTCTTTGGAAAAAGACATGAAGAACTATACACTAAAAGTGACTATTTGGTAGGCCGCAAGAAAATTTCTACAATTTTTAAAACACAAAAGTCACTGCAATCTCAATTTTCATGTACAATGAAATGAGAAACACAAAAGAAATAAAAAGTATATCATCCACGTCAAAAGTTAAAAATTCCTTTTTAAATAACTCTTGTATTGAGTAAACTGTATGTAACAAAACCAATAGGCACACAGTAAAAGGCACTAAGTCAGAAAATTAGAGCATCAATACGTAAGTGAGTTTGCAAGAAAATTTTAAAATGTACAATTCCTCACTCAATAAACTAGAAAAAGATTAATAGAGGGAATACAAAAAAGGAAATAAAATAAATAGCAAAAAATAAAGGCAAAAATTAAAGATTCATTTATTAGAATTGATGACAAAATTGAAAAGCTGATCTTAAATAACACAAAATGAATAAATTATTGGCAAGGCTGATCACAAAAGAGAGCAAATACACATTACTGGAAATGAAAAGTGTGTACATGCTTATAAAGAGATGCTTTGTTTTCATTTATTTGTACCTATAACAGATGTGATATGGATCTTTGCATGATAAAAATCTAAGGAGAGCGATAATTTTATAAAAATACTCCTGGAAAGTGGCTCAAGAAGTAGTGGAAACCCTGAACAGTAACGTAGAGGAAAGTGAAAATGCTGTTGCTGCATTGCCTAAAGTGCAAGCTGCAACCTGAGATGTTTAACAGTGACCCTTCGCATACACATAAACTGTTTCAAAGTCAGACAAAAGCTGCAAATGTTTCCACTTCATTGTATAAAGCAAAAAATGACTGTATTTTCAAGATTGACACAAAAGCATAAATTAATTGGGGACACAGAATATTCCCACTGAAATGTCATAAAATAGCATCACATTTGATCTTACTATACTGTTTATATGAAAGGAAGGAAAATCTGTGGATTTTTCCCCAGATGAAATGATTGATGAACTTCAGAGTTGTTAATGCAATTAGTTAAGACAACCAATAAAAGAAAAAAATTTTTCAAAATGACTGTTGAAAGCACACTTTTATTTAAAAAATCATATTCACTAAAGACTATCTAAGGAAAATTCTCTAACTTGATAAATAGTATATATCAGAAACCTCAGCAAACATCAAAATTAGTGACGAAACTATAAGTTAATATTGCATACAGACACACTTTTTCATTTGAATTTTTATGAGAGAATGCAAAGTGTACTACTAGATATATTTTTTAAAGTCTGATTTAAAAATCATTGCAGAGTAGAAATAATGAATCTGTACTGACAATATTTTTGGTTTGCTTTAGACTTGCATCATTGGATTAGGTTCGTTATTACTTATCTGTTAAAAATGCTCTAAAACTGTAAAAATACTTCTCTCTGTTTAAAACAAACAGTATCAATAAATTCATTTTATAATATCTATTTAATAATTTAATATTTTAGAAAATCACAAAATTAGATACAAAAGAGATCAAATTCATCAATTCGTAATGTTTTATTCTGTACCCTGATGCACTAATCCCTAGAGGGGAAAAGAAAATGGAGAACATGAAATATAGATAAAAAGCTGAGACAGGAAATTACATAGCATGTTTGAAAATGGACAGTTAATAAATGGTAAAATACAGTTGGCCCCTAAACTTGTGCATTCACAAAGTTAGTAATCTTGTTTGTTACCATTTATTTCCTTAAAGAAACATTTTAACTATTCTATGTTAAATTACTAAAATTATAACATTAACAAAAATGTTAGAATTTATGGTAACCAGTTCTTATAGGTACTTATTTTAAAAGATAATTGTACAAGAAAAGACATTCTTACTGGTAGTTTTGTTCTAATACAGAGGAATAGATGAATTTCATCCTAATTAAAGTGGCAGTTGCAATTTTAGTCCTAGAAGTAGATCTGAAATCTGAAATGAAAACAAACAAGCAAATAACAGTCATTTTAATGATTGTGAACTTTTGTTCCCATGAATATGTATTAACAAATAGATTAGATATTTCACTTTTTAACATAAAAACAATAATCATTTATTTTCTAAATACTTTACTAAGAATGTCCTTTAATCAAATAGTGAATTGCTTACAATTTTATGAGATTTATTTTACATTGATTCTCATCTAACTTATTTCATTCAGGTTGGTTGTTTTTAATAGTGAAAACCATCATAACTAATGTATAACTTCCTTCTTTTTAGTCTGAAGTAATTTTAATTCTTATAAAGTATTTATCCTGAAGTTTGAAGGTTTCCATTTTCTGGTCTAGAGAATATAACTTTTTAATAGAAACATAAGAACATAATGAGTCTTGGTCTCCTGGGCTCCAAGTCTACTCTGAAAAACAGTGTTATAATTTAAAGTCCCTGCAAGCCTATCCTTTGTATAAATGTGGGTTTCTTTCTTTTCCATGCATGAGAAACAAGAAATTAGGTGAACATTCAGGCCTTATGAACCCTAAGGATGAGGGAGAGTGATGGAGTCTTCTAACCCTGAAACTCTGGACCCTGCTGAAAATGTCCTGTGATCATCCAGATCACAGCAGGAGAGTGAGGAGTAGATAAGCCAACTTTCCTCACAGTGCCCAGGTAATTGTAACTGTTTGTCACCAGTCCACTGCTGGATTCACTGATGTGAAACAGGCTGGTTAGAGAAATTCGAATAAGTCCCTTCAAGACAAATTCTGGCTCACTCCATTTCTTTATATGTAGTTTCATTGGTATCCAAATTAGATGCTCTTTTGATATAATTGTCACAGGATATATTCAACTTTTTTTTTTCACCTTACTTGGGGCCTAAGTTATTGAAAAGTTGATGGTTTGGAAACCTCATTAAAATTTTTTTCTTATTACCATTTTCTCCTTAAGAACTAACAAAAATTAAAATTCATAATTCATAATTGTTTCTTTCAGACACAATATTCTCAATGTTTCAAAACAATTAAAAACTAATCGAACGTGTTTTTCATTGTTTCTTCCCATCACTATTACGATTCGTCACCCAGACAAGGCAATTAAAAGATAGGATGGTTTACAAAAATTAAAAAAAAAACGAAAAACTACATTTTTGCTCTATATTTTCTATCTCTGTAAGCAAAAAGAAATGACTTAAATTTTCCTAGGTAAGAATGGAGAAATCAAGCTGTTTCCAAATATTTTTTTTCTATGGACTTAATAAGTTGTCCTTTCACTTATGGACAACTGTATAAGGATAACAATGGCCTTAAGACTTCAAATCCGAAATCAATATTCTACCACTAGGGTATGTATTGCATTTGATGCTTTATCTATTTTTAACTTCCAAAGTAATATTTCCTCATCTCTCAGAACACTTTTGGGTTGCTTTCCTATGTCATCAGCATGAAATATAATTTAGTCTTAATTGACTTAAATGAAACATAAGTTAGGTCAATATAGTATGTTATAAAATTCATTCAAAAGTTTAAATATTCAGAATCTCCTCATTGTTTAGCTAATTCAGCATTTCTGTTGGGATTTAATTGTATGACACAGAAACATCTTTATCTCAAATTGACTTAATAAAAGAAAATACTTATAAAAAGATGGCACAGAACAGAGTTCTTTGAGAAGTGATCTCCAAAATAGCACTAGCAAACTAATTTACTAGGGCATGTTTGCTCAGTTGTAGAGAATTGAGAGAATTGAGTAGAGCATTCTAGCAATGATGGTTGCCACTCTTTGCTTGGCAGTCTGATGATTATTGTCCAAGAAGCCATAGACTGGAAAGTTGGACACTGTCGCAGAAAATTTCCATAGTTCCAAATCTTACTCAAGTGCATCAAATTGGTAGAATCTAATTTTCAGACTTTTTAACTATATGATAGTATATGAAACATGTTATTTAACTTTTCAGCTTCAGGAAGATGCAATAGAAAGAGATTATTATATATATTACTATATGACTTTCAGGATAATTAAATTGGCACCTGAATCTATATGAACATTGCATCTCATCAATCACCAGACTTCTGTTGTCTGTCACCACCATTTTTGTACCTTCGACCCTTATTCCCTCACCCACCTTTCTTTTTTCTTCCCTCTGGCAATCAGTCTAGCATACTATGACTTCCATTGTGTTTTCTCAGTTCATTTTTTGTATTTTAATATTCCACACATGTGTGAAACCACCTGATACTTTCCTTTTTCTTTCTGACCTATTTTGCTTATTTATAATCACCCAAAGTTTCATCCAGGTTGTTGCAAAAAGCAAAATTTCATTATTTTTAATAACCGAATAGAATTCTATTGAGTATAAATATCACATATTTATCCTTTTACCTGTCTATAGGCACTTTGATGCCATATTTTGACTATTATGAATTATGTTGTATGAACATAGGGATGCAATTTTTTTTTCTGATTATCATTTTTGTGTTCTTTGGAAGTATACCTAGAAGTCGGATTATGGTAGTTCCATTTTTTATTTTTTTGAGGAATCCCCATACTGTTTTCCAAAGAAATTGAAATAATTCACATTTCAACCCACAGTACAACAAACTTCCTTTTTCTCTAATACTTGCCAACACTTGCTTTTTTCTAGGCTTTTTGATATACTTGTGAGGTGACGCCTGACTAAGGTTTTGCTTTGAATTTCCCTGATAATAAGTGATAGAGACCATTGTTCATAGAATAATGTAGCAAAGTAACAATAAAATTAATTAAAATTAAAAATAAATAAATAAATAAAAGTCAGGAAAATAAATTTTTCAGAAAGAGAAAGAGTTTATAGTTGGAATAGGGCACCTGGAGGAATTTCTGTGGTAACTGGCAGAGTTCTATTTTTCTTTATCTGGATGGAGATTTCACGTGTTTGCCTTGTTAACAATATATTTTACTACACATTTGATTGCTTTTTTTTTTGGATACTTGTCTCAAATTTTGCAGTTTAAAAAAGCAACAAAAAAGAGGTTAGATACTGAAAGAAAATTTGCCTCCTCCACTGCAGAATCCATATTCCTCTAAATCTGCTCTTCAACTAGAAGACCTGTGATCTTGTCTTGACTTATTTTTCCAATTTTACTTCCCATCCATTAGCCTTTTAAATAGCTTATGTGTTAGTGAACCAAATTGCTTTAAAAATTTTTCTGAATTTGCTGAAAAATTTCCTATCTCTCTGCTTTTGATTGCAATTTTTCCCTTTCTTCAGTCCAAAACCAACCTGTTTTTAATGCAAAGATCTCTTCTTCATTGCTAATTTAAAGTCTTATCTCTTTTATAAGAGATTGATCTTTGAAAGCAAAGTCTCTGATCATCTTTGTCTCTCTCTCTCTGTTAGTGCAGTTTAATGAACACACAGGAACTCAATAAATACCTAAAAATTATAGCAATTCTATAATTTGATATCTCCAGTTTCCTTTACACATATTATATGACATGTAAACTTTACTATTAATAAAAAACGCAACTTAGAAAATTAATTTTCACAGTTTTGTCAAGGTTCAGAATATTTTATTCAAGCCTAAAATCTACTCAGATTGACTACTAGGCTTAAAATATTTTCTAAATTTAATCGAATGGGGTTCACATAATCTCAGTGTCTACCTGTGAGCCTTTACACACACAGGTCTTAATGGAGTTCTCCTAGACTCACTGTAAGTACAGTTTGAAAATTGCTTCCCAAGGTGTACTCCTTTTTTGTATGTGTGTATATGTGTGTATGTGTTTATGTACAAATATTCTTGAAGACACCTTGATACACAGAAGCATCGGTGAGTTATTGTTTAACTGGATTTGCAAAATGCTGTATGAATTTATTAAAACTTGGATATTTTACTGCACATCTTACATTAACTGTTAAAAGTTTGGGTTGCTGGAGGTAGAGTATGGATAAATAGAAAGATTGACCAGACAGAAAGATAAAAAAGAAAGAGAAGGAGGAAAGGGGAAAAATAAATACTTGTGGAGATCACTGAATGGTAGGATGCTACTTTTTGCATGTTAAAAAGAAAAAAATGAAGAAAGGAAATATAATGCAGACCACCATCACCTCATCAAGGAAGCTTTCAGCGTTTTCCTAATGCAATCCCCTGGCCTAGGTTAGTTGCTTTTTTGTTTCTTTGGTGGTATTCTGAACATTTCTATATTTTAGAATATTTAAATAGTTCATAGATAGAAAATGACTAGTTTCTCATAATCTATAACTAATTTATATATTTATATGTATATATCGGCATATGAATGAGTGAAAGATATCACACAGAATGTGCACCATGTTTCTTGTTCTATCATATGCAAAAGGCAGTCTATTCTAACTTTGAAACCTCCCTTCTCTTCTCTAAAACACGATCTCAAGTGGAATCTACTTAAGAATTGTATGCATAACTCATTACTACAAGTATATGTAATTAGAATTTAGTAAATAAGATGAAATACACTAGTTATTACCTGGACCACTAGATATCACAGATTCACTTATTTAGGAAAAATCCTGCTAATTTATATCATTTTCATGATAGTCAAATTTTACTTTGCATATATTTTATTCCATTCACATACTATATAGTATAATGTATATTCACAATATTCTTCATAAATGGCCTTAAATTGTGATATATTGGGAACATTTTTGTTACCATTTTTCTTTCTTCCTAAAAAACATATTTCATGAAGTTGGAATTGTACTTTTTAAAAAACTTTTTTATTGGTTGAGGTTAGCAGAAAGAGGACTTACAGATTACCCTGTTTGTAGAATTTCATAAAAAATGTGACAGTTGTTATCTACTATTGCATTATTCAAATGCCAAATATAGAAAACCACTAACTGTGATATTGTATTCTTGCCAAGTATAGTTGCATTATAAAGTGGTTACAGGAGAGATTTTGCAAATTGAAAGTGCCTTCTTTCTTCTCTCCTGACCAATGAGTGATTCACCATTTGACCTTGAAAAGTCAATTGACTTTCTTATACTTCAGTTCAACTGGGGAATGAGGTAAAAATTAGAATTTTACTGATAGCTTGATGCTGCAACTCATCTGAATATATTACATAGAAATTATACATGGTTTTCTTTTGCTGTGCAAAAATTTGACACTGACTAAACATATTTCTGCTTCACTAAGTATCCATTTTTATTATTAAGGAATTTCTTGCTTTCATATTTAAAGAAATTTTGAATAGCTATTATATTAAACCTAACAGTAAATGAATATATTACTTAAAATATTTATTTGACATAAAACATGAGTGCATTCAAAATATTTGTTTATATCTTACATATACATTATGTAGTATATACAGTTGTAAACTAAATGTGTATATATTCACCCACAGAAGAGATTGAGTGGTAAATTTTTCCATAACCAAATCTTTTATTTCCTTTGTATACTCTGAATGTAGCTTAGCATTTTGATCTAGCAGATGCCTACTATGTATTTGTTGAATGGGTGGATAAAATACCTGGTTTAATATATGTGAAATTATTTAAGTAATGTCATTTGAGCATGGAAAGGAAATGTTTACTGCTTCATGTAACAAAAAAATATTTTCAATATGTCTACACAGTGAAGGAAGATGGAGGCATGATATCAGGAGGAGAAAATCCAGGGAAAGTGAGGACAGCAATGACCTGCTACTATTTCAACATGGTGATGATTGCCAGTATTTCAACTTCCATTACTCTTTCAAATCCCCCTTTATGCCACCTCTCATACATTATTCACTTAAAGAATTAAAAAGGGATTATTGTTTAAATTATTATAAATATTTGAGTTCAAATTAATGTTTAGGGGTAGATACATCTAATTGACTTAAAATTATCATGCTTCACTTTGTGTGTGTGATGCAGAAAAACGGCAAATTCAGGGAAAAGTAATTCATAATATACAGAATTTATATATTCCTGAATTAACTAAAGAATTTTAAAGAGAATGAATTAAAATAATTAAATATACTCTGAATTAGCTAACATGTCAAAATAACTGAAAAAGTTGATGTATTTATTTGGATTTAGTGAGGAAAGCAATTTGTTCCCATCATTTATTTTACGATAAAACAGATTAAATAATTTATATCCGTAACCCATATCTGTGCAATATTGTATAGTTTATGACCTCCACTGAGATTATAACCAAGACCCTGGACCTACCCTCAAAAAGTACAGGTATGTTTGTATACACACACATACACACACACACTCACACACACTCTTGTATATACACACACAAATCATTTACAAGATATCTTGAAAATGTTGAAGTTTGATCCCAATATAAGAATCCTTACTGCTAAACAGAAAATATAGGATATTTATTTCCCACTCTTAATTTTTCTAAGTCAGGCAAAATCTACTAGAGTAACACTACTGGTCTTACCATTTATTCTTTTATCTTTGACCCATAGGTAAATATGATATTTGTCTGATTGTTTGGTGAAATGCACTCAACCATGTTTTTTACTTGAAATAGGAAGGGTAATCCAGTCAAATTCTGCAGAAACTGAGTACTTGTTTTCTTTGCTTCTGTCTCTTCCTAAGCCTCTGTGAGGCAAAAATTCAGGAGATATTCATCTTTTATTTCAGATATATTATGAAATTGCATATCATAAAGGTAAGGGGGTGAGTATGTTGCGGTAGGCATGTTACAATATAAAGCCAGTTTGGTTAAGATCAAATATTTTCCTCCAAGCAGCTATATCAAGAGTAAATATCAATCAGTTCCAAACTTAGGGAGTAGACACAGTTATATTATTTATTATCCTCCTGTTATCAGATACTAACCATACAGAGATGGTACATCTATATTGTAAAATAAAAGGAAAAGCATGAATTAATTTATAACTAATTTCGTGATTTTCAGTGACGCAATCTGAAAATTTGTGAAACTCTTTTCTTTAAATTCGAGCCAACACATTCTGTTGTATCCAAGCATTTTAAAATAACATTTAATTAATTTTCTATCAATGGATTTCATAAAATCAACAATTTTCAAGCAGGGCATTACTTTAAAATTTATCAGTTTAAAACATTTAATGACAGGTAAGTAAAATGAAAATTGTGAATAATATGGATATGAATAGGTATGTACTAGTCCTAAAATTCACATCTAATGCATCTCACTTTTGTTCTTCACAATGCCATTAGAAACACAAACGAATAATGTAGAAGAGAAACTCAGATTGTTTAAATAGTTCTATGTTAGTCAGGTTGGGCCACTATAAAAACAAATCCCTTAGACTATGTCGTGTAAACAGAAGACATTTATATCTCACAATTCTAGTGACTGGAGAGCTCAAAACCAAATTGCCAGCAAACATGATTCAGAGCGAGAGGCTTTCTTCTGGCTTGTATTGCAAAAAATCACTTTCTCATTGGCCTTTCTTCAGTGCATACATGTGGAGAGAGAATCTCTTTTCCTTTCCTTATAAGGGACCTTATCGTATGTGTATATATATAACATTAATTTATATTTTACATATACATAAAATCATATGTGCATATACATAAAGATTCCTTTTGTCTTGATGTGTCGTGACTAAAATTCTTACAGATATTGAAGGAAAACAGGTAAAATTACTATGTGCAGATTTGACAGATAAATGAATAAAGTTCTAAATATCTCTCTCTAGCCCTATGTTTGAATTTTTCTTCTTGTATTTTTTTTTTACACGTAGCCTTTAGGATTGACCATTTTAACAGATAGTTTCACCTGCCTCTGGGTATCGCACTTATATTGTTCCATAAAATGCATTGGAATCATGTTCTAAAAGTGCTTTTGTTGTTTCTATTTTATTAACACTCAAACAGCAGCACAGTGAAAGAAAATAGTTTACTTTCCCCATGTCTTCTGATATACTGGTTCTTTTTGCAGTTATTAAATCTTTTAAGCCATAGAATAATTTTCTTATAGTTGTCCTGTCTGTTTCAATATCTAAATTCTTGAAAAATGTGAATTGTTGTTATTTATATTTCAACTGACACACAGTATTCTTTTTTTAAAATATGGAAATATACATAATCACATATTTTTTGTTTGCCTTGTAAATTCTAAATGTTATTACCTATCAGGAAGATCAGACATTTCCTTATGCATACTGAGGGAGGTACAGTTTTATTTTCCTGAGTCATTAATGTATTAACTTAAAATTGATTACTTAATACTAATTCACATAGATGCAAAATGAAACAGATGTGATCAGTTCAATTTTTTGAGCAAAAGAAGCCATTCTGTCACTTGTCAATCAAAAAGCAATAGTAATCAAAGTGTTGGCCAGACTGTCCAGCCTCTAAGTATTTATTAATACAGATTCAATTAGAGCTTACTTAAATTGAACATATCAGTCAGTTCCTCTGGAACATAGCAAAACTATGGCTGTTGCATGTAGGAGAGCTGATCAAGTCAGTGTTACTCTTTGCCATTCAGTTTGGATCCCCTTTTTGGAAATAGTAAGATAAATAAATTAAAATTAGTGAGGTCATCTAACTGAGAAGCATCTTTTTCTCTATATGAACAGTCTTTTCCTTTTAATCAAATTTTCTAGTTAATTGTGAAATTTTCATACTTCAATTTATTTAACACAAGTAGATTCAAATGAAAACCGTTTTAATAACTGGGCTGATTTTTGTGTGAATATTTTAACAATACAGCAAGTAAGTAACATACAAAGTGTCACTGTTATTATCTCTGAGGAAGGGCAAAGGAGAAGATCATTTCTTCTCTACCCTCTTCTTTCTGAATTCTGTGGATGTTGATTTTAGTAGTCAAAAAGTAAGGAGTCAGCTGCAAGGCTGATGGTAGTGATTGTGTTGATACTTAAGCAGGGCATGCTCTAGAATGCTTTTGCTTTCCATGTTCAAATTGCTGTTGGCTATAGAATCTTCCAGTATCAACAAAAATAAAGACTGAGAAGAGTAACTATGACATCATTTAAAAAAGACTGAGTTTGAATGTAAGCATAGACTTTTCCTGTATAAAGTGTTTTTGCTGACTCAAAGTAGGTATTGTAAAATCTCTGTGCTTTTTCCTCTAACATTGAACTTGGGTTTTTTTAGACTCATCACATTATAAATTGTTCAGTTCTTTCCATCACAGCCCTTGTTGTCAAATGAAAGACTTGTTCTTATGAGCACTCAAAGGCTGTAATCCTTTGCTATAAACTTGCTGTTTTTTTACCATTAGCTATTTAGAAGTCGCTGAGTATTAAAAATATTTATCTTTAAGTCTGAAAGTATAGTTTATTTGTTTTCTACACATACTCAAGTTGGAAATTTCTGGATAGTGAAACTAAATAGTAAAATTTTTCATCTTTATCCCAGAATTGATTTTACACTAAGAACAGATCTCACAATTTTTACAGACTTCCTAACAGTAATATAAAAGCTTTTCTGTTAAAATATAAGACTTGAATTTGAATGATAGTTTTTAAAAGATTAGCTCCCAGGAGACAGGGCCTCAATCCTAGTGTACTCTATGATTAAAGGATGACTATAAGGACCAAAAAATATGGTAGTTAAATTTGTAGTTGTCTTCTACTTCCTTTTATTTTGCTCTGCTACCTTTTTCTCCTTATGTTTTCCTTTTCTCTTGATGTGTAATTACTTTTGATGTATCTTTTCCCAATTAATTCACTCTGCCTTGTAGGTAGATTTTTTAGAGGTTAATGTTGAATTGGCAAATCTGCCTCTGCTCTAACTGAGGCTGAAGATGATTCCATAAGCTTACTGTTTAAATTTGTTTTTGAAGTTACATTAGACATATGTACTTCAAAAGAACTTCTCTCTAAGTGAATGTGTTTGGTGATTGTTGGTCACTAGAGGCTTTGCTTTATTATTTAACAAATTCTTACTAAACTTTCCAGGTTTCTACTAGAATCCACTATCCAAATGGAGGTTTTATGTATAGTAGGAATCTTCTTTATATTATTTCTTCTTTGATAAAAGGTGACCCACAGATGGGCTATATAAATTTACTGTCATAAATGATTTGTGCTTAGTAATTTGCTTTCAGAACTAGTTTTACTCTTGTTTTGCTTTATACATCTTTTTGCCATATATCAACTATATTATGTTTAATTTTATTTTTTACAACTTATTTTTTTTTTTACTTTTCTGCTGCTACTCAGTTCATTTACATTACTCCTCTCTCATAATTTTTCCTAGCTGTCTTCCAACTAACAGATAATGTTTTTATTTATGTTACAAAATTGATTTCAGAAAGTATTTGGCTGCCAAACACATCTGAATAGTAAACACATGATAAAGAGTTGTGTCTCAAGTAAGCAAAATGTTAGGCATACTCAGGATAGCTTCAGATTAATTTCCATATCTCTACCTAGTAATCATTTTTATTTTTCTTCCTACAATGACTTAATAATTAATAATTCTCATTTGACAGGAAAAGTCATATACACTTATTTAATGTTTTATATGATGTGGGAACCTTTATAAAATGAAGATCTGAAGAAATAGACTTGAGTAATTTTATGTTAGGTTTGATCAAGAAATAAGTAGTTGTATAGATAGATGATATTAAGCAATAGGAAATAATTATAGTAAATTGGGGGAAACATAGTAAGCCATATTCAGATTTTCCCTGGCATTCCTTTGCCTTCACAGATAAGGTGCACCTCCTCTGGGAATAGAGAGAGCACATTTCACATAGATTTTATGACTTGTTTCAGGAAGGAAGACCTAGAGGTGGAGGATATTATAATGGGCTTCTGCTTCTGCTGTTTTCTCAAAGATCTGTTTCTGGACTAATATCAAAGGTGGTACTCCAGAAACATGCCTGGAGTACCACCCTTGATATTAGTCCAGAAACAGATCTTTGAGACAGGTGCTTTCATATGCAGCTGGTGAGAATGCATAATTGTTATAAGGGAAATATGGCAGTCTCTGGCAAAATTACATATGCTTTTAACCTTGGGTACCATAATCACATTTCTATCAACATATTTAAGTGATATACAAGCAGAAATATGAAATTATATATGTATAAGATTATTAATTATAGTATGATTTTAATAGCAAAGATTGAAAACTATCAAATGTCCATCATAAAGGAATTGGCTTAAAAAAAAATGTACAGCATGTGGTGAAGTCCTGCTACTCAAAAAAAAATCTATAAAATGCTACGAAATGTGTACATTATATACCTTCTGTATAAGAAAGTACTATAAAAATTTGTGTGCATATTTTTATGTAACAATACAAAGATAAACCAAAAGCAAATAAAAAATGATTGCCAGTAGTGGAAGGAAAATACAAGAAATGGGATCACAAAGATGCATATAAAGATAGAACTTTGTTTTAAAAAAGCAGGAAGAGACTCATTTACTCTCATATTTCTCCTTTTTAAAGTCTGGGGATTCTTCCCAGAAGTCCATCTATAGCTCTTGTGACCACTGTTAAAGAAACATGTATATACAACGAATATGAGGAGAAAGATACTTAGATAAGCAGCAGATGAGTAACTTCTGTCACAGACTATAAGCTCAAAAAAGAGAAATCTCTTATTTAAAAAAAATTATATATAGCATATATATTTTATATATATATTTATTATTTCTTCAGTTCACAATGATATATTCATTTTAGGAAAGCTCACGTTTTTATTCTATGTAGTATCTTAAAGGTTTGGCACACTACCTGGTATATGGTATGTGCTCATCAAGAATTTCTGAAATGAATTTATCAATAATGCTAATACTGACGAGAATACTCATATGTAATCCTGAAAAGTCAAAATAGGTACATAACCCAATTTCAGAGACGATAAAAAAGAATATGTAGTCTTTATTAAGTGATGTGGAAATGCTAGATATTCTGGAATTTCATTTTAAAGTCTCTAATGACATCTAGATTGCTGAGTCTTATGGTCAGTTCTCAGTTATGCTACTTAAATCATGAGCTGTATTTGACACTGATCATTTCCTTACCTTTACATACTTTCTTCTTTTGATTTTCAGGTTATTACACTTTCTTGTTTTCTTTCTTCCTACTGGCTATTCATTTCCAGCCTATTTTAATTGGCCTTCTTTCTTTCACATCTTAATATTGGTGTGCCCCCAGAGAGCAATCCTTGTTACTCTTCTGTTCTCTATTTACATTCATTTTCTTGATCATTTCTCTCTCTCAACTTTATATATTATCCAGATGCTACAGAATACCAAAAATAAAATATTTACTTATATGCTTCCAAAATTGTTATCTTTAATTTTCTTTTTTTCCCTATTTACTTCTTATTCATATTATTTTTTTATAGACCAAGTTAGAAGCAAACAAGAAAATGAAATAAAGTTGCTGCTATGATTGCAGAATTACTTGTAGCAATTTTTGAAGTAACATGCCCACTGGGAGAAATGACACAATTCAATTCACCACATATCTATGTTGTGTCTATTATGTGAATGACATAGTGCTAAGAAGCCAAATGGGAATCAGTCCCACTCTCAAGATGCTTATAATGGTGCACAGAGAATGTCACCATATAAATAGCTGTAACTATAAAAAAAAAAGGCAGAATAATCTCTAGCTCCTTTTCCTTAGCTATAAACTTGTTTCCCGTCTCCTTTGTCCTAGGAAAAGGGAAAACACAACAAAAACAAATTAAAGAGCAACTTTTTCTCAGAATTGCTTTCTTTTCTGAATTTTTATTTCAAATCCTTAAAGGCATTTCTCATACCTATGTTACTCTTTCATCTCTAAATATCTTTTTATGTCACCTCTTTTGTGCTGAAGTTATCATCTTAAGGTTGAGTGAGCACTGACCTCCTTGAGTCAAATCTTTTCTTTCCCCACAATCTTCATCTTTCTCCATATCCCTTCTATAGTTAATGCTGTGAAAGACTCTTCCTTCTTAAACTCTACCACATTTGTTCACTTTTCTTTATCACTTTTCATCTCCTAACCACAAAATGGGGGACTCTTGACTTAGCATAATTTATGTAAAAGGATTTTATTTGACACAAAGCACACTAAGTATCAGAAAAATGAAATATTTGTGAAAAACCAATGCAAGTTTATATTGCATGAGTAATAGTTTCTTTGTAATCTGAAGTCAAACTCTGCCAAAACCAAGGAATCAGGTTGACTTAGAAGTCCATATTAAAGAAATATTAACCTACTGAAATATGTCCCTTGGAAAGCAGCTAAGTAAAATATTTAAGGCATCAGTAAAGCAACTTATGCCTGAATAGTTGGTGGTACAGGATGTATTTAATATTGATGAAAGGCATAGAAGGGAACATAATTCTGAACTTTAAACATTGGAAGGCCCATGTGTGAAAGGTGGTTATAAGATAAGCAGGCAGAAATTTTACGAGAGATTTTAAAAAATTAATAAAATTTTGAGATATTTAATATTGGAAAGGAATATCTTGTGAGGTTCAGGCAGAGGCTAAGAAGGAACAAAAATAAAATGTTCTTTAAACAAGTCTTGTTTTGAATGGAGACTTGAACTAGATTAAAAACCTCTATCAGTGTGTAAATAATGTTGTGAGTGAAATCATTAGAAGAATATCATTAGTTTAAGTTTTTAATTTATGACCTGAATGTCTTTTAATTTATATTTGCACATTAGTATTTTAGATTTGGGGGACAGGTGATGAAGGCTAGTTGTGTTATTAATGATTAATGCATGTTTGAGTCTGATAGAAAATTTTACATAAGAAATTGTTCATATCCAATGTGGAAAATATAAGATTTACACAACAAAATTGTTTTTGAGAAAATTTAGTCAAAGAGAAAATACTTACAATAATAAGAATATTTTTCTGTCTTTTTCGCTAAAAAAAAACTATTTACATGAAAGTTTTAGTCAAAGTATTTCATTCATGTTTTTAGGGGGGAAATTAAAGATATAAAAAAATTGAAGACTCTGTTAGCTGTTAATATTATGCTTTATAACCTTGGCATTCCACCTCATTTCTAGCTATAATATAAAACAAACAAACAAAAGGTCCTCTTTCACTTACTTAGAAATAAAATTTTATTTCACTACCTTGAACTGTTCAACAACTATGCATTTACCAAAGATTTGAGTATATAAAGACATAAGTATGTATCTACACAGGAACTTCTATATATATATCCATGATATTACATATGGATATCATATATGTATAGTATACACATGACCATATACACTTAATCTTTCCAATTAAAGAGTAAATTCCAACTAAGTAATTTCATTTGACATCTTTTACATTCAGACTCTACTTAATACAGTACTGAGTTTAAAGTCAATTTAATTTATGAGTTTACTTGATTTTTGTTTATTTTATATCATGAAAATATTATGCATGAATTTTGTTTTGGAATAGTTTTCACTGTTTACTGTATAAAGTGAGAAATGAAAGTTGAGGCATTAAGGATAGAATCTGTACTCAAGACTGTTAATGTAGCAGTTTTAATGCATCATATATAGCATGCAATCAAGAGAAAAGAAATAGATAATCATAAAATAAAACTAAGCTACTAATTAAAAAATAACAACAATTTAGGGAAGCTCAATATCATAACAGTTATTCATGCCAAGAAGCCTTCTCATCTCTAAGGAAACATGAGTGCCATTAACTTGGTATAGGTGTCTTTTAAATGTTTTAGCTATCAAATGATGTATTTTAGGAACGGGAGGTTATTGCCTATGTACAAATCCTCTTGCTTATATTGAGATAATGTTCAACTTGTAAATGAAATATTATCAGTATTGTGTAAGCCCTGCAAGGTCATGGCTTGATTTAAGCGTCCATTAAGTCCTGTTTATTTTTCCAACATATATATTAATGTCCACTACCATGCTACAGATTAACGAGAACAATTGATGACTGTTGCTAGACACACACCATTAAAATCAAAGTTGGGTCTGTCATTTTAAGGAAAATAAAGTACAGTCATGGAACAAAGTGAGATTCTAATAATGTAAACAGTAAAATTTTCAGTTTGTCATCCACTAAAGCTGTCTTCCCTTCTAGTCCAGGAACTACTACTGGCTTGCAAGCTCCCTGAAGGCAGACAGGTGTAGTCTGTTGGATATTTAAATTTTATCCAGTACCTAATATATTTCTATGTGCTGAAGAAGCAAGGAGCAATCACTCATATGATTTTTGAAATTAGGGAGAGGATATTTTATATTCTTCCTGATATTAAGATATTTCTCATTTTTCAGTTCATATTCAAAAAGTATGAGAAACTATAACATTTTCACAGTTAAAGTGAAGGGAGTCTTATTGTTAGTACAGTAATCTATAGGTTACAAATATTGTCTGGTAACCTGTGGGTCTAGAAAATCGTAAATGGCATGGAGTCTTCTCCCATGAGAAAGAATATATAGAATATTCTCTTTCAGTACTCTCAGTCTACAAGCCACTAAGAACAGTAAATGTAATCCTACTGGAATTAGATAAAATACATGTCTATTTCCTTACATTTTATTTGATTATCGGGCCTTATTGGATGCAACAAAAAAAGCATTAATAATAAAGTTTATAGTAATACAGGCCTATCTTAGGAAACAAGATCACAAATAAAAGTCTTAATCCTATAGCTAAAGGAATTGGAAAAAGAAGAAAAAATGAAACCAAATTAGAAGAAACCAAAAAATGGCAGCTTAAAAACTATTTGAAGACTCAATTTAAAAAGTGTTTGTTTTTGAAAAGATAAAGTAGACAAAGCTTTAGACAGATTCACAAAGAAGAGAAAAACACAAATGAAAAATCAGAAATACAAGAGAAGTGTTACAAGAGGTACTACAGAAACACAACGGCTCATAAGTGTGAACATCTATATGGAAAAAAACTAAATAACCTAGAAGACATTGATAAATTCTTAGAGGCAAATAATATTCCAAGACTAAATGAAGAATATATTGAAAATCTGAACAGAACAATCATTAAGTGAAGAAATTTAAACAGTATTCAAAAACCTTCCCCGAAACACAAACTCAGGACTCATAAATTCTATCAAACTTTCAGAGAACTATTACCAGGTATCTTAACCTTTTTAAAAAAAACTAAAAAATAAGTCAAAATTTCAAATAACTTTTATGATGTCAAATTTATGCTAATTTTAAACCCAGATAAGGATGTCATTAAAAAAGAAAAATTCAAGTCAATATCTTGATTGATATTAATGTAAAAATTCTCACAAAATACTAGCAAACAAGATTCCACCATTCATTAAAAAGTCACTTAACACAATCAAGTTGGGTATATCCAGGGATGCAAGGAGGGCTCAACATATAAAAAAATAAGTAAAGTTAATGTGATATACAAGAACAGGAAGGAAGGACAAAATTAATATATCATCTCAATAAACACAGAAAAAGGCTCCTATAAGACTCAAAACACTTTTATGTTAAAAGCCCTCCAAAAAAAATGGATGTAGACAGACTGCTCCTCAACATAATAAAGGCTATACATGACAACCACACAGCCAAAACCAGGCTCAATAAGGAAAAACAAATATTTTCCTCTAAGATCAGAAAAAAATCTAGTGTATTCTCTTTAATCACTATTAATCTTCATAGAGTTGAAAGTTCTAACCAGCATAACTAAACAAGAGCATAAAAGGCATTCAAATTGGAAAGGAAGAAGTAAAACTGTAACTATTTTCACATGAACATCATAATATATAGAGAGCTCCTAAGATTCCAGAAAAAAAAGTTGCTAGAATTAACTAACAAATACAGTAATGTGGTAGTCTGCAAAATTAACAAACAAAATCTGTTGGATTTCAATGTGCAAATAACAAATTAGCAGAAAACAAACTGAGGAAATATAATTCAATTTGCAATTGCATCAAAAGTAATGAAATACTTCAAATGAATTTAGCCAAAGTAATGAAAAAAATAGTCCTCTGAAAACTAATAAGACATTTTTAAAATAAGCAGAAGACACAAAGAAATGAAAAGATATTATATGTTCACAGGTTGGAAGAACTGGCGCTGCTAAAAAGGCCATATTACCTAAAATAATATGCATATTTAAGGCGATCTCCATCAAAAATCCCAATGACATTATTCATAGAAATGGAACAAACACTTGTTAAATTTATTTGCAATTACAAAAGAATAGTAAAAGCAATCCTGAGATAAAAAAAATCAAAATGGAGGTATCATGCTTTCTGACTTCAACCTATTTTATAAAACAAGAATAATCAAATTACTGGTGTTGGAGTTAAAACAGACACACAGATCAGTGGAACAGAAGTCATATCTCAGAAGTAAACGCACACATATAAATGAACAACTAATGATATGAGCAACTAATTTACAACAAAGGCACCACGAACTTGCAGTGGGGTATGGGTAGTCTCTTCAATAAATGCTGTTAGGAAAACTAGACAGCCACATGCAAAACACTAAAACTAACACCATAGACAAAAATTAATTCAATATGGATTAAATAATTAGATGTAAGACCTAAAACAATAAAATACATAGAAGAAAGCAGGTGCAACACTCCTTGACATTGACCTAAGATGTTTTTGAGAAATCAATTTCACTGTCAAGGGAAGAAAAACAAACTAAATAAATGGGACTTGAGAAATTAAAAAGAATTTTATTAGTGAAAGAAACTATCATCAAAATAAAGAAATACATCTTTCTGGTTTAAAAATGACAGACTGTTAAGATCTCCAGCTCATCTTCTCTCTACAGAAGAACAAAACTACACCCTTTTAACAAATTACAATCTTTGAAAAGGAAAAAGGTCCAGCATCTCAGAAAAGAGATAGGGTATACATCATCAGAAAGAGAAGACAAATTGTCTCAATATTCATGCTGTCTTCTTCAGAGACACTGGGGCTGGTAGAGGAAGACCACTGTTACCTACACTCTCTCCAGAGATGAAGTGCTTACTCGACTTAGTGGGTTCTCCTACGCCTGTGAACTCACCCTCAGATATGTACAAACTAGCATGGAAAATAAAGGGTCTTTTGGAGCAAAGAGCACAGGACAGAAAGAACAAGGAAGCAATAAAGTGAGCACAAAACTGATTTCAGGACTTTTCTGTATTGAACTAAAATCTTCAGCATGGAAAGGAAGAGAGACAGCCTCCTTGTGAAATGACATAGTGCTGAGCATTCTCTTCTGTGATCCCTGTTCAGGGTAGTGCAGGTGCTAGAGGCCACCATAGCAGGAATGTCCCACCCCCTTTACCATTAGTGCCTTGTTGTTCCTGACAATTTGTACTCACAGTTGCAGTTCTTTAGGCTGCTGGAGACAGTCAAGACTGCAAGACTGGAATAGATACTAAGTGATTGCAAAGATGTTCCATCTCCAACTCTTCCAGCAAGAATCATAAGAGAAGTCTATTGAAACAGCAGCTTCTCAGCCTTTGGGACTACTGCTAAACAGCTTTGCAACCATCAGACCCCAGGGCTTGTATTTTAGGTCACCTTGCTGGAGCTGCTGCCCAGCTAGAAGACTGTAAAGCTTTCCACTTTACTATGAAAGTTCCCAACACACTCTCACCAGTGGACTCTGTTGCCTGCTTGTGACTTTATGCTGAAACTCTTGGGTCTCTTTCCTTGTGTTTTGTTATTTACGCCCCTGACTCTGGGGGAAAACTGTGCATTCCTTATTCCAACTCCAACCCTTTAGGCTGGATTATCAGGCCTCAACACAGTGCTGGCTCTAGACCTTCAACAATTCTGACTTGTGAAACATAGGAAAACCTAGCATTAAAGACCAACACTCCAGGCCTATTCTCTGCAACTCGATATTTTAAAACAAGGCCATTGCATAAAGGAAGCTTAACCCACAGAAATAAACAAAGAATGCCAAGCAGATTGAAAAGACAGAAATATATACAAAATGAAGAACCAAACAATACCTCAAGGAAAATCTTAATGTGACATAATTAAATAAATTACATGATAAATATTTTAAAGCAGTAATTTTAATAATACTAAAATCAGGAGAACAGTGAAGAGAAAAAAGAAAACTACAACAAACTGACAAAATGAGGCAATTTCAAACAAAAGTCATAGAGCTGAAATAAAAAGATGTCCTACTGAATAGGAAAAGGTATTTACACATTGTGCATCTGACAAGAAGTCAATATCCAAAATATATAAAAAAACACATAAAACAACAGAAAAAAAAATCAACAATCCAAATGGCATAGAAAATCTAAAAGACACTTCCAAAAAAGGCATCCAGATGGCCAACAAGCTCATGGAAATATGTTTCTCATCTCTTGTTATTAGGTAAATGCAAATCAAAACAACAGTGAGATATCACTTGACAGCTATGAGAATGACAATCATCCAAAACACTATAAACAAGTATTGGTGAGCATACAGAGAAAATAAACACATAGTTTAGTGAGAGTGCAAATTTTTACAACCATCATAGAAAGCAGTATTCCTCAAAAACATAAGGATTCAAATTTCATATGATCCTATTATCCATCCAACTTCTAGGTATTTACCACCCACTCCCCAAAAAATAAAAAAAAACTACAAATTTAAAGAGATATATACACCATAATATTAATTGCAGCATTGTTTACAATAGGCAAGAGCTGGAAACAGCCTAAGTGCCCTTTGACAGATGACTGGATAAACAACATGTGATATATAAACACAATGGGATATTATTCAGCTATTAGAAAAGATTAAATCCTTCCAAAACAACATGGATAGACCTAGAGGGAGTTAGGTTTAGTTTAGGGTGTTCTGTTAGTTAAGTCAGAAGGAGAAAGACAAATGGATATCACTTACATGTGGTACATAGAGAAACCAAACAAATCAAACAAAAATATACTTTCAATCTATAGGATTGAATTATTGATTATCAGAAGAGGAGGAGGAGAGAATGGGAAAACTGAGTAAATGGAGTCAATTATGTGCTGAAGGGTAGAATTGGATTTTAGTGGTAAACTTAATACACTTTATATCAATAATAACTTAGAACGATGCATATCTTAGACATACATAGTATTACAATGCATTGTCTCCAATAAAATTTAAAAAATCTGTTTGGCTAAATTGGCAATGATGATTAGATAACAATTATCATTTTCAACTTTTTTTTTTATTTGTCTGATCCTAACCAAGTCAATGAAGGGTCAACCTGTCAATCATGTGTAAACTGCAATCTGATACTATAATTTCTTCATTTGTCTCTTCCATATACACTCTATTCTCATCTACATTTGACAGTTGTTCACATTTAACTACATCAGGCAATAGATTGAGTATCTTCGAACCACATGCTGCTGACATCTGAAAACACCTTTGGAGAGTCTTATTACTACTTCCCTTAATATTTAAATCGTATTTGCTGAAAATGCATTATTATGATCTTTTATTCCCTAACATATAAGGCTACATAGGTCCATAAAAAGGCTAAATTATTTTACACTGCCAGCATTTCCTTTGTTGTCTGTATATTTTTATAATCAGTAAAGAAGGTAGGAAGCAAAGGAAGCTGGAATTCTATGATGAAAATGTTATTACAGTGGTTTATTAAAACTCACCTCTTCTTAACAATAGATTACATTGATTATCTCAGTGACAATGTCTAATAGAAATACCTTATCCTTCATTTTTCATTCATATCCCAAATACGAAACCTACATTTTTAGTTTACCCTTACCTTCCTCTTCCCAGCATGTTATTAGATACACAGAGTATGTTAGTGAGCACTATCTCCTATTTCCTCCAAGACTTTTTTTTGATGGTTTATTTCTACAGAAAGTTTCTGTCTTAGTCAAATGCACTGCCAGAGAGATGCCATCTTGCTGCAACCTAACAGACTGGGGTGAGTGAGAGAGCATGCAAGCTCTCTGCTGACTCTTTTATGGGCACAAAGTCTATATGAAGAATCTCATTCTCATGACCTTACCTAAGGTTAATTATTTACCAAAGGCACCCATCTCCAAATATCATCATATAGAAGGTCATGCCTTAAAAATATAAATTTTGTGGTACACAATTCACTGTGCAGCACCATCATCCATATATTCTACTCCTAAACACACCCATTGCTCCAAATAAGCAAATGGAGTGTGAATATGCAGTAAATTCCTAAAATTTTATGTCATTTTAAGCATGTATAAGTTACCAGCATTTAATATTTTCTTTCTGATAAATGAATATCCATGAAGAAGCTCTGAAAGAAGTAGGCTAAGACTGACCCTTTCCCAATTCTGGGAAAGCAATACACAACAATCTGCAATAAAAAGTAATAATGTGTACAAAAAACTTTTTAGAGTGATTAAAGGTATATTGTATAGCATGATCCAATATGACATGCTCATCTTTATTACTTTAGTTGTAATATTAAATCTGAAGTCTAAAATTCTGACATCTGTGAAGTCAGTAAGATGACAGAATAAATATACCCCTCAGGAACAATATGGCAGCCATATATAGGAAAAGTGCCTTCGTGGAAGCTTGGAATCTAGGTAAGAGATTGTGATACTTTGTTGGAGATAAACACCCAAGGACCTTTTAAGAAGAATAATCTGTGGCCAGGAGACTGAAAGTAACAAGAGAAAAGTGACAACATATTCAAGGGAAGTTACATAAGTAGATTTCTCAGCAGAGATACTATTACTTTAGAATACGTCTAAGAGAAATATTAACAAAAACAATATATTAGGTTTTGCTTTTTAAGACAAAAGATATGTGGACCTATAATCCAAGGTACAGAAACAAGGAAGTACATCCGTGAAAACAAAACAATACTATAATTACATGTCGCCTCATAATGGTTATGATGGCTTTTATAATGGAAAAAAGGTTAGGAAATGGAACCCATGCACCTCCTATTGATGGAATATAAATTGGTACAGTCCTAATGGAAAATAATGTTGAAGTTCCTCAGAAAGTTAAAAATAGAACTACCCTATGATCTATCTATCCCCATTCTATGCAATATCTAAAGAAAATTAAAACAATATCCTAAAGAAATATCTTCACTTCTGTGTTCATTGCTGCATCTTTAACAATAGTGAAGATATGGAAACAACCTAAATATCTATTTACATATAAGTGAATAAAGAATATATGGTATAAAATGGAATAATATTCAACCAAAAAAAGGAAGAAAGAAATCTGCCATTGGTAACAACATGGATGAAGTTGGGTGCTAAGTGAAATAAGTTAGACAAGAAGAGGAAAAGTACTTCATGATCTCCCTCCTGTGTGGAACCTAAAGAAGACATATCCATGGAGCCAGAGTAAAGCAATGATAGCCAGGGGCTTAAGGGTGGGGGCAAGTGAGAGAAATGAGAGGATGTTGGTCAAAGAGTACAAACCTTCAGTTATAAGATGAATAAATTCTGAGGATCTAAATAAAATATTGTACTTAGTATTTATACAGTACACTTAAAATTCTTGATGAGGGTACATTTGTGTGTCTCACCACATAAGAATAGTAACTATGTTAGATGATGTATGTGTAAATTGGTCTAATTGTGCTAATTATTTTACAATATGTGCATAATTTAAATAAACATACTGCACCCCTTAAAATTAGAATAAATGTTTGATGTCTCTTATATTCTTTACGTTTTCTTTCCACAATTGCAGCTGTCTCCCACATCCTCATTTTCTTTAGCAACCCCACACAAGGCATTTGTTGTTTCATTGTTAAATCAGTGTTAACTTTGATATCCTTATCTAGTATTCAACAGAAAAAAAATCTATTTTAAAGTATTTAGGGTGGATAATAAATTCAATTACAAAAGAGAGACTCATGAAAGAAAGAATATGGGAACTATATCCCCTTTAGGTTCTCATTCCTACTACAATTGTTCTAAATTTTTGGATAACTTCACTTTTATTATCTTCAACCATTGAATTATTATTCAAGAATACAAATGATTGACAAAAAGGAGCACAAGAAGAAGTAGAGCTGGAGAAATAAAAAGATTGAGAAAAAATAGGAACTGGAAGCAAAATAGTTGAATCAAATAAATGGTTAATGTAAAAATATATTTGAAATGTAATAAGATTAAGGAGACATGAGTTGGAGGAAAAGTGAGATGTAAACGTGTTTCTATTTGAGAACAAATGAAGAGTTAAGGGGTTATAAAGCACTTCCCATGCAGTTTTCATTAGACTATTCCTTTATTTCTTTATCCATTATTTATTTATTAATGCATTTACTTATCTCATAAAACAAGTATACTCTAAGAAAATATATACTTATATGTACTATATATACATATCCTTATATGTACTATAAGGAAAAGTATGTTCCATTGTGATATTATGCATCGTCTGGAGCATTCCCCCCAGGTTATCTGTTTCTGCTCCTGTGGGAGATATTTTATGTCTTTAAATTTTAGAACTGGTAACAATGCAAAAATAATTTTTTGTATAGACATGTAATCTCTCCAAGGTAGGTAAGCACTCTCTGACCTGAAACTATATTACAGAATGATCATATTCAAAACAATTTGGTATTTGAACAAAAACAGACACACAGGTAAGTGAAATCATACGGAGAGCCCAGAAATAAAGTCACACCTATATGGACAGATCATACAATGGAGGAAGGAAAATATATTAACAAATAATGCTGGTAAGACTGTAAAGACATCTAAAGAAAACCAACTAGATTATTCATTATCACCATAAACAAAAAATAACTAAGGATGGATCAAAGACCTGTACATAAGAAATGAAGCCATAAAATACCTAGAAAACAATGTGGGAAAAACACTCTATGACCTCAACCTCAAAGAGATTTTTTGGGAAGTACAAGCTATGGCAAAAGAGGCCAAAGTAAAATAAGCAGTTCAGACTGCATCAAACTGAAGAACTTTCTACACAGCAATATCAACGACTACTAAAATGAAAAGCCAGCCCTTGGAATTGGAAAAGATAGTTACAGGCATACATCAGATGTAAGTTTAATCTCAAAAATATATGAAGAGGTCACATTCCTCAACAATAAAAAGGCAAATGACCCACTCAAAAATGGGTAAAAAACTGACTAGACACCTATCTAAAGAAAACACACAGATGTCCTACAGACATCTGAAAAAATGTTCTACATCACTCATCATGAGGAAATGAAAATAAAAACTACAATACGATAATACCTCACACCAGTGAGAATGGCATATCAAAAAGATTGGAAAAAGCAGGTGTTGGAGGGGATGTGGAGATAAAGGAACACTCCTGCACTATTGCAAAGTAGTATGGAGACTTCTCAAATAATAAAGTTGGATCTACTATTTGATCAAGCAACCTCACTATTGGGCATATACCCAGAGAAACAAAAATCTCTAATGAGAAAAAAAAATTTGTATCCCAATGTTTATAGGAGTATAGTTCACAATAGCTGAGACTTGAAACAGCCTAAATGCCTAACAACAGATGACTGGATAAAGAAGTTGTGTTAAATATATTCAGTGGAATCCTATTCAGCTACTAAAAAAATGAAATTGTGTTCTTTGCCACAATCTGAATGGAATTGGAAGGGACCAAATTAAGTGAAATCTGAAAGAAAGAGAGAAATACAGATATGTGGGCTAAAAAAAAATGGAACAAATAAACAGATAAATTCCAGCAAAAAAATCTCAGGACACAAGATGGTGTCTGTCAGGAGGACAGAGGGGAGGGACAGAAAGAAAGTAAAAGTGGTGGAATTCTGGTGGACCGTGTGGTGTTGAATATAGATTGAGATTCATTGTCAATATTCAAAAATAAATGCAACATTGTGAATGAAAATGATGATATTGATTTTAAAAAAACTATAGAAGTAGAAATTGGTTCATTAAATTAGCATAAAACACCTTTGAATTTTCAGATTATTTTTATCATCTCAGGTAAAACTAGATAACATGATTTGTAAAAAAATGATAATAATTTTAACTATCTGCTTTTAAAGTTTTGGGTTTCAAATGAATTAATCTACAATAAAAGTTATTTGTAAATTAAAAAAATGAATCTGGCTAAAATATTTTTAACTTTAAAGACAATATGTTTTTAATAATTTTACTGAGAAAAAGTTGTTAAGAACAAACTGCACATATATAATATGTACAATTTGATGAGGTTGAACACATACACACCAATGAAACCTACACTACAAGCAAAATGATAGCTGTAATTATCACCTCCACAATTTTCCTTAATTTCCCTTGGCTTTTTTATTTTTATAATGTTTTGTTTCTATTATATGTGCATGAGCATGCATTGTTTGTATGTGTTAAGAACACTTACCAGGAGATTTTAACAATTAAGGATAATAAAAAGTCAAACCTGAAAGCAAATTTATTGAAATAATTCTCAAGGAAGACTTTTATTTTCACACACACTTTTAATTGACCTCCCTCAACCTCTTGAATCTTAGCCCTTTTGTAAAATCATTGCATTATCTATAAATAGGAGTTTGAATATTGAAATAAAAGTACAGTAACTTGCTTTTACAGTGATACTCTGAGAAGTAGTCTCATTAAGGAAATTCACATTTCCGGCTGAAAGCTATCTCAAGCTGTGACTTAGAGTTTATGGATTATTCTACCAAGTATAAAAGACAGTGGGGGTCATCTATCACTTCAGTGTCAGCCTCCTTGCTTAGCCTAGAGGGGTTGTGATGCTACATATGAAGACCCTGATCCCTTTGTGTTAAGAATGACATTTGGAGCCTTTTGTCTTAATGGATAAGTTAGAATTCCATCAGTATAGCTTTGTAAAACATGACTAGGATGCTCTGGGAGTATTAAATGAGATGAAAGTCAGAAACAATAGTGCCTATGAACTGAATCAATAATACAACATTCAGGATGTACTTTGGAATGTATTTTTTTTTAATAGTTTTGAAGTTAAACAGTAACAGAGTTCTTTCAGTCTGGAACCAGTGTTCTATCCAGCGGGTCACAAAATAATAATGTTGTATTTATCATAAGCAGATAATTTTTAAGTATTTATATTAATTATCTCTTTTATTCACAATGATGCACTCATTTGTGAATATTGACGATGAATCTTAATCTATTTTTCACACAGCACCCTGCACCAGAGTTCCAGTGTTCTTTACCAATGTCTTTTCACTTCTTTCCATCCCTCCTCCCTCCCACCTGCCCTGGTAGCCATCATCTTGTGTCCTGTGAGTTTTTGCTGGGGATTTATCTGTTTATTTGTTTCATTTCTTTATATTCAATATATCCAATGTCTTCACTATTGAACAACAGGGTATAGATTTTTTTTTTCTGATTAGAGATTTTGTACCCTCTGGGTATATGCCCAAGAGTGAGATGTCTGGATCAAATAGTAGATCCATCTTTATTTGTTCGAGGAATAACCATACTTTTTCCAAAGAGGTTGCATGCATTTACATTCCCTCCAATGGTGTAGGAGAGCTTTGTTTTCTCCACACCCCTCAAAACAAAGCAAAAATTAAGGAAGAATGTCATGAGCAATCAGTTCTCCAGAGTTTGGCAGATATGACAGCTGATCTTAATGATTTGAATTTGATAAGTTCATGCTTATGGCCAAGAAAATGAGACTTTTCTAATATGAAGAGTCTAGTGAAATAATTCAAAAGATAAAACTATTTTAAAAATGCTGTCCTAATGCAACTGATGTTATAGTACAGTAATTAAAAAATTTGTTTTGGAAGTATTAGCATTTTCCAGTTTGGTCAACAATATACTACATTGATATGGGCTAATTTATATATTTAGACCAGGACTTTTAAAGGCTTATAAATTACAGATAATAACTTATAAAACTATTTGTAAACAGAAATACATTAATCATAAACTATATGAACTGTAAATTTACCTACAAGCATCATTACCATGTATTTAAAAAGAAAATATATAAAATGTTTATGATTTATACTTGTCATGGTATCATTAACTATCAAGTTAAACATGATCCTTTTAATATGTGTGTAATTTAAAGGATGTATATCAAAGAAATCAAACATTTTCATTGTTAAAGACAGTCATTATTTTATTAATATGTGAAAATCACTAATGTAATTACATTCATGCATCATTAGGATCCATAAAAATAATATACTTCTATGCTTGAAGCAATTAGATCAAACTTCATGAATAAGAAATTTGGAAATGCAATAAATTGATCTTCTGGGAGATACTGATTTTTCTTTGTATGCTTTATGGCTTTGGTCTGTATCTCAGGAATATTTTCATAGCCCTCTTGAGAGAGTAGAATGACAATGAGAAAAATGAAAAAAAGAGAACATGACCTGTTACATCAATGTTCTTTGTTGTATTTGTTGCTTAATATTTTGTTACTTAATATGATTTTTACATTTTCTATATTTATATATCTGCTTATGCAGGATATATATGTGGAGACCAAGTTATGCATCCTGTAATTTAATAATGAAATTATCAGTTATACAAGTGATTAACAGATGTCTTATTTAATCATTCTATGAGCTTTGTTGATGCATGCAATTATAATAGTCCATATTTTCATGAATGCTGACAGTATAACAATTGCAATATTATCCTATAAAGACTTTTAAAAAGATGCATGAACATGAAACAGTGATAGTTTTATGCATCCTTGGTAGGTTCTATGGCATAGGAGACAGGTTACTTTATAAGTACTTATCCATACGTGGGTCTAATGATTTTTCATAAGTCATTTCATTCCTTGTAAAGACCCTGGGCTGCTGAATACCACGCCTAACCTTCTGTTGGCCTTCTGCTTCTGCAAACTTATTGACATGAAATTAAAAGTTATTTATGTAATCAGTTAGATTGGGTTTAGCACCTGGAAAAAATTTAAGAATAAATAACATTTATAATAGTATTATGAAAATAAAAATATATTAAATATATTAATATATTTATTCCAGATATTTATACTTTTTAAATGCAAAAGTGCCACATAAATAAATATGGACTATAATCCAATTATCTGAAGTTACTTTTTAAATTAGATTATAGTGAAGCAATGTAGTTTTAGAAATCTCAAAAATGAGGTATGAGCTTAAAAATTTATAATACTTTTATGGATTGAAAATTCCATTTTAGCAGTTCTGACCTCTTTCTTGCCTGCTTATATAATTTCAATAATCTTTTTACTGCTCTACCTACATATAAGATCTTAGCTTTATCTTTAGGCTGCTGCTATAATTATTTTACAGAATTCATCTATTTTTCACAAAAGGTTCAATGACTCTCAAATGCCCATATTATAAAAACTAAGTTTCTTAGTTTGACTTCAGAGCCTTCCTTTGACTGATCCCTATCTATCTATTCATATGCTGGAATTCTCAATGAAGTGTCTAACATATCAGGCTCTGTCTTCTATATCAGGTGATGCTTTCAGGTCCAACTGCCATTTGGGGGCAATTCCCTCTGTGTGGAATGCTCTGTCTAAAATGTGCTTGCTGTAACTCCACTTACCTGACTAGGTCCAACTCGAAAGCACTTTCACCCTAATACCTCTCTCTTTCTATGTGGAATACTGGGAGCCTGTGTCAGGTACATTAATTATTGTATTAAATTTAGTGATAGAGAATAATGAATAATAGTCACTCCATGCGTCGATTCTGAAGTCTGAGAAAATTAAAGTTAATTTATGTCTGCTCCTAAAAGTGTGACCTCCGGAAAGTTACTTAATCTGTAGGATTAAAAACCTAATCATATAAATGCAAGATAAGCTACATTTTAGAATTATTCAGAATGTTAAAAAAGATCTTGCATATAAAATTTTTTCACAGTGCCTAGCATATCCATTTTTATATCTTTATAATTTTTATTATACAAAAAAATTAAGTCACTGACATACCTGTTCCCTGAAACATACTTTAAATGTTCTTCTCTGAAGGTAAATAATTGATACTACCTACATAAAGTGCACTCTTCTGTGGCTAAAAATTTTTATAATATCTATCAGTCAAAAAAAAAATTTGGTAAAACTTTTATAGTCTCTTTCTAATTAAAAATTCAATGCAGGTGCATCCTGATGACTCAAGTGCTAAGCCTGTGCCTGGTGTACAGTCTATATACATCCCAAGGATCCTAGCTCATGGCCTGGGGTTGCTGCCTAAGACCAGGGAGAACAGGTAAAATGAACAAATAAATAAATAAGATAGTTTAGACCTCATCTCTCTTCCTGTTTGCTGTCTGCTTGTCTTGATTCCTGACTGCCTTATTTCCTCTTTAAAAATTCAGTGTAAATGTCTCTTCATAACATAAAAATGATTTTGTTAACATAGCTTAATAATATTAAAAGACATGTATTTTTTTAATTTTTGTATTTCTTAGCTTTTGTATATAATAAATTATGTCCTAAAAATTAACCAGGGTACAAATAAAATACCCACATTGCATTGATGAATAAAAATAACAAATCCTTGCAAAAACTGGATATCATCAGAAATTTTAATTTTACATGTACTATAATATTTATAGTGTTTAATATTAATTCAGATTATTAGCAATAATAACTCTTACCTATTAAAATACTTTTTATCTAGCAATCTCAGATAATATTCAGAATGTCTGGACACTAATGTCCCTATTTTATGAATAATTAAGTATCTGAAGTTCTTTAAGACATAAAATTAATATTTAAATAATGTAATTAAAATATAACAATATTAGGTTTCTGTAATTTCAAAAATGAATTCCATGAAAAGAGCTGTATGCAAAACAACTCATTTGGATAAAATATCTTAAAGAAATTTCTGGACTGACAGAAGTGAGGGAAACTGCAAATGTCCTTCTGCCTCCCATACAAACAAATTAATAAAGCTGGAGCAAAGAGTTTTGAGCACTAAGAAAATGCTAATAATACTTGATCTGAGAGCAAATGCCAATATTTGCTCTGCAACTCAGATTTCCAGATCTGGTCCATCTTTAGTTTGGTAGACGTGAACCTGATATTGCTGTGTTAAGTTAAACATCCTAAAAAAAGAATGTCCCAGGTTAGCAACATCTCCAGGTTTCTGACAAAAGGTAATTTAATTACTTAGTTTCTCTGAAGCAAGGGCCTCAAGATGGCTATGAATGAAGGCTAATGACATCTGAGCTTGTAGTCTAACATAACCAAGTACTAAAGAAAGCTTCCAATGTGAAGGAAAATCATAAGTAAAATAAAATGAATTTAAATGCCTCAGAAGATTTCAGATATTGGAAATATCAGAAGAATATTAAATAACCGCACATGAATGCTTAAATGAAAGTCTGTTGGATTACAAAATGAACAATCAAATACAATATCAAGAATGATCAGGCATATTTGAAAGAGAAGTAAATATAATCTTTAGAAATAAAAACATGAGCTATTTGGGAAAAGAAAAAAATAAAGCAACCCAGAGGGCAGAATTACATAGAAGGTAAAAAGAATTACATAAAGAAAATGAATGAATGAAATATTTATGATCTTAAAGTAATGATTCATACTCTAACATTTAGAGAAAGAAGATGGAAAATCTTTTTAGAATGTTGAAAGTTATGGAGGAAAACTGAGACTATCTAATATTTGTCAAATGAGTGTCTTTAGAGGAAAAAGGATAAAATAGAGAGAATGAAGGTAAGATTACATTTGTAATTATAGCACTGAAGTTTTCAGCACTGAAGAAATATAAAAATACATAGGTATTAAATCACAATTCAGTCCCAAATGGATAAAATAAAATAAGAAAAGAAAACACATTACAATAATAAAAAAATGTAGCTTGGAATTTATAAAAAGAAGGGCTATCTACAAAGGAATTAGTATTAGACAGGCTTCTCAACAGTATCAAAGATGTTCGAAAAGAGTAAAATAGTAACTTTAAATTCATGAAAGAAAACAAATGTTAACCTAGAATATGTACCTAAAAAATATGTCTCTTCTGCTAATTTAGGAGGTATTGACATTTTCACACTATTAAGTTATCTGATTCATGAATGTAAAATGGTTTTCAGTAACATTTCTTTTAACACTTTTGTGGTTTTCAGAGTATAATTTTTACCTCTGTATTTTGAATATATATTACATATAATTATGTATTATAATTTATGCTATTATAAATAAAATTGTTTTCTTATTTTTGTTTTGTTTGCTCATTTCTAGAGCACAGTAATGAAATAGCTCCCAAAAATGATCTATAAATTCATGAAAATCCCTATCAATCCCAGATGACTTTGATTTTGGAGAATTGCATCCTTGTTCATTTGAAAATACAAAATGCCAGAACAACAAAAACAATTTTAAATCAAATTTAGAAGTCTCACACTTTCTAGCTTCAAAACTTACTATAGGGCCTAATCATCTAGAATACACTGAGAGCAGTCCCACATGCATCCCAAGGATCTAGGTTCAAGACCCAGGGCGAGGGAAACAACCAAAGTGAACAACTAAATAAAAACAGAGTGCTTCTTCTGCCTTTCTTCCTGTCTGCATATTTAGCTTCATTTCTATCTGTACCTTTCTTTAAAAAAAAAAGACTACAAAGTTCATAATCAAGGCAACATAATGGCTTAAGATTAGACTTGCAATTCAAGGGAGTAGAAATCAGAGTCCAGAAATAAACCCTCAATAGATGGTCAACCGATGTTTTAATAGAGTACCAAGACAATAGGGAAAGAAAAGTCTTGTCAAAAAGAAAAGTAGCAAAAAAACTCTCGGTATCTATTTGCAAAACAAATAATAGATCAGTATGTTACACTAAGTGCAAAAATGGATTCAAAGTGTATTAATTTATTAAACAAAACATTAACAGTATTAGTAAAAGAAAGTCTAGGAGTAAAACTTTAGAACCTTGAATTATATAATGTCTTCTTAGTTCCGATACCAATAGCACCAAAAATAGAAGAAAAATATCATATAAATTGTACATTATCAAAATTAAAAGTTTTATGCATTAAAGGGTACCAGCAAGAAAGTGAAAAGGCTAGCCATAGGATGGGAGAAAATATTTGCAAGTCATATATCTGATATGGGACTTAGATCCAGAAAATATAAAGAAATTCAATTCAACCCAATTAAAAACAGAAAAACTTTTGATTCTCCAATAAAGGTATATAAATGGCCAGTAAGCACATGAAAAGATGCTCAACATCACTAGGTATTAGAGAGATAAGAATAAAAATTACAGAGAAATATTATTTTGTAGATCATTTATCTCAAAAAATGGGAAAATATGGTCTCTAAGACGCTCCTATGAAATCCCAGTTTTTCAGAGATGGCACAAATGAAGGCATTTTTGAAACTTCAGCGACTTGGTAGGGGTGCGTATAGAATTGAATGAGTTTGGAGCCCAGCAATGGACTTTGCAGGTGGTTGGCATGGTAGTTGTGCACAGAGACCTAAACAGTGACCACAAACCCATTGTTCTCCATCAGGCACTTAAGGAAACTGCAGTTGGAGCCACATTAGTTTACAACAGGGCTCAGGCTCCTAAGCACCTTCAGAAAAGGCCCCACTGCTGCTCTAATCTCCAGCAGCCTGGGGCCTACAGTGGTGGACTCAATCTCAGTTGACTCCTTGGTTCTCTCATGAGCTCTTACAGAAACAACAGAGGCAGTCACATTAATTTCTAGTGGCAGTGTTGGGAACAGAAAGCTTAGGTTGAGCTGAGTGAGGGAGAAGGGACTATAGCTTTTTGCTGACACAGACTCTTGACTTGAATAAAGCCCTAACAGAGAGTTTTGGGGTACATAAACCAAGAGCCCAGAGGCAAGGTGCTCCTACAGCTTCACACCTTAGGACACAGGCTCCTTAGGACTTGGGCCTCAGTGGCTGAGAACCCTGGTGGTGCAACCTGTAGACAGGACTCCAGTGGCTTGGCGAGGACAGCAAGCTCAAGTGCAGTCAGTAGCGACAAGTCTCCCAGGCACAGCCAGTCAGGTTTTATAGCAAAACGAGCCCCTAACCCCATACTAGGCTGTAACAACCGCACCGCTCCCAGACCCCACATACCCCTCCCCCACCCACCAGCCATCTTCACTTCTTGACACAGCAAAGAAAGCTATGAATACCTACAAGGGGCAGAAATGTAAAACACAAAGATAGTGTTACCTGGCAAAAGAAAAAAAAAGGAAAAACTAGCAACTAGCAGCTGATCAACAAGAACCATACCATGGAGAAATAAAAAAGGAAAGAAAAACAAACAAAAAAAAAGCACACCTTGAAACGTCAAGAAGTGGAAACACAACAAAATGAAAGCTCACCAAAAATCAATTTTGAAGACATAAAAGATTGGTTCTTTTTAACAGATAAATAATTTAAGGCTGCAATTTCAAAGAAATTCAGAGTTACAAGAAAATTCAGAAAAACAATCCAATGACCTCAAAAACAAAGAACAGAAGGCAGAAATTGAAGTTTCACAGAAAAATCCAACAAAGATACAGGATGTAGGGGAAATAATTAATAAAACTAAGAATAACATAGAAAGCTATGGGAATAGAATCATTCAAATGGAGGAAAGGATTAGTGACCTAGAGGATAGTAATGCAGAAAGGAGACAGGAGAAAGAAGAAAGAGAAATTAAATGCAAAAAAAAAAAAAAAAAAATGAAGCACTCAGAGAACTATCTGACACCATTAGGAAAGGCGGCATAAGAATATTGGGCATTCCAGAAGGTGAAGAGTAAAAGGGAATAGAGCGCATATTCAAAGAAATAATTGCTGAAAACTTCCCAAACCTAGAGAAGGAAATGAATGCACTAGTCAATGGAGCCAACAGAATACTCATTTACATAATGCAAAACAACAACCACAAAATTATACCAAGACACATAATTGTAAAACTATCAGAAGTTCAAGACACTGAAAGAATCTTAAAGGTAACCAGGGGGGAAAAGTAAGTAATAAAAAAGATTCTCTTATCAGACTAACCTCAGACATCTCAGCAGAAGCTCTATAGACTAAAAGACAATGAAATAATGTTTTCAAAATACTATAAGATAAACAAAAGTGTCGGCCAAGAATATTATATCCCACAAAACTCCCCCTCAAATTTGAGGGAAATATAAATAATTTTCCCAACAAACAAAAGCTGAAAGATTTTGCTGCCAAGAGACTTCCGTACAAGAAATGTTACAAGAGGCATTACTGTCTAAACCAAAGAGAAGAACTTTACAAAAATCTAAACAAAGTAACAAATAGATAAACAAAACCAGAAAATGAAAATAGCAATAGCATGTTCTCAAATATCAATAATCATTTTAAAGGTAAAAGGACTGAACTCACCAATTAAAAGTCAGAGTGGATAAATAAATTTTAAAAAAACCAGAAAACAAAAAAGCCAATTATATGCTGTTACAAAGAACTCACTAATGGTCAAGAGACAATCAAAGACTGAAAGTGAATGGATATAGAACAGTACTCCAAGCTAATGATGACTCCGAAAGAGCAGGAACTGCTATACTCATGCTAGATAAAGTAGTCTTTTACCTAAATAATGTAAAAAAGATAAAGATGGACATTATATAATGATAAAGGGATCAATACAATAGTAAGACTTAA
This sequence comes from Solenodon paradoxus, assembly GCA_004363575.1. NCBI lineage: Eukaryota > Metazoa > Chordata > Mammalia > Eulipotyphla > Solenodontidae > Solenodon > Solenodon paradoxus. The sequence continues at coordinate 80,630 of RJWH01000571.1, forward strand.
CACTTATTAATATATATGCACCTAGTAAAGGAACACCCAAATATCAAGCAAGTATTAACAGATATAAATAGAGATGTTGACAGCAACACAGTAATAGTAGGGGGCTTCAATGCTTCCTTCAGTAAAAGACAGATCTTTCAAATAAGCAATAAAAAATCTTTAAACAACACAATGGAAGAGCTGCATTTGTGTGTGTGTGTGTGTGTGTGTACATGTGTGTGTGAGTGTGTGTGTGGAGAGAGCGAGTACTTCACCCTAAAACTATAGACTACACATTTTTTTCAAGCACTCGTGGAACATTCTCAATGATAGACTGTATGTTGGGACACAAAACAAGTCTCAATACATTTCCAAAGACTGAAATCATATCTAGCATCTTTTCAGATCACAATGACATCAAACTAAAGATCAATCAAAGGAGAGGAAAACCTTCAAAAGAGTGGAGATAAACAACATATTGTCCAAAACAACTGGGTAAAGTAGGATATTAAAGATGGAATTCAAAAACACCTGGAGTCAAATGAAAATGAAGACATGATATCAGAATCTGATATGATACAGCAAAAGCAGCAGTAAGAGAGAAATTCATAGCTATATAATGCTATCTCAGAAAAGAATAAGAATAGAAAAACAAATAAGAAACCTAAACCTTCAATTAAAGGACTAGAAAAAGAAGAAAAAAGATACTTAGATCCAATAGAAGAGCGGAAATAATAAAGCTAAGAGCAGAAATCAAAGAAATAGACAAAAAAAATATTCTATCCAAAAAATTGATGAAACCAAAAGTTGTTTTTTTGAAAGAATAAACAAAATAGACCACTAGCCAGACTCATAAAAAGAAATAGGAGAGAGAAAACACAAATAGAAACAGATATGAAAGAGGAAAAATCACAACAGAGACATCAGAAATATGAGGATTATAAAAGAGTATTATGTACAACCATATGGCAACAAATTGAATAACCTAGAAGAAATGAACACATTCCTGAAAACATACAACATTCCAAAACTAAACCAAGAAGAGCTAGAAATCATGAACAGATTGATCACAAAAAGAAAATAGCAAAAGTAATTTAAAAACTTACTTACCCCAAACAAAAGCCCTGAAACAGATGGTTTCACCAGTTAATTCTACAAAACATTCACAGAAGAATTAATATCAGTCCTTTTTTAATTGTTAAAAAAAATTAGAGATGGCGAACTTCCAAGCATTTTTTTGATGCCAATATTATGCTGATTCCAAAACCAGATAAACACAGCACCAAAAAAGAAAATTACAGACCAATATCTTTAATAATATTAATGCAAAAATTCTCAACAAAATGCCAGCAAATAGAATTCAACAGCATGTCAAATGAATCATACACCATGATCAAATGGGATTTATTCCAGGGATGCAAGGATAGTTCAAGCGAATAAATGTGATATACTATATCAATTTAAAAAAGGACAAAAGCAGAAAAGCATTTGATAATATTAAAACTCTTTTATGTTAAAAACCTTCCAAAATAGCTATAGAAGGGATGCACTTCAACATAATAAAGGTTGTCTATGAGAAGCCCATTGCCAACATTATACTCAATGGAGAAAAGCTGAAAGCTTTTCCTCTGGGATCAAGAACAAGGCAAAGTGGTCCACTCTCACATTACTATTTAATATAATGTTGGAGGTCCTGGCCAATACAATTAGACAAGTAAAAGATATAAAAGGTGTGCAAATAGGAAAGGAGGAAGTTAAGTTATTACTATTTGTAGATGAATTAATAATTTACATAGAAAATGACAAAAACTAAAGTAAAAATCTACTAGAAATAATAAGCAAATACAGTGAAGTGACAGGCTACCAAATTAATATTAAAAAGATGTCATATTTCTGTATACTAATGATATAACACAGAAAGAGAACTCAAACAATACCATTTCTATTGTATCAAAAATAAATGAAATACATGGAATAAACTTAACTAAAGTGAAGAACCTATATCATGAAAAATAAAGGATATTGCTAAAATTTATAATGACAAAAAGAAATGGAAAGATATTCCACGTTCATGGACTGGAAGAATTAACACATTCAAAATGGGCATACTGCCCAAGGCAATATACAGATTCATTGCTAACCCAATCAAAATTCCAAAGACATTCTTTAGAGACATAGAACAAAAAAAAAATCACAAAATTTATTTGAAACGACAAACAACACAGGATAGCAAAAACAATCCTCTGGCTTAAAAAAACAAACAAAAAAAAACGACAAAAACTAACAGTGGAGGAATCCCTGACTTCAAACTCTACTACAAAGCAATAATAATCAAAGCAGCATGGTACTGGAATAAAAACAGAAATACGGATCAATGGAACAGAACTAAAAACCCAGAAACTAACCTGTAAATATATGGATATCTAATTTTTGACAAAGGGACAAAAAACTTATGATGGAGCAATCATTGTCTCTTCAATAAATGGTTCTTGAAGAACTAGATAGCCATGTGTAAAAGGTTGAAACAAGACCACTACCGAACACCACACACAAAAATTAATTCAAAATAGATAAAGATTTAGATGGTAAGGCCAGAAACCGTAAAATACATAGAAGAATAAAATGTAGATAAAACATTATTGGACATATATCTAAGAGTTCTCTTTGAGAACTTGACTCTAATCACACAGCAAATAAAATCCCAAATAAACAAATGGGATTACATCAAACTACAAAGCTTCTACACAGCAAAAGAAACCCACATCAAAACAAAAAGATATATAACCTAGTGGGAAAATTTGTTTGCCTCTCATACCTCTGACAGGGGTTAATATCCAAAATGTACAAAGAACTCATAAAATTAGACAACAAAGAAACAAGCAATCCATTGAAAAATGGACTGATAAACTTTATAGACACCTCTCCAAAGTGACATACGAATGGCCAAGAGGTTCATGAAAGCATGTTCTACTCCCCTTATCATTAGGGAAATGCAAATCAAAACAACAATGAGATATCACCTTACAACTTGTGAGAATATCCCCCCAAAAAATCATCCCCCAAAAATTAAAAAAATAAAAAGTGAAATGTGCTGGAAAGGATGTGTATAAAAGGAAATAAATTCACTGTTGGTGGGAGTGTAGAATGATTTAGCCATTCTGGAAAGTAGTGTGGAGATTCCTCAAAGAATTGAGAATGGAAATTCCATGTGACCAGTTATTCCTCTATAAGGAATAGCTCTGCAAAACACTTATTCACAGAGATGTATGCACACCGATGTTCATTGCAGCATTATTTACAACAGCCAAGGGCTGGAAACTACCTAAATGCTCATCAACAGATGAGTGGCTAAAGATGTGGTATATATACACAATGGAATACTATGTGTCCATCAAAAGGGAGAAATTCTACCATATACAACATGAATGACTTTGAAAAAATTATGCTTAGCAAGATAAGCCAGAAGGAGAAAGACACACATTGTGTGACAACACTTATGTGATGTGTATAGAGATAGAAAATACGTGTATGACAAAAATTGAATACTAAACTTAAAAATAAAAGAGAGAGAACTAATCCAAACAACATTAGACTGAGTGGTGGGGGGAAAAGGCAAATCAAAGGATACTGAAGAGATGGAGAGTGGTGGGGAGAAACAAGGAAAGGGGATTAATTGTAAAGGGGGAAAAAAGAAAATATGATAAACTTAATGTGCTATATAAAGATATAAATTTGCTGTTACGTGTAACTCAAAATGAATTAATGTTAAATGCAATATTCCTTTAATAAATTATATTTTAAAAATTATCAAAAAGGAACATGCTGCAAAATACATATGTGGTGTTCTTAATTATATCATGATTTGAACAGACTAGCAGTAGAGATATTGGTATATAGGCTGCACTGTGTCCCTGCAAAATTTACACTGAAAGTGTCCAGGTTTCAAATGTGACTACATTTGAGAGGTAGACTCTTTAAAGATGACTAGGTTAAATTGGGGTCGTAGGGTGGGCCCTAATCCAACCTGACTGGCGTCCTTAGGAGAGGAAGAAATATCAACACAAAAGCAACAGCAGGTACATACACAGCAGAACAAGTGAGAGCACAGAGAGAAGTCAACCACTGGCAGCTATAAAGTCCTTACAAAGAACAAACAAAAACCCTGCTGACACGTTGATCTTGGACTTCTAAGTCCCCAAAACTGTGAGAAAATAAATATCTGTTGTTTAAACCAAAAAATAAAAAAATAAAAAAACAATTAAAATGCTATAGCTACTAGATTCACTGGAATCAGGAAAAAACGTGTTGGCATTGAGGTAGAGAAAATTGAAACATCACAATGATAGTGGGGATTTAAAATGATACAGCTATTTTTGGAAAACAGCTTGACAATTCCTCAAAATGTTAAAAACTCATATGACTCAGGAATTACACTCTTGGGTATATTCCCAAGTGAAGCAAATTATGTTCACACAAAAACTTGTACATTAGTGCTTCTATAATAACAAAGAAGTGGAAATAATCTAAATGCCCATATTATTAAGAATAGATGAGGAAACCATGGATATTCACAAAAATAAATGACTTGTCTATAAAAATGCAGCATAGATCCCTACTACAATATGGTACATCATGAAAATATGTTGTCAAAGAATGCAGATATAAAAGGCCACATATTATATAATTACATTTATATAAAAATAACAGATGAGTCAAATACACAGAAGGAAGATTAGTAGCTGCTGGGGTTTGAGGGAAATTAATTTGAGATTTGTTCAGGGGTTGATACAAATAGTCTAAAATTTAGTACTGGTATGGCTGCACAACTTCATAAATATATAAATATAAAAATGACTGGATAGTACATTTTAAATGATTGATTTTATTGCATGCAAATTGTATCTCAATAAACTTGTTATAAAAATATAATCGTGTATATTATTGTTAAGGATATTTGAATACTGCTTGAGTCACTGATACTAAGGAAACATTAAAAAAAATAAGCTGTGATAATGGTATAGTGGTATGCTTTAAAACAAGACTAGGTCAGAGTTAATTATTGTTGAATATTATTGGTAGATTAATGGGAATTTATTATCCTGCTTCCTACTTTTGAAATGGGAAATAGTTTCCTACTTTGCAAATATAATATGTATTTAAAATGTTTCCAGTAAAGTGGAAAAACAAGAATAACATTAGAGATAATATAATTATTGGTTTGAAAAAGTTTGAACTAATTCCCAGAGAATGTTATAAATAATAAAAACATAATAAGTTGACTGTACATAAGATTATTAGCATTTTAATTTGGAAGCTAAAATGCAGTGCAAAATTTAGGAGAGTAATTTCAGTTTAATAGTTTAGCTAAAAAAATATTTTTAAAAGACAGGTAACTTATTGATTTGGTCACACAGCTGCATTGTCTTAAATACACTGTTGACCACTGACCAATAGCGTTATCACATTATGCCATGAAGTTCATGATAGGAAGTGAAAAATTATCTGAAATACTGACTTCCTTTGTGATAGAATGTCGAATAATCTATGAGTCTATTCTCAGAATTATTTATGACATCAGATATTCAAATATTTTTTCTTCTAAGGCAAAAAAATCAGATAAAGAGTATTTGCTTTTCTCATATAATAAGAGATATCTCATATGAGTAACTCAATTAGCACTTTATCTCTTTTCTGACTTAGAAGTTCTGGTTTAGCAAACGATCTTTGTAAAGAAAGTTACTCTACATTACAACAGATTAAATTTTAAGTTGAACTTATGGTTGGCATTTTTATTGTCCTTAAGATATGAAAGTCAGAAAAAACCTGTAAAATAACGTGAAATATCATCTCAGACTTGTGAAATGGCTATTATCTTTTAACAGTGTTAGGAAAGAACATACATTGTTGGTGAGAGTGTAAATTCATCTAACCATTATGCAAGGATGTATAAAAATTACTCAAAATATTGAGAATGAAAATTTCATGTGCCCCTGTCATCCCACTTCTAAGTATTTACCCCCCAAATACCACAACAAAAATTAAAATATATGCACCTCTCTGTTCTTTATAGTGTTTTTTACTATAGCCAAGAAATGAAAAACCTAAATGCTCATCAACAGATAGGTTGAAAAATAAGATATTATATATGTACAATGGAATACTACTCAACTATCAAAAAGATGATTTACTGCCATTTGCAACAACATAGACAGATCTAAAGGGAATTATGCTTAGTGAGATAATTGAGGAAGAGGAAGACAAACTGTATGATTTCATACATGTGCAATGTATAGAGAAATGAAGAAAACAAGTGAACCAAATCAAACACAAATAGGTTTTTAGTCTACAAAATCATATGGGTGGCTATAATAAAGGAGAAGAGAGAAGGGCAAATTGTTCCCTTCAATTTTATGGTGAAGGAAGAACTGAAATGATGGAAAATTTCATGTATTGTATAGATATTTATTTATAATTGTGCCTCCCAAACCTTTATAATGTTATGATACAAAGCCTTTAAATAAAATGTATAGAAATAGATCATCATAAATAAAATGCATGAATGATATGTTTGCAGGTAGATGAAATCTCCTTTATCAAAGTTTCTCAAGTTATACAAGTGTATTTTGATGTATAAAGATAGGGACATATTCAATTATTAATAAAAAAATTAGAATATCTTTCATACTTTCTATCAATATGTTATCTCAATGTCTTAGAATTCACCTTATATCACAAAGAGTATTACATTCTATGAAGTTACCAGATAGAATCTCAAAAACACGAGACATCTATTATCAAAGAAAATAAACCAAGTAAAAAGAGTATCATGAGGCAAGGATGGACATTACCTTTTGTTAAGAAGATAATCAATAAAGAAGTAGCTATCATCTATATATTCACCCAATTCCAGAACATATAAATATAAAAAACAAATACTGACAGAACCAAAGCCAGGCATTGACAATAATACAATAATAGTAGGAGAGTTTAATACTCCAATTGCATCAATAGATTATACAGGCAGAAAATCAACAAAGAAATAGGGCCCAAATTGAAGTGATATATCATATGGACCTAACATATATATATACATATGTATGTATATATATGGTATTCTATCCCAATAAAAAGGAATATACATTCTTCTCAAGTGTATATGGAACATTCTCAATGATAAGCTGTATCCTGGGACACAATACAAGTCTCCAAAAATATAGCAAGACTGATATTATAGAAAGAATCTTCTCTGACCACAAGGAGATGAATTAGAAATGAACCAGAAGAATAAAATCGAAAGAACCAAAGGATGTGGAGATTGAATAACATGTTTCTGAGCAACTCCTGGATGACAGATGAAATTAAGACTTATCTGGGACCAAATGAAAACGAAGAGACAAGATACCAGAATATGGAATGTGGCAAAAGCAGTTCTGAGAGGACAGTTCATAGCCATACAAGTGCACACCATAAACCAAGAGAGAACCCAAATTAAATATCTAACCACCTACCTGAGGGAACTAAAAAGGGAACAAAATTCACAACCAAAATTCAGCATAAAAAAGTAAATAATGAAAATTAGAGTAGAAATTGATGGAATAGAAACATAGGCACCATTTAAATGATCAGTGCATCGAAGATCCAAATCTTTGAAAAAATAAAGTTGATATTTCCTTCAAAATAGAGAAAAAAATTAGTAACAAAAATTGGAAATGAAAGGTGATATTAAAATAGGTATCACAGAAATACAAAGGAGTATGAGAGACAAATATGAAGATCTGTATGCTAACAAATTCAACAATCATGAAGAAATGGATAGATTTCTAGAACCTACTATGTCCCCAAATGGAAAACTTCAACAGATCAATTACAAGCACAGAAATTTAAACAGTACCAAAATTCTCCCTAGTAATAAGAGCCCATGTCCAGATGTCTTTACTAATGAATTCCACCAAACATTCAAAGAACTAATCCGATTTTCCTTAAATTCTTCCACAAAATCGTACAGGAAAGAAAACTGCCAAATGCATTCTATGAGATCCATATTACCCTGACTGCAAAATCAAACAAAGACAGCATCAAAACTATAGGTCAATATCACTGATCAAAATAGATGCAAAACTCTTCAACAGAATCCTGGCAAACTGAATACAACAGCACAAATGAAAAAAATACACCAGGGTCAAATTTATTACAGGGATAAAAACATTGATTCAACATACACAAATCAATAAAAGGCATATACCACATGAAAAGGAAAAATAAAAAATCCAATGATCGTATCAATACATGTAGAAAAACTATTTCAGAGATTCAACACACATTCATGATTAAAATCTTTGCCAAAATAGGACTAGAATTCACATAATTAAAAATATTTAAAGCACTATATGAAAAAAAAAAAACAGCCAATATAATAATCATGGGTGAAGAATTGAATGCTTTTTCCCTAAGATCTGGAACGAGACAAAGCTGTCCACTCACACCTATTCAATATGATTCTCAAAGTCATGGGCAGAACAATAAGGCAAGAAAAGCACATTAACTGAATCTAAACTGGAAAAAAAGAAATTGAACTATCATTATTTGCAGATGACATTTATACCTGTAAAATCCTAAAGACTTGAAAAAATGCATGTTTGAAACATTAAATGAACACAGCAAAGTGGCATTATAAAAGTCAGTAGCATTTCTATATTCCTGAAAACAATGAAGTAAAAGAAATTAAGACAAATTTCATTCACAACAGCACCAAAAATGATTAAATGCCTGGGAATAAAACTGATAAAGGAGGTAAAAGACCTTTACAATAAAGAATACAATGCCTTAACAAAAGAAATAGAAGACACAAAGAGATGGAAGAACATTTCATGTTTGTGGATTGGAAGAATTGACAATTAAAATAGCCATCCTACCCAAAGACATCATTGAAGTTAATGTCCTGGAACAATTTTTCTCACATTTCCTCTAAGTATTTTGGATCTTAGGTTCAAGTCTTTGATACATTTTGAGTTAAGTTTTATGTATGGTGCTAATGAATAATGTAAATTTTTGTGTTTTTACTGTTTGTCCTATTACACTGTTTGTTGAATTGGCATCCCTTCCTCCATTGTATGCTCTTGTATTCTTTGTCATAGATTAACTGTCCATATAGTTGTTTTATTTCTGGGCTGTCAATTTTATTATACTCTTCTATGTGTCTGTTTTTGTGCATCCACCATACTGCTATGATGATGATTGTTCTATAGTAAAGTTTGATGTCAGGAAGTATGATTCCTCCACTGTTCTTTTTTTTCCTTTCTGAGGATAGGTTTGGTTATTCATGGCCTTTTGAGGTTCCACACAAACTTCAGTATTGTTTGCTCAATATCTTTAAAATATGTTTATTGAATTAAATTATTCATTCCTTATTAAAATGGAAATGTATATTAGGATGATGTGCAAATATATAGTTTAGGTGTGTTTTATCTTCACATAGAATTGTAGGAAGGAAAACTGCTCTGTCCGAAGAAATCATCTGAGAGATACTATACTTCAGAAAGCAATTACATTGCACAAATAGTTTCCCAAATTTGTATTCAAATGTAGAAAATGTGAATTTTTAAAAAATATGAATGTGAATGCAGTATAGCAGAGAAAAGATGTAATAAATTCACTTATAAATTAAACTGATTTTTGAACTCCCTGATCATATCAGGCAATTTTGATCTCTGAATCAAAACACTTCAAATAAAAATTCACTTGGTATTGAGGAAACAATTTGATCATTATTACAGACTTTTTTCATTTTAAAATTATATATTGACATCTTATAAGTTCTAGAATATCATTAAAATTTCAATATAAAATATTGTTACTCTCTGAGAGTAGGTCAACTGAGCTGCAGAAATCACAGGAATATTCTTCTGCCATGTTTACTGCTATTTTCTGAGATTCTTTTTACACAGAATAAAACAAAATGGCAATTTATAATGTATCTCTTTAATTTTATAAATATGGACAGAACCTTTAGGTACTTTGCATCAGAGAGATCATATTGGAAATATTTTTGAAGGTATGGTTCAGGTAATAATCAAAATATTTCAGGTTGGGGGGTAACCATTGTTCACTCCATTTCCCTTTGAAATATTAGAAGTATTACCATTAGATTATTTTAATTGCAACCAAATGAGTACTTTCTCTTTTGGAAATATTTTGTTGTCGTTCTGTAAGAAAACTTGAATAAATGTATTTTGTTTGTTTCCAGTTAATCAGTCTCTCTCTCTCTCTCTCTCTCTCTCTCTCTCTCTCTCTCTCTCTCTCTCTCTCTCCCTCCCTCCTTCCTTACAGCCCCCAAAGTTCATTATCATCATACATTAAATAATTAATTATAAGATTACTGAATGGAGTAAGAGCTACTCTACTTCTTAACGCAATATTTAAATTACTAAAACAATTGCTTTTACACAGAAACACGGAAGCTATTTAGCATATATCTAGGTAGATCACTGTGTTTTAATATTCTTACTACATTTTTTCTCTTCAGATTTCCCTAGATATATGATTCACTAGCTATAGATTTCAGAATGTTACATTGCCTTAAAGACTTTCTGAGGAAGAATTTTTGTCTCCACAATTTAGATGCAAACATTTAACACAAAAGATAAAACTTACCCTTAAAAAAATTAAAACTCCATTTAAACAGTCACCTTAGTTTTATAAGATTTTTATATCTTATTATAATCAACAAAAAGGTTCAAAGTTTTATTAGGTAAGTAATAATCACTAAATATTCAATGATAAGGAAGTTACCTTTTTATTATTACTCTCATTTATAGCTCTATCAATTCAATGGCAGTAACTAATGTGTCATTTAAAATTAACACCTTAGCTAGTGTTTCTCAATTATTCTGAGATTAATGCTTCCCAAGGTACTAGTAGGAGAAAAATAGATCTTTGAGACATTTTATGAATTGAGTTGAAAGCAAATTATGTCAAAAAAGATTTAGATATACATTTAGTATCTCATTCCTATGTTAAGAACATAGTATTTACAATTATTCAGTGTTAAAATAAATTAATAAAATTTACATATACTTTTAGAGAAGAAAAATATATCCAAAATTAGAATCAGTATTTGACAGTGAAGTTCGTAGTCTAAATAAATGCTATAGCAGTTGCAAGTTAAACAGTTATTTATCTATACTATGTATTTTATTTTATTTTGTTGTTCACACAAGAGAAACTGCACACCATAAAACTGAGGAGTAGAAAAATAAATGCTTGGAGAGTTTCTTGTTCAGGAAAAGACGGCGAAACAGAAAATCCTTCTGATTTTCTCTGGACACAGTCTAGGGACAAAATCAGAAGATATTTTAGGTATTCCAATATGTAAAACAAATATGTAAAACAAAAGTATGAGACAGCCTTGTGAGATAGAAATGGCAGAAAAGAGGGAAGGAAATGACAAATGAAAGACTGAGTGTCGCTGATGGGGAATAGGCACTGATAGATTTCGCTACCATTACTATTACTATATTAGAGCAAGAAACTGTGATTCAACATCAGTGAACTCCACCAAAAATATTAGATAGGTCTGGAAATATACATAAATATAAAGAATAGGAAATCTTTTCAGGACCATTGGTGACAAAAATAGAATTAATTTTCTGTGTAATAAAAGCACCAGAAAGAGGAAAATACAGAAAAGCAATAATAAAAATAATGGTCAATAATTTTTCACACTTAGACAAATTGAAGAGTATCTAATTGATTGATGATAAACAAGATAGAGAAGACTAAAATATTTCCCAACAAATCTACAAATTTTCTATAAAAACTTACCACATCAAAATTTAAAAAAAAAAAAGGAAATTTTCAATATTTCCCAGTAGAAAGAAAAGATCACTCTAAAAGGACAAGGAAGTAAATATAACATCAGACTTTCCACAATAACAATGACTATAAGAAGACAGCTAATTTTTTGCTTTAAAGTTGAAGAAAAAATTTCAAATATAATCTTAAAGCTCATATGCAGTTAAAATATTATTTAGATAGGTATTTGCATGATCTCGGCCAAATACAGACTTAGAAAAGTTATCACACAAAAATCTACTTTGAATTAAAAAGAACCATGGAAGCAATTTTCTGTGAAGAAAAGAATTAAAGCCAAGGCCTGCTGAAAATACAAGGGAATAGGAGATGAATAAATAGTAGTCACATCTTCTATCGTATAACAATCTACAGATGATATTTCATTCAATAGCATCATGGTAGGTGTAGTCGAGAATGTAAATTAGTACGAAGATTAGAGATAAGGGAGATAAAATCAAAGTAAGGTATTTTTCCTGATTGCATATTGGACAGGGAAAATGTTAGTGGAATAAATGATGACAATTAAGACATTTTAAGATAGATATAATTAATATGGGTTTTGATAGCTTAAGAATAACTACATGTGACTAAAATATATAGCTCAACACAGTAGAGGTATATTTTGATTGAGTTAATGAGCATGCAGGTGGAATTCTACTATCACGGGAAAACAAAACATTCTTCAAACCTAATTACTGCCATAAAAAAACAAAAAGACAAAATTTATCTTTCAACAAAAGTGAGAAATTCCCTTATGCTCAGAATTTTTCACTGAAGAAAATCAGAAATTTGCTATTGCTGAAAGAGGGACAGAAAAGTCCCCAAAGCATAGGACTCCTTCTGTTGAACTGATGAGAGGAAGACAATGCATAACCACCAATTTGGGGAGGTACAGTAATGCCTAGAATCCCCTCCCCTGGTGCTCAGCTGCACAGGTTCTGCATAAAGTCAGACTTAGGAGAAATTGAAAACAGCTTTTGAGTCCACCACAGGCCTTAAACTGAATAAGCAATAGCAGTATGAGGGAGAAGGACAGGATTATGACAAAAGACTCCCATATGCACAAGCATACAGAACAATTGGAAGTTTTTTGATGGTGGAACAGAGCCACTTAGAAAACTTTCCGACTCCCAAGGTATTACACTAAGCACAATGAAGATCCTGTGTTCCACCTCTGAAAGTATTTGAACATATTTTCTACTGAAAGTAATTATGATTATCCCTAATTCGAGTACTGCCTAAAATGAACTCATCCACCCACACTAATGATTTAATAGAAAAAGTGATGTATCAATTTATGAACAAAAATAATATTCACGTTTCCACTACTCTTTTATATGTAATATCTAATTATCAAGCAAAACTTAAAAGACAGACAAAAAAATCAAGGAAAAATGATCAATGAACAGGACCGTATCCAGAGATTATATAGGTATTAGAACTATCGAGGAGGTATATGTAAATAAATATGACTAATACATTAAAACGTCAAGCATATTTTATAATGTTACAATGAAAAGTTATATTAATAAATAATTATAATAAAAATCTAATACAAATATCATGACTATGAATAAGCAAAAATTATACAGTGATATGGAAATATTTGAATACTCAAAATGAAAATACAATATCAAAAATGAAGAAAGTCCATCATGAGGTTTTATAGTAGACTTGAACCAGCAGAAGAAAAAAATCAATCAGCTGAACTTGGGGCAATAGAAATCATCTAACCTGAAACACAAAGAAGAAAAAGAGCAGGAACAAACAATATCAAACCAGCATTTAATGCATGTAAAATTGGGAAAGTAAGAAAAATTTGCAATCCCAGAAGTTGAAAAATAAATTAGAACAGGGAAAAAAAAAAAATTTGAATAGATAATATTCAAAACTTCCCTCAAATGAACAAAAAACTGAAAAACCCTACAAATTCAAGATTATCAGAGAATTAAGTCCACAGAAAAAATATACCTAGTCAAATTTTAGTCATACATCTAAAACCAAATGAACAACTAAGAAAACTGTTAGAGGAAAAAAGTATGATTTTATACAGAAAGAAAATAGATAAGAACAATGTGGAATTATATACATAAAATATGCAGGAAGACAATGTCGATGTATTTTAATTGCTAAAACCAAGAAAATTATTAGAAAATTTCTACATTCAATGAAAATATCCTATGAAAGTAAGGTAAAATTTAAAAGCAGAAGAATTCATTACCAGAAAGCCAACACTAGAATGAATCTTAAAAAAACAAAAACTTTCAGGAAGAATAAGAAAAGATATCAAACACAAATTTAGATATATATATATATATATGCAGAATATCAAAAAGTGCCAGACATGATAAAAATATTGCTAAAAATAAGTTATTTTCATATTTTTAATTTCTTTCAAGTATATTTGTAAATATATTTTGTGATATTTATAATTATTGTCATTCAACAACACAGAAAATACTGGGAAATAGAAATAGAATAATCATTTTAAAGTGTCCAGTTACACATATTCTTATTCCAAGTATATATATAGTTACTGTCATGGGCATAAAATTGTGTTTATATCTCTATCATCTCTCTATCATCTGTTTATCTGTCTAATATAATAAATAATGCTATAATTCAAGTAACGCTGGGTTTTTTGTTGTCATTGTCTCTGTTTTATTTTTGAGGTAGAAAAGCTTGGCAGATGCTCAGAAAATCATGTCAGAGAAGAAAGTCATAGCTAAAGGGTAAGAGGGTAAATGCTCTTTTGAAGAAAGATACACCAAGTCAAATGTGTTCAGTATTAGGATCAGGCAATAATTTACTCTCTCTTGGAATATAAAATAAATCCCATTTAACAAGCACCAACATTCTGGACTTAATTGCCTAAGTAGGGTGACATTAAAACCTACCTAGAAGAGAAATTAGTGTGACACTGGCTCTGGAAAACAGGAGGCAGTGAGGCAGGTCTTGCAACTGGGCCCAGAAAATTGTGGAAATGAATCAGTAGAAAGTATCAGAAGATTGAAAGTCTTTTGAAAATGTACAAATGTACTGTGTATTGGGAACTGAAGATGGAGGATTCTAACACAGAAAGATCCCAAACGAAGTTTGAGTAAATGAAAAAATATGTTACCTACTACTAGATTATGTTTTTCAAAATGACCATACTCCTACCAATGACAGAGCAAGTTAACAATGATTTCTCACTAGTGGAAATGAAGTTGAGGTAGGCAATTCATGGATGCTTTGGTGACTCCATCAGGTTAGGAGTCCAGTTTCTTTCCAGCTTATCACTCCACCCTCCCTGAGAAGTAACCTTTGTTCTCATGATCCAGAATAGTGACTAGAGTGCTAAACATCACAACCTTGTTTCCAAAGGGAAGATGGAGGAAAAGAGGAAGAAGCTAAGAGTGCAGGCTAGTTGTCCTTAAGGAAAATTTCCTGGAAACTCTAATTTAACTGTTTTGCTTTTTTCCCACTAGCCAGAATTTAGTACATATCCACATTTAGCCGAAAGGGAGGCTGGACAATTGAGGTCATTGATTTTGTTAAGCAAAATATGGAGTTTCATTATTTAAAGGAAAAGAGGAGAACGATTATTGGGGTACATAACTAGGAATCTCTAACAGCATCCGTTCACTAGTTCTACCTCCTAACAGAATCTGGATTTTCCTTCAGTTAATCACCCCCACCTCCATTGTGTGTTGTGTTGCAGCTTGGAAATTTGAAGACTAAATTCACTTCAAAATTGAGTGGTAAACCTTGATTGGTCAATGGCGAAGTCTGAGATCCTGTTCCTTCAAAGCGTTTTATACCTGGAAAACAAGACAAATCTAATTGTCTGACCAAGGAACTCACTCCACTGCCACGGAACTGAAATGTGCATATGATAACATTATGTTTGTCAAATATATGCTTCTTTAGCATACATAAAAAATATACATTACATAGATCCCTGACATACCTTTTAGCAGAATATGATATATGGGCTTGAAACCGATGTGTATTGCTTCCCTTCTCTCTTCCAAATGGGATTTTTAATAATTGCAGTTTTCTTGCTCTCTACTTAGAAACATTTGCTAGATTTTTATAATATCTTTGCATTATATATCATGTCATATATAAAAATCAACTCTAAATATATTTAAGACTCATTAACATAAAATCTGAAACTGAAATAGGAAAAGAAAGATTATTGATAGTGGACTTAGCAATAATTTCTTGGCTATGACATATAAAGTGTGTATATGTTCATAGATATATGTTGACTTACACCCCTGGTTTCTGGCAAAGGACTCCAGTATCCCTTGCAGTTTCTGAAATGATAAGAACCCTAAGGAGCATTTTTGTTCTAGTATTTGGTCTTTGGCCCTATACCTGAAACAGTACTTTCAGCACATTCTAAAGTCCTAAGTGTTAAGGCCACTAGGAGCATCTTCTGTTCTGTTGAGGCAACTCTGGGTAGACATCTAAATGGATGCTGGATGAGAATGTTTTTTAGAAAGATCAATTATTATTAGAAACCTAGAATTTTCAACCTTACCCTTCATCCTCCGGAAAAAGGAGAGGAGGAAGAAATGGAGTAAAAAATCGAACATGTCTATGTGAGGAAGACTTCAGAAAACCTCAGTAGTAATGAGAACTGGAGAACTTCCAAGTTTGTTAACACATCTGTACCTGGAGGCAATGTACCCCAACTCCACAAAAGACAGAAGTTCTGACACCAGGGATATTCCCAGACCTCACCTTATGTATCTCTTTAGTGACTATTCATCTGTGTCAAATCTATAATATTCTTTAATAAACTACTAAATGTAAGACAGTGTTTTCCATAGTTTGGCTAGCAACTATGAAAATTAATCAAGTTCAGGGAAGGAATCATAGGAACCTCTGATTTATATCCAATTAATAAAACACAGGTAGCAATCTAGACTTACATTTGGCATATGAAGTAATGGATAGTGTTGTGAATTTGAGCCCTTAGCCTGTGGTCCAGGTATGTGCCAGAATTGGGATAAACTGTAATGTCAGTTGGTATTGCAGAGAATTGCTTTGGTGTAGGGGGAAAAAAGATACACACATTTGATGACCCAAAGTGTCAGATGTGAAGTGTTCTGTGTTTGATGATAAAGAATACAGATGAAAAAGTGAATTTTTCAAATACAACATATTAAAAAACATGAAGAAGGAAATTCTACCAACTGTGTCAATATGGATGGACCTAGAGACATTATTCTAAGTGAAATTGATCAGACATAGAAGCACAAATACTACTTAATTCCACTTATATAAAAACTCTAAAATAGTGAAACAGAATACCGAATAGTGTTTTCTATAAATTGAAGTGTAAGGGATGGTACAAGGAGGTACTAGTAAAAGGCTACGAAATTTCAATTATGAAAGATGAATGGGACATAAAGATGTAATGTACTGCATAAAGCCTATAAAAATACATACTGTATAGTTAACAATACAGTAAACAGGTTAAAATCTAACCTAATGCAAGATTCAGCAACTGGAATTAGGAAAGCATTGGGGATTGGATAGTTTTGAATTAATTTCTGTTGCAGCAAAATATAGTTGAAGAATTCCTTGCCTGAATAATCATAAACCAACAGCTATTAAGCAACATATATATATATATATATGTGTATAGTGTCTGTATACATATATATATATATTTACTAGTACTGAATTAGTGAGGATTTTACCATACTTATAAAAAATTAGATAAGTGATATTTATAGAGATTAAATGGTGTAAAATGGTTTATAATAGCTGAAATTTGGCATTTACAGGTTCAAACTACTAAAAACAAATACTAATTATAGAGTGAAAATTTCTCATATACTTCTGTGGAGCATAAAATATCTAGAGTATATGATATATATTATGTGTTGAGTGTCATTCAGGAAGATTTAATGAATTCATTACTATTGACATTGCAAAATATGATAAATGATTCATGGCATGAGTTTGTCTCCAATATTTGTGATAAATTGTATACTATTCCTTAAAATTTAACAGTTCTACATGTAGCTTATAATGACCACCCCATTATTAAGCTTTAATAATGGATGATGAGTTTGCTGAAATACATGTCTTGTATGAGAAATATTACATGGAAAGATGATGATGCATTTTTTGGCTCAGGTTTAACCTGTAAGGATAATATACAATAATAGATGTTCACAGGAGATAGGCTAAGGTTTGAAGAAAAAAAGCAACTCTAAGCTTTACACTACCAAGTCCCCAGTATTGATCATGCATTAAGCATCAGTTGAGAAAAATTAAAATGCTGAAATAATTATCAGATGATATAGTACTTGAGGAAAATAAGCTCCTAAAGCTTATTGCAATTTGTAAAGCTTTTACATGATGAAGTGGAATATTGCACATAGCTATCCAAGACTTTGCTATAACTCTTTATCACTATTTATTTTCAAAAACTATTCACCCATAGCTAATATACTTCTTGATTTTATAGTTCATTGCATTGTAACATGGAATTCTCATGTGTACTTATTTGGAGTTGCTGAATACATAAAAAATTTTAAAAAGCAACAAAATAAATCAACACTGAAATGCAAGTTACACAGAAAATATACTATAAACAATATCAAAAGGTGGAATATTTGTGGGAAATGAACTTAAGTCAATATTACTGAGAAATGATGATGACTGTGATGAACCATAGGTACTGTCAAATATATGTACTCTTAGGGGTAACCATTGGAAAAACTAATAAAGAAACATGAAAATCAGAATGCTAGAAGAAACAAAGCAACTTCTGATGCAAATTAAATAGGTACTATTATTAGTAGGATGATGTGTAGAACCTGTAGCTTTAATTTCATAAAGTTGAAAAATCACTATGGATTATAGTCTATTGTGGACTACCTTCATATGTTCTTTTTTTCTACCTTCATCAATACCAAATTTAGCTGTTCCAATTTTTTAATTGGCATGTTGTTTAGATCATTAAATTTTACTTCCCTGATACTGGGAAAAGAATAGTCTCTTTTCAATCTTTCCAAAATCATAAATTCCCCTTCAACAGCAAAATCATTACAGATACTATAAACCTAAGGTCCAGAAGAGTTTCTGGAAATGTTCAAAACAGGGAAAAGTAATGGGTTTGCACTGAATTGTTGCACTGAGCATCTTGAGAGCAATGGAAGTTTAATTCCACTGAACACCATCAGAAGAGATGTGTAGAATTTCCATAGAATTGCCTTTCTGTGAAAGAGAAGTGGGACGTATCTACCCACCATTGTCAGGGTTTGACCGATGAGCAATGAACCCTATTGTACTTTGATCTTGCAAGTGTTAGAAGAATCTTCCCATTCTGGAAGCAAAGAAGCCCTTGGCAAGAAAGCAGAAATAAAAGGTTCAGCAGAGGCAGGATCTATCAAACTTTATCAACAAATTCCTAGCTGACAGATTTAAAGCAGAATGGTAGGCAAAGAGGAAGGCCTCAGGAAGTTTCTGATACATGTCTTTCATCAGCCATAAAATAATCATATACATTTTTACCTTTATTGCATTGAAGTCTGTTAATAAATTATGTATAATGAGACTTTCATTTCTCAAATAAACTTTATTTGGCCATGATGTATGACTAATATATAGCTGGAAGCAACTAATTAATTTATTTTAAATATTCATATTCATAACACATAAAAGACATTTTCCTCTTGTTTACTTTTACTGTTTTTTAGATACTAGAATTAGTATCAGTTTTATAAAAAATAGCATGCATTTTTACTTATATTACACCACAAACTAAATAGCATAGACTTTGCCAAACACTCATTTCTTAAAACATATTTTTTAATATGTAATGGAGCTTAGCACTCTGGGAAAATTTAAACTTTGATTCCTAGTTATCTATGCACATTTATTAACTTTTCTTGAATAAACCTTCACAATTTGTAGAATGTCTATTTTATTGAAATGGTAACATTAAAAATGAGTTAAATGAGCATTCTAATTTGTAAACTATCTTAATTTATTATAATCTTTTTATTAGGATTCTCAAAGAACAACTCATGCTTTGTTTTATTTTTAATTAATTCTGTTGAAGGAGCATTGCATTATAACATTATATAGGTTTAAAGTATACAGCCTTATAAATCAAAATCCATATATAATATATTTAATTAACCCCTGCCATTCCAGTTCTTTCACCATGCAATTTCACTACCCAATTTGCCTGTTCCCTCCCTCTTCCCTGTTATAAGCACAAAGTTGATTTTATTGACTAAAAGTCTATTTTTGTTTGATGTAGTTCATTTGCTTGCTAGATTTCTCTATGTACTACACATGAATGAGTTTTTAAAAAATTAATCCCACTGCTCTTTTTTGAGATTTGTTTAATTTACTAGGATTTTCAAAGAATAACTTATGGTATTTTTTTTCTTTAATGAGAGATCTTTTGGATAATATCATTCTCGAAGGCATGAGGGGATATCTCCTTGCTGTTTTGATTTGCATTTCCCTAACAAGAGATGAGGAACATCTTTTCATGTGCCTGTTAGCCACATATATGTCTTCTTTGGAAAAATATCTGTTCAAATATTCTGCTCATTTTTAAATTGGATTGCTTTTCTATCGTTGAGTCTTGTGAGTTATTTCCAGATTTTGGTTATTAACCTCTTATCAGATGTATAATATGCAAATATCTTTTCATTTAGTAGTGTTTTTTTCTTCATTTTGATGGTAGGTTATTGTTCTGAACAGAAGCTTTTTAATTTTATGTAGTACATTTATTTTTGGTTTTATTTCCCTTGTCCTTGGATTGAGACCCCAAAGATCAAAGTAATGGAATCCATTGCCTATGTTTATTTTCTTCTATGTATTTTTATGGTTCCAGGCTCTACATCTAAGTTTGTAATCCATTTTTGAATTATTTTTGTGTAGTGTTAGTGAGTGATCTAGCTTCATTCTTTTGTATGTGGCTGTCCAGCTTTCCCAACTCCATTTGTTGAAAGGACTTTCCTTCTCCATCATATGTTCTTGACTCCTTTGTCATAAGGTAACTGATCATACGTGTATGAGTTTATTTCTGGAAACTCAATTCTATTCTACTGATCTGTACATCTGTTTTATCCTGTGCCATACAGGTTTGATTAATATTGCTTTGCAATATAGTTTGAAATTCAGGAGTGGGATACCTCCAATTTTGTTCTTTTTTTTTTTCATAATTGGCTTGGTTATTTTCTTTTGTGATTCTATATACATTTTAAGTTATTCTGTTTCTTGAAAAATGCCATTGAAATCTTGAGGGTGATTGCATTAAATATGAATATTGATTTGGTAAGATGGCCATTTTAACAATGTCGATTCTTTTCAATCATGAGCATGGACTATAATTCCAACTATTTGTAACTTCTATTTCTTTTGACAATGTCTTGTAGTTTTCATTATGTGTTTTTTACCTCCTTTGTTAAGTTTATTCCAAGGTACTTAATTTTTTTTATTGTAAATGGGATTGTTTTCTTAATTTCCTTCTCTGCTATCTCATTGTTTGCATATAAAAATGCAACACAGTTTCGTATATTAATTTTAGCCTACCACTTCACAGAATATATTCATATTTTGAGGGATGGAGTTCTGTGAGTTTTGTATGTATGCTATTATAGTTTTACTTCTTTTCTAATATGGATTTTTACTTTAAGACTTGAGTTAAACATTTTTCCTTTGGGGATCACATTAGTTAATATTTATTTGAAGAGAGATGTAAATTTTTCATTATACTTAAGTGTAAAATATTAACCATATGATATATAGGCATGCATTTTTAGGAAATTAGTCATAAAAGCTTTATAAATTGCATTTTATATTTTTAGAATAAAAAAAGATAATTGTTATACTTTAAAGTATTTTACTCTAGGCACAACCTAGTGGAGCAGCTACTAGATCAGTCCCTGCTGAGGAACAAGCCACATATCCCTGGGTATGAAACCTGGGCCCAGTAGAAAGCAACCAATTTGAACAACTAAATAAAAATAAAATAAAGATGTTCCTCCTCTGTCTACCTGCCTATCTTCCTATTTACCTTCATTCCTTAAAAAAAAACCAACAGCTAATACATATATAGACAGATATTTTTCTAAAAAGTATATGATAAAGTATACTCTGTCATTTATGGTCAATTTCCTGGGCTTCTTAAAGTTTCTACTCCATAGATCTTGCACTGTACATTTATGATTTCATACTTTCATATGTATTCTGTCAGTGTAAAATAGCATACTTTTCTTGTAATGATTCTTATATTCATTTTTGTTCTGTTGATATTATTATCACTATTCCTGACTACTTTTAAATTAATTTTTAAATTAGTTTTTAGATTTTCTTTTTAGAGGAAGGAAGTAGGCAGGAATGAAGTCAGTTAAGCAGGCAGGCAGGAATGGAAAAGAGGAAGAAGCTTTTATTTATTTAGTTGTCAGGTTGGTTGTTCCAAGAGTGATCACTTGTGGTTCCTTGTATGGCCCATGCTAATTCTCATTCCTCTTATTTTTTCCTTTTGACATTTCTGCCTTTCTCTTTTCTCATCCATATAATACGTATTTATCTACTTAGGAGTCACTCGCTACCATAGGAAATCTCTTGTAGTTCCTATTCAGAGAGAAAGGTCTACAATAAGGCCATGCCCCTATTGTTTTTGTGTTCTTATCCAAGTTCTTGAATTTCCTTGCCTAATGTGGTAACATGATGGGAAATTATTGGACAATTTCCCAATCCAATTGATTACTGACTGGTGTAGGAATTTCAGTAAGAAAATTAACATAATATTCACCAGGGACAATTTCAAAGATGCCACAATTCTTGTCATGAAGCTACCATGCTATTAGCAGTACTAAGAGAGGGAGAACTATTTGTTTAGCTTCTTTTAAGAAATAAAAGAGTGATGTGGGAGGAGCACAGAGGGATAATTGTTGAAAGTATTGGTACTTCCCTCCTTTAAGGAGACTTCCTGCACACATCAAACAGTAACATGATATTACTGGTTGCACATCTATTTAACCTCTAAACTTATTAGCCTACACAATACTACTAGCGGTAAAAGGGTAGAGAATATGGGAGAGAGATGTTTTACAATATGATCAGAAAGAGAGTGGAAAAGGTTGACCCAGGGACTTCCCAGTTCTAGATGCAGATCCTGACCATGTCTACAAGTGCTAAACTAGATGCAACAAGCTGAAGTCAAGAACTATAGATCAGAGGTAGGCAATTTAAGATGGTTCTTTAATGACAGCATGAAAATGGAATTATTTTCCAAAGGATTCTATGGAATCTACATGTCTGTCATCAGCATGGCCTTGTGGCACTTTCACAATGCACATTAATCACAGACAATGAACTGGAACAGTGGTGAAGATGAATAGAAAGAGGAGAGCAGCCTCACCCAGGAAAGTCACATGAGAGATGTTTTCTTGTCTGCCTTTTCATGGTCTCCAATACAGTAGGTAAGTATAAGGAAGATAGTCAAATACAATGCAAAAGAGAATAGAGTATATCTCTATCTGTTTTCCAAGACTACAGAAAGCTGGAGTTAGAGAGAGTGAGCTTTGAATCAGACATGAAGATTTTTATTATTCTCTTGAATACAGATTTTCTTTTTTGTTTTAATTTATTAATGTACATTATGCATAAGACTGGGATTAAAATATTATAGAGATAATTTAAAAAGAATAAAATCAGAATGGGGACAAGTGGATTATATTACCCACAGCAACTGTTGCATTGAGGAGACCATTTGTCCTTTTCTTTTTATGGCATTGAAAATATCTATTAGGCAATTTTTTCTTTTTCTACTCCTATCCTATATCTCGAACCTGGGTTTGCAAGGCCTCCCTCTTACCTGCCTGAACCACAGAGCTGTGCCATTGCTCAACTTTTAAAAGCAGCAACCAGCCCACGTTATTCCTTGGTGAATAGAAAATTCTGTCTCATCAAACCCAATACAGTCACAGGAAGGAGAAACTGCTTTTAATATGCTAGAGTGACAGATGATTTTTAAAGACAAATATTAGGGACTTGGATATATGGCTGCTGACTTCTTAAGTTTCTACATATTTGGCACTGATGGTAGAAAGAGAATTTATTGCAACTAGAAAAATGATGATAATTTGAAATACAACTCTAAGGTGACTTTAAATTCTTAACTTATAATAATTACAGACAACAAAGCTAGATGTGTTTCTTGGCAGCTGACCTATCTCCACAGATCCCGGGAGCAAACGAGTGGGTGTGAATTGGCACAGTGCCCAGAAGAGGATGGGAGGTCGATATTTAATACAGATAACAAAAAAGAGCTAAAATTGGGATAAGAAATTTCAATTTAAGCTTCCTAAGCTAAGATTTTTTCTTCTCGGTAGACATATTTCACAATGGAAATACATGGAAATAGGTATATATCTGCATAAAATACATAGAATTTAGGAATTTAAACTTTCTATAAAATTAGATAGCTTATTCTTTTGCTTTTTAATAATAAAAAAATATTTGACCCAGACTACACTCTAAAGTATAACACTCCCAATAAGCAAGTAAGACCTTGTGTTTCCAAGTACTATGTCAATAAAAATCAGAAATCTATCGAGCAAAACAAGACAATTGCTGGAAAAATTTTGAAGTAAAGTTTTCCTTTCCTAACACAAAGATGTCAAATGATAAAATTTTGAAGACAAGTATTTATTGAAGCTATAGGGAAACTAAGCAACCTGAATTTGTGGGATTTCAATGTAAAAAATTGCTTTAACGATTACTTAAGAGAGTTTCAGAATTTGTTCATTTCTAAGTTTTGAGTTCCTGGATGAGAGAAACTGATTGTGCATATCTGATTAATCAATGTGACCCAGTTGGGAGAGGGTCACACAGAATAGATATGGTCACGAGAAACCACTGTGAAGAGTGAGCTACTCAAATTGTGTCTCATACTAGTTAAGCAATCGAATAGGGACTAAATACAAGGTCATTTTGTATGAAGAATTATTTCTCAGGTGACGAAGTAAAGTGACAAAATAAAATAGTTTTTAGTAAATATCAGTCAAAAGTATATCATAATGCAAAATTATGCATATAATAAAATAAGTTATAATAATGTAGTCACATTAACTCAATTAAACTCATACTAAAGATGATTATCTGTGCTTCTTTTTTTAAGTTTAGGATAGTAATGTTATCTAGATGACAGAAATTTTGTGAGGATTAAAGAATATAATGCATTCAGGGTGCATTAAAAATGCTCCATAATTTATATTCAATAGTAGTAATAGTATAGTAGTAATAGTGCAATTATTAAGTTGCAGCAAAATGTTTTATTCAAATTCTAACATTTAATGAGTATCAATTTTATGTTGGGCATTAATTTGAAGATTTCTAAGAAAAATAAAATTCATTGGCAGATAATGCTTATTTGGTCTCTGTTATCACTTGACTGGATATAAAAGTTGTACTCAGTAGTATTTTCTTTTTTAGATAATTTATATTAAAATGATTTCAAACTTACAAAGAATTTTCTCAAACAAAACATATATCCCTAATATTTCCTTTATCTAAGAAAGGGAATTTGTTATCTTTTGTCTCTCCTTGTTCTATTTTACACACACATACATATTATTATTAATCTGTTTCACAATCTTGTGAAAGCAAGTTATATACGGGCTGATGTCACTGTATCATAAAAACTCCATTGTGTATTTCACTACCATATGGATTTCATCAAATCATAAACACTCCTCTAAGTAGCCAGTATACATACTCCGACATCAGGAAATCATCACTGATATATCACTACCATTCAATAAACAAGCTCATGTAAATTTTGTCAACTGCATGATTTTCTTTTCATTTGTTGGGTTATAACTCAGAAGCATGTGTTGTATGTAGTTGTCATTTCCCTTCAGAATTCTTTAACTTGAAACTTTCCCAGCTTATTCTGCTTCATGACCATGAGAAATTTAAGAGCTCAAGCCTTACATTCTGATGAGGCTGGATAACCCTCAGCCTGTACCCATCACTTGTTTTCTCATGACCAAAAAAAAATTCATTTCATGAAGTGTTAGCAATAATATTACTAAAATTATGCTTTGAATTCCTCAGGGTACTATTTGCAGCACATTATTGTCTGATTACTAAGGATGTTGCCATGTCCATCTTGTCACAGTATCTTCTAGGTTTTGTTCATTAATAATGTCACTATGTTTTCCATTTCAAGTGATTAGCATTTTATGGAAGGTGATTCATAACTACTTATCAAACTTGCATCTTTCAATTTTGTTGCATCTGACCTAAAATAACCCTACTTATGCTAGTGGCCTGGGGGAGAAAGAGAAGGAAAGCAAGGTAAACGAATGGGAAGGGAGAGCTTGTGAAGAGCAGAAAGACAGGAAAATGAAGGTGGAAAGTTATGAGAAGCTGGAAAGGAAAAGAAAGGAAGAGAAGGGAGAAGAGAAAGGCAAAGTAAAAGTATTATTCTTAACTATTTCTATTTCATCTTAAAAAAAAAGTAAACTCATGCTGACTATAGAATACCTCTCATCAGTTTATATATGATGGAACTTCAGATCGGGCATTTATTATTTCAAATATTGTCTGAACACCTTTGTAGATTCAGAAAAGAAAAAACATGAAAATGTGTCTATTAATTACGACTAAAATCTCATTATCATTTTGAGAGGTATTATAATGTGAAAAGGACAAGAGTTGATTATGGAACAGCTCAGTATGTTATGTGTGCTGATTATTCCATATAAATCTTGAGGTAATGTGACTAGTATTGTTTCATAGCCTAGAGTCTGGGTCATGAATTTTAGACCCTAGGGGAAAATAGTATGTGACTGGGTGATGCAGTTGAGTAACTCCAGGAGAAAGGTAAGGAAGAGTGAAGAAATACAAATGCTTTTGTTCTTCCACGGCAACTCACACAAACCTCAATCACAGCTAATCAACTCCTATTGAACTCTAGGGCTATGCATTTACATAAATATCTATTCTTTGATTCCTTTGTGGATACAGATCTTTCTTATTCACCTTTTTATGCCCTGTACTTTTTATGCTTAGACTAGGGTAGGAATTTAATACATGATATTTATAAGACAAAGAATGCCTAAACTTTTGTGGTATCTAGCTTGGTAAATTAATAGAACAGCATCTGAACTGAGGTCAAAGAGTAATTGTACAGAGCCCCATGGATTTGCGGTAATACCGTCAGGAGAGGCGTTTGGCAGTAGTCTCTCTCACAAGTGCCAGAGCAATATTGCTACCTTTTAATGTTGAGTTTTGTTTACCTTCTCAGCAGCTTTCTGCTTGGCTAGATCTTCAGGATTTGAACAGTTTCAGATGGCCTGTGGTTAGGTTCCCTTCACAGCAGTGTCTTCAATTTCAGGGGCACTTTGTTCAGATAAAGAATAGAACCTGAAAAAGAATGCAAATGTCTTTAGAGGCTCAGCCAGAATCCATATTCTTCCCTGGGGTGATGAATCTGTGAGACAGAATAACATAGTGTTTAGCAGGTTGGCATCAAAGCAATCTCACTTGAAATCCAACTTTGCCAAATCCTAATCAAGTAACTCTAAGACAATTTACTAAATCTTTTTAAGTCAAAGTCCCAGCAGTCAACAATTAGCACACTCCAAAGAGTATAATGGAAGAGAAAATAACCAGGATGTGCAGTCTTAAGGAAGTAGCAAAAGGTAATGAAGAACCAGAACTAGCAAAGGTGAGAGACCGGTGTTACCACATGGCAGAGACAACCGGGGAGCATTGATTGGAGCTGTGGTCATGGAGAAGAAGTCTCTACAGAACCACAGCAAGATGTGTAAATACCCTCATCTCCTCTCTCACACTCCATCTCTTTTGAGTTTTCACAAGTTTCAGATTCAACCAGAAGCCAAAGGTCTATGGAACCCAGGAAGACAAACCCTTAAAGGTCAGACTCTCAGTGTGTATAATAAAGTAGAAAAGTAAAGAAGAGGGAAATTGAAAATAAAAGCCTCGTCTAATCATCATTTTTATTTTCTGCAAATTGGGTATTATAGTCATATTCAATTCAGACATGAGAGTTGAATGAGATCTCTGATACAAAGCATTTAGCATGAAGTTTAGCACATTGTTAATATTTGTTAAATTTCAAAGTATTTTCTGACAGCTGCCTGCGGCAGTGATCAGAAGCATCCTAATTTATGAAAACAGTTGTTTTTCTAATTAATCTCTTACTTCAAAACAGATGAAAGAGAATCCAAGAATGTCTTCCATTTTCATGATACACGTATACACATAGCTAATACTATTGCCAAAATTATGGGCATAAGGTTTAGTTTTAGAAAGACTCAGGCTCTAATTGGGTTGTCAGTGTCTTTACTAACCATTTAATGTAACCTGGATAATTTGTGTATTTTACATGAGCCAAAGTTTTTTCAACAATTACATAAGAGAATAAGAGAACAATAGAAGCCACTACTTTAAGATATGAATCAAAAATAAAACAGGATCTGGCACATGATAGGTACTCAGAAGCAACAATAGTATGTTTTTATATCACAGTTGAAATTAAATATAGCATTACATATAATAAAGCATAAATAAATGTGAAGTAGATATATATTTTGTCACTCAGAATGTTTTCTTTTTAATATAAAAAATGGCATTACATGGATATGAAACCTTAAAGCTATCCACAGGATAATCCTAGATTAACATTTCAATATCTGCATATTGAAAACTGCAAGATAAATATCATTACCAAAGAGTAAGATTAATGTTAATATACAATCTGTAAAAGACAGAATATATCATTAGAAAATGTATTTTTATGTTCTCCACTACCAAATAGCAAGGAAAACAGGTTGACTCCACATATTCTCAGTAGATATGCCTTTTTGTTCAACCTGACTTTATTTTCCTGCAACTACTCAGCTATATGGAGTCCTTTTGGACAATTACCCAATTTTCCTTGCCCTGTTTGGTCAAGAGACATTAGCAGGAACATATCTGCTGAAAAATAGAATTACTCTACCTTTTCTTAAAGGGAAATAACAAATGCCACTGAATGAGAAATGCTCTTGAGGCAGAAGAATGCACCAGTGATGAACGCATTTACCATTCTTGATGACTGCATTAAGCCCACACCACCATCAGCATTCAGTTCAGCATCAAGACCTTCAGGAAACCATTCCATTTGTAAAAGGTCAAACACTGGTAGCCCTAAGCTTTTGAAATGAAGCAGAGAAAACAATTTCAGAGCTATTTACTACCATGTTTCTGACAGCTTCTGTCCCAGCTTCCAGTAAGAGAGATTTGCTTTTATAGTCCCAATCCTTTAAGTAAATATGATGCTTGTGGCTACAAAAATGCATTTGATGGCTTTCTTTGAGTCATAAGGCTTTTATCTTGTTTCTAAAATCATAAAGCCCACTAGGCATTGCATTTTTCCAGGAGTATTGACTGATGTCGATCCTATACATTTAGGTAGTCAGATAAGGATATAGATGATGATAGAATAACTTTAGTAATGCAGGAAGAAATTTATAATACATGAAGACTCTTTTACAATATGAGTAATGTGTCCTTTGGAGGGTAAAAATTGTTGTTATTGTTTGGTCGTAGCATTTTACATTTCAAATATACTTTATAACCTTTCAGTATATTAACAAGAATATATCTGGAGATTCACCAGCATTGTTTTAAAAGAAAAGAATATCATACATACAAGTTATCAGACTTGCTGTCACACTTCTAGAATACTGTCAAAGTCAGAAGGGTAATAAATATAAAAGAGGACAGAAATTTATACAAAACAGGTGTAGCTTCTTTTAGGAATGTATGGTTGGAATGTATTCTACATGCACTTTTAATAAAATTAAGCCAAAAAGAAAAAAAAAATTGAAGAAAATGGCAGTGCCTGAGTTTTAAAAGTATTTATATTTAAAATTAATATCATCAAATACCTATTTCACAATCCTTTTAGAAAATAAGCAATGTATAGAATGAGTATTTTTAAATTCCTCACTTGGGAGTGTAGAATTGGAAAGATTATGTGACTTTCCTGAGGTCACATTCTATGTAGGCTCTTAGTTAAAGGGAAACAGCAACAACAAAAAGAAAAAAAAAGTGAATAATAAAGTCTTATTTTTTTCTCTAGGTCTGTCTAAGCTTTTATACAGCTGTAAATATAATATGAAACTTTCTGAAATTCATTCAGATACTATGAATCACTTTAGAGGAACAATTATTATTTTCCACAATAGCTTTGTTGAACATATATTTCCATACCTGATATGTAAGTTTGTTTCAAACCTATGAGATATAATAGTGATTAAGAAAGACAAGAGCCTTTCTTTCTTGGAGTTTAAAGTTTTACACATAATTATAAGTACAGTCAATGCTACTGTTGGCATAGCAAAGGATGCTATTGGAACATGTAGATAGGTGTCAGAAAGTTCTCACTTATTAATTTAAATGAAAATTAAAGGATTACTAGAGGCAAGCAAGAAAGGAGGATGAGTGTTTGCTGAATAAGAGAAAGGAGCAGAGGTGAGGGAAGAAAATGGCACTCCCGGAAAGGGAACAGCTTATTCAAAAGTCAGAGTGACACAGAGAGAAACAAAACTGTACTCGAGGAATCAAAATAAGTTTGTGATGGGAAAAATATGCAAAATAGACTAATACATATCAAGACTTACTGAACTGACTCATCTAATTAAATTAGCAAATCAGATTAATAATAACCAATAATCTTTCTAATATCAAGCTCTAATAAACATGTTAAGAATGTAAGTGATCACTACAACAGGGCAAAACAGAAATTTGGGACAACCAACAAAACTCCAAGTCCTTCTTGACTCATTAAAATATTCTTTGGCCTACAATGAAAGATGAACTATCTGTATGATGTATGGATTGTCATTTACACAAAAAAAAATTACTTTGACAATTGCACAGCTTATGTTACATGTTCCTTGGAGCCATACCACATAAATGCAGAATCCATAATTGTTTGCCATAAGCAATGCAATGCAAACTTGGTGCATCTTGCTAAAAGCATTCTATAGGTCATGACTCTCCCTCTAGTAAAGATCAAGCATGGGCTCGACAGCAGATCTGTCAATAACAAGCTTAAAAGGGAATTTAACTTGGTCATCTATATCCATAGCATTCCACAATAAAGTGAGACTGTATTACAGACCTGCTTTTAATGTTTTCTTTTACATTTACAAAATATTTTATAGATTTTAGACATTACCCTGAAAACAATAACAAAGGATTAAAATTTGTTAAGCCTTATACACATAGACTATGGTAAAATATGGAGAGTAGATTGAAGAAGAAAAGGATTATAGACAGGAAAACTAGTTGTAAACTTTTAAAATGGTGAGCATAACTTGGACTAAGGTATCACACAACGGTGTCCAGAAGAAGGTAAGTGTATGAGTTGTTTATGGAGCAGAGTCCCTGGACTTGGCGATTAGTTAAATGCATAACTAGTGAAAATAAGGAGATAAGAATTATATACATTTGAACAATGAGGTAAGTGGGACCATCAATTAAGTAAGCATTGTAAGAGGAATAGATTTGACAATCAAAAATATGATCAATTGTATAGTGAAGGAGAAACTGAAATGGTGAAGAACACAATATATTACATACAGATATGAATTTGCTATGATACACACCTAAAGCCTATATAATACTTTGATTCAAAATTCTTCAATGAAATTAATTTAAATAAAAATATCTATGGTCAACAATATGTCAAGTTTAAGGTGATTGTGAAATATGAAAGGGATACTTTCCAGGAGGCAAATGGATAAATGGGTCAGTAACTCAGGAGGAAGTTCTGGGTTGGAGAGTTGAGAGTCAATATTATAAAAAATATTTAATAGGACATGGGAATGAATGAGTTTATCAAAAGAGAACAATTAGGAAGTGGACAATTGAAAGATAACTAATTCTGAAGAACACAAGTTAGATAAGGAAGCAAAAGGACCATGGAGTATAATTTGCAAAACCAAGGGCTGATTTTTAGATACAATAAAAGCAGTGTTTGTATAAAAGCATCTGAGTGTCCAAGCAAATGAATGCTGTTTGATTTAAAAATTTACTTGGGACATCAGAATATAGACCAAATATAAAGATGGAGACAAATGATTAAGGAGATTACAAGGAAGACTGGGCATCAAGTCAGGAGCGAAACAGAACTATAGTTCAAAGGAAAATTAAGTTTAAGGAAGGATTTATAATATTTGCATAAATGAGTATGTTTGTGCTAGTTGTAAAGTCTCAATAGAACTTTAAGATGGAAAGCTGTCTTATCTACCTATCTGGGTTCTATTCAAATTTGACCCTAGTATTTCTTTTTTTTGTATTATCCTCCAGAAGAGATTATTATGCATTAAAAAAACAACTTTAAAAGTATTTCTGAAAGGGAATACTTTTTGAAGATCATTCACTGAAAAAAATATTAGTTCAGATTAATTCTGTTGGTTGGCTATTTGCAACATTACACTGTCAAGCACAACTTGAATTGTCCAAGGTACTTGTGCAGCACCTTTTTCATTCTTTCTTTCTTTTTTTTAATCTGACAAATCTGGTGAGCATGTCTACGCTTGGGGAATAAGAAAAAATCCATTCATTTTAGCTTAATCAAATGAGTTCAGAAAGAAAATCTGCTGCACAAGTTATTATAAAATGCAATCCCAATGCGAGAAGAATTGTATTGACTTACAATTGAATTATCTATACCACATGCCTCTTCCAGTTTCATGAATAATGGAAAGATGATGATATTTCAAATGAGAAAGCAATGATATGCACTGATATACAGATATGCTCACATAGAGTTCCTTAGGATTTGAATATGAAAATGTTGGCGGAAGTAAAAATATTTGCTTTTAGCTTAAAATAATAAAACAAAAACAATAATAATAACATAATAATGATCTCTTAAGTCATCATCAGTAAGTTCTTTTTCCCAGAGAAGCATATGCATTTATACTAATTTACCCCTTGGTAGTCAATGGCACTCAATTGCTTATTGAATTTAAGAATCAATATTTAGGCAGAGAGAAAGCTGTTTGAATATGAAGAGGATCACTGTTTATCTTTTATAATACTATTTTTAATCAATTGAACTTATTAACTCATTGTGGGGCTTTTAAGAATCACTCCTAAGTAAGAAGAAATTGTTATTTTACCTTTTGATGAAGAGTTAGAGAATTCAAGACTTTTTAGCTCATCTAATCATTGAGGGCTACTTAGCATTTAAGTGCAGATCATCTATAATAATTCCGCCTTGTAGTAAATTCAGTGAGAGAAAAAAACCCCAAAACTTCTAAAGATAAAGCAATTGCCAGGCAAAATAACAATTATATATTTGTTACAATTATAATGATGTTTCTTATTGCTCTCCCTCATGAACATTTCTAAAATGCCATCAGGTTTATGACTCCATAAATCTGGAAAATGTGTTACAGTGAAACAATGGTCATCTGTTTCTAAATTAAAATGGTATCATAACACTGGGAGCTGATATGAATAAAGTTGTTAACTCCTATAAGTAAAACTAAGCAAAGGAGAAAAGTCCTTCTGATATTCCTAAAATAGCTTTGCAATTAAAAATTTTTAAAGGGACAGGTTTTTTCTTTACACTATGAAATAAGATATAGAAGGCATCTTGATCCAGTTTTTACTGCAGATATATTTATTCAGTTAAAACAGTGGAAAATATAAATTCAGTCACTGCTTTTAAATTAACAGATGAGTTATTTTTGAATAGGAAAGTAGGCAAATGAGTAATTTTCAAGCAATCTGAATAAAGTATACATAAGTGAATTCATATGTATATGTTAGCTAAATGCCAGGATGTGTCTGAATTAAACCAATTGAACCATGGCCCTTCTATAGGGTTCATTTTTCTCCCATTGGGAAAGAATATGAGCCACCAGAAAGATTCTCACACAAACTGTTTGCTAATGCAATACAATTTTAGCTTCTGAATGTGGCCTTCTAAAGTACCACCTAAAAAAGATAATACCTTCCCCACACCAAACTATCTCACCTACCAACTAGTCCCTAAACTCAACTCACTTGGCATGATATCCAGAAATACGACTGTCAGTATCACAGTAGCTATACTCTGCTAGACAAAATGGGATAGATAAAAGAGAACTGGGAACCTTTGGAGGTGTTGAAGGAATTCATAAATACATACTGCCTAATGAATTTCCACCACAGAATTAAAAAAAATATGAAAAAAGGAAAAAACCAGTGTTGGTGAGAATGCAGGGAACACTTGTACACTGTTGGTGATCATGTAAATTGGTGGAGTTATTGTGAAAAACAGTGTGGTGATTACTCCAAAATTAAGAATAGAAATGCCATATGATCCAGCTATCTGGTTTCTGGATATTTATCATCCTCAGAATATGAAAATGTTCATTCAAAGAGATATGTACACCTTTGTGTTAAGTGCAGCATCATGCATAATAGCCAGAAGCTGGAAACAACATTGAGTGCCTATAGACAGATGGGTGGATAAAAAGGCAATCCTCCTTAGCTCTAAAAACAAAAGGGTAGGATGGCTATTTTCAATTTTGTAACAACGTGAAAGAGAAAGGAATGGGGTGAATAAATCAGTTAAAAGAGGTTAATGTTTGGTGATTAATAGAAACCAGACCTTTGGAAGAGAACATAATGTAGTTTATATAGATGTCAATTTATCAGAATATACACATAAACCTTCAATAAACTTCATTAACTTCGATAAACAAAATAAGACGGTGTATATTATTTTCATCTTATTATGTCTGAAAATAGGTTTTAGCTTCTTATTCCTTTCTTGCTTAGAGATCCTTCAGCTTAGTCCTTATATCCTGTAACTCAACGTCTTTTGTTTTTAAGTTTTTGCTAAACTGTATTTCACTAAACTTAGATTCTTCAGTTAGATTGGCACCCCATTTTCATAAATGACCTGTTTTATAATATGATATTTCTTATTCTTTCAGTTTTTAAAATATTGATATGTAGGGAGTTTTTATAATTTCTAGATACTAATTCTTTATTGCTGAAACACTTAAAAATAGATTACACGAATCAGAAGTTTAGCTTTTAATTTTTGGTATATTGCCGCTTGATGGCAATATTTAAATGTACTCACATTTATGATTTTCTCCATCGTAAACATTTGATCTTATGCAGAAAATCAAGACCTGCTTTGATATTTTGTGTTTTTTTCTTAATGCTTTAAAGTTTGCTTTTCATATTTGTCTTTAATCAATGTGGATATGGTTTGTTTCAAGAGTCAAAGATAATTTAGAAAACTCAGGAAAAGAAAAGTCAGTTTTGTTTTCCCTTCTTCTTTCTTCTTTCCTGGTGTTCCAAGACAAAATGTTCTTTTTTTTTTTTTTTTTTTTTCTGTTGCATTCATTATTTTAATGTAGCTTTAGTGGTAACAATGTCTTAATTTTCTTGCTAGATCTAGAATTCAGAGTTGAAATTTCTTTTCTTTCAGTACTTGAAAAATCTGTCCATTCCTTCTGATCTCTGCAGTTTTTGATGTGCAGTTCACTGTCCTTTGACTTGTTTTTCTTTAGTAGATTTTTCATGTCTGCTTTCAAGATTCTTTGCTTTTAGTTTCCAGCATTTGATTATGATCATTCACTTGATTTTTTGGGGGGTCATCCTTTTTGGGACTCAGTTTCTAGAATTTTAGTTTTATTTTTTGCTAAGTTAGGATAAATTTAGCTTTTCATTATTAATACTTTTTCAGTCCTATCCTTTTTTTGCTTTATCTCTCTTAGACTCTGATGATATTAATGTTACATAAAAGATCTTATAATTCCAGAGGTGCCTAATTTTATGTCCATTCTATTAAGTTCTATTCTCTGTTGTTCAAATTGAACTATTTCTATGATTTTTACCTTCAGGTTCATTCCTCAGAACTCTCCCTTGCATTGTGGAGCCCATTCATTGAGATTTTCTGTTTTGGGGCTTTGATTTTGTTGGTGGTGGCTATTAGAGGCTATTATTATTTTAATCTATTTGTTTCCTCTTCAGATCTTTATTTCCAAAATTTTCTACTTCTTTGCTGAGACTTTTCAATTTTTCATTTGTGTTAAGCCTATTCATAACTATTTATTGAAACATTTTATCATAGATGCTTAAAACATTTTGGGGGAACTCTAACTTCTATGTTATATTGCTGTTGACATTTGTTAATTGTATATTCTCATGCAAGTAAAATTTCCATTTCTTACTATAGTGAGGGATTTTTGCTTAAAACTTAAATATGCTGGGTATTATTCTGAAAAAAAAAAATCATCTGTAAAGTACTCTATGTTAGCTGTTTCCAATGACATGGTTCATGTGTATTTTTTAATCTATTTATTTATTTGTATTTGTATTTGTTTCTTAATTTTAATCTGCTTGTATAAATAAATGCAATGTGTTTCTTGAAGGATTGACATAAATGATAAGCCATATAACTGACTTTAAGCTCAGGGAGGAAATTGAGCGTGGCTCCTGGTTTAATCAACCTTGCCTGTGTGATGACGCCTCCATAAAAACACACAAGGACTTGCTTGGAAGAAGTTTTCAGGCTGATGAACACTTTGGAAAAGGTGTATTCTGTGCTTCAAGACACATGAAAGCTTAGTATCTTTCCCCAATAATTTGTTATCTGTCTTTTCCATCTGACTGTTTCTGAGCTGTTATTTTATAAGACACCAGTAATCCTTGCAAACCCTGGGCCCATCCAGAGGTGAGGTGACTATATGCCCCACACTGGCCAGAGGAGAGGAGACTACATGCTCCACCACAGCACAAGGAGGAGACTACATACCTCATCCGACCCGAAATTACACAGCTTTGTCCATCAGACTTCAACATCCCAGAACATAGCATCTTATGTCTCTGCTACAGGGAAGCTGCAGACCACTGACTCCCCTCTACAGGGGCCCCAAACCACAGACTACAGGCTTCTGTGACTTGAACTTGTACTCACTAGGCCTCTGATCTATTGGTTATTGACTCCCACCCTGCTCAGCTACTGCCAGGAGCAATCACCCATTAGGACTGAGGAATTGCAGACCCCCAAAATGCCTCAGCCAAAGAGATTTTAAAACACAGAATGGACTGTGGAGACTTGTGCTTGCAAACTGCACCTGGGCTGCCTATGAATCTCCATGCTCAGGACAGCTAGAAAGCCTGGAAGCTTACTAACCACAGGAAATAGAATCAAGGGCCCACCACAAAAAGGCATCTTAGAGAGTAGAACAGGCCCATCTCCACTGAAATCAAGAGGCTGGCACCTACCACAATATCGTATAAGTAAGAAGAAATCTAAAGTAAAATAAATGGAAAAATACAGTACTCAATGCAAGGTAGAGAAGAAAGTCATGCAAAAATCTGTCAAAAAAATCCGGAAAACAAATGGCCTCAAAGGAGAAGAGGTGAGGAGTTCACTCCATTTACATAGAATGGGACACATTAAAAGATAAAGCTTTCAAATTGTAGTATCAAAAAAACTAACTGAGATAAAAGAGGTGCATGCAACTACACAAAGGCAATTGAACAACCTCAGAAAAGAAGTTACAAATCAAAGGAAATACTTCACCAAAGAGAATAAGGCCATGAAAAAGTCCTAGCAGAAACAGCAGAGATTAAAGATACAGTGAAGGAATTGAATATAAGCATGGAAAGATTCATCAACAGAGTTAATCTTTCAGAGAAACAAATATAAGAAATTAAATAAAAGATGACAGAGAGGACCCTCATCAAATTGAGAGGGAAGCAAGACTGAAGAAAAATGAAGGAATTCTATGAGAAATGTCAGACACTGTGGGAAGAATCGACATAAGGATAATAGGTTTTCCAGGAGAGGAGAGGGAGAAAGAAACAAAAAATTTATGGAAAAATAAAGGCATATAATAAAAGACAAAGGCTAGTGTATTTTTCTATATCAAACCTGCCATTCAAGATGCCTTGAAAGGAGCCCTACAGCAAGGAAAATTAAAACAAAGATTCACTAAGTCTCGAGAATGATGATAAACAGGAAAGCAAAAGCAGAAGAACAGGTGAGACCAACAAGAGGGAACAAAACAAACAAACAAAAAACACTAAAGGAGAAAAAAATCTATGATGTACAATTATATAAATATGACATGGCATCAGCTCATAGAGACAATCCATTGGACAACCACAAAGTCCAATTCTAAAGAGACACATATCTAAGAAGCAGACAAACCTAATAAAATAGACATGAAAGCCATCCAAAGGAAAAGGAAATTTAAACATTCAGGAAACAAATGAACATGCAGAGAAAACAGATTCAAATGACAGTTATAAAGCCCTACATTTCAGTGATCACCCTGAACATGGCAAATGAACTAAATTTAGCAATCAAAATCTCTAGAGTGGCTGGATGGATCAAAAATCAGGACCCATCAATATTATGCCTACAATAAAATATATCAGATAATTAGATAAACATAGGTTGAAAGTGAAGGGTTATGAAAAAATACATCAAAGCAATAGTGATGAAAAGAATTGAAAACCTGTAATACTAATATCAGACAAGACAAATTTCCAACAAAAAAAGGATACATGAGCCAAGAATGGGCACCACATTATGACCAAGGGGGTAATCCATCAAGTAGAAATAACTATCAACAACATAAATGCAAATTCAGGACCTCCTAAATATATGAAACAAATACTAACTGTACTAAAAGAAGACATTGACAGTTACCCAAATGTAGCAGGGGAATTCAACATTCCACTTACATCAGTAGATAGATCATCTAGAGAGAAAATAAACAAATAAGGACCCTAATTGAAAAATACATCATATGGACCTAAGAGACATATGGAGGGTGTTATACCCCAGGGAAAAAGAACTCACATTCTTCTCAAGTGTCCAGTGAGTATTCTCTAGAATAGACTACATCTTGGGACACTGTAGGAAGCGGACTGCTTTGTGCCTGCTGCTGCAAGGTACCACAAGACAGAAGTTTTCACATGTCAGTAGAGCTAGAAGCAGATAACAGAAGACTGCAGCTGAGCTTTGTAACTTCCAACCTTCAACTGTTCATATGTTCCTGATAGAAGCAAACAAGCTTATTTCTACAGACTTTCTTTGCTTTGCAACATTCTTATTACCTCATTGTAACCCAGCCCTATAAAATAAATCAAGGAGTCAGGATCTGAGTCATTTTCCACGTGTAGATATACAATTTTCCCACCACCACTTATTGAAAAGATTTTCCTTTCTCATTTTCTGCTCTTGACCACTTGTTGAAGGCCCATTGATCATAAATGAGTGAATTTATGTGTGAACTGTCTTTTATTTCATTGGTCTACAAATCTGTTTTTATGTCAGTATTATTTTGGTTGCTGTAGATATATAATACATTTTGAAATCAGGAAAAGTGTTGTTTCTGCCTTTATTCTTTTGGGATCTTTTGTGGCCATATGAATTTTTAGATTTTTTTTTCTTTTTCTGTAAAAATTCTAATTTTGATAGGGATTTTATTGAATTGTAAAGTCCTGTGGAATTGTAACAATATAAATTATTCCAATATATAAACACAGGGTATCTTTCCACTTATTTATATCTTTTTCAAATTTTTGTCAATGTTTTGCAGTTTTCAGTGCATAGATATCCACTTAAATGACATTACATTTAGTACTAAACACTTTATTCTTTTCGATATTATTATGAGATTGTTTTTAAAACATTTTTGTATAGTTTGTTGTTAATGTAAAAAACATGAATTATTTTTATGCCTTTATTTTTCATCTTGAAAATAAACTGAATTTATTAGTTCGTAGAGTTTGTGATAGATTCATGTTTTTTACATATGGAACATATCATCTACCAATAAAGACAATTTAGCTTTTCTTTATTTGGATGTCTTTTATTTATTCTTTTTACTTAACCCCACTAGAACTTTCAGTGCAATGTTGAATAGAAGTGGCACCAGCGGATATCTTGCTTTGTTCCTGATCTTAGAGGAAAAGCTTTACTCTGTGATTTTAACTGACGATTGCATATATGGACTTTATTATGTAAAGGTACATTCCCCTGTACCTAATTTGTTAATTTTTTATCATGAAATGATATTGAATATTGTTAAATTCTTCATCTGCTGAATACATTTTATGGTTACTCTTCTTCATTCTGTTAATGTGGTGTATTACAGTTATTGATTTTTGTGTGTTGAATCTTGCTTGCATTGCAGGGGTAAATTCCACTCAGCCATGATGTGTGACCCTTTTAATTTACTCTTGAATTAAATTCCCTAATATTTTGTTAAGTATTTTTGCATCTATGCTCATTCAGGTATTGATCTGTGGGTATGGCTTCTGTTAGATCCTGGGGTATCAATAGGCCCCTAATCTATAGTAGAGTGGGGCTGAATCTGAGTCAGTAGACTGTTTCATGAACTACAGTCCTACATTACAGTAGACTGTTTCATGAACTATAGTCCTACATTACAGAACTACGCTAAAGCAATTTTGACCTACTTGGTACTGGGGGTACATGCCAGGTCTCTGGGCGTACATGCCAGGTCTCTGGGCAAGTCTCTGACTCAAGACCTCAGTAGAGTAGGACTGGGACAGTCAAAGTTCTCCTTCAGAGACCACCATGGGTCTGAGGTTCGTCTGTTACTGCAGTTACTGATGTATATCACTCCTCCCAGGTCCCTTGGCAGAAGCGGGTGGTGGCATGTTATAGGTAAGTGAGGAGGGAACCACATCCATAGGAAGATAGAGCTGCTTCCAGTCCACAGCCCAAACCACAGCTGAAAGAACTAGAGGTCTGCAGGATTTCTTTGTCAAAGAAGGCCTCACCAGTCTTGGACTTGAGTTTTTAAACTTAATCCTTAAATCTGAAAACCCCTGAAAATATTTTTTTTCTATGGATGACTGGAAATATTCAAAATTTCCTCCCTCCCCATTGAAAGGCACCATGTCCAACTGGTTTCTCTAGGTTATACACTCAGGAGTGGAACTGCTGTAAATGCTTAGCTTTCTAAAAAACTGTCAACATAGATTTTTCCCAAGAACTACTGTTTGTACTGCTATCAAAAATTTATGAGTTCAGTGTACGTATTTTATGAATGTAAGTATATGTGATGCATTATC
This sequence comes from Solenodon paradoxus, assembly GCA_004363575.1. Lineage (NCBI taxonomy): Eukaryota > Metazoa > Chordata > Mammalia > Eulipotyphla > Solenodontidae > Solenodon > Solenodon paradoxus. Next base: position 121,598 of record RJWH01000571.1, read on the forward strand.
AATATATACGTATATTGTCAGTATTTTTTTTCCCCAGTTTTATTATAGATATGTAGTGATACAATGCTGTTGTTGCTTTTATAAGGGAAAAGTGAAGGCAGGAATGAAGGGAACTAGCAGGGATACAGGAAGAGAGAGGAGGAAGAAGCATATTATTTTATTTTTATTTAGTGGTTACTATGGTTGTTTTTCCCTGGACCCTGAATTCAGAACCCAGGGGTATGTGGCCTGTGATCATTTGGATGTGATTGATCTAACCACCACTCTACCTGGGCATGCCAATACAATGATTTTAATTTTCATTTTTCCCATGACAATTGATGTTGAACATCTTTATTTCTCTAAGATTACTTTTTAAATAAATTTTTGATATAGCTTGTCTCTGAGAAACATAAATGTACTTACTTTAAAATGCTTCTCAGGCAACTTTTTATTACATCTAATTGAATACATGATTAACTTGTAGATTTCTGTAGCTGTCTTAGTTTTAAATACTTAATGTATTTTATTTTTTAGTGTCAAGTCACACACACATATATATACACGTGTATGTATAAATAGTAGATATATATACATGTATATATAAATATATAGATATATACACTGTATACATAAATATATACCTACACACACATATATGTACATACAAACATACATATACATATATATATATATATATGAAGGGTACAGAAAGGAATGAGGAATGAAGGCAAGTGGACAGACAAGCAGGAGGAGAGAGGAGGGAGGAAGGAAGTAGCACTTTATTTTATTCAGTCATACACCTTGGTTGCTTCCCCCTGGTCTGCAACTGCGGACCTAGGATTATGTGTGGACTGCGCCTGGTTTAACACATCAGACCAACAGGGCACATGTATTTTATGTATTTTGGAGTTTAGTTTTTCTTTTTCAATTTAAATGAGTTATTTCTGTATTGTAATTAGTTTATATTGTATTAGTGATTCATGTTTTTCTTTCCTTAATGTTCCTGACCAATATTATAACAATTTTATGGTTTCTTTTATTATATACCACACTGACTTACCTATAAAAAAAACTTCTGTATCTTCATTAACGATAGTATTTATTGCTGCTTCCTGTAGTGATTTGGTAACTATTGCTTAAGTATTCTATCTTGAGTAGAAACTCTCATTTTGGTAATAGTAAAACTGACTCTGGTATATCATTTGATTTGGGGTCATTCCATAGAATTTGATTCCCTGACCGCTACTCCTTGTTTCCGTACTGGAATACAGTCATTCTACAGCATTTGTCGCATTCAAGGTTTTTCACTTTCAGCTCAGCTTATAATCTGTTGAAATCATCATCTTTTTAGATAACCTAATAATACCTTTTAGTTTTCTATTTTAAATACTTTCTCCATCATTGCCATGATTTGAATCAGAGATGTGTTTTAAGGCCATCTAAAATTTTCAAAGTGGTCTTTATGACCCATATTATTGGATTTATATTATTGGGGTCTACAATTCTAAGTAAACAATTGAAGTTTACTTTATGCATCAACTTACTGATGTAACATCTATCAAAATGCATTTCATTCTATAATGTTAGAGTTAATGGGTGTTCTTGCAATATTTTTTAAAAATAGTAATTAATTTTAGTTTTATTATTTTGGTTTATAATTGCTTTACTATTTCTTTTCAGAATATAAAATATCATTGTGTAAAGAAGTCACATTCTGGTCCTAAAATTAGGAGATTCAAGCAGTTCGTCTATAGAGACTTTCAATAGCATATCTAATTCCATCTCCCTACCTGGCAATATTCTAGGTAAAGTTGATAGTTTTCAGAATTCTCAAAAATTATTTGAAGAGTTAAATAAAGATAAGTAAATTTCTAGATAAAGCCTTTTTTTCACAACTTAAAAAACTGCTCAATGTGGAGGTTGAGGACAGAATAAGAGTAACTAGAAAGTTATGCATATATCAGCTCTGGAGTCAAAAGTAGTCATTCAGTATGAAAGATAATAGCTCTACTTTACTGATAGCCTTTAGTTAAGATTTGCTTGGCTGTGACTCCTTGAAAAGGTGTTGTCTTTGTAAAATAAGCAGGCTTCTATAAAATAAGTATGAAAAAGTCATCTCAAACCATTTTTATGAGTTTGGCCATCATGGAGTACAGTGTAATGGAAGACTCATGTACCGATCATCAAACAGTAATGCATTATACTGATAGTCATGTTAAGATTTTTTAATTTAAAAATTGTAAAATAAACTCTCTTATTATAAAGAGTTAGTAATAATGATTCTAAAAGTTGTTTTTCCTAATTGAATTATATAATTTTTTCTAGTCAACTGTCATCTGATTAAAGTCAGAGTTTCTAATCTAAATATATTTATGATTAATAGAAATTTTAGCTGGGATTTAATGTTTAAGCTCTTCATAACTGAAATATTTTGAGTATGAGTATAGAAAACATAATTTGTATATCTTCTCACTACAAAATATGCAATACTCATATAACTTTTATGCTAAGTATGAATACTTTATGAAAATTATATCAATAAATGTTACTACATTTTTAAAAATAGCACAGGTTAAAGATCCTTAGGCTATAGACTGGTAAAAACTAAGACAGACAGTAAAAGCATAGGTAATGCCAAAGTTATAAATTTTAAAGAAAAGTTACCAAATTTCTCATTTGAACTTTAGCACATAAAATAATTTTCCTCCTATAGCCTTTTTTATGGCATTCTTAAATTTCAACTATACTATCTTCAGAAAAGTGCAGCAATGATTTCTACCATGGCTGTCTTACAGAATTTTTATATTCTTAACTGATTTTCTTTCTACTTGCTCCATCGATTATTGAGAGAAAGGTGTTGAAATTTTTAACTATACTTGAAGATTTGTCTACTTTTCTCTAGTTCCAGTGGCTGCTTCGTTTATCTTGAAACTCTTATATATACAACATTTAAGTCTATTATTTCTTCTTGATTAACACTTTATTGTTGTAAAATGACCCTCTTAATCCCAGGTAAAACTTACTTTATCTAATGTCATAGCCACTACAGCTTTATTTTTACTATTACCATACTATTTTTCTAGCCCCTTATTGCGAAATTATTGGTGGCTATAGTTAAAGTGAATTTCTTATAGGATGCAGTGGGATATTGTTTATTAATCCAATCCTACAATCTGTCTTTTAATTGAGGTGTTTAAACATTTATATTTAATGTGATTATGGATGTTTGAGTTGCAGTGTACCATCTTTCTGTTCTCTCATTTGTTCCATGTTTTCCTTATCATTTTTACTCATTTTTCTGATTTTTTTAAAATTAATTTTGATTGTGTTTTATGATTTATTTTACATTTGTGCTGGCTCTTTAGTGATAATTCTTTGTTAATTTAACAATTGATTTATGTATTTTAGTATCTATCTTTGACTTATCACTTCGATTTATTATTGTATGTACTTTGTGTATGGTCTAAGAATCTTATGATACTATAATTCCATTTCTCCCCTTCTGGTCATTGTGATACCATCACTTACTTTCTTTTTATGTATATTATTAGTCTAACACAAACTTTTATTTTATTTTTTTAAAGGAAAGGTGCAGGCAGGAACAAAGTTGAGTAGGCAAGCAGGCAGGGAGAAAGAGAGAGGAGCAAGAAGCATTTTGTTTCTATTATTTCATTGTCAATCTTGGTTGTTACCACGTACTCTGGCACTCGAGCCTGGGTCCTTGGGATATACATGAGCTACTCCATCTGCTACACAACCAGCGCATGCCAAATATTTACTATTTTTGTTTTAAATAGTTGATCACCGTTAAATAAATTTTGACAAAACAGAATAAATAAATATTTATCTACGTAGTTACTATTTCCTACCTCTTCATTCCTTTTGTAGATGTCTTTTTCCATCTGGTATGGTTTTCCTTCATTTTGAAGCCCTTATTTTGATACTTCTTCTTTTTAGGTCTAATAATGATAATTTTTAGCTTCATTATGGCTAACAGAATTTTTATTTCACTTCTGTTTTGAAAGATGTCTTCCCTGGATGAAGAATGCTAGATAGACAGAATTATTTCTTCCATATTTTAAAGATATTAGTCCACTATATAAACCTGTATTATTTATTACAAGAAATCTTCTGTCTTTCAACTTTGTGTATTTTATTTCTTTTATTCCTTGAGTTTTTTGTATAATTCTCTATTTATTTCTGGTTTAAATAAATTATCATTTGCCTTGGTATAGTTTTCTTTAGTTTTTGTTATTGGGTTCATTTAGGTTTTCAGATTTGCAAATTTCTTATTTGACTACATTTAAAAAATATTTCTATTAATTATTCAAGTACTTCAATGTAACCCTACTTTCTCTTTTCCTTTTAATGTTCCTTTTAATGACCATTCACTTATGCTCTGCTTATTATATTTTTCATTCTTTTATCTGTTTCACTTTGAATGGTTTCCACTGCTATGTCTTAAGCAATCTGCATGTACTCTGCCATTTTCCCCATCTTGTCTATCTTTGATCACAAATATTGCAGTTTTTGTTTTTAACATAAAATTTATCTATCTATATCTCCTATGTCACATTTTAATAGTTTCATTTCTTCTAGTTTCTTGAACATATGGAACACATATGTAAACATTTTTAAATGGCCTTGTATAATAAATCTATTATATGTATCAATTCTGGAATGGTTTGACTGATGACATTTTTCTTAATTTTGGGTAATATTGTTCTTTGGAAAAATAGAATTCTGGTGAATTTTAATTGTATGCCAAATATAGTGGGATTGACTTTGTTGATGTTGCATAATCTGTATTTCTATAAATATTTTTAATGTCACTCCAGGATATAGTTAATTTACTTGGAAATAATTTACTCCTTCTAGTCTTGGTTCAATGATAAATTAGACAGTTTAGTAACATCTCAACCTAGAGTTCATTATTTCCTAAAATGGGCAATACTTTTCCAAATTTGAGGCTTCCTATTCTTGCTGGTGGGAACAATCGCAATTTCTGAGTGTATGACCTTGGTGATAATTTCTTCTAATCTGTTTAGGCAGTTCTTTACCTGACCTTAGGTAGTTTCTGCAGAAATGTGCATTGATCAGTAGTAAGCTGAATACTCAACTCCTTGCTTATATTGAAATTTTCTCATTGTGCTGCTCTTTTCTCTGCAAATTCTGGATGTTTTGGCATTTCTGTAGTCGTAGGTTAGTTTATTTAACTCAGAAAAAGACCACCTCTTCTATTATTGTGTCTCTTCCTATATTACTGCCTGAAAACTTTATCTTAGCAGTAAATTAGGGTGATTTTAGGTTTCAACTCATTTATTTCCCATCTCTTTGGGGAGCAACTAATAATGCCTGCTATACAGTGTCTTGAGAAGATGTTGTTTCATGTGTTTTGTCTTTAACAAAACTTAACTTACTAAATCTTGTCTAGATTATTGATTCTTTTAATAGTTTGGACTCACATTGAGTCATCTTGGCATCATACCTTCTCCAAAACTTATTTTCTTCTTAAAATATCACACGATTTTTCCTTGTATCTCCTTGTTAAAATATTTCATATACTTTTTTATGGTGTAAGATTAGAAATATGATTATTCTTTAAACAGAGACTTTTAAATTTGTTCTGAACTTGGAAATATTTAGTTTATAACGAGATGTCATCTCAGTTTGGCCATTCCACATGTTATTCCATTTAATGCTTTTTTAATAGCCGATCAAACCTCATGGTTCTTTGCACATGTAGCATATTACCCAGGTTACTTGTTCTTAATGTTTTAAATGAAATTCAAGAAAAAGCTAAAGTACACTGAAATATTCTTCAAATAGGATTGTTTCCTTATCTCGAGAATTCTCTGAATCTTAAATGTGTAACTTTCCCAGAGATAATTTGATATGCCATACTTCCCAAAAATATTTAAGTGCAATTTTTGTCATTTAAAGTGCACTTAAGTAATATATGTTGAGAAACATACTTTATGAAATATTTTTAATCACAAATATTTTTAATCACATTTTAAGCATTCTTCTATGACACACATTCAAAAATATGTCTTAGAGAACATATCAATGTCAGATACTAAAGTTCAACATTTCTTTTAACAGTCTTATCTAAATGCCAAAGGATGAAAAATAATATATATTTTTGCTTTGTCAGCTGTGCCATTTATTAAACACTTTTCAAAATAATGTCAATAGCACAATTACACTGATAAAATTTGAAAGGTTAGCATGAACATCATAGATATCAAGAAATAAAAGTTTTATTTAATTAGAGAAGTCAAGTGGGTTTTTTTAGTATTTTTCATTATAGTGACAGTTTAAAAATTATAGCACTTGATACAAATACTTATTTATAATACAAATAAGTTTCCTTTGATGACTTCTGTCTTCATACTAGTCAATACCTGTAATTTTTTTCTATACATCAAATATTTTTACAGTATTTCTTTTGGTGCATGTTGTTTCTTTGAGCATTTTTATCTATTGTTATGTTGATATTGGAGGCTCTAAGTTTCAGGAATTACAATTTAATCAAGGGCCTTACTACTGTTAAAGCATTATTTAACTAGAACTCTTTAGAAGTAGGTGTACTGTTTAATACTATCAATATAACTGTAAAAATATTTCTTAGGAACTTGGAATATATTTTGTAGAAAATGAAGTTTACTTACCTTAGATTATCAGTTGATGATTAAGTAACCTGTCACATCTCAGCACCATCCTTCTGAAAATCAATAAACTCTGGTCAGTATTTTATACTGAAGGAATGAGTCACTGAATATATCATTCAAATGATGGACAATACCTGCAAATATATTTGGTTTCTGGTTTCTTATTGAATTCCTGTCTCAAAATCTGAATATGGAAGAAAGATGAGAAAATAATTTTGGTTAATTATTATTATATTAAAACTTGTTGAAGGAATATTGCATTGTAGCATTATATAAATTGAATGTGCTCATCATTATAAATCAGTATCTCTATATAGAACATTAAGTCCACCACCAACGGTTCAATTCTGTCACCATATAATTTTCCCCTTTCATCCAATTTGCTCACACACTTCCCCCTCTACTTCTGGTAACCAATTTTAGCCCTATAGACTAAAAGTCTTTTTTTGTTTGTTTGAGTTGGTTCTATTATGCTTTTATTCATGTATATGTAATTGTATTTCCTTATTATGATCAACAGTACTGTATGAAATAATAATGAATGATGTTTATTATTATTGAGTCAGTATATAATGAGTGCTGGGTTAATTTTCTAGTAGCATATTGACTATATTTGATAGTTGATAGAAATGTAATAGAACATAATAGATATGAAAGAGGATGAAATATATATGATGCTAAATATGACTTAGAAGGTAAAACAATAGAATGCAAGATGGAGAGCAAAGATTTCTGAATAGCAAATAGAAAAACACATTATATAAAACAAGTTTTAAAGTCCTTCTTTATTCATAAAAGAAAGTCATTTGGAGAATTGATATTTATGCATGGAAACTGTTTTCCTTTTGACTTTACAGTACTTTGTCCTGTCTATGTCAAAGAAAACATGGTCACAAAAGACTCATAAAATGAGAATCTATGTTAAAATAAGTTCTTTCACAAGTAGATGCTCATGGCATCATACACATTATAAAAATCTCCCTCATTAAAATTATTAATCTTGACACTTTCCCCTACTTACTAAGACCTAAAATTGCACTTAAGAAATTTTAATTAATATCAGAATATTTTTGATTAAAATTCATTTTTACTTAAGCACATTGGAAAATTAAGTCATATTTTCTTTCTTTATCCTGAAGTCTTATTTAAAAAATTTTAAAAGAATGAACACTTTTTAACTTCTCAGACTTTTCTTTCAAATTCCCACAAATTAGGTTTGCTACGCCACTTTACTGCTCCATGTGGTCTCTGATTAATCTACGGAGTGTCAATAAATCAAAAACTCCTTTATTCATGCACAAAGTACATTCAATCAATTTTACTCACTGCTGAGTTTCTGGTATTATCAAATTTCTGAACTATCTTTGTGCATTTAATACATAATTTAAGAATCTGATATTGACTGATTATTCATTATTTTGAAATGCTCATGGACTGCAGCAATATTAAAATGTTTCAAACTGACAAAAATAGACAATTGTCTTAGAACTTATTTGCTTTTCTATGGTACTAAGATAATAACATACAGGGGATGTTATTTGTTTAAATTTTTGGTATTGCATTTGGTAGCATAATTGCCTTTGTTTTTAACCTAGTGTTTAATCTATTGTTTATCAACTATATTCTTTTCCAACTACTTTTTCCTATTCTATTGCTTTAATTTTAAAATCAGAATTACAGAACAATTTTTAAAAAAATTAAAACTTTCTATATGTGTTACCCATTTTATCTTAATTTGTTTTTCTCTATGTATGCTTATTTATATGGTTAGGTAGTATTTATTTATACTTATATAATTGTATACTGTATATATCATATATATACACACACACATATATACACACATAACATGATTTTAGAATAAGTTGCAGATTTTATGTCCATTGTAAGTAAAAGTCAAGTATATCTTCATGTACATCTTTAGTCTAATTATTGGGTGATTTAGTCCAATTAGTTTGAATTGGCTTTCATGAGCTAAATGTGCACATCTTTTCCCATTTCCTCTCAGTGATTTCACAGTAGCAGTTTGAACATAAGTGGTCGACATAATTTCAAACTGGAAAATTTAACTGCTGACCCTAGACCCTCCAGAGCTCAATCTTTCCTTCTGGCTCATTGACTAGAAAAGTCAGCATTAAAATTTTATTTTTTCTATTCAAAACTCTTAAATGGTTTTCATCTGTATTCACAGTAAAAGTCAAAACTCTACTGAGTTTGTGTTTCCACTGTTGGGACTCCTTTACATTCTGCCTCAGATTCACTGCCTGACTTTTTCTTTCTTTGTGGCAGGAAAAGCACAAGTCAACACTTTGAAAATTATTATTCCTTCTTCTTGGGAGTCTTTTCTTCTAGAATCACCGAAAGTGGTTGATCACACATTGATCTCAGTTTCAAAGATTATCTTAATAGTGAAACCTGGCGTGCCCTGGTGGAGTAGTAATTAAGTCCATCTCCTCTGAAGGGCACAGAACACATACCGCTGTATTTGAGTCCCAGTCTAGGGGAGACAGCCACTGTAAACAACTAAATAAAAATAAAATAAAAATGCTTCTTCTCTTCCTGCCTTCCTGCCTACTTGCCTTCATCCCTGCCTGCACCCTTTCTTAAAAAAATAAAATAAAATAGCAAAACATGTTCTTATGTCTTATGTGAAATAATCACCTTCATCCAGTTCTTGTTTTCCATTTTTTCTTATCAAACTTGCAATGGTACTTCTTCCCCTGTGGAATGTATTGCCAATTGAGTTACTTAAGATTGTCTTCATATATTTTCCTTTTGTCTCTCTTAAAGGGAAATAGTGCCTAAGTATGCTTGAAGTATATTTTGTGCTTCACTGAGTGAATTTTCTTTGGGTAGAATGTTAAAGCAGTCTTAATAAAGGTAAAAAAATTGTACCTGATTTTTTTTATTAAGGACTGGTATATAATTATTGAAAAAAATCATAGAAATTATGTTCAAAATCCGTTTGTTTTTATTATGTATCAAAAAACCTAATTTACTTTTTAAGTGATTTGATTTTCTAGAAATTTATACGTAAATATTAAAATATCTAGCCCCCTGATATTTGCTTTAATTTATTCTTTAAAATTTCTCTAGAAATACCCATAAAATGCCTTGTATTTATTTGCTCAATTATGCACTTTACTCATCTTTAAATAAAATATCAAAATAGTATTTGTAGAGACTAACAAAATAAATTTTTGTTTTATTTTTAATTTTCCTTGATACCTCTTCCCCTAATGAGCCTACACACACACACACACACACACACACACACACACACACAGAATCAGCATGGAGCATGGTAAAACGTCTCAGGGGTTACTTAAACTACAAGGCTTTGACTTTACGCATATTATCAGAACTATGTAACACCAACATCTTTCTTATTAATGGACATTACTGAATAGCAAATATCAACCATGGTACTTACATGCTTACCTTTTATCTAGAATGTGAGCAAACAGAATTAGCCCTTTTTCAACTCATTTTGTTCATAATTTTTCATTTTCAATGACTTCTAAAATATTTCAAACTTTTGAAAAGTTTTCTATCAAGTCATACTCTCTTTATCAATTGATATTTAACCTTAAATTCATGGGAACTTTAGTTTCTAATTCCCAAAACTGTAATTTATTATCTCTTCTGTCCTTTTTTCTAGCAGATACAATATATGTTCTCTTACTCCAAACATCTTTGCTACTTCTGAATATTGTAATTGGATGAGTCATTGTAAATTTTTTCTAGATGTAGCAGCATTATTGCTGCCAGTAATGTCAGTAATGTCAGTAACACTCAGTGATCAGAGCTGTGTCCCCAAGATGGGCTTTTGGGATCTGTCCTTTGGTGATTTTTAAATATAATCTTACCTCCGGATTATTGGATCCTAATCAGACTTCACTCATGAACATCTGAACTTGTTTATCCAACAGACATTTGGATGTCTTTACCTTGATAAATTAGGGACATCAAATCTTAACAGGTCCGAAATTGAACTATTTTCCCTCTAAAACTTTATAAGCATCCCTATGTCAATTGATGATGACATTTAGCCACTTTTTTCAGGCTTGTCTACTTTTGCTCACTCTCTCTGTATATCCTGCACCCAAGCTTTCACAAATTGCCACTAACTCACTAGCTAGTGTGCCTAGACAATCTCTTACGCCATGCAAGCTCAACAACTGTGTAGCTATTCTGCTTTTTTCTTTCTATTTTTAAGTTGTGTTAACAGTTTTTAAGTGCGGATAACTTAAATATTGTTTTAATAAATATGCACCCATTTAAATCATATCCCTATCTTAGTATTGAATACTTCCAACACCACAACAAATTCCTTTGTGCAATTTCCAAGTTGGCTCTTCTCACTAGGAGACAACTACTGTTCTTATTTCTATCTCTATAGAATGGTCTCATTTGTTGTTGAAATTCATAGAAATGGAATCATAGACAGTGTATCTTTTCTTCCATTTATATGTGCTTTAGATTCATTCATGTAGTTGTGTGCATCAATAATTTGGTTCTTTTAACTGAGTAGTGTTCCACTGTATGTATGCCATAATTTAGCCTTCTTTCTTTTTTAAAATACGCATTTAAATTGTTTCCGGGTATCGATCATAATTATTAAAATTGCTATACGATTTCTTACGGATATGTACTTTCATTTCTCATGAATAAATAGGAGTAAATTGCTGGATTAGAAGAAAACTAGCGAAATTTTTCCAAAGTGGTTGAAACACTTTAGATTCAGAAGCACCTTCTTAATGATACTTGCGTTGCCAGATTTTTGCATTTCAGCCATTTTAATTTGGGTAAAATATAGTTTAGACTGCATTTTATGACGATTAAATATATTCAGTACTTTTTCATGTGTTCACTAGATTTTCACAATATCTTTTGCTTGGTTAATTGAGTAGTTTCTTTTTCAATTATTTAATTAGAAGCTCTTTATGTATTCTGGAGTCTTTTGCCAGATATATATATTGCAAATATTTTTTCTCAGTCTGGCTTTTATGTTCACTTTCTCAGTGATGACTTTTGATGACAGAAGTCTTTTAATTTGTTTTTATACATGAGTTTTCTTTCTAAAATAACAATCAAATATTGTTATTACAATCATTATTAAAATACTTTTGGGGGGACCAATTTAAGGTTCACAAAAAAATAGCAAGGTAATTACGAAGATTTTCTAGAGGCCCCCGAGTAACACACATGCATGGCCTCTTCTATTATTAACATTCCCCAACCAGGTTGCTAGATGTAATTGATGAACCTTCTTTGACACATCGTTACATTTGTGTATTTTTAAATTTTAATAATGTCCAATTTATCAAGATTTCTTTTTATTAGTGCTTTTATTCTTTTGCCTGAAATATATCTTTCAAATTTGTTTTGACATTGTTTTTGATTTTTTATAAAAATTTTTTACTTTAAATTTTTTAAGTTTAAGATTCATACCTCAATTTTTTAATTATTAATTGCATGAAGTAGGAGTGGTCAAACTATATTTTCTTTTTCCATATGTCTTTCCAATTTAACCTTATCATATTTTGATAAAACTTCCTGTTTCCCACATTTAAATACTTTTTTTACATTGTCGAAAGTTCATCATAAAAGTTTTGATATGTTATTTTTTGAAAAACTGTGCTCACTAAACAAAAAGGCTGCATTTTGCTCAAAGCCACCAGCAAGCTACTTTTAAGAAAAACTAAACTATAATCCACCTTTCATGAATTTTTTGTTGTGTCAAGCATGATGTTAATCACCTTATAAAATTTGTCTTACTGGAGTAAAAAAACGATTGCTTTAAATTATATTATTTAAAACACAAGTTTTACTGGTGAAATATTTTTAAAAATATTAGTACTATGGAAATATAACTGACATATAATAATCTACTAATTTTGGTATAATTTTATGAGTGGTTACTAGTGTAAACAGCTGTGGAACCAATACTACAGTGATAGTAAATTCCTATCATCCCCAAATGTTTCATAAGTTTCTGTCAATCCACCTTCCACACCAACAAGCAAAAACACTGTTAGTCTTTGGCAACCACTGATCTGTTTTCTGTCAGTTTACTTTTGCCTTTTATAGACTTTCATATAGAAGCTATTCAGAACATAATCTTTTGTGGTTGGTTTCTTTCACTTAGCATAATGTTTTTGAGATTAAATCTTGTGTACGTGTTTTTTTTTTGTTTTTTGTTTTTTATATTGGATAGCATCCCACATAGAAATAGAACTATTTATTCGCTAGTTCCCAGCTTTTTAGCCAGGGATCTTACTGAAACATAAAATCTTGACTATATGTATTAAAACTGGTTATTTTATAGTTACTCTGTAATGTACTTGTATGATACTGAATTTGGTTATATAAGAATGGAGATGAGACAAATTGTTTCAAACATGCACACTGAGAATTTAAGAATCTTTTCTTAAATATGACAACTGAAGGAAACAACTTGCTAGTATAAAAGAACTTATCCAAATGGCACAGCTAGAGATAAGCTGGAGTGTATCTTAAACATTTCAGATTATTATAATTTATTTTTATTAATTCCCTTAGAAAAAGAAGTTTGATATGAGAGTGTGCTTTTTCTTGCTGTCCGAAAATGAATCATTCATGATCATCAGAATTTTAAAAAGGAAGTAGAAATTGTGGGGGAATATCAAAACTCAAGAGCAAATCAATGAGATATCTGTACAGAAGCAAAACATAAGTTTATTTAGAAAGAAGAAAAGCAAAAGACAGAGAAAATAATGATAAAAATAAGAAATGAATGAAAGAAACAAAGATAAAAAGAAAGGACAAAGGAAATACATCAATCAATTAAAAAATAAATTAGGGAACCCTACGCAGGTTGCTATCACAAAAAGAACTCTGTTGCTAAACATTCAAAAGTTACTATTTCAGTACTTGGGCATTTGTACAGTAACTAAAATGTACAAAATTCCATCAGGTGACATTTTACTTATCCAGGCAATACGTTCAGGAAGGAGTTTAAGTTCTATTCTTCTAAAATAATTTTATAAAATTATTAAATAATGTGCACAAAATGAAATTGGATCTTAATACTTAAAAATTAATTTTAAAATGAGTTAAAAAATTAAATGTAAGACACGAAATTCCCAAATTCTTAGAAAACACATGAAAAAACTCCTTGGCGTTGCCCTTGACAATGATTTTTTAAATCTGAAACAAAAGTACAAGCAACAAAAACAAAATTAAATAAGTGGGCCTATATCAAAGTAAAAAGTGAAAAAGAAAAATCAAGAAAATGAAAAAAGCAGTGCATAGAATGGGAGAAAACATTTGCTAATTACATATGTTAAGGTGTTATATCTAAGATATATAAACAATGCATATAATTCAATAGGAAAAAAAACCTGTTGGGAAAAATGAGCCAAGGAACTGAATGGACATTTTGCCAAGGAATATAGACAAAATACATATAATGAGATCTTTAATCTGGAAAAAACATCTGTTCCCCTATGTTCATAGCAGTACAGTATCTAATAGCCAAGACATAGAAACAACCTAAATGGCCATCAACTGATGATAGGATTAAAAACTGTGGTATAGATATTCAACAGAATTCTATGCCACTGTTTAAAAAAGGATGTAATTGTGCCCTTTGCAACCTGGATGAATCGGAATTAAGTGAAATAAGTCAGAAAAAAATGAGCATAGAAATAGAAATGCCAACAAAAATAGCAAGCCATAGGACTGTGGTTGGGGGCAGAGATCTGTGGAAGAGGGTCAAAGGTAAAGGACTTTGGAACTCTGCTGGTGGTTGTGGTGTGAATTATAGACTGAGATGCAATTTCAATACCCTAAAATGAGGGTAGCATTGTGAACAAAAGAAATAATAAACAACTGATATTTAAAAATTACATACAACAGATAGGTGAGAAAGTCATTCAACACTGTTCATTATTAGGGAAATGCAAACCAAAACTACAATGGATATATCACCTTATATTTGTTAGAATTATTATTATCAAAAAAAAGCATTAGCAAGTTTTTATAAGAATGTAGACAAAAGGGAACTCTTGTGGTTTTTACATGGGTATAATCACTGTAGGAAAAGAAGTCCTCAAAAAATTAAAAATAGAAGTATATATAGCCCAACAATCCCACTGCTAGGTGTATTTCTCAGTGATATTTGCACTGTCATATTCATTGCAGTATTATTCATGATAGTCAAGATATGCAAAAAACTCAAGTGCCTGACTGTGGATGAATGGATAGAAAAGATAGAATATTATTTATTCATGATAAAGAAAGACATTCTGTCATTTGTAACAATATGAATGGACACCGAGATCATAGCACCAAGTGAAATAAGTCAGAGAAAGAAAAAAAGGTATGGTTTCACAGACATGCGGAATCCGAAAAGCTAAATTCATAGAAACAAAGACTAGAATAGTGGTTTCCAGGGGGTGAGGGAGAAGAATCGATGTTTGTCAAAGAATACAAATTTCCATCTTTAAGATGAATAAGTTATGGACATATTAAGCACAGTATAATGATTATAGTTGACAAGACTGCATTATATGCTAGAAAGTTGTTGAAAGAGTGGATCTTTAAAGTTTTTACTGCAAAAAATAAATTGTAATCATGATGCATTGCAGGGGTTAGTTTGCACTGTGATAAATAATCATTTTGCAACATGTATCAAATCAGCAATTATTTATCTTAAACTTATACAAAATTATATATCAATTAAATCTCAAAGTTGTGGCAAAATTAGTCATCCTGAAAATATACCAGTGAGAGCCTTAATACCTAACATCCATAAGAGATTTTTCTTTCTTTGGTCTCTCTCTCTCTCTCTCTCTCTCTCTCTCTCTCTCTCTCTGCCTTCCTCTCTCTCTCTGTGTTTCTCTCTGTGTTTCTCTCTCTGTCTTTCTCTCTCTATCTTTCTCTCTCTCTCTCTCTCTCTCTCTCTCTCTCTCTCTCTCTCTCCCTCCCTCCCTCCCCCACCTGCCTCTCTTTTTTTTTTAATAAAGTAAATTTTTTTAACCTTTTCAAAAGATACTCCAATTCACAAAATGATTATGCATTACATGTAGAAGAGATTTTAACAAGGGCTATGGTGGGACATAACAAGGATAGCTGAGTTCAGAAACTGAAAAAAAGTAATCATTACTCTATGCATAAAAATGTATTTGGAGTCTTGTAAAAGCTCAACAAATCTTTTACTTTCTTACTCTTATTTCAATGACTATAAATTATCCTGTTCCTTTTATCCCCTGATTTTGGTATGAGACATCGAAAAGCTTAATAAGGAAAGAAGGCAAAAGGAAAGACAAAAAGCCAGGTTTTAACTTTATATTAGTAGACTTTCTCATGCTTTAAGTTCCTAACTAGTTCAGCAGCATCTAATTTAGTTCACAGAAGCCATAAATATTATTCAAAACATAATTTTGCTTTTCTTTTTAACTCCAAAAAGAGCTGCAATCGAAGTCTCACTGTGCACAGCATAGAATTATAGTGTCCCATTGCTGCTCATTTGTGATATGTCACACAGTAAGAATTACTCTTTGCTGTCTTCTAAAAATGTGCACATCCTCATTAACAGTTTTGTATCGAAAATAGTTACTTCTACTTATATATTAATTTTGTCTAAGAAAATACAATTAACCCACTTTGTATGGTGTATGCATACAATTTAAAAAGCACCAAAATTACATTTATAGTGATAATCTATTTCATCTTCATTGCAGTTTAATACATACAATAAACTTTACTATTTAACCATTTTTTAATTTTAAGTATATTCTTCAAATTATATTTACATTGCTGCACAATCTTGAGAAGCTTATTATCTTCTAAAACTGAAACTCTGTACCGTTTAACAGCTCCCTGACTCCACTTCCTGCAGTTTTTGGCAACCACCATTCTTTCCTGTCTCTAGGAATTTTACTACTTAAGTCTTTTGTGCAAGTGGAATAATATAGTGTCTTTATGTGACTGGTTTATTTCATTTAACCAAATGTCCTCAGGGTTCATTCATGTTTCAGCGTGTGTCAAATTCCTTTTTTAAGACTAATAATAGTGTATGTATATTTTGTTTTTTCTATTCATCTGTTGGTGGACAACACTTGGGTTGATTCTACCTTTTGGTTGTTGTGGGTAATGCTACTATGAACATGGATGTGTGCATTTTAGTTTACAAATTAAACTAAGACATGAGATATAATAATAATTTTACAAGCTTCAAATTCTTAAAATTCTATTTCAAAGTTTATAGAAGCTGATAATTTTTTTTTCACCTTTAATCCTCTCTCATATGGAACATTTCAATTACTATGGTCTGCAAAGAAATTTCCATTTCAGAAAAGTCCAGCATTCCAAAAGATAATAAATTAATTTTAGGGCTATCAAAAAACTTTACTTTCCAAAATAAGTCAAGGTTCTTTGTTTTTTTTTAATCTTCAACTAAAATTTCTACTTTTTATCCAGATAGCTACACATTATTTCATTTTAATTTTCTTTTGTCTTATTATCAGTTTAAATTTTTTTTATTATTTTTTTATTTTTCTTTATTTTTTTCTAAAATCTCAGTTGCTCTGAATGTTGAAATCCTTCGCATGCATTTTATTATGGTGAGTAAAACTTCAAGTTTTGAAATATTCTAAAATATTTTCTGATGTGAATCTTTTAAGACAATTTACATAAGGGTTTCTGTGTGATACCCAGAAGATATATTAAATATAATTAAACAAATTGTGTCACCCAGAAAATATATGTCATTGACCCTTTATGCCAGTCAGTGTCTTCAATTTCAAGTGTGATGAGGGTTTTTGTCACCATACAACAATAAACTTTTTACTCCTTTCTAGTCAGATTAATGGACATCTTGATTTCTGGAATAGATCTGGATTAAGAACTATCTAGATTATTTATATCTTAATGGTTTCCTGATCTTGGGAGGTGCAGAAATGTTGGTACCCATCTTTGTTTTGCATTGGGTGTTTATAAGATTTATAAGTTTATAAAATTTCTAGATATCTCTTGTAACTGAAACAGTTTCTCAAACTGCATCTTCTAAAAACCATAAACCATACATTTCAACCATAAAAACTGCTGCATATCATGTCTCATGTGACTAATTTATTTTTATTTCACCATGGAGGTAATTCTCAACTTGTAAGTCTGCCTTCCCTGCAAAAGTTATTTGCATATGAATTTGTAATTTTGTTAACTTTTGACTTATGGCCAAATTGCCAGCTGATAAGAGATCTCTGTAAACTATTTTGTGAGAAAAGCCTCTCCTTGTACTTTACAAAAGGATATCAAATACAATGAATATCTTATTGTTTTTTGCTTTGTTTTGTTTTTAAGAGGAAGGAGGGAAGGCAAAAATGAAGGCATTCAATCAGGAAGTAAGGAAGAGAGGAGGAAAAATCATTTTTAATATTTGTTCATTTTGGATGTTCTTTCCAGCCCAAAGTCACAAACCGAGGTCATTAAATTTTATTTGGTCTATACCTGAGCCATCAATTTAACATCTAAGCCACCATGGCACCCTTGAAAATCTTATTTGTAATAATTTCTCCACTGTATCTACAGATAATTTTCTTAAGGAGTCTATTCCTAAGGAGTCTATTTTTTCGGCATACAAATTTGTCTAAATATATTATAGGCAAATAAATATAATTCAAAAAAAGTCATTAAAATAGACACCTTATTAAAAGAAAGAATATGAGAAAATATTCAATTATATAAAAACTAGGATTGCAAGAACTGAAGATAAGAAATTTATTAATTAAGGAAAGCAATATCTAGCTTTTATCACAATTGCATGAATGAACTTATGCATATTTTCGATTTTGAACATGCATAAGTCAAACACATGTACTTTTCTGTCTTCTTCAGCAACTTTATGACCTCCTATTTACATGCTAACATATATGAAACATTATGAGTGAGTACTTTTTACTTTCATACCAAGTTCATAGTTCCATAAAATTACACAAATGAGCGAAGTCAAGATGTGAGATAAAACTTTATGTTGTGATGACAAAGTATTATATTTTATATTTGAGTTCCTGACTCGACCCACAATCTGATTGGATAAAGACCTCAGAAAACAGCACATATTAAATAAAGATAATATGCTTTGACCATGAACTCCTTCTTCTGAACATTTATGAGCTAAAATTCTTTCTGGGCACTTAGTTGTCGTTAAAGGACTTACGTTCTCCAGAAAAAGACTGCCTAACTTGCCAAGGAATTTGATAATATTCTTTATTCTTCTTACGTAATATTTAGTATTTTCTGCATACAAAAAGGGAAATTCTTATATAGTTGCCTGTATCTGGAATAGAATAATATAATAAATAATAAGATTATTCATACGCAAAAAGCTATTATTGTGAAACTGGGCACTCAGATATCTAATACAATGACAATAAACAATTTCTTTGAGACATAAGAAAACTACATGCTTTTTATAAAGAAATAGAAATGCCATACTGGAAAAATTGAGCTGTGATAACAATGTATGACTGCAATTTAAGGAACAAAATACAGGTAAAATAGGACTTTTCTATTTTTCATCAAAAATATAGAAAACTGAAATAATTAAAAATCATAAAATTGAATAGACAAAGTTAGTGAACAGTTTTAACAGTAAGAATCCTAGTTTAGTGTCATTATAATTAAGGTAAGTCATTGAACAATATGTAACAGCTTAATAAATATCTATAAAAATAGATGTATTCTACATAAACTTTGATCCTATCACAGTGTTTAACTATGTGCAAATACAACACTTTCTTTTTATGTTTGATTTGGGCTTCTTTTTTCCCATTTCTTTGAACTTTCTATACTTCTCTCACTGCTTTTATGAGTCATAAAGACGATCAAACTATTTAAATTCATGGAATGTAAACACTTGTCAAAATATATTGAATTATAATGATGTTTTTTAAAAAGATTTATTCCTTTGAACCTCAGATAAGTTCACTTCAAGTATCTCTTTTTTCACTACCTGAATAAAATTTTAAATATCATTTCTTGAAAAATATTTGAGCTGAGCAGTAATTTTCTTGCTTCATAGTTTCAACTTAAATTGAGTTTCACTTAGCTAATTGACTTTAAGAGCTTATACTAATGAAATTGAGCTAATAAGTGAGGATCGAAAGGATTAAACTCTAAATAAAGAGACTGCAGAAGATCTGTCTTATCAAGCATGGCTTAATTATTATGTTCATGCTTATATAAAATATTCTTTCTAAAAACTCCAGTTAAGCTTTAGTGTGGTAAATATATTATTTATGTTGACAAGGTTTGTATATTTGCATGTGTGTATGTAACTTAATAATTATTACTTTGCTCATTTTGGAAATTCTTACATTAAGCAAAGGCAGGAGCAATTTCTTCCTTTCAGGTGAATTTATATGACATGTTCATGGTTTATGATAATGATGACTTTCAAGCCCCAAATTTACTATAATACAACTACTCGATTTTGTTACATGTAAGCTATTTTGGATATCACCTTTTGGCAATTGGAAAATAGCACATAACTCTTTTAACATTAAAAAGGAGGGAGGCTGGATGTAGCCAGATATGTTTGGTATTTCTTTGGTTTTAATTATTTTACTACTAAAATGAGCTGTCTCTTATAAATTACAACATAGGAAAATTGTTCCTCTTAAATAGGAAGTGACATTTTCCCTTATTCTGTCATCTAAATTTAAAAGATCATTCAAATGAATGCATTTCAGCAATTCTGTGCTACTCAGGCTGGATAGATATTTAAATGTGTTCTTGAACAAATAGGGTCATACTGACTAATTAAATTGAGATTATAGAATATATTGTTTCTTGCTTTAAAAATATATTTGTGAATTGATGGCCTTTGCAACACACAAGACAAGTTGTAAAGATCTGAAATTTTTCGCTGTCTTTACTATTCACAGTAAGTTCTCACCCTCAGGGTAATCCAAAGATTTATTTATAGATTCTCTAGCTCTTCATTTTTATATTTTTCATTACTGTAATAAATTATACAGAACCAAATAGTCTTGAAGAATAAAAGCCTCAATAAGGAGTATGCTGCATGCTCTGGATTTTCAGTAACTGAATATCTCAGACTCCTGAGTACGGGTAGCTAGCACAACCACATACACTAACTTGTCAGTCAAATCTGAGGAACTAAGCCAGGATTTCCAGAAAGTTTTGTTTAGAAGCAGATGTCTTCATAAAAATAGACTTCTAGACAACCCAAAATCAACTGAATAAGAACTGATATATAGAAAAATAAAAATACCAAGGGAGAGCTTGTGAGATTCTTTGTAATAATATTGATCTCATTTAAGATAAGATTTTCTGAAAAATGCTTGGAAATATCTTTTTCTTCTTTCTCTCTAATTTTCAATGTAGTTACTCTGGTTAAGTAAAGAGGAAAAGATTTCATAAGTGTATCTGAATTCAAATGAATCCTTAGAAATACCCTAATATTGGAATACTAATAATTCTGAGAGGTTGTACAGTAAAAATCCATGCTTAACAGTCTCAACAAGCCTAAACTTCAGATTCTATATTAACATATATCTGAACTCAAGGATTCTCAAAACTTAGCTTAAAAAAAAACTACAATAAAGCAAATCTATCCCTACATTTTCATAAATGTTTCCTTTGACACACATTAGCTTTTGATAAGCTCCCTTTAATTTTAACTTGATAAAAAAATACTTTGGAGGAATTTCAGCTTTAACTCTCTGTGTATTAGGAATGAATTGTAATAAGATGAAATTAAAAATTATCACTGGGCTCAAGTTGGTGACTGTCGAATTCCAACTTGCAGACATGTTAATAGTTTGGTACAAGACGCTTAAAAGAAAGTTGGAGTCAGCATTAAAAAGGCAAAAACAAAAACATGAGGACCCCCCCAAAAAAAAAAAATGCTTGTCTCTGGTTCTGCTGGGTAAACTGGAATATCTGCCAATGTAAGGAATGTCTTCCCTCATGGCAGCAACTGGTTTTAAATAAGCATTGCTGCCCACACAGGAGATGTACTGGCTGGAACTCCTGTTGCTTCACATCACTAAGACAGCTGCCTGGCCACTGCAATCATTTCATTGTACAAACCTATATTTCGTAGTACTTGACCTTAGGTTTATTCCTAAACATGTGTTAGTGTGTTCTCAATGAGTGGGAAAGATTCAGAGGAGAAAATTTATAAAACTGAAGTTCATACCCTTGGTAGACAAAAGGAGTCAATATCAGCAAAGAAATTTCATCTTTCTCAATAATGAGCAAACAGTATTAGAAATGTGTCATATTATAACAAAAATCAATCAGTCAAATATTGCATAGGTTGGAGAAGACTATCACAACACTGTAAGGAAAAAATAGCAGCATGGAAAAGTAAAAGAATATTATCTTTATGTCAGCATAACTTTTTTAGAGGGTAGGATGAAAACTGATATTCATTCCTCCTTCATTTTCATATTCCCCTAGTGAATTAGGTACAGTGTGTTGGAAAATATTTGATGACATCATCCTAAAGAAACCTGGTTGAGTGTATTTGAAGATGGATGAGAAAGGAAAGTTAAGAGCAGAAAACTTAGCAACAAGATCTAAATTGTAATCAGTCACTTTCAGTTACGAATCACAAAAGTCACCTATCAAATATTTATAAGGAGTCCCAAGTTAAAGAAATCATAAAATTTTGTGAATGAGTACGAAACTAAAGTGTTCACATCTAGAATTAATTTGAGTTCATTGGAATTTAGTAAGTTCTACCCATTCACCAACAATATATTTCCTAAAATGAATCATAGAAAAATAAATTGCAAAGAAACATTTTCAATCATTTCCGTGTGCAGATTAAGCTCAGAGAATACAAATAATAACTTGACATATTAACCTGATTAGAGCACTATTTATTTCCCTATTGAAATAAAATAACTCAATTTTAATTTTCTTTTTTTCACTCAAAATACACTAATTAGACATTTTAATGTCTTCAATAGATATTAAGATTATGAGGGAGTCTATAATAAAAATATGATTGGGTGAGCAAAAAGATATCTTGGCCTAAAGGTAGAATTGTTTCTAAACAAAATATTTTTCAAAATGTTGCATAAAGAACTTTAATCCATTTTGTATATTTACAGAGCATTACAAATCTTTTGAGAGCCTTAGCAACTGATGAGTAGTTAGTCCTTTTTCTCACTGTAATCAAACATTTCAGCATGAATTCATTCATTCAATTCTAAGGCCCATTTCCTCTGAAATTATCCATAAATCTTCATCCTATGATGGAGAACTATAAAATTTAAGAACTTTTTTAAAGTCTTGAAATTAAACTATGCTGAAATTTTAATGGAATTTTAGGTTGAATATGGCATGCACAATCCATTGGCAAACCACTAAAACAAAATATAGTATGAGCTTTTCTGATGTCTTCTTGTATATATATTATTAGTCAATCTAGTTCTTTTATTTTGAAGGAGATATTTTTTACTCTTTCAGAAATAGACTTTAATCTTTGGTAAAATTTTACTTCTATTGCCAATATGCTCTGTGACTTTGAACAAATTATTTACTTGACTAGGTTTTCAATTAATTAAGATGATGTTGCTTGACCTTTATAAAGAACATGAAATTAATTACATATAAAACTTTGGGTGCCATTCATTTAAAAAAATTTAATTTTAAAATAACTTTAGATGTAAAAATAGAAAATTTCTTTATATACCTCAATTTCCTTTAGCATTAATATTTGACATTTTTCTAAGGTATTTGTCATAACTTAGACTGTAACATTAGTACATTATTATTAATTAAATCTTCAACTTTGATATGCAGCTTTTCTACTGTCTCTTTTTCTGTTTCAGGATTTAATCCCAGATCTTACACTGCCTTTGCTTATCTCTTAAGTCTCTTTCATTACAAATAAATGACATTTTTTTCAGTTCTTTGTCTTAACAATCTTGACAGTTCTGACGATGCTGGTATTTTGTTAAGTGACCTTCACTTTGAATATGTCTTGTGTTTCTGAGAGATTTTAGATTTTGAAGAAGAAGACTATCATAAATGTTTCGTACCTCTTTCATTACATCATATAAAGGTTAACAACATAACAATATGACTTTTCTGGTGAAGTTTACCTTGATCACTGGTTTAGGTGGTATATGTCATGTTTCTCTACTGTAAAGGTATCACTTTTCTCATTCCATATGTCATTCACCAGAAGCCAGTCACTAAGTTCAAAACACACTCTAAAGAGATGAAGAATTAGCAAAATATTTGTGATTGCATATAAAATATCACATCATATTTATAGATTTGAGGGAGGGACTATAGAGGTTGCAAAGATTCTGTTTCTTCTAAAATTTCACCTACTACTTTTAACATTCATTAGTGGATCTTGCCTGCCAAAATTTCTTGCGCAAAAAATAATTATCAAAATTAATTATCAAAAAAGGTTTGCCCCATCTCTCTCATTATTTTACTTATTCAATCATTTATGCCTATATAGATTTATGGAGACTTACTTGTTTTGCCTTACGATCTATTAAAATTATTTATTATATTGCTTAGCTTGTTTCAACTTTTGCTACTGAGAACTCTCTCAGATTGAGTTCTGGGTCCCTTTGACATCACCAGTCATGACTTTTGTTTTGTATTTGTGTATATGTTCCTTCCTTACTCTGTGTTACTATAAATAAGATAACATTCTGAGCTCATTTTACATTTTTCTTGTCTAAGTCCTAGAATTAACCATTTTCCTATGGAGTAATGATTCCTATTATTAGACAAGCTATTTGTATTAGTTTCTTAGAAATTCTACAACAATAAACATAAGTTGGATGACTTAAAAATGATACAAATGTATTCTTGCACAGTATAAAAGGTCAGAAGTTCAAAATGAAGATGTAAGCAGGGTTGATTCCTTTAGGAGACTGAAGGAGAATCTATTCCATGCCTTTCTCCTAACTTCTGATGATTGGTGGTTATCCTTGAAATTCACTGATTTGTAGCTGCATACTTGAATTTCTGCTATGTCATCAGGGCCTTTATCTTTGTATGTCTCAGTGTGCACTCCTGTTCTTTATGATGCTAGCCATTGGATTTAGACCTGATCTAATGCAGTGTGACTCAAATAATGACGTCTGAAAAGGACATGAATTTTGGAGGGGCAATATTCAATTTGCTAGGGTATTTAGAAACCAAGAAATTAACACTGCATTTTAAAGTGAAAAACAACTTTTTTCACTTTAAAGGTGTGTGTGTGTGATATGTATACCTATCATCTATTTATATTATATATAAATAAAAATGCAATGTTTTAGAAAATGCTACAACTCACCTGCTAATTTCATTGTTTTACATTATTCTTAATTGAGAAATGTCCTTATACATACAACTAAAAAATTCATTTATTATCTGAAATTTCATTATGTAAATTTCAAAATATCTTTGTAGAAATCAAATATTATGCTCTAGGTGATAATCATTTCTTTAAGAGATTTATTTTCAGTCTTTCAGATGACCAGAGGAAAGCTAAATACATAAAATTTACATACGGACATTGCTCAAGAACTCTTTCAATTTGGTGGTAGGCAAGACTTATATTTGAGGAATGGGGAACCTACACATCATCAAGCAAAGTTACTTCAATAAATATGAAAGAAAATAAACCTTAGATGTAAGACTTGACTCCGGATAATACACAGAAGCAAACAAAGGCAATATGCTCCAAGACATCAGCTAAAAGAGGACTTTGAGCAAACAATACCAAAGGCAAAGGAAACAAAAGCAAAATAATTGGGACCGTATCAAATTAAAAACTGCTGGCAAAGAAAGAGACCACCACAAAACAAAAAGGCAGCTTATTGATTGGGAGAAGATATGTCATATCATATCATATGATTCAAAGAAGGAACCTGAAGTTTAGAAAAGCTGAGCAGTTTAGTCTGTCTGGAGCAGTTCTAAGACTCTCAACTGAAGTTTATATTCTCAGTGTTCACTAGAATATCTCTTATCAGCAATAGTTGTAATTAAGAAATTAAAAATTGCAAGACTTACTAATGTTAAAATGCTGCTGAACGTTGTTTAGTTTGTTCTTGATGACTGACTGCAGAAGTATTGTAAGTGCTTCACACTTCCTTCAGTGTTTATAACACTACACTCGCTGCCAGAGTCCTAGTGCCAATAACCTCCACCACTTTTACCCACTCTGCTCCAGTTTCGCTCCCCGCCTTAAAAATGGCATAAAAAATTCAGTCATTACTATATTTTGATACTTCAAAAGAATTCTGGATTCCTGATCAAGTCATATCCCATTTTTTTCTTTAAAGTCTTTTAGCCATTCACCCAACTCTACATAATTAGATGATTGTAACATCTTAATCAGCTCTGTTTTGAGGTGGTTGATGCAGAATCACAGTGAATCACAGTGATCAGCAAATTTCATTTGGATGATGGTTTGGGAAGGATAGTAAGTATGTTGATTAGGTTGTTCATGAAAATATCTACTTCGTGAGTCATACCCACCTTATAGCAAAAATTATATTTGACTGCAGTTCATTTTCAAAAATCCTGCTTTGCTGTCATCTTCTCTATCAAGTAATTTCTGACATATGCCAGAGGAAAAGGAAAAACTTTCATAAATAACTTTACCCTTAAAGAAAACAGAATGAATACAACTGTACCATAATTGGATAAAAGGCTACCAGACAACTTTTTAAAAATGTATTACAAAGACCATACATATGGCACCATGAGTAAAATTCTAGTGATTAGATTAAAGGAAGATGTTTTCTATTAATTTCCTCATCTCATTGCTGATTTTAAGCAATCAGATTCCTGATTCGCTTTCTTGCTAAAAGGAATTTATAAAGAAAAAGTTCTGCCTTTGTTTTCACTTATGGTTCGTTTTTCAACGATTGACACCAGGATTTGTGATTTCCAGGATTTGTGATTTCCAGGATTTGTGGAATGCATCTACTCAAACAGATATGATTGAAAGGCATTTCTACTTCAAAGCCTCTACTTTCATTAGCTTGTAGCCAAACTAAATAAATAGTGAAATGAAATGATTCATATTTATTGTCAGTTGAAAAGTGAATTTAGCTATATAGAAACAAAATCTTTGAAGTTATTTTAGAGAATTGTGTTAAAACAATTACATATTTTGATAAAAAATTCTTTAGTGGTGTTAGTCAACTTCAACTCAGTCATTTTGAGGAAGTATTTACCACATCCAAACAAGTGAGGACTGTACAAGAAGCATTGTTTTGTTCTTATCTATGATTCTCAAGAACACAGGTGTGATCTCATGATGCTAAGTTCTCAAATTTCATGTTAAAAAGACCAACAAGCTTTACTGCAATCTTTAATACTTCACATTCTATGCCCACATACTGTTAATTTTTAGGAACATGTGGTTAAAACAGTAATGATTTTAACTATAAAATTAACAACCCATCACATTTGGTTTTGTTTCTTCACTCAACCCTTACCAGCTAAATAACACTGAGCAAGTTACTTAAGTATTCTGAGCTATAGAATGATACCTAATTCATAAGATTGTTATAAAAAGTAAATATGATAGGATAAGAAGTATAAATACAGTCTTCAGATGTGGAAATAATTTTGTTTTCTTTTTCTTTTTTCCTTCCTCTTGCTATTCAGAAAGAATAGAACATAATTCTAGGAGTATTTAAGTCTTTCTGTCCTTGTGCAAAGAGGATCTTGTGTCTCTAAGTGCAGGAAGAAACAAGGAGAAATAATGTGAGGGTGACTAGAAGATAGAAAACCAGTCAATCTTAAGGAACTTGGGTCACAGTGGAGAAGACTTCACTCTCCTAGAATACCAGGGTGAGCAGAAATTGAGAAGGATCCCAAAAGCAACCACAATGTCTTTGGATCTTTCACCTGTCAATCACCAACAATTCTTGGGAAGCAGACTGATCTATCAGTTATGTACACAGCCATAATATTGATTTCTAGTTGGGATCCAAAGAATTTTACCTTGTCAGTCTCCAGGCACTCACCAGTTAATTGTCAGCACATATGAGATGAATGAGATTCCATGTGAACACAATATGATTTCTACTTCTCACCATCTTAACACAAAACACAACCTGATACACTACAAATAAACTCAATTCTGTGGTCATAATCATAATAAGGATGATGAGAACTTAAGAGAAGTTTGGAATTGAGTATTCAAATTGTACTTAGAAGATAGAAAGGCAAATAAATAAGAATGAAGAAAGAAAACAGGAATTAGATAATAGAATTAAGAGAGCAGAATATCCTGGAAAGCAAGAAAAATCCATTTTCTGCAAGTGATTTAAGATGCTGTTAAAATCAAGTCAAATAATAACTGAGCAGCTACTTTTAGATTTAAAAAGTTTACCTTGTATTAGCAAAATGTAGCATAGGCACTGAATTCTACTTAAGAAACTTTCAGGTTAAATAGTGAAGGTTCTAAAACTCAGCTCCTGCAAAGGCAAATGAAACTTTACTGTAAAACGTTCTTGCTAAATTGGATGGTATCTTGACATGTGCTCTCTTTAGTCATCCATTTCTGTGAAAGAGGGATATCTCACATGATAAGCAGAAATGGATGCAAATATATGCAACTGGCTAAAGGGAATATTAACTACCTCTCTTTGTTTATCACTTTAAGAGCACACTCTCACAGCATAAATTCCAATACTCTTTGCACATTATGTAAGAACTTAGGTAAATTAGGACAATCAAGTAAGCTTTATAAAAGATTATATTTTTAAATTATGGTGAATTCACCAAGAGAATGCCACTTACATGTTTAAAGAATAATCATTGAAAAATGCATTCTTCATCAATGTGACTAATATATTCCCCCTCTCTCTTACATCATGTAAGGAGTTATATGGTATTTCATTAGAAGACATCTATTTAATATCTATCCATCAAGTACCCTTAAGAAATCAGATCACCCTAAAAGCACTCCTTAGTAACTTAAATTTTTGTGTAAGGCCCTGGAGAAAAAAAATGAATAAAGGGATACTATATCTCCACTAGTTATTGAAAGTGTTATGGTTTATATTTGTAGAAAAATATAGTAGAGTTTTCTAAACTATTAAAAATAAATCAATTTCAGTTTCTCAGCAGTTACATTTCTTGATATTCTTGATTGAATATAAATAAAATAGCAATATAGTTTTATGCAAACATTTCTTGAACTTGGTATGTACTTATATACAGTAGAGGAGCATAGTGGACAATCAAGTAAGCTTTATAAAAGATTGTATTTTTAAATTATGGTGAATTCACCAAGAGAATGCCACTGTATGCAACTGGCCCAAGAGTCCAGATAGCTTTTTCTGTGAGATGTTACTTTGAATTATATGTGCTCAATTTTTTTTCTCTCACTTCCACTGGAAAGGAATCAGTAGGAAAACAGGATTTAATTTTGAATATGTAAATCTGCAACCATCATTACAGGGCTGCATCCTCTGCAATAAATAAATTAGTCTACTAGACCTAATTCAGATTACTTCTAAGCTTTTCATAATTGACATCTTAAATAAAATTGAAGTCAATGCTGACCATTTATTTTACGCTATTTTAATAAAGCCATTGATATTTCATTTTTTATTTTGATTTACTTTGGGCTGTATCAATTACTTAATAATATGAAAAGCATGAAAAGAAATCAATAAACAGACGTATATCCATTTTTCTCTCAAAAGTATGTATTGTATATGCTATATTTTATAGATTATCATTTCATTTAACTAAAATTATATATTGCATAATTAATCAAGTATGCCAATGAAAACTCACACAGATACTATTTAGGAACAATTTTGATCCTGAAACTTTTATTCTTCAATAACTTCTTGTGATTTTTCCCTCTTAATTTTGTGGGTATGTTATTTAAAATGCTTAAAAGACTGGTATAGTTTTAACTGAACAAAATTTTATTTAGATAATCAGTTCTAAGTTTGGAAATAGACATAAGTCTCAGCATACTAAGATTTAAGAACATATAGACACATTAGAATTAATGAAAGTCTGGACACATTTGCATTAAAGAAAGGTAGATAACCAGTTACATTTAACTAAGAGCCAGATTCATGTTAAGACAAATAATTCAAAAGTTTCCACGTTAAGACAAATGTGTCTTAAGGTTTCAAATGATTCAAAAGGTTTCCACCAGCTAATGGAATAGTAAAAAAATGAAGATAATTTTGATATTGAAAGTAAGAGAGTTAAACATATACTTTGATATTTCAACTGGTGTGAACTGGCAAAACCTAGAATAAAGTGAAAAGATGATCAGTATTTATCATGAGTTAAAAAATATATTTTAGTGAAATTTTCCTTATGCTATTTATGTATCAATATTCTTATTAAATTATGTCTATTTAAAAATATATAAAAGATATAAATTTAAAATATAAATTTCTGCCTCAATAAGTTCTAATATAGATATGATCATCATAATTAATTGTTCCCTGATGATTCATCCTACAAAAATAGCAGTGACTGTTAGACTTATATTTAAGGATTCCAGGATGTTCTGATTATTGCTTTCATTTCACTTGATATTGACAAATTTTTATCTTGTACATTCTGGTACAAATTAATCAAAGTTACATTAAATTGAAAATTTACATAAAATTTGAATGCAGTATCATTCTTCTTTGGAATTAGAGCTTTGTGATATCCCATGTTCAAGCTGTTTACTTCTGTTTACTCCTTTTTAGAGATGCACGACTTCTTATCTTAATATGTACACCCAGAATTCAATGAATTATTGTGTTGTTTCTAAAACTATACTGAATTTGAATGCTACCAAAATAAAAAAGAATACTTTTCTCTGCATTCCAAAGATTTCTTATAAGAAACAAAATTAAAAGTAGGTTATCACAAATGTGCTTAATTTTGACTATCAAAAGCTCAAAGAACAATTTCAAATCATTTTGACAATATGGTCATAAAGACCCACAAAAGTTTATCCTTATTCTTCCTTGTATATTAATCAATATTGTTATTTAAAGTAAAGCCAGACTTTGTAAGCAACAAAATATTTTAGAATCTGTCCATTTAGTCTAGACAGCAAAACGAACAAACAAATTCAATGAATCACCAGAGATGAGGTCATACATTGCATAGCTCTCGTTACCCATTTTTTTTTGACAATTCACTGTACGCATTTTATTTGCAGCTTTATACGCTGTCTTAATATGAATGGGACTGGTTTTCTACTGGAGCCATTTTTTTAACCAAAACAAAATATCCTAAGTAATACAAAGTGTTAAAATACAGAATAAAGATAAAAAAAGACATACTAATTCTAATTAGGAATGTAATCATGATGTTACATTTTTTATAAACCACAATTATCTTTAGGAAATAACACAAAGATCATCGATCTGAAAGAAATACATAAATCTGTAGCAAAGTTTTGTGTTACAAAAAAACCAACAAAAAATACCAAAGAATGCACAAAATTAATGCTTGTTCCAACTTTGTGTCATATTCCTGGATCCTTCACCAGTGTTACATGAGGAAAAAAACAAGAGCAAAACAGATGAAAAACTGAAATCAGAATCACTAATGTTGTCAAGTAGGGAAACAAATTAAAATCTAGCAGCCATCAGCAAAAATACAGCAAAGACAATGTTGTAAAAAGAAACAAGGAAAATTACTAGAAAACTGTATGCATCACACTCTTTCAAACCAGTAAAAAATGCCTCTGCATACAGCAGGAGAGAAAAGAAATTTTTTTTCTGTAAGTTACAGAAATGCAAGTTCTTCTTTAATATTGTGAATGGGTAAAATGTGTGTGTACTGGTAATTCTACAAAGCTACTAGAGTGAACCAGGGACACATTTGTGGATTCTGGGGACAATGTGCACTGTAATTCTTTGATTAGAATAATGCACACTCTAGCCAAAATTAAAAATAATAATGAACATAGAAGTACAAGACAAAGGCTAATGAGACTTCTCATATCTTAGCAACATTAGATGGAAATCAAATTTAAATGCAGGCCACTCTGCTTTTGAAGAGGCTTTTGTTCAGCTCCCAAATCGCGATTGCTTGAGGCAGTCTCCCTTGAGAATACTCAGGTGTTTTCTTAAGGAAAAAACCTATTTTTAATGGTGGAGCAGCTCTTAGTAGCTGTGCTTGAATGGGACTAATAATCAATCTCTATCTTTGGAGAAAATCCTAACCTTTCCTTGTTTACCCTCCCTATGTGTATGACAGCCTCTCTGTTCTCACACTCATTAGTTCATATTTCTATCTTGTCACCTTTAGCTCTGACATTAACATCGACTCCACACGCATATCACTATAGTCATCGAAGGATTCTCCAATAATGGACAGCAGTGGTTCTAGCCAAAAGCAATCGAGGTCACGTCGTCTGTGCTGCTTATTTAATGTGATTAGCCACCATCCTCCTCGCTTGTTATTTTCATATTCCCGCATGAGCTCAATGCCATCCTTAAAAGTGAGTAGTCACAGTCAGACATTAAATTGTTAGATAACTGGATATGGTTGTACAGAGCCCAAAAGTCTTCAACAGTATCAAACTTAGAGATCAGCGGAAGGTTTCCTTGTCGAGTTTTGCTTTCATCATTTTTAAAAAACCAGAGTGCCCATCTACTCTGTAAAGGATGTTTAATATAGTGTTCTAGATTAGCAACCTCCTGATTGGATTCTGTTTTCTCTTCTTCTGTAGATGGGGCATTAGGAGTAGCGGTGGTTTCCGGTTCTACCATCACCATCTTAGATGTGCGTCTCTCATTACCCCGAATCTCTTTCAAAGTCTCAGTTGGTAGAATGTTTAAAGAACTGCTGAGTTGATCGTTTATCATTTCATTCAAATAACCCTAAGCCAGAAACCAACATATTTAAAATGCATAAATATGTAAACATGTGGTTAACCTCAAATGCTTAAAGTTCTAATATTTTACTAGCAGAAATCTAAGCTTAAATTAATTGAAAAATGAGGAAGGAAGTAGTTAACAAAAAACAATACACGACTTTTTTTTAGAGATAATGGTCTGTTTTTTTTTACCTTTAAAAGGATAAAATTAACTATACAGCCTTTCCCAATAGAAATCAAAATAGATTTCTAAAGTATCCATCTGGTATTTTTCTGCTTTTGCGTGAATTTTGAAATAAGCTCTCTAGAAAAGATTATGTGCAGTTTCCCTCATAGTTTATTAGTGACCTTAAGGACTGCATTTAAAGATAACAGTTTTTAAGGAATCTCACAGCATACTGTACTTATATTCTTGATTGTTACCTTCTTTCATAGAAGTCAGTCCTTGAAAAAAGATAATTCAGTTGGAGTGATACAGGACAGGTATAGAAGCAGCCAGTAATGTTCTGGAGGCTTCTTTCACTGTCCCAGATGAGTTAATTGTGAATATCTCTTTCCAACTCAGTGACATCAAATTAGTAACTGAAACAGATCATGGTAGGAGTACTCAATTTGAGTAACAGAAAACAGAAAATACTGCAAATCTAGCCTTTCTTTCTCTCTCCTTCTCTCCTCCATCCCCCTTCCCCTCCAACTTCTTTCTCTCTGTTTTCCCTCTAAAAAGGCAGCTCAAAGATTTATGAGCACACACAATACAAATTATGGTAGAGAGTTGGTTATGATAAAAATTCAGATATATTTCCTTTTAGTTTATAAAGTGTTACACTGATAATATCACTTAGATTTGTGATAAGGAAATAATTTGTGATAAGTCATTAGGAAGAATGAGTCTAAATTCAATAGTAATAATACTACTTTTACTTTAGATGGTAGATAGACTATGTATTACTTATTTTGCTTTTTATATACTGTGTGTCAAATACTATGACTAGGTATAAGAGTTGTGAAAATGGGAAAGGTCTACACTCAAAGAGTACATAGCGAAAGAAAAAAAATCTTATCAATATAGAATATTTATTAAATACAAATGTAGAAATGTGCATAGAATTTTTAGGAACAACAAAGAAAAGAACACATAACATTATAAAAAGTTCATGGTAGGCTCCTAAAAGAAATAGTACCTAATTTCTGAATAAACCCCATGGAACAAAGATACTATAATCTATATTATTGATTAAATCAATAATAGAAAATGGATCTTGTCACCTAAAATTCTAAATCTGACAGTATATAGTTGATATTCCTAAATTCATCACAACCTCTTGCCCTCTAATAAAAAGCAGACTTTTTTTTTTTTTGAGGAGGCGAGGGAATCTAGTTATATATCTTTCATGATAAGGCATTTTCTGTATTCAAATTATAAAAGATCCTTTTATTTGTTCTCAAACTTAGCAAGAGTAGGGGCATGTAATGGGAAGAAAACAACATTTTCTACATAGATTTTATTTTTAAGGACTCTGGTATTTATATCTATAGCTATACTTGCTTAAATTATGTTTGTGCATATGTCAAACAAAATATATTTTTTGCTTGGCATATGAAAAGGATTTATAAGAACTTAGTTGAATGAATTATAAATTATTCAAAATGTTGCCACAAATGAATTCAAATACTTGCATGCACAGATCTTGTCTAGATTTCACTAGATGCTTTTTGAAATTCCTAGAGGTACTGTTTACCATATTTTCAAAGAAAAGTAATTAAATAATAAAACACCAAAG
Organism: Solenodon paradoxus; assembly: GCA_004363575.1. Taxonomy (NCBI): domain Eukaryota; kingdom Metazoa; phylum Chordata; class Mammalia; order Eulipotyphla; family Solenodontidae; genus Solenodon; species Solenodon paradoxus. Next base: position 155,896 of record RJWH01000571.1, read on the forward strand.
CTATAAGTTTTATGTGAAGATGTCATTAATGATGGCAATAAATAACCCCATTTTAGATTATTAAACAGTAAGTACTGAATGTAGAGATCATGCAAAAAATTGAGTTCTAATGAATAAAATGTATTTGTTTGAAAATGAGATCTTTCATTCTGAGTAAATATGAATGTGATACATTTTATACTTCCAGAGTAATTGCAATAAGGCAAAAGCTTCAAGTTATATTACATTGCTAAATGTTTATATTCCTCCATTGTTTTGTGTTGAACATTAGTCACTGAGGTGTCTGTAGAAAATGTCTTTTTTTTCTCTCCCAAAGGAAAGTAAAGGCATTCTGGTAAGCAGCCAGGCAGGAAGGCAGATAATTTTTTGGTTGTATGGTATAAAGCATAGAGACGATATAAAGAATAATTCTCAAAAATAAACCTGTCAAAGGATGATCTACTTAGTAGACTCCAAACAGCAAAAAGTGAAGATCCATGGGAACTGACTGTATGAGGAAACATTATCGGGGCTAATATAGATAAAATTAACATAGAAATCTTGATGATTATTTAATGATAAAAAGAATACTAATTAAATTGAAAAAGATTATTCCAAAGAAAGTAAATTTGAAAATAGAACTAATAACCAACAGTTGAATAATGCATTATATTTTCAAAAGGCTTTCAGGATGACCATCTCATTTAATCCTAACAAATATCCCTTAGGAAGAAATTATTTTTATTGCCATGCTGAATATGATGTTAAGAAATATTATTCAAAACTTCCTTGAAAGCACACATCTAAAATGACATAGAATTTAAATTTGATCAAAAATATTCAAATTCTAAATTCTAGATTCCTGGTAACTTGAGACATTTCAAAATGAATTCCTTCAACTAAAACTCAGGTGAATCATTTATTATATAATAAGACACAGTGACATGGACTTCCAATCACCTGGGTAATTTTCCTATGAAGCATTAAACTGTTGATGGTGGGGTATTCTGATCCATTCAGCATATAGCCTAGGACACCAGGAGAGAAAATATGCTTTTTGTTGACAGTTAATCACAAATTTGTTGCTCTTTTATGAAATACAACTTATTTATAAGAAAGTGAAAGCTAAGTGGATTTCTAAAGCAAAAAATTTTTAAGCAAGTGCTTTTACGTATGTCAAACTCTCTTCTTTTGCAGAACAGGATAATTTCTGAGTATAGAGGAGAAAATCTTTCTGAGAAAGGAAAATTTACTGCCTGGTAATGGAAGGGGAATTTCTTTAAAGAATAGGCAAAAAAAATTATTATGTAATATAATTAACATATCCTGAGTATTTTAAATGAAACTTCACCTTTAAAATTGTAAAGCCATAAGGAGTATATGTAACTTATATTCAGTGTATTTTACTGAATACTGTGCAGAATATGTTTTAGGGCAAACAAATGAACACAACCAGGCATCTATCATATAAATATTTATAATTTATTTGGCAAAGAGAGATAGAGATCTTTAATATAAGACTGAAGTACATACTATGGAAGAAATAACAACACAGTGAGAGATCAAGAGAAAGAAAGAATACTTTCACTAAGAAGGAGAAATGGAAAAGGTAATATAGAGTTGAGATAGGGATGAACAATGTGCAAAAGCAGTGGATGGCGTACACTGAGGAAAGACATGTTTTGAGAAAGGTTTGTGAAGATTGATGAGACCAGCATAGAAGGATTTTGCTAAGAAGATTGAGACTTATATGTCTAAATTAAGACAAAAGATGACATAGAAATAAAAGGAGATGAGACAGAAATAGTCTCCAAATCAATACATGTCTTAAAAAATGTCCATTGAAAGACATGTGGAAATAAAATGTCATCTTCAGATCTGTACCCAGGTTATGCAAAGTGATAAAGGCCGGTAGTCTCAGCGAATTGAAAAATGAAAGAGAGGAGTGAAGATGAAAAGTAGGGAAGATGGATAATACTTCTATATGCAGTTTAACTTTTTTTAGACAGAGATGCTTAAGTAAATAGCAAATGAGGGGAAAGAGAGAGTAGAGAGAGCTAAATGGAAGAGTTGACTGGAGGAGAAGAAATGCCTAATGGCATTGCCCTGAGATTGGATATTCCTGACCCAGTGTAAAATGAGCGAACTGACCCTCAATAAGAAGGACTTCTCTTCAGCTAAGATAGAAGAAAGTAGGAAAATCTGGATAACTATGTTAATAAGTAAAAGCGACAGGAAATCAAAGGCATCCAATTCTGATTGTTCTGTTTTTACCCCTTGAAATAGAGTAAAGTTAACAAAATAGTGTGAGGCAGGAATATAACTTGAAAAACGGAATAGTCAGTGAGGCAAAGGAAAGATGGAACTGAGAACAAAGAAAATGTAGTAAGTATGTTTGAGTGTCCAGTTCTGTCTGAAAATTATTGCTATTATTATTATTTTTTTTTTTGGTGTCATTGATCTACATGGTTCTTTGCTTTATTTAGAAGAGCATAGGAAACTGTCTCGGTATGAAGAAAAGAACTAGGATTGAATCACAATTGCTTTTTGCCAGGTATTTGCATTGATAAAACAGGAGGGCAAGATTGTTGAAAGTGTAGTTGAACAATATTTCAGATCAGTAAACTTCAGTACCAAAAAAGGTGAGATAGATTCTGTATATACTGGATGAAAATGGACAACTGGAGGGACTTTTGGAATTACATAAAATATAGTGCCCAAGAGGTGAAGGACTGGAGATTGTAGTCAGATAATGATATGAAACTGACTATCTGATTCAGAGAAATTCAAAATAATATAAATGGCAGGTATATTTGTATATGTATGCACATATGAAACCTACACACACACGCACACACACACATACTCACACACACAGAGTTCTCATTTCAGGGTTCTTTTTTCTCAGTTCTGAATCTTACTTTTTGAATAATTCTGCTTGTTGCCAAAATACATGTGTATTAGTTCATGCTTAACTTATAGATTCAGTTTTCTTTATTAAAAAAGAAATCACATATAGCAGCAGTGACCCAGCTCAGAAATGAGTTTGGAAGTGTGTTTGGCAAACAGCAATTTCCTTGAATAGCTGATTCAGCTAAGGTGATGAGGGTAGCCTCTCAAACACAATGCAACTGTATGAAGATAAAATGAGCTTAACAGCTAAATTGTAGACAATTCGACTTTTCAGCAGGTGAGCTTTGTAAGTTTGGGCCTACAGATTTTTAACTTCTGGAAACTGCTTGGTAGTCATTACTGCACTAATTGGAGTTGATTTATTATTGCATTAGCTAATGTACATGCTTTAAACCGTAGATTCTTCTAACTGCTATACTGAGGTTACTACCTGCAAATTAACGGCGTATGTTAGGTAGCAATGCTCCTTAGTAGAGCAAAATATTTAAAACAAAACGTTAAGTTTGCATACTATTAAAGTGTAACACCCATAGACTCTGCAGCTGCTAAGAGAGCATTTTAATTTAATATTGCATGGTTATTCTTATTGTGGTGAGAATATTGGCATAGATTTTGTTAAAGGGCATAGAAAACTCCCCTCGACCACCCCTCAGTTTTCTGTTGGCCTGCTTACCTTTGTCATCTTTGCACTTTAAGATAACCTCAATTATCCAGACTCATTGTTCAAAAAAAGTAGGACAATACTGAGGTGAAATAGTAGTAAATAAAACTTGTTTCTTTATTCTAACAGAAAATATATTCCTAAACATTCTCATAATCAAACAATGAGCTTACTCTATTTTTGGTAGAAAATGTGAATTATTTTCACCCCAGTAATTTTTTTTTGATTATATGATTTTAAATATCAAAATCTATAAAGATCAAATTCCTTCTAAATGTTCACCATTATTATAGATGTTTTTGGAATATAGGAAGTTAAAACCTAGACCATGACCTCAAGTCCTAACAATCTAATTGGTGTAGATTAGTGTCATGCAAGGAATAGCAGGACCAAGAAAAAATAAGGTGAAATATGAAGTGATATTAAGTCATGCAACCCATCTTCATTCAGTCAACACATAATCTATGGAGAACCTCAGTTCAAGGGCTCATCTAGGTTTTGAGCAAACAGTAAAGAACAAAATGATGAAAATAACTGTTCTCACATGACATACAGTGCAGTGAAGCAAACAGTAAGCAAGATAAATGATTTAATGCATCAAAAATGCTAAACAGAAACAAAAAGGATAAAAGGGGTATATGAAATGTCAACAGGATGTGGTGAAGAATTTTGATAGGGTGTCCAGTGAGGAATTCACTGAGTGAAAATCTGAAGGAAGGGCTAGACCAGCTAGGCAGATAAAAGTTCATTGCAGGCAGAGGGAAAGTCAAGAACAAAGGTCTCATGGTAGGAGTTTGTTCTAGCAAGTTGGGGGAAGGAAGAGAGAACTTTAGGTAATTGAGAGAACTATGTGAGTCAGATCATTACTTGCAGATCATTGTAAGGGATTTGATTTTAATTTGTGGTGAGATAGTCTTAAGATGAAAAGACAAAAATTAAAGAGGTAGATATGAAAGATCTCTCCAGTATTTGAGATCTGATTTGGGTTCTGATGAGTAGACTTTGAATTGGTAAATTATTATTGATAAAGCACTTAATATAAACAAAGACATACATAGTAGACTTATTTAGAGCTCTTGAGACTAGGTTCCTAGAGTTTATCGAGTAGAGAAAACAGTTTGAGCCTGAAATTATGGTGAAAGTAAATTACTGATGGTCTTGAAAGACATGAAAAGAAACCCATATATAATAAAATAGAAAATTGGTACATCTTGAAAGTTTTGATCAATCAGAGTTTGAATAAATTGGAGAAAATGATGAATAAAAGAGAAAAAAGAAAAGCCTGATTTATAGCAGTTTGAAAAATCAGACTCCTATTCCTAGTCATCAGTGAACTTTTAATTTCCTCCCAGGGTTTGTAACATGAGTAATTTTGTGAATACTCCTTAACAGAATTGCTGATATTGATAATGTAAGGAATATATTTTGAAATGGTAGAGGATAAAAAGTGGAAAAGTTTAAATGGAAATAGAACAGGTGAAAATAGAAAAGTAAAAAACTGATAAGCTAGAATAGCTGTAGTTTTATGAGCAATTTTTATTAATTCAATATTAAAAATGTTTTAATGTGTTAACATTTATTGGATGCAGTAACCTGCTCTTCAGGTTACCTCCTGCTGTTTCTTCAGCTGTCAACGTTTTGAGATAAACAGTGTTTTGAAGCCTGTTTTTCTAACAGTAAAATAAAAAGGAACTTTAATGTTTGCCTCCTACTGCGGCACTGACATGGAAAGATTTTCACATAGTTTGATACAGGAGGCAAAAATAAAAATTGCTTCAACTGAGCTGTTGGACTGTGAAATGCAGTAAATTTCTAAATGGCAATACTAGAAGAGTGTTTATGACTGTGGGGGATTTGCTTACTTACAATAAGGTATACTTTCAGGTGGCTTGGGAATTTGTGAAATTACATTTTCTATATGTGACCTTTAACAAGTATAGAAGATGGGAGAAAAATTATGTTCAACCTTGACCAATTTACAAGGCAATCTCCATTCTTTGGGTGGTCAGTATAAAGCTAAACTAACTGAAATCCAAATAAGTTTAAATATGTGAGCTGGAAAGATTCGTGCTTCTGGATCAAAATAAAAAGAGGGATAGAAGACAGTTTGTGAACAATAGCATTCCAAATATGTTTGATGAATTTCTAGCCATCTATTTATATGAATACTCCTACATCATTGCTATTGTCTTAAATGAGACAACCCTGGCATGAATTTTACAATGGCTTAACTACTTGACACAATGTACTACTGGTGAGGACAAAACAGAAAACAGTATTCCAAGGCAGGGTACTCAAAGTGGGGCTCATTTGCCAAATAAATCTCCACTGAGCCTCTTTTTTTATAAATGAAATTTTGTTTACACATTCATATGCATTCAGTTATGCACTACTTAAAGCTGCTGAAATGATACAATGGCAGAGTTCAGTAGTTGCTAAAGGAATTGCCTAGAGTGCAAAGCTGAGTATATTTACTTGGTGACCTCTTCAAGAAATTTGTTGTCATTTTTATTCTAGGAGAACCACTGCCTATGAGGATTACATCATTGGAAGAGAACATAAACATGCTGTTAACAGACTGAAAATGGAAACTGGGGAGGAAGTGAATGGCAGAGATAGAGGAAAAGGACTTAGAAGCATCCCCAGTTTTTGAGAGCTACTATTCATATATGCTTTGTTTAAACACCCATATTATCTGACATTTTATTTAACTTCTGAAACAAAAATAGACTTTACCAAATTCCATAGTGGTAATTTCTTTGTTGCCTTAGTAAGGAAAATTTATTTTTATGTACCAAACTAATACAAATACAACTAGCATGCAATAAAACAATTGTTGACATTATGTTTCTTTACCAAGACTGTTGATAAAGAGGCTGAGAAACAGGTTGTTGACATTGCCTTTTATTACAATAGCAATAGTGTTGTTTCAAGGCTGTATAAGCAAATTGCTTCTTGCTGAGATTACAGTCTAAAGTCAAAATAGATGAAAATTTCACATCTATTACATGCTACATGTATTACTATTTATTTACAGACTGAAAAATTTCGAGTTTATTGAGGAAAGCATCCATTTTATCTTTTGAAGAAGAGCTTTATGTGTTTTCTATCTTATCAAAGAAAACTCAATGGACAACGCACTTTATGAACAGAAGAGAATTGTATTCATGAATTGTTCACTGCAATGTTAGCAATACTGGTTCAATGGCTAAGCAAGCCAGTTAATTTTTGATGCTGCTGTTAGAGTTGTTGCAGTCTTTATCTACAAACTAAGTTGATGAATGAAGAAAATATATTTAATTTACTTAAGATAACTATTACTAAATTTTTCTACAGGAACTTTATTTTCCATTTTTTCAATAGATTTTAGTTCTAATTTAGTAATAGACTAAAGTAGCAATGATGTTTGCAGCAACTTTTCTCAGATTTGGTCTCAGACACTTCACACTCCAAAATTAGTGAAGACTTCAAGGAGTTTTTTAATGCGAATTAAATCTATTAATGATAGAACATTAGAAATTGAAACTGACTAACTTATAAACATTTCAAATTCATTTTTAAATACTAATAGTGATAAAAATACTCCTAGTATAAGAACAAGCTATTTCATATACTTGAAAATAATCTAGATTTCTCAGATTCCCTGAAACTGTTTTAGTGCTCAGACAACACCTGTGAAGTTGCTGGTCTAGAGTTCAACAGGTATTAATTATGATATGACTTCTTAGAGGTCAAGGTTAAAATCAAACATTGTAGTTATCAGAAATCACATAAATGTGTTTTAATTTGTGGTAAAAGCACATGACATACAATTCACTCTCTTTACAATTTTAAGTACGCCTTTCAGTAGTGTTAACTATATTTATATTATTGCACAATGGCTCTCTAAAACTTTTTTACCTTTCAAAACTGAAATATATCATTGAACAACAATTCACAATATTCCCACATCTAGTTCCTGGAAGCCAACATGCTACTTTCTATTTCCACAGATTTGGTTACTTTATAGATACCATATATATAGAGTCATGCATCATTTTCTTTGTGACTAGCTTATTTTACTTTATATAATGTGCCCCAGCTTTATCTATGTTGGTGTATGGGATAGGATTTCCTTTTTTATTTTGAAAGCTGAATAATATTATAATATTTGCACGTGCAACATTTTTTGTCTGTCCTTTCATCTGTTGATGGATATTTTGATTGCTTCTACTTCTTGACTGTTATAAATAATGCTGCAAGAAATATGAATGTGCAGATATCACTTAGAGATTCTGTTTAAAATTATTTTGCAGTTGTTTTAGGAGTGGAATTTCTGGATAATAAAGAAATTCTATATATTTTTTGATTTTTGTGGTATCCCCATATTGTTTTCCATAGTGGCTGTACCATTATACATTCTCTCCTAGCTTCTAATTTCCTCACGTCCTCCCTACATTTGCTAGTTCGTGCATATTTTATAGAGCCACTCTAATGGGTATAAGGTGATAACAATAGTTATGATTTATATTTCTCTAATAATTACTGATTTTCATAGTCCTTTTGTATGCTTGTCAAAAACTGCAGTGTTCTTTTGAGAAATGTCTGTTCAAGTCCACTGCCCATTTTTATCTATGTTACTTGTTTTTCGTTGTAAGTTATAGGAGATTTTTTAAATATATTCTGGATATTAACCCCTTATCAAGCATCTGATTTGCATGTATTTTCTCCCACTCTAATCTATAAAGCTTTTCTTCCATCTAGTTGATTGTTTTATTTGATATACTTAAGATTTTTTATGTTTTATTTAGTACTGTTTGTCTCTTTTAATTTCCTTGCCTGTGCTTATTCAAGAAATCAGTGTCAATTCAATGATTTGATAAATGTTCCTATGCTTATATTTTACAATTTTAAGTCTTATCTTTAGGTATTTAACTCATTTTTTAAATATTTTTTTAATTTGGTGTAAACTAAAAGACCGATTTCATTATTTTGCTTTCAAGCACCCTATTTTCTCAGTCATTTATTGTAGAAAAATGTCCTTTCCATATTACCTTTTCAAAGAACATTTGGTCATATATCCAAAAGCTTATTTCTACTCTTTGTGTTCTATTTCATTGGTCCATATGTTTGTCTTTATGCTAGTATAATTATGCTGGCATAGTTTATGCTAGTATAAATAGATGCTAGATAATTTTGATTTCTATATCTTTGTGCTATGTTTTTAAATCAGTAGATGGTAGGCTTATAATTTTGTTCTTATTTCTCAAGATTATTTTGTCCATTCATGTTTCATTGAAATTCCATATGAATTTAAGAATGTTGCTTGCTATTTGTAAAATCATGCCATTTGGGATTTTTTTTTACCTGAAATGAATTGCATTGTATTATAAATAGCTTTGGGTGGTACAGATACTTTAACAATAATCTTGCAATCCATGAACATGGAATGTCTTCTTATTTGTTTCTTCTTATATTTATCAATGTTTTATAATTGTTAATATATAAATTATTTCTTTCCTTAGGCAAGTTTATTCCTAAATATTTTATTCTCTTTTGATGCTATATAAATAGGATTGTTGTAAAATTCATTTTCAGATTGCTGATTGCTAGTGTAGAGAAACAGAATTAGCATCTGTATGTTAATTCTTTATGTTGGAGCTTAGTTGAATTTATTATTACTAACATCCTTTTGTGGAGCCTTAAGTTTTTCCTACATACAAGATCTTATCTTATAGAAAAAATGTACTACTTCCTTTCCACTGTGAAAGACTTTCATTTCATCTTTTTTCCTAATTACTCTGACTAGGGCTTCCAGTGCTATGTTGTAGTACTTACCTATTTCTGACTTAAGAAAAAAAGCTTTCAATTCTTTAGCACTGCATCTGATGCTAGCTATGGGATTTCCATACAGTATACTGAGGCATATACTTTCTGTAACTAGTTTGTCGAGAGTTTTCCTCAAGAAAATGTGATTAATTTTGTGAAAATATTTTTTCTGCCTCAATCGAAATGATTATATGTTTTTTTCCCTTGATTCTGTTAATGCAGTATACTACATAGATTGATATAATTTTGTTGAACATCTTTGAATTACATGAACAAATCCTTCTTGGTCATGATGAGTGATATCTATGCAGTTTTCATTTTCTTCCTTTTGAGTTATATTTGACATATAAAATTACATTAGTTTCATATATATATATATATATATAGCATAGTGATTCAATATTGTAAATATTGCAAAAGAATTATCATTTTAAATCTAGGTAACGTCCATCACTATACACATTTATATTTTTCCTGTAATGAAGACTTTAAAGTCTAACCTCTCAACAACTTTCAAAAATGAAATGAAATATAATCAATTATAGTCAACATGATGTCCTTATTTTATAACTAGAAGTTTGTTTGAATTGATACCCTTCAATCATTTAGCCAAACCCCAAGCCCAACCTATGATAACCATCAATATGTTTTCTTTGTCTATTAGTCAAATTTGTGTTTTGATTTAATGTATAAACAGGTATTTCAGCATTTGTCTTTCTTTGACTTTTTTCACTTAGCTTAACAATGTTATTTAGCATACTACCGCTTATGTCACAAATGTCAAGATTTCCTTTTTTTAATGGCCAAATGGTATTTTATTCCTTGTATATACCATATTTTCTTTATCCATTTATCCACCATTTGTTTCCAACTACATTGTTTCCATCTCTTGGCTACTAAATAGTACTTCAATAAACATAAGGGTGCATACAGCTTTCCAAGTTAGTGTTTGCACTTTCTTTGGATAAATAACTATGATTGGAATACTGGATCATATTGTCAGTCTATCTTTACTTTTCTGAAGCACCACATTATTTACCATAATGGCTGCTCACCAATAATGCACATGGTTTCCCATTTTGTCACATTCTTGTTGACATTTATTATTTTTTGTCTTTGATAATGACAGATGTGAGGCAATTTTGATTGTGATTTTGATTGGCATTTTCAAGATGATTAGTAATGTCAAACACCGTCTCATATAATTGTCGACCACATATTCATTTTTGTGAAATCTGATTACAAGAGAAGTCTTAAACTCAACTATAAGAATACAGATAGCCAATTAAAAGGGTCGAGGAACTTAACAGACACCTCACCAATATACACATGACAAATAATCACATGAAAAGATGCTTTACATTATGTTATCAGTGAAACATGAATTAAAACCACAATGAGACACCATTACACACCTACCAGAATAGTCAAAAGGAACACCCACAACCCCAAATGCTAACAAATATGAAGAGCATCAGGAACTCTCACTGATTACTAGTAAAGACACAAAATACTATATAGTTCCTTAGGTAGACAGTATGGAAGTATTTTAAAAAAATAAACATATTCTTGCCATATGATCCTGTAATTGCACTCCTTGGTGTTTGCCTCAAAAGTTGAAAACTTATATCCACATAGAAACCTGCTTATCAATGGTTATAGTAGATATATTTATAAATTCTTAAACTTAGAATTTACTGAGTTATCCTTCAGTAAGTGAATAGTTGAAACAGAATACATCAGACAGCTAAATATTATGCAGTGCTAGAAGAAATGAGCTTTCAAGCAATGAAAAACATGAAAGACTTTTAATGTATCTTACTAAGTAAAAGAAATGAATCTGAGAAGACTGGAAACTCCAACTATACGACTTTCTGGAAAAGCAAAACTATGGAATAAAAAGACTAAGCATTGACAGGGGTTAGGGAAGAGGATAAAAGATGGAGCACAAAGGAATTTTAGGTCAGTAAAAATACTTTGTATGATACTATAATGATCACTATTTGTCATAAATTTGTCCAAACCTAGAAATTACACAACAGCAAGAATGAATGATTAGATAAACTATGGGCTTTGGTGATATAATGTGTCATTATAGACTGATCATTTCTAAAAAATGTACTGCTCTGATGGTGGATTTGGTTAATGGTGGAGGCTATACAGGTAGTGGGATAGGAAACATATGAATTTCTTTTATGTTTTACTGTCCTTCAGTTTTGCTCTGACCCTACAAATGCTCTAACAAAAAGGTTTTAATAATTTTTAAAAAGTTATAAAATTAACAGCCACACCTCTCTATTTTCATATCAGGACAAGACCTTGACTAACCAGCCCAACTGGAGATTTGGGGAATAATAAAAAAAATTTCTGGAGCTGTATCTTCTTTGGACTTCTGCTGTGTAATTTCTCAGAGGTTTGCCCCACCACCCCCTTCTCCGAATCCTGTAATTTCTTGCTCCCCCTGGTATCTATATGCAGCAACATGGTCTCTCCACAGAGGACCTCAATCTGACTCCGAGTGGCTAGTCTTGCCAGTGAACTGAGTCAAACAAGACAGGTATTAATCTCATAGGTAGCCAGACAAAGTGACATCATTAACTTCAGTGTTCATTCTTCTCTTTCTCTCCTAAGAGAAGGGAAAAACGCGTGAATTCGGAGTTTTCCTGAGTTTGCTGTGCTGTGCCATAGACAGAGATAGACTGTGGTGAATAAATGCAAGGAACTTTTTAATTGACTTTCATGCCGCTCTTCCTGAGTTTGCTCTCTACTTGAGGCACTTCAATCTCTGATACTGTCTGTGAAGTTCTCAGAAAAGCATTTTGGGCCTTATATTGTTAAATCAGTTTTTCTGTGGGGAGACATGGATCTAGGACTTCCTTTTCTACCACCTTACAGATAGCACTTTAGTAAATCATTTTTAAATGTAAATTTTCATTAAAATTAAATCCTATAATGTAAAAAGAACTTTTAGAAGACGTCCTTTTGCTTGTAAATTAGTTTGACACTTTTATCTCCTTTTAAAACCATTAGTATGCATAACTAATTTTAAAAATCAGTAAATATATTTTTATGAAATTTTACATAATTTGCTATGAGCAGAACTCTCCTTTCAGTAGTCATGATTGACATCTTATTCCTTTTTGCCTATTTCAATGACTAATAAAGGAAGTTTTCAAAACCTAATAAATTTGGTTGTGCTTTAACTGACAAAAAATTAAAAGGCAATGATATTTTCTATCATGACATTTTCAGTCATACAGGTAAAAACAAAGACATTATCACATTAAAACACTCAATATTAATTCTCAATAGAATTTTGTTCAGAACAATTTGTCTTGCTTTTATGTATAAAAAGTAATATAAACATAATAAGAAATGGTGCTTTTTTAAAGGATTGCAAAATGAGCTGAATATTTTTAAAAATGTATATATATGTAATCTATTGAGAAATTTATGGCTTTGCTACTACTTGAAAAAAATTGTGTTTCTTTGCCCATATAAAAACATCAATGCTAGCAAATTTAATGAGCAGCCTTTGTAGACAAGGTTGCTTCAGCCTACTAGAGGTTCTTTTTCTACAAACTATCAATTTATTTACGTAACCAGAAAATACAGAACTTCTGAAAATATCGAATTTTTCTCATAAAGGACATGAAACTATTGTGTCTGAGCATACCAAAGCATGCAAATATTTTGTATACATAGAAAAATATTTCATAAGAAAATTCTACTCTTTAGCAGCTTTTATAAAATGCCACCTTAATTTATAGAATGCCACAGTCTTTAGGGCAGAATTTATTGATTAAGCGACTACCAAGTTATAAATAACAGATAAAAATCTACTCTTGATTACATAGATGGAAAAGTACATTTAAAATTGATTTACAAGGAGTTTTACATGATTTAGAAAACATAATTTCAAAATTAGGATGGTTTATCTAGAAGCTTTAGCAAAATTGTATGTAAATTACAGATTTTGAAAAAATTAGTTGACTAAGATATTTTATCTTTTATACTTGCTTGATGTATCTATATATCCATTCACATTAACTGCCTATCATCTAGCTAGCTAACTATGCAATCTTTCCACCTATTATCGATATAGCAATCTACTGACTTCAAAAATATTTCTGAGACCACTCAAAACAAATATTTCAGTCTAATCCCAAATTTTGCAGTGGACAGTGTAGTATACTTACCACATTGGAAGCCCAAATGGAAATAACTTTATAAGTTCTCATGAATAGACTCACTGAATCTCCCTATTCATCTTCTGTAGAGCTAGCACCATTCTGAAATATAGTAAATGGAAATATGTGTATTTGGTAAACTTAACGGGAGGGGGGAGTTATATGAGAGAACTATTTATGTCTTCAATTTGCTCTGCCACTTTTGTCAAGGTCAAGGGTCAAATATTAGAATGACAAGTAGTTTGAACTCAGTTTTTTAATATTTGAAGATATTTTTGGACAGCTAATATTATGTGAATTAATCATATGTTAAGACTAAATAACAAAGCAAAACATCAGGGGAAAAATGTTGAAAATTACCTATTTTGCTAAATATAACTCTTGAATGATGACCTAATGCAAATTACCAGCTAAAGTAGAGTCAGCCTGACAACCTCTGTCTTACAATGTTGATTTAGCTCTTGGAGAGTGCCCTGCTTGATTTTCCCTCTTTTTGCTTGGATGTTTTTTCACTAATCTCTGCTAATCTCCCTCATCCTCTTGGTTCATGGTAGGCTAAGCGAAATGTTGCAGGACCACCATCAGGATGAAATGTCATAATAACATTGACACAAATGATAGTACATGACTTCATTCCATGATTGAGATCTATTCAAAGCAATAGAAACTTTGACAAGGACTTGTTAAAATATTCTAAGTCTTGGTGCACCCTAGTGGGTAAGGTATTAAGCCAGTGGATGGGGTGTAGATCATGTAAAGCCCAAGAACTCAAGCTTCTGACCCGGTGGGAGGCAACCAAATATAAATAAACAAATAAATATAAGTACTTCCTCCTCCTCTTCTTCCCTCCATTCTTTACTTTCTTTGTTCCTTAAAAAATACTTCTACCTCCTCTCCATTCATTTCTTTCTAAATATTATGAATCCTAAAGATCATCACTTAATCAAATTTTCCACAAAAATTATAGTGTGGCTTTTATTTATCTACTACAGGATTAGCAAAACATAATAATGATCTTTAGTTAAATTTGAAGAACATGGTGGAATAGTTAGGTTCATTAAAAAAAGATGAAGTTCATGAGAAGCTCATGGTTTCCAAAGTCATTGTGACTAAGAAGGGACAGATGAAAGAACTATACCAGCTCTTATTTGGCTTTACCAGTGGTAAATCATGTTCTCGGCCACACAATTCATTACCCAGAGTTTGATACACAACCCATACATAGATGAAAGAAATCCTAATAAATATAAAGCTCTCCTAAGCATCTGGTGAGCACTTACTGTACGTGCCACAAATGTATTTTTTTTCAGAAAAGAAAATATCTTTTATAAAAGAGGTATATCAAAATATTACTAGAAGCTTTTTAAATATTTTAACTATGGTTAATTTTATTATCTTCTTTGTGTTTTTCTATCTTTTTCTGAATATTCCATAATACATGCTGTTTTCATAAAATATTTTTGAAAGTATTAAGACTATAATGTACCCATTGACTTCATGTCATTAAACTTTTTACCATTTTTAGGAATGAGTCATTTATCTTTAGTTTTAATCACCTTGAGTCTCAGTTTAAAATAACTACATTTTCTTATCATTTACTTTGTGGATGAATAAAATATAAAATGTAAGCTCCTAAATAATTATATTTTAAGATTGAACAATGCCATCAGTTGTAGTCTGTAAACTTTGTAGCATATTTGTAAGTTTATGCTAAAACCATAAAAAAAAAAATCAACCATTAAAACAGTAAACAAAAGATAATAAACTGTGTGTGGTAGGGGAGATGAAGTGATGTGAGAAAGTGGGAGAATAGCCTGAGATATCTCAAGTGGAAAATACTAGCATGAAATGTTAAAATATCAAATAAGTAAAGCACTGTGTCTCTGATGTAAGCAGCTGTATCAACTGTGGATTATGAATATCCTCAAACCTCTTTATTTCTCAATTTATTTGCTCCAGAATTTCTCTCTCAAATTATATTGTTATCCAGATCTCTCTTATGCAGAATGCCTTGGACTTGAATTATACAAAGAACTCACAACAAAAGGAATTCAGTCAAAATAATTCAGTCAAAAAAGGATCAGTTATGTTTCCATATACTAATTGAAAAGGTAATTGGCTGTCAATTTGACTGTTTTTGCCCCTGCCAAAGACTCAGTGAAACTCTCTTAAAAAATATCTCCTGGAGTTATTTTTTAACATATTTCAGTGTGTTTTACACATTTTAAATCCTAAGACTGTATAGCTTTTTAATCAAGAGTGTTTTGGTTGGCATGCCCTTGCTGCTCAGGGGTTAAGTTTATAGCTTGAGTAGTCCATTTAGAAGAGTTCACACCTTGAGACCTGGAGAGCGGCTAAAATAAGCAACTAAATGCATATTTTTTTCTCCTCTCTCTTCCTGCCTGTCTAGTCTACTTGGCTTTATTGCTGCCTGCCTTCTTGCTTTTTTTTTTTTAATAGCTGGGTAACCATTGTTCCAAGGTCACACTCCCTATAATAAAGTTAATCCATGAAAAGTTACCATTTTCTATCCATTTCTGATCCACTCTCATTTACTGTGTGGCTTTGCGTTCCTCCCATCTAGAAATACATTTATTCTTCTATCCCTTGAATCTGTTATTCTTGTCTCAGACTTCGATTATAGAATATGGTTGAAATGATGCTATGTAAATGCCACAAAGAGGCTTCAGAAGGTCTTGTAGTGTTCTCACATTCTTAGAACCCTGTTGAAGCTCAGTTAGCAAGCTGAATGAAGAGAGGTTTATCATCCTACCTCAAAAATGAATGAGGGCTATAAAGTGACCTAGTCCCCAGGCAATTCATCAGAGAAACAT
The DNA here is from genome assembly GCA_004363575.1 of Solenodon paradoxus. Taxonomy (NCBI): domain Eukaryota; kingdom Metazoa; phylum Chordata; class Mammalia; order Eulipotyphla; family Solenodontidae; genus Solenodon; species Solenodon paradoxus. Next base: position 172,281 of record RJWH01000571.1, read on the forward strand.
GAGCAAGCTCAAGACCAATCAAGTCTATCCCAGACCAGCAGAACTATCTAGCTAACCACAGATTCATAATTATTATGAGTGATTGTTTCTTAGGTCATTAATTTGGGGATGATTTGCTATAGAGAAAGTTACTCAATACAATACTCATCTCCACAAACCTTTAGAACACGTGTGAAGTTCAGTAAAACATTAGATTCCCACTACCTTTCGACATGTTTACTTTTCCTAGATTTGCATTCCTATGAATAGATAGTTCTTCATAAAATAAATTCTGTTAATATTGAACTACAAAACAGAAGAAGTTAAAATCTGGGACTGTTCCCATTAGCCTCTTTTCTCCCTGTTTAAATGTACTGAATTCTCAGTACTGAGTGTTGTATGTCAGCAAATATTACATAAAATAATACAAGGAAAATTTTGCAGGTAATAGATATGTTTGGTATCTTGATTGTTGTGATGTTCTTGCTGTGTACACATATGTTCTTGTTGTATACACATATCCAAATTCAGCAAATTCAGCAAAATGAATACATTAATATATGCAAATTTATTTGTATGTAAACATTAAATTGATCTGCCAGTAGTTAGAGAGGGTTAAGGGGAAAAGTTAGAGAGAGAGAGAGATAAGAGAGAGAGAGAAATAGGAAAAAAATGGGTGTACACTGGTAGACCACAGAAAGTTAAATGGATTCAATTCCTGGGTTTATGATGACTAAACCTAATTTGACCAAGTCACTTAATCTCTGTAAACCCTAGGTCTCTAATCTATTAAATGATGAAGAAAATATGAGTGGCTTCATTAGTGAGCCAATTAAGTAAGTAACTCCCAATACCAATTACTATCTGCAATCTCTCTGCCTCTGCAGTCTGCCAACACTATATTAGAATTCATAAAACTATATTTTTTATCATGTCCCATAGAAGAGCAACTGGGGACCTAACATCTCTCTTTTCCTCTTAAATACATATCTGTACTTTACTGTATGTGGAGAAAGCTAAATGAAATAATGTGTGTATACATTATCACATGAGGTATCTCCCATAAAGCATGATTAAATAAATGTTTGTGATATTTAGATGATGAAGATAGGACAGATGAATTTTGAGGAATTATAATCAATTAAAGTAAAATCCCAGATAGCAAAGGAGCAAAATAACTTAAACAAAAACCATTTGCAATGGAAGAACAATTGAAGCTAAAAGTCAGTAGAAGGAAGGAAATAATGAATTATCAAATAGAAATAAATGATATAGAAATAAAAAAGAAAAATCAGACTATCAATGAAATAAAAATCTAGTTCTTTGAAAAAATAAAATTGATAAACCTTTGTCTAGACTCACTAAGGAAAAAGAGTAAAACCCTCTTAACAAATTAGAAATGAAAGTGAAAATGTTACAATGGATATATCAAAAATACAAAACATCATAAGGAATTGCTATGAACAGCTATATGCCAATAAATTGGACAACCTCACAGACATAGCCAGGTTTTTAGAAACATACAGTCTACTAAAAATGGATCAGGAAGAAATGGAAACCTGAATGGGATTATCACATGCAAGGATTTTAAAAAAGAAATCATCCTTCCCTAAAATTAAGCCCGAAACAGATGGCTTTACTAGTGAGTTTTAACATACTTTGAGAGAAGAATTAATACCTATTCTTCTTAAACCTTTCCAAAAAAATTGTAGAGCAGGAACTCTTCCACTTTCTATAAGGCCAATATTACACTGATACCAAAAGCAGACAAGGATGTCAACAAGAAAGAAAAGTATAAACCAATATATATATAATAGATGTAGATGCAAAAGTCTTCAACAAAATATAAGCAAACTAAATCCAACAATATATCAAAAGGACAGTCTGTAATTTGTCCCAGGTGTGCAATCATGGTTCAACAGATGCAATTCCAATAATATGGTATATCACATCAACAAAAGCAATAAGAAAAATCATATTATTCTATCAATAGATGCAGAGAAAGCGCTTGTTGAGATTCAGCACTCACTCATTTATGATAAAATTTTACATAAAATTGAAATGAAGAATCAGCGCTCAAAATAATAAAGGTCACATGTGATAAACTCATAGCCAACATCATGCTCAATGGTGAAAAACTGAAAGAGTTTCTCTAAGATCAGGAAAAAGACAAGGCTGTCCACTCTCATGGCTGCTATTTAAAATCCTGCTGGAGGCTCTTGCCAGAGTAATTAAATAAATAATAAATAGAAGAAATTAAAATTGGTGAAAAGGAAGTAAACCATCATTATGAATTGATGATATATGATATATGTAGAAAATCCTAAAAAAAAAACTATCAAAACCTATTGGAATTAATGAGTACGGTAAAATGCAAGTTAAAGAATTAACATACAAAAATCTTCTGTATTTTTATATTCAATCGATGATAGGAAAGAATAAAATCAAGTAAACTATCCCTTTTAAAAAAGAAAGTACTGAATACCTTCAAATATGCTTAACAAAGAAGATGAAAAACCTGTACAATGAATGCTGTAAGATTTGCTTAAATGAAGTAGAAAAAGATAAAAGGAGATAGAAAGATGATCTGTGCTCAAGTTTGGGAAGAATTAACTGTTTAAGTGGTCATCTTACCTGAAAGTATACAGATTTAATGAAATCCCCATCAAAATTTCACAGGCACTTTTCAATGAAGTTGAACATTTAAAGAATTTTGTATGGCATTAAATAGTGACCCTGAAAAGCCGAAGTCAACATGTGAAAGAACAAAACTGTAGGTATCACACTCTTAGATCATGAACTACACTAAAACAATAGCAATTGGAACTATATAACTCTGAAATGATAACAAAGACACAGATCAGTGGAATAAAACTGAATCACCAGAAATAGACTCACACATGGATGTTCATTTAATTTACGACAAGGGGGCTAAAAGCATATGCTGGAGAAAGGAAATTCTTTTCAATAAATGATGTCAGGAAAACTGATCAGACATATGTAAAGATATGAATCTAGATCACTCTCTAACACTATACACAAAATTAAATTTAAAATGAATTAAAAACATGGATATAAGAAATAAAAATAAATACTTAGAAGATAACATAGTCAAGCGATTCTATGACATCAACCTTGAGAGGTCATTGGGGACTCAACTCCAGTGGAAAGGGAAGCAAGAAGAAAAGCAAATGACCAAAAGGCATATGAAAAGTTGTACTTCCTCACTTGTGACTAGGGAAATGCAGATCAAAACAACAGTGAGCTATCATCTAATACCTGTGAGATCATCTATTATCCAAAAGACTGAAAACAGCAAATGTTGGCAAGAATACAGAGAAAAGAAAACACTTTTACACTCTCTGTGGGAGTGTAAACTGATAAAACTTTATAGTAAGCAGTACGAAGATTCCTAAAAAATTGAGACCAGAAATTCCATATGATACCATTATCCCACTTGTAGATATTTACCCCCAAATCACAAAAACACTGATTTGCAGAGATGTATGTTCCCCCATGTTTATTGCAGCATTATTTTCAATGGTCAAGAATTGTAAGCAGCCTAAATGCCCATATTCAGATGAATGGATTAAAGACATCACATAATAGATAGATAGAGATACATGTGAAAAGCACACAACACTAAAAAATGAAATCTGTCCTTAGCAGTAATGTGGATGGCAGTAGAGAAGATTATACTAAGTGCAATAAGTCAGAAGAAGACAAATACCAGATGCTCTCACTAATATGTGGAATATAAAGAAATCGAGGAATACACAAAACAAAACCAACCCATGGATATTCACAATGGAACAGAAGTTACCCATGGGGGAGAAGGTGGAGAGAGGGAACACAGAACGGTAAGTTCCATTAGACAGTGGTGAAGGACGTCTTGTTATTTGACTGAATTGTTATATAATTGACGAATAGTGAACCTGCATATATGGTTTTATATTATATTGTAATTCAAAGTTGTCTCAATAAATATTCAATGTTAAAAAAAAGCTGAAAATATAATCTTAAAACTCTCAAAAAGAATAACATATTGGGAGTAAATCAGTCTCTCCCATTTGATGTGATTTCAAGAGAACAAGGACTCCTCTTTTGCAGAAACTTGGTGTCTGGTGGACATTCAAAAGTAAATATTGCAGCAGTGAAGAACATTGGGCACAGAGTATCTTGCTTAGCTTTTTACCCTAACATTAGCATTTTTGAGCAATGACGCAGATGAGGATCTGCTAGCTATAGTGTTAAAGGAAGGCTTCTGGCCCAGCGGCATTTTCATTTAACAAATACTGATTTTAAGCATTACATAATCTTTGGATCAGTGTATTAACAGGAAAATCTAATGATAGTACTTAACTCATAGTGAAGACTAAATAAATGCAAATTGCTGAAGTCTCTAAGATATAAAATCTCAATAATTGTTCAATATTATATTATTGTTCATCCATATGTAAGCTACTCTCTTTCTGTGTCTCAGTTTCTTCATCTATGAAATGAGGATTATAGTAATTTTTATTCACACATGGGTCATTGTATTTTTTAATGTCATAGATGCATATAAAATTATTAAAATAGTTACTGAAAAATAACTCAATAAATGCTGGTAATCATTATTTAGTTGTAGATTTATAATCAAAATATCCATTATTGTTTAAAAGGAATATCATAATTTATTTTATGCTTTAATCTTAAAAAACTTAGTATAAGTTTCCATTTGTTTTGTAATTCCTTTAGATTTCAAACAGCAATTATCCTACTGATTTCAAATTATTAACATGGACATTTGAAACTAACATTTATTAGACATAAAGTTCATTAGACATAAAATGCTTCAGCAAGTTTTTTCCTAGGATTATTTTAATGGTGTATAAGCTAAATATCAGTTCAACTATTTTTAGATTATACATAATCAATGATAATGATCATTTTTTATTTCATGATACTTTCATAATTCCTAAAAATGCTTTCACCTGTCATTATCTCATTTTTGAAATATGAATAAATTAAAATAAAAAATAATTTGCTTAATAATTTGAGTAAATGTCAGAGTCAGTATTTGATCCAAGGTCTTTAGACCTAGGCTTCATGTTTTTTGCACACTATATTTCCCTTCATGATCAGCAAAATTAACATTTTAAAAGAATGTTGATATTTCAAGTTCTTTATTCATAGCAATTTAAAAATCCAAAATGTCATTAAATTAATGAGAAATTATACTTGTAGAGTGAACTAATTAATCCAACTTCAATCTAGTTCAATATGCTAGTCATCAAAGAATAAGCTTGACTAGCGTAACATCAATTTAAATGTTTTATCTGTGAAAGAAATAATACTTTCTCTCTTTGTTGAGAACTTTTTATTTCTTATCTCTCAGCAGGTGATATGAAATTGTTTGCATAATAATATGCTGATGGTGCTAGCATAGTTTCTTAACTTGACTAGCTACCAAGCAGAATTTATCTATTAATCCATCTATCTACTTAGCATCTGTCTACCTATGAACGTGTGTAATTTAATAGGAAAATTCCAAATGGTCCACTGTAACAATGTGTCACAGAAATGAATCCAGAAATATTACATGTTTATATGTTTTTGCCTTATTAGAAGTTAAATCTTAATTTCAAAACCTCTGAGCTCCTAGATAACATGAATAGTTACCATATTACAGTAGAAAGGATTTAACCTGAGAGGAGCTTAAATTTGAATACTAGATTTCTCATCCATAGGATGATTGTAGGCAACCTTTATGAGCCTTTATTTTGCCCATTTGTAATCTGAGACAATTAGTTCATACACTTCAAATTTGTACATATATTTAGCAAACTATGTTTTGTGCAGTATTTATTATGTAATTTGATTACTTTATACATGTTACTATTACCAGTTATCACAATCATGATTATTATCTGCTAAGAATACATAGCTCTCCTTCCTCCATTGTCATAGAAGGAAGAATTGTGCTGTATTCTCATTTAAATTAAAGCATCTTCTTCACGGAATTCAAAGAATATTTCAAACTTAGTCCTAAGAAATATTTTCTTATAAGAAGCTATGTAACCTAGTATTTTTTGGTACAAAAGCAATGCATTTATGGACTGACAAGATAAATTGGGCTTAGGTACTAATTAGAACAGAAGCAGCAGCCTTTGTGTTGTTCATTCATGCTGCTGGGCCTTGAATCCTTATCTCTGATGATAAGGCTTTCTCTTCTTCCTGTACAGAGGAGGTGCTTACCATCTGGGAGATTTATTTCCTATTTTCAGGGAGACAGTGACAGATCATAGAGTCCTTCTTGCACAAAATGTTTTTCAAGTAACTTCAATTGCAAATGTTCAGTATGGCAAAGTGGCATATTTTGAGGTGGCCTGGCCTGAATTTCATCACAACAAAATATGAATTTAAGTAAACATCAAATAACATAGTCCTAAAAAACAAATGGCATGACAATATTTTGAAAATTTCAGTACTGGAGAACCTTAAATTGATATAGGTTTATGTATTTAGAAGCTAAAAATAATACTAAAGAGTTATTTTGTTTGCTGTTTGCTCTTTTAAGAATGTTCAGCTAACAGATAAAAGAATAAAAACCTTTCACAAGTATACTCTGTAGAGTTTGGTGAGTCTTTCAAATATTTGAACTGAAAAAAAAAATCTTTGCTTAACCCTTCAAAAATGTCAGATATTTTTCTTGGCTCATGGGTCATAAATATTCTTATGTTATAGTGGGCTCTGACAGTGATAGAATATTTTTATGCTAATATTTTACAACTTACTAAATGTGCGACATCAGAGAAGTTATTTAACCTCTTTGTACCTTATTTTCTCATTTTAAAATGAAGATTAAAAAGTAGTCCTTAGCTTATGCTCACAGTGTTATTGTGAGATCTAAATAGCTTAATATATTTGACATATAAGAACCAAATGGTATATAGTAATATTTAATATTTTATTTTCCTATCACTCTACTTAATGCTGTGCTGATAAACTATATATAACCAGATAGGTGGAAAGGAAGCTTACTTTGTAGTGTTTGTCTATATCTATGTTGTAGTGCTCCCATTATGGATGATCCTATCTATTTTAAGGTCACCAAATGAAATCTGGGGAGAAATGCACAATAGTACACCACTATACAGCAATTCTTCATACAGATATATTGATAATCTCAAAGCTGTAGATGGTAGCAAAATGTAGCAAAAAATTAGGTGATTATTTTGAGCATTTATTACTTTGTTTTTTTTTAAAAAAGTAATGTGCTTGAAAAAAATGAATTACAGAATTATATATTTAGAAATATATGTTCAGATATTCCCTTGTGGCTTAAGTTCCTGAAATGACTGTAGACTATGTAAAGACCAAGGATCTGGGTTTATAACCTGGGACTTGGGAGAAAACCCAAAATAAAAAAACTTAATAAATGAAAAATACTTCTTTCTTTCTTTCCTTCCTTCCTTCCTTCCTTCCTCCTTATAAAGAATCTGTGTTACATTCAAATCTTACCTAAAATGCTAAGTTCTAGAAGAAAAGTACTATACCATTACTAGTGCCTGCTACATCTGACATTTGACTTTTCATATAGTAAATAGGAAAATGGTAATTATAATGTAGGACCTGCTGATATTAGATGTAACATTTTAAGTTAAATCTATCACATATCTATCATTTATATTATGTATTAGTATATATCTTTTACATATTTTGCTTTTACATACTGCAATTTTCCTACAATAAAATATATTGCTCTTACTAATTATTAGCAGCAAAAAAGTAAAGCTATACAACATCTACACAATAACTAAAAGCAGTTCATATAAAAACTTTTAACTATCCAGCCTTTCAAAAATATTAAGGATTGACTGTGGCTTTTCTTGCAGTTAGATCCAAGGTTAATACAAGTTGCAAAAGTACTCTGTATCCCTCAAATTTTGTATAACTATGATTTGACTTTAGGTTATTCTAATCCCAAAAGACTTTTATTTTTATAGGATGATTACATTCTCTAGTTATTATAACCTCAATGACAAGGGAGTGTATTTTGCATTTGATTTAGCATAACATTTTTCAGAGAATTCCAATTGTTTTTTTGTGGGTAATGTGTCCACTCATGATGCAATCACTGTAGCCTTGAAGACAGAGGGTCCAAACTGACCAGTATAGAGCATATCTTCTCTAGTGGAAGAGGAATTGTTTGCTAAAATTGTCAGTCCTATAGAAGAGAAGAAATTACTCCCTAAATAAAAGTATATTGAGCAGTAAATATTATGTTCAATATAGTTGAGAAGGTTTAAGGTAAACTGGAAACTAGAGTAGAATATAAGACTGAAGGAAAGCATGAAATAAGATGTTGTGTGTATGATTTGTGAATTACCTAAAGCTAAGAAGAACTGTAAGCATAGTAGATAGAAACATTTGATTCAAATGATCGCAACATGCAGAAATGAGAAGCACAGACAAGATGTAATTTCACAAGAGCAAATATAAATTCCTACAGTTAGATTCAAGCAGTTGGTTTTATATAAATAAAAGTGGAAAAACAGGATTTATAGCAGTTCTACTGAAAAATACAAATGTGAAGTTTTATTTAGCTTCAAGTTCAATAAGAACTGACAGCATGACAATGTTTCTAAAAAATAGTAATCTAGTTTTAGGCTGTTGTACGGTTCAGAACAAAAGAGATTATCGGCTCCTAGTGCTTTGTGCTTATCATATTAAATCCAGATTACTGATTCCAGTTTTGGATTCAACATTTTGAAAGTGACACTAGCAAACTCAAGAGAATCCTGAGTGAGATGAACAGGGTAAAATAATATCTCAAAAATGACAGAAAAAATTGGGTATATTTTCTCATAAAAGAGTTTGTTCCCGAAGTATGCAGTAGTTTCCTTTAAATATTTTCAAATATATCTGTGGAAAAGGAAGATAATTAATCCAGCATTTAGAAGGACCTAACTAGATCAACTGATAAAAGTAAAATTAATGAATCCTAGTTTACTAGCATAATGACATTTCTAACAATGAAATAACTACATCTCAAAATAGTATGAGTCTTTCATTAGAGTTGTCAATCTACGAGTTAGCGTAGTGGAACACAAAAAATATAGCAAAAATATGAATGAGTCAGATATTCTAGACAATGTTTCTGCTAAACTACCACAAAAGAATCATATAATAGAGGAGGAGACTTTGATGGCCTTGAAGTATGCTCTTTGCTTCACTTCCAAAAGAAAAAATAGTTCCCCACTGAAGCAACATAAAAGAGATATCTCCACAGAACAGTTGTGAGAAAAAAATCACCCCAGCATATCATAGAACAGCAGGAACTACATTAGGAAGATTGTCCAAGGAAATACGCACATCCTTGTGACAGAAGATGGATGGATAGTGATGTGGAGGTTAACAAGGCTGTGAAGGTTAGCAAGGCTGTGAAGGTTAGCAAGGCTGTGGTAGCTTATGCCCAGACAAGATTGGGATAGCAGATCAATCAGCCAAACTTCAGGCCCTGGAGAGCAGAGAAGAGAAACTGGGTTGGCATACACACTTGAATTAAGTGAAGAACAAAGAGAAGTTGAGGTTAGGACCCTAGTCTCCAAATCAGTAAGAAGTGAGACCAGGTGAACAAAGAGAGTACTCTTGACTACACTCGACTACCCCTAACCTTTTGGGAACTATATTCTTGCACGAAAATATATCAACAACATAGCGAATAGTCTCACTAGACCCAGGACTGAAATCCCAGAGAAGATGACTGACCTTGGTGCCATACACATGAACTAGTCTTCTCCTTTGCAGTACACAAAAACAGGTCCCCTCCTGATGTTCATTCCTCCAGCCATGCTTGCTAATCAGCAAGAACTCTTTACAAAGAAAGGTAGGAAAAAAGGGTTAAAAAATCCATAATTCACCTACTGACAAAACCAAAAATGAGCAACTCGGTTCCAAATTTACATGGGAAAGATTAAAGGTAAGAAGGCTACTCAGGGTAATCTCACACTTAAAGTTATAACATCACAAGAATACAGTACCATCACTCCAGAAACCAATATCAAAGAATTTAAAATTTATATATTTTAATTGGTGAAGAAATCCAAGCAGAATACATAAAGAAACTGAAAGATATTTTTTAAACTTTCAAAAAGAAAACTCGGAAAAACAAGTCAATAACCTCAAAACTAAAACTAATGAGTTGAAGGCAGAAATTGAAGTCTTTAAGCAAGTAACTAAGAGATATTCAGAAAGCGAGGAACACAATAACTGAGATAAAGAGTGCTATATAAAGATATGGAAGTATACTTGACCAAGTGGACAAACAAATTAGTGATTAGAAGATAGAAATGTAGAAATAAACGAAGATAAAGTATTTAAATATTTAAAAACATTGAACAAAACCTCTAGAACTATACAGTGCAATTAAGAAAGGCAATATAAGAATAACTAGTTTCCTATAAGGTGAAGAAAGGAAAGAAACAGGAATAACAGCTGAAAAATTCCCAAAACCTGGAAAAGGAACTGACTATACAAGTAAAAAGAGTCAAGGAATACAGAAACCTATGCAAAGAATCATAATGGTGAGACTATTCAAAAATCTGAGACAAAAAAATAACAAACATACACTTAAATTAGCTAGAAAAAGAAGAAATGGGAAACAAAAGATCAGTAGAAATAATGAAGTAATAAGAATTAGATTAGAAATAAACAGATGATGAAGCAACTATTAGAATATTTAATAAAGCCAAGAGCTTGCTCTTTGAAAGATAGACACTATTAGCCAGATTCAAAATGAAGACAAAAACCACAAATAATTAATAGCAGAAATGTATAAAAGAAGTTAGCATAGATACTATAGAAATAAAATGATCATAACACTGTATTAGAAATGAACATCTCTATAGCAACAATTTGGATAACCTGGAAAGAAACAGACAAATTTTGAATAATATGCAACATTCCAAGACCAATTCAGGAAGAAACAGAAAGCTTAAGTAGACTAATCAGGAACACAGAAATTGAAACAATAATAATAATAAAAAAATTCCCCCAAACAAGTCTAGGAACCAGATAGTTTTACAAATTCTATCCAACTTTCAAAGATTTAATACCATCCTTCTAAAACATTTATGAACACGTGGAGAAGGCAAGTTTTCCCTTTTTATAATGCTATCACCCTAATGCCAAAACCAGGCAAGGATAGATCATATGGGCCTAACAGACACACACAAAAAAGAATTCTTCTCAAGTGTACATGAAAAATCAATTTTGTTTATTTTTCAAAGAATCAGATCTTGAATTCATTGACCTTTTGGATCTTTTTTGGTTTTTAATTTAATTAAATTCTGCTCTAATTTTTATTTCCTTTTTTTCTGCTGATTGTTGGTTTCACTTGTTCTTTTCTTGCTAGTTCCTCCAGGTGTTTGTTTAGATATTTAAGTTAGGATCTCTTGGTTTTTGATGTGCTCTTGTATGGCAATAAACTTTCCTCTCAGAACTATTTTTGCTACATCCCACCTGTTCATCTCTTCATTTTTGTTTACAAATGAGTCCTAATTTCATCAATAATCCAGAATTTATTCAGATTCACATTCATGTGTCACTTCTTTGTGGTTCTTTCAGTTTTGTTATTTTGGTTCCTTTCAACTTTCATCCCCTTGTGAATTTTCACCACCATCCATAATTTCAGTCTTACTGATTTTACTAAGATCTCTTTTGTGTCACAGAATATGGTGGGGTTGGGGGTGTCAGAGGGGAGGAAAGGAAGTAGGAAACAAGGCAGTGGCAAAGAACACTAGAACTCTGGTGGTGAGTGCAATGTGAAATAAAGACATAATTAAAAAATTCTAAAATAAATATCACAATTTAAACAAAAAAGTATATTTAATGTGGGATAAGAACTCATATCAATATTGGTTGATAGTACAGATACCTTTTACATTTACTTACATGGTATGTAGGAAATCATAGTTGCCTTTTATTCCTAAGAAATAAATGGATTTTATTTGTATATGCTATATAAAAAAAAATCCAAGAGAGAATTAAAATTCCTTCTTCCTAAGGAAGCCAGAAATAATTTCAACATTTTCTTTGAGTGGCCATTGCTGGAACATGAGACCAGAGATCACGTTTTGCAGTTGTTACATCGCACCACATTGCCTAAAATGTGACGAGTGAAATAATAGTGATGCTTCAGTGCGTCAAGTCTTTGTATGTGAAGTGGTAGAAAAATAAAAGATGTGGAATGATTTTATCTTTTGATAATAATGAGAATAAGCAGCAGTCTAACTTCTAAAGAAATGTATATACACTTTACTGATTACTTTCTTGCCTGACGAATTTGTGAACTTAGCTTTATCCCCCACTCTTCTCAATTAACTGGGGTTCTTTTTTAAATACTTCCATTTTTAGCATCCATTGTGTTGTAGATCTAAACCTTAAATATGTCATATGCCATCTAACAAAAAGCAAATTGTTATTTCAAAATTTGATATTATAAAGTTAATGTTCACATAATAGAATACCGCTATGTCAATTTGTTAACCTTAGTCTCAGAAATTTTTCATCTCATCATGTAGTTGGAAAGATAATAATAAACACTTCCTTTTATTATCTAAAAATGGCATTCAAAATATGTTTTCTTTGTGAAATTAATATTGCAATAATGAATTATAAAACAATTAAATGCAGATAAAAGAACATTGAAAATATGCATTTGTATATATTTAGCTTAATTCTTTCCAGAGTTTTGTAGTAGTTGTTATGGTTTAGTTATTTGATGTCAACATATTATCTAGATAAAATCTTGCTTGACTATATTTTTATAGTAGAGAATTGAGAAAGGAATGCAGAAGGAAACCAAGCCTGTCATAATGTAGCAAATGAAGATATAAAAATTAAGTGGACAAAAAGCATTGTTATACTGTTAAAAATAAACTGGTCATGGAATTAATTAATGGGTTATTTCCTAAGCTATGCCGCCTCCCTCCCCAACAAGAGATTCTATTTATTAAGTAAGTAATAAGTCAATACACTATGCTTTTTTATATTTTAATATAAGCTGCTTCATTAGTTTTCAAAGTCATTTTTCTTTCTTTTACAAATAAGGAAACAGAATTAGGAAGATTAAGTAATTGTGAAAGGTAGCAATGCTAGTGAATTCATGGCTGACATTAGGGCTTGGTAGTCTGATTCTAAGTCCGTGTTTTCTCTGTCAGCTAACTTACTTCAGATTCAATTATCTTCATATATAAAATAAGAAATTAATCAGATAATACTTTTACCCATGTAACCAGATTCCACAAATGTATGATCAAAAGCTTAGTTCAAAAGTATGTGTATATGACATTAGCAGAATGAGTCCAACAGAAAAATATGTTTTTCATGTGTTTCTGTGGCAGTCTCCCATTTCCTAGAATCCTCAACACCAAAATATTTTATCTATACCAGTTTTACTCATTTGAGAAAAAATGTATAACATTCATTGCTAATTCTCAAAAATGATGTTGTATATCTTTTCACTAAACCAGAAAATATACCTTCCTCTCACTAGCTTGACTCATATTTCTTTTACTAATTCAATATGGGGTTCATAGAACAATGATTTTTATGACTATTAATTCACAACCTGTCTTCACAGTTTTCAAGTGGAACTCCCTTTACTGTGAACAGAGTTTCATATTAAAATCTATAATAGGATACGATCCATGACTTTGTGCCTTGAGATTTCATCAGTGGGATTATAACTCCATAATTCATGGTTAACTGTTTGTAACTTCCGTACTTGAATAGTATAAATTCAAAGCATGTTTGTAAAGTATGGAGCTGCAAATACTTTTAAGTGATTTTTTTGTACTGACATTATAGGTTGTTTCCTTTAATGGGATTTTTTCACTCCAATTTCCTGAATTAAAAGTGAAATGAAAATAGTGGAAAATGTAAGTATAATTTCCTTAGATACATTTCTAGAGAAGCTTATGGAATTACTTATAAATATTATTTGAGGTACTCATCATGGCCTATCACATTAACTCTTAAATTTTACCACCATCTGTTGAAGCATATTCCTCTTAATTTTTACTGTTTTTAACAAACTTTATTCTTTAAGTTCAATAATTTAATAAAAGAGCATAAATGATTTTTAGTCAGTTTATACTTCATTTGAATATATTCTTAATACTTTGAGGGCTTTCATTTAATGATGTCTTCAATAAATCAGTCAATTGTTTATTGAGAATTAGATGACACATACCATTCTAAGCAATGAGCTACAATGTCCCCTTACTCGTGAGGGAGGATACAGAGTGAAACATGGTTATCATAACTAGGTCAGGCAGAGTTTCTCTAGGATGGTGAAATTGGATTAAAATTGGAATGTTCATAAGCATGAATAAGAGAATTCCATGTGGAAAGAAAAAAAAAGCAAAGACACTCTGACAGAAATTAGCTTGGTATGTTCAAAGAGCAGAAAGAACTCCAGTGTAAATACAAGATAAATAAAAAAGTCTTGAAAGATAATATTAAACAGATATACAAGAACTAAATATTAGGATATTGTGAACCATGATAAGGAGTCTGAATGCGATTATAAATATAAACAGAGTTTTTTAAGCAAGAAAGTGATTTGATTCAACTTATTTTTAAGGATTATTTTGTTAATTCTACAAAGAATGCATTGTCGGGGACATATGGAGATGTGTAAATACAGGGTGGTGATTTCAGATTTATTTATGGATTATTTATTTATAATGGATAAGTGTGTTTCTTCACCATAAAGAGGGAGAGAATACATACTTATGATATGTCTTAGAAATCAAGTCAAGCAGATTCACTGATTAAGATTCAAGGATGGAAAACAGATTAATCGAAGGACCTCTCCTGGATTTTTTTATGAAATCCCATTTACCATCTTGAGGAAGACCAGAAACCGGGTACACTTAAAGATTTGGAATGTTGGATGAGGTGAATTGAATGTCTTATGTTCAATATGTTAAATCTGAAGTCACTACTGTTCAGCCAAATGAGGTATGTAGAGGGCAGTTGGATATTTGAGTTTGAACCTCAAGGTAGGCAAAGAGATGGATGAAGATAATTATGAATCAGCTAAATATAGATAATTTTTAAATTCATGATCACAAGGAAATTACAGAGTGAAGAAAAATTTTATTAAATGCACTATGATTTAATCTAATATTTAAAGGCCAATCATCAGAGAAGAACTCAGGAAAGAACTATAGAAGTGTCAATGACATTCTGGAAAAATCAAAGACATATTTTGTGAAATTCAAGAGTGGAAAATGTTTCAAGAAATAATTAGCCACCTTTGTTGAGATCTTAAATAATGTTAGCAAAGAGAAGTGACTAGTTATTTTGACAACACAAAGATTGTTGATGGAGTTAAAGCACATTTCAAGAATATATTTGATAAAAAGGGGGTGTAATAAATATTATTGTGAAAAATTGGATGTTCATGGGGATAGAGTGGCAAGACTAAATTTACTAAAGATGAATTTCTTCTACTTCATAAATCATTGCCTATAGAGAGGTTAAAATTTTTTTTTTCTATTCTCCATAACTGGATTAAGTCCTTGGCATTGTTTTCATAAACTCCAATGATTTTTATGACTCAGTAATAAATTGGTAGTCTAAATATTTAAGCAAAAAATGAAAAGCATCCAGTAGAGTGACTCGCTGAATGCTATTTTAGTCAGTTACAAATGTTTATCTTTTAATCTATCTTTCTATACAGTGATGCCCCTTGAAGTTTTTATCTTTCGATTCCTACAAAAACATAAAGGGTAAGTAACAAATGGCAATTATATTATTACTAAGTTTAAATTTTTATTATGTTACAAGAGTATATGCTTTAGTGGAAGACTTCTGTTAAATATTGGAAAGAATTCCCAGTTACCATTTAATATCTACTAATGTCAAAATTGAATACAGAATAGTACATTATATATGACAAGTTCTGTGTATACAATCTGAACATCATGCATATTGTAACTTCACATTTTTTCTTGTCAAGAATAAGAAAAAATAAGTCATGTTTTGTCATCCTCAAAAAATCCATAAGATAGAAAGCAAATAATATTCTTTTATTTTAGCATAATGAAAAGCAAAATAACTCAAAATTCTTTATAAATGCTCAACATTTATACAGCATCTTGAATATATATCAAGTGACTGAAAATTGCCCATGGAAATTAAACAAGATGAAAAGGATATGCAAGCACATATGTACATAATAAAGGCAAACTAAAAAAGGTTTATATATACCTATAAAATAAGATAATAATAAACTTAGAATTTTATAAAACATTTAATGCTTTTTACATAGGATTTTAGTGTCTACTTTTAATTTAAAATGTTGTATAATATAGTTAATTATCCTTCTTTAATAGCAAGTATTATTTATAATGATAAAGAGAAAAGAAATTTCTAGCTAAGCACTCTAAAAATTAATCATCATTTAAAAAGTTACCCCAAACCACAAGAAAACATTTTTCTTTATCCAGGTTGGCACAACATTGATGGCAAATATTTTATTTGTCAAAATTATAAAATTTCAGATTGATATTAAGTAATTGCATGTGTTTAATGTGGCAATATTTTAAAGATTTATTTAGTACTTTGCAAATGGTTTTAAAAGGAGAAGTTGACCTAATTCCTGTCTAAAGAGAAAGTGCCAGTACACTATTAATAAAGTAATACTAAAAACAACAAAATTTAATAAGCAACATACAAAATATGCTTTCACAATGTTATGCTTTAGCAAGAAAATTTTACATTTCCATGGTGTTTAGGCAGTCTTTTACCTATTCATGACAATTTTATATGATTTCATAATTAAAAACCTGTGACACTAAACCACAACTGTGGTGACAGCCACAGTTGTCACCTTTATTACAAATCCTTTTAACAGCAAAAATTTAAATCATCGTGAAAATACACTTGTATGTTCAAGTCCTTAAAATATTTTACCATAAATGGCTATTGTGCTGTGGCTTCTGAAAGAATAAGAATAAGAAATGCTTTATGCATTACAACAAATACATATATATAAAATCTCTATAGTAAATAAAATTATGAATGATGAAAATGAATCTGAAAAAAATAAATCTGTGTATTGGTCTGGAATTGTAGAATTCTTTTACTTGTGTGTTGTCAGCGCTCATCATGATTGTTGAAGCTTTAGAGCCAGTCCTATATGGAGGCCTGAAAGTTTAGCCTGCTATGTTGGATTTGGGTTAGGTAATACAGAGGTTTCTCTGAGAGTTACAGGCATGAACTATAAGGCACTAGGCAAGAGACTCAAGAATTGTAGGTTTCGGCCGCCACAGTCCCAACAGAGGGGGTGGGGGGAGAGAGAGAGAATTGGGAAACGCTCATAACAAAGCACAATCCCCTGTGAAAATACTTCAGTCCTCTAGAGGCATGGCAATCCCAGCAGGGGATAGAAAAATAAGCTCTGTAGCCAGGGAGCGGCAGCTCTAGTGGGTAGCAAAGCTGTTCAGAGGTAGCTTTGGATGGGAGAAAGTGCTGTTCCATGGAGTCCTTCAAATATCTTCCTTAAAAGATCTGAAGCATAGAATGTTCCTTGCTGAGAACCATTCAACTACCCACACCAGTGCTGCAGACCTGGTTGCTACGCAGCCCAGAGAGGCAGCTGTGAGCACTAGCACACCCGCATCAATGCTAGTGGCAGGTGTTTCTCCACGGGGACTTCACGAATTGGAAGTGCCCTTACCACTCAGAGGCAGCAATCTTGGTTCACAAGAAGCTAACTCTTTTTCCACCGCACCCTGAGGTTTTCATTTAATGACTGAAAGTGTGTTCCTAGATATGGGGACACCTACTGAGAAGTTAGAATTTTAAGCCTTTGGAGGATTTTCGTATCACTGCACTCTCCCGCTGACCCTAAGGTGTATCAACAAGATGGCATGACACCAAGACAATTTATATCGAGTTGTACACAACCACAAGGCCTTTATATCAGAGTAGCCTAATTCATAGAAATAAGCACAGAATGCCAAAGAGAACAAAGAGAGACATATACGTGAAATGATGGGACAGAATAAAATCCCTGAGGAAAATACGAATGCAACAGAATTTAGTAAGCTGTCCAACAAACAAAAATCTTTTAAACAACTGTTGTAATGGTACTCATGGAGATCAGGAGAACAATGGAGACACAAAAAGACAACATCAACAAAGATAATCTGTAAAACAGCTCCAAAAGAATTCAGGGGCTGAAATAATAGCTGAGCTAAAGAACGCAATAAAGGTACTCAACAGTAAACTAGGGGACGCCTCCTCTCAACTCAGTAGCTACCCGATAATGTAGTGGAATGCAATGAAGCAGATCAGCAAAGAAAAAAAAATATAGCTAGATATGAGACTTATGGGATAACATCAAGAAATATCTTATTTGTATCAAGGGTTCTCAGAAGGAGAAAAGAGAAATGGTCAGAAAATGTATTGAAGATATAATATAGAGAGACTTTCCCTAGGAAAATAGAATTAGGAAATAGAAATCCAGACAAAGGTCGAAGAGTTCTAAACAAAAGAAACCTATATAGACATAGACCAAGACACATTGTAATTAAAATGCAAAATAGAGAATCTTAAAAGCAACTAGAGAGAAATGTGTTACATACAACCATCACAAAACTGTCAGTGAATTTCTCAACAGAAACTTATAGACAGAAAATATAAACTGTGGGGAGGAGAGTAAAAAAATGCACTATTAAAATGAGCTTGATTGACATATTTTCAAATTAAAGCAGGTTATAAGCACAGAAACTTTTATGTAAACCCCAAGGTAACTGCGAAACATAAATCCATAGAAAAAAACAAGGAAGAAAATGAAAAGGGAACTTAACACAATGAAAGTGCTTTTAAGGTACATAAGAGAGTAAGAGAACAAAGTACTGTCTGCAACAATACCCACAAAACAAAGAAAGTGGAAATAAACAGTGACATATAATCACCTTAAATGTTAATGGATTGAACTCAATAAACAAAAGCATAAAGTAGTTGAATGGTTTGAAAAACCCAATTCTTTGCTATATACAGAGAACTCATCTATTTCTGAAAGATAAATATAAGCTCAAAGTTTACAGTTGAAAGAAGATCCTGTAATCAAATGGTAACCTGAAAAAAAAAAAAAAACAAAAAAAAACTAGAGACAGCCCATATTTAGATCAGATAAAATAGACTTTCAACTAAAGAAGTTAACAAGACAGGGATGGACATTACAAAATGATGAAGGGGTCAATTCAGCAGGAGGATAAGCTTATTATACACATCCAGTAAATGAAGAAACCTCAAAATACATAAAGAAATTAGCAGAACTAAACAGTTAGTGACAGCGATTCAATAGTAGTAGAAGACTTCAACATTCCACTTACAATAATGGACAGATTAATCAGGTAGAGAAATAACAGGGAAAAAGTAGTTTAAATGACAAGTTAAAACAGGTGGGTTTAATAGTCTTTTGTCAAGCACTTCACTCAACAAATGCAGAATTCACCTCTTTTTTTTTTTTTTTTTCAAGTACTCCTGAAGCTATCTCACAGATAGGTCATATGATGGGCAGCAAAGTTGTCTCTGTAAATTTACAATGATTGGCCCTGTACCAAGTATCTTTTCTGATCAGAATGGCATAAAAGTAGAAATCAACCACAAGAAAAGCTGGAAATTATCAAAATATGTGAAGGTTAAATGGCATGCTTTTGAATGACTTTTTGGTAAAAGAGGAAATCAAAGGAGAAATTAAAAAGTACTTGAAGACAAATTAGAATGGAAACATGTGGTCAGAAATTATGAGATGTAGCAAAAGCTGTTAAGAGGGAATTTCACAGAAATTCAGGTCTATCTCATGAAACAAGAAAAATCAGAATCTAATCCCATACTTTGCACCTAGAAAAGGAACAAATGAAGTCAAAAGTCAAACAAATGGGATTACATCACGCAAATAAACCTTCTACACAGCAAAAGAAACTATCAACAAAATGAGGAACATCCTACTAACTGCAAAAAGTTAATCCACACACCATACAACTGATAAGGTCTTAATATTCAAAACATATAAACAATTTATACAGCTCAGCTGCAGAAAAGCAACTCAATCAAAAAGTGGGCAGAAAAATTAAGTAGACATATCTCCAAAGAAGACATATGAATGTCCAATAGTCATGAAACAAAAAAGATTTTTCCCTCACTTATCATCGAAATGCAAATCAAAACAACCATGTGAAATCACCTCATGCCTGTGACAATGACTGTTATCCAAAAGTCTGTAAATAGCAAATGCTTGACAAGGATAAGGAGAAAAGGCTACCCTATTAAATTTTTTTTTTGGTGGGAATGCAAATTGGTACAACCTTTTTGGAAAGCAGTATGGAAATTCCTCAAAAAATTGGGAATAGAAAGTCCTCATGATCCTATCAACTCATCTGGGTATTTATCCCAAAGTCCCCAAAACACTAATTCACAGAGATTTATTCATGTCATATTTAATTATTTGCAATAGTCAAAAATTGGAAACTGCCTAAGTAGCAATTATCAGATGTGTCTATATGTATATATGTGTCTATATGTATATATGTATGTATACACACAATTGGATAATAGTCATTTCTGTGTAAAATTCTGTCATTTATGACAAAATGGATAAAACTAGATTGTGTTAAGTGAAATAAATCAGAAAAAGAAAACAAATACCAATGAGGAATATAAAGGAACACAGGAAAGAAACAGACAAAACAGTAATCATCTCTTGAACATTGATAGTAGAACTGAGGTTGCCAGCAGGGAAAGACATAGGGACAAGTCATGGTGGGTGTCCAACGGACAGTGGTAGAGGACTTCTGGTAATCCGCTGGTGAGTGCAGTGTTTTGTCATATTTGATGAATGGTGAAGCTTCACATATAAGCTTATATTATTTTGTACATCAAAGTTACCTCAGTAAATATTAAAATTAAAAAATATGAATTATGCAAAAGATGTCTATTTTTATCAAGCTGTTATCAAAAACTTTTATTAAATACATTCTTGAATATGCATCTCCTATATTGAACTAAGAGGATGATGAATTAAATAAAATTTGTACATTAACTTATGTAATATCTAGTATTTATCCTGAAATGATTGCCTGGTAAATTGTTCTCTTGTCTGCTTTAAGATATTGTTTCAAGACTTTACTGACTATCACCTACTTACATATTACCTACCTGAATATTTTCAAGCTCTACAAAAATAATGGTAGATGGATATTTGTGCTGAAGATGGCATTGCTGTAGCTCTTATCTCCTGTATTGGAAAATCAGTATATAATGAATTATATTATTAGTCGTTATTAATCATATTTTATTGCTCTTCTATAGGTCACTTTTCTGCAATAATTTCAAAGTCACTGCTTTTCTAAGTAGAGCTTTTGTCTGGATTAGAAAAAGACTTTTAAATCTTTAGGCAACCATATTTCAAGTACATCAAACTACAGTTTCTTTTTTATATGTTCAAAGTATTGTCAACTCACAAGACCTAATTTTGAAGACCTTATAATGTGTCACTAGCTAATTTCTCTTTTGTTCAAAGAAGACCTTTTAAAAAAATAAGTAGTATTGTTTAATTTCAGTTAGAAATATCTGTCAAGAAGAATATTTCTAGAAATTCACGGTTTCCTTTTGTAAAAGCTTTTTATTGCATCTGTTAGAAAAAAATCATTGTGTATCAAAATATTTACCTTATAAATTGGAAAGAATTATTAGCAGAATTTCCACTTTAAAATATTAATACCTTTGTGAAGAAATTGATATTTTCAAATTTCATGTGACAAGCTAGTGATACATCTTCAGTAAGAACCAATGTTTGCAAATCACTTACAGAGCTCATCATGCCATGCTACTCAGTTGTTCCTGAAGTGTTTCCTTTTACAATCACACATCAAAAATAAGTTGTAAGAAAGGTATTTTTCTTTGGACCAGAAATGTCTACAATTATAAAATCCCTTTGCTTCCTAACCGCAGTGGCCATGAGATTTATGGGATTCATTGGAAGGGGTGTTGCACTTTAGAACATTGCAATACTCTGTCAGCACTAAAAAATTAATGATACAAAAAAATCTGCAAGATAGAAAGTAATGGAAACAGTCCATTGTTCAATAATCACTCTGGTATTTAGTATTTCAAGATGAGTAAGATTGTTTCTAATGTATTATTCTACTAAAATGAAAGATGCTTTTTCAAAAAAAGAACCTGAAAGTTTTCTTTAATAAGAAATTGAAAAAAGATCTTATTATTTTCTAAGTAGATTAAGTAATAGTAATGAGAGTTTCCCCTTAAATTGATATGCTGCAAAATGTAATAAAAATAGCAGCTTTAAAACTATGGCATTTGAACGGTTAATTACTTAATAGATGTGTGTAGCTCTGTTAAGAGACTTGGGGAGAAAAATAATTCAACATAATATCTAATTTCCTTAAATCACAAAGTCTCCTAGCAATGTCAAAAAATATTGATGACTATGTATCAAAAAATACTACCACATTATTAAATATCTCATTTATGTTTCATGCAAAGTTCTTAAAAACAGAGACTGATTTACTACTATTTCAGAGGATTGAAAAAATGAAAAATTCCCAAAAGTTTAAGAAATTACATAATATTTTTCTGAACATCAGTGATAAAGAAGTATTTCTGTGAACAAGAAGTCTAAAAGACAGGAAAGACAAATAGATTTCCTGAACTCTGAGACAGCAATTTAATTAGAAGAAATCTGTTCACAGTAAAAGATAAGATGCAGACAATGTATTTTCCACAATGACCAGTGAATAGGCCTATAAATAGCTCTCATAAATAACTGAAAATATTCTATTTGTAATCAAGTTTTATATGTGATTGTGTAATGAAAACTCATAATAGGTTTTCGATAATTTTTGGAAAGAAAATGACTTCATTAGAATTCATAGCATAAATGTCGTTTCAGTTCATTTATTCTGCAAATATTTTATTCATCACCTACTATATTCCAGTTACTATTCTAGACTTCGAGGATCCAAATTAAAACAAACAAACAAACAAATACAAGATCCTTCATAGAATTCACATATGGTGGGAGTATGGAGAGAAGACAACACTCAAGTGAGCAAATAGAACTGACTTCAGGCAATTGCAAGGGTAAAGTCAATGGGGATATGATTGGGAGAAAGAGTAATAATATGGAGTGAATGTGGGGCTTTTTTCTTCATTTCGATGAGCAAAAAGCTCTCTAAATATGATGCTGAAGGGGAGTTCTAAATTCTGAGTAAGAACCAAATGTGTAGTTAAATCTATAGAAGAGCTATGATGCTGAATGAGACTCAAGTATAAAGATGCTGGGGTAGGAAACAATTTGGGTTTCATAAATGTTATTTATTTTCATTGCAAACATTTACTATGTTGGTGCTCATACTGTGTGACACAGAGTTAATATTGTAGGTGTGAAAGCTCAGATTCTTTCATCTACTGTAATCTTGAGTAATTTATTTCTCTAAGATCAATATAATGCAATTTTAAAAATAACAATTTATATTATCCAAATGTACTTAAGATTGAAGCATTTTTCACTTTGGCAAAATTAAGTGGTACTGTTGTCTTCAAAAGACCATTAGAGAGAAAGCACAGATTTGTGTCACTCATCTAATACAACATTCTAATAGTCATTGAAAAATATCAGGAGTATGAACTCATTTTAAACCTGAGTTTTAAATTATTTTTCACACAAAAATTTTCATAAGTGTTTTATAGAAAAAAACTTTTGTGCATTAAAAGACATTATCAAGAGTGAAAAGACAAGCCACAGAATGTGAGAAAATATTTGCAAATCATTTATCTATTGAAGGGTTATAATTTATGACATAAAAAGAATTCCTATAATTCACAACAATAACAAAATCAAACAATCTGATTTTAAAATGAACAAAGGACTTGACTAGAAATTTCTCCAAAGAAAATATACAGATGGCCGATAGGCACATGAAATGTGCTCAATATCACATATCATTAGAGAAATACAATTCAAAATCCATAATCATGTGCAACTTAACATGCATTAAGAAGTTTATTAAAATACACAGAAAATAACAATTATGAGGCTATGGAAGTATTGGAGTCATTGTGCATTGTTGGTGGGAATGAGAACTGATGAGTCACTATAAAAATACTGTGGAGGTTCCTAAAAAATTTATGCATAGAATTTTCATATAGTGCAGTGTTTCTGCTTATGGGCATATACCCAAAAGAATTTAAAACAGGGACTTCATTAGATGTTTATAATGACATTATTTACAATAATAAAAAGACAAGCAAAGCCCATTAACAGATGAATGGATTAGAAATTATAGAAAGTACATACAGTAGAATATTATTCAACCTTAATCTATAACATAGAAAAATCTTGAAGATATGAAATAAATCAGTCACAAATATATAAATACTATATAATTCCACGTAACGTGATTCTTAGAGTAGTCTTCATAAAGACAGTTAGAATGGTATTTTCAGGAGCTGAGGGAGGGAGCATTTGGGAAAACTAAAAAAGTTCTAGAGATGTATGGTGGTGGTGATTGCACAGCTATGTGGATGTATTTAACGTCACTTTGCAATTAAAATGGTAAATTTTGTTTTATATAAAAATTACAAGTTAAAATAAGAAAGTAAATTAGAAGGCATACAATGTTATTAACTGTTGGGTTGACACCCTTATGTAATGTAAAGAAACCCTCTGCTAAACATGAAATTCTCAAGAAAGCATTTTAAAATGTATACTTCATGTCTTTAATAATGCTAAATATTTCAAAATTTCTAGAATTGTGTCTTATTAAAACAAAAATCCTACTTCTCCAACCTTGTTAACAAGTCTGCCACAAATTTTTCTCAAATTTTATTAATTGTATTTATTAATTTATTAATTGAATGATAAAGTTTAAGAAAGTTTTTAGAATAACTCTTTAATGTTATATTCTGGGTAAAAGTATTGAGATAGATGGGTAGATGGTAGATAGATGATAGATAAATATGAAATCATTTAAACATACAAAAATAGAAATGCTATGTATATATAGCTCTAATAAGAGTATAAATTGTTGGATATAACATGTAACAAAGTTAAACACAATTTTATATATAAAATATTCTAATATGGGAGAATCTTATCTCATTGTTTATTAAGAAAGTGATTTTTCCCTGGAGTCAATGTTTCATCAAAAAAGAGAGCAAATTTTATATAATGTCATTTCATATTTAAAAACAATTTTTTTTACTAATGCCATGGTTAATTCCAAAACACTGCCTTAATTAAATGTTTTATTAACTAATGTAGCACACCTTTGTTGAGAATAAAATAAGTTATGTCCACCATCTTACTAAGTTACAAAAGTTTAAAGACAAATGATATACTTAAAACAAGGATGTATACAATGGGAAAGGGAAAACTATACTAGGGTTCCTGGAAAGTGTCTTCTAGGCATCACTTTGCCTCAAAAATCACCTACATTTAGCCTAAACCTACAAAAGATCATGAAACACCATTCATTGTCATAGAAGAAATTCCTGAACAAATGAAATTCACAAGTACTTGGAAGTCAATATACCAGGGAGTACCTCTCATTATTTCTGCTACATTTAAATTATTGTAGTAGAAAATAAAAAGAACTAGTGATTTCAAGACAATGGAAGTAACTCTATAATTGTATGGAAGAATTTGCATTTTAGTATATTCTGTATTTTAATTTGCATAAGCCAACCCTCTTTGCCTAGACCCATACAAGATGACCATCACTGGAAAAGTAAACCCTATTGTTTCTAAAAACTCACGTTTTCAGAAGCATAAAATTCTTAGACTCAACACTGTTCACTAATCTGTTTTGTTAATCCCCAAGTCAGAGTCCCTTCTATTTTCCACATTTCCTTGTGTCTCTCAAAATTCCATCTCCCTTTCCACACTTCTAACTTGTGACTGATGATTTTGCTTTGTAATTCACTAACAAACTAGAGTACATAAAATTTTCAACTATAGCAATACACTTGTATTTATGCCTTCACTCTCCCTTCACTGCTGACCCTGCTTTTGTAGAAGGCCTGTACTTCCTCTCGTGCATAGATTCCAGACCCAAGGACTTCCTGAAACATTTGTTTTGCAATTCTCTTCCCCCTCATATTATCAGTCTTCCAATATCATCTGATTTTTTCATATGAAAAAACAAAATAAATTATTTCAATTACCTAAAAATTCATTTCCTTGAATCCATTTCCCTCTGTAACTACTGCATTTTAACTATCCTTTATAGTGAAATAACTCAAAAGACTACATTAGGCTCATTGTTTTCTATTTCTCACCTGTTTTCTCTATACCATTCTAATCATACTTTTGTCCCTTTCTGAAACACGTCTTCAAATGAAAACCTTTCAAAATTCTGTGATAAAAGTTTAGTTCTTATAATATTAAATAATCAGCAGAATGACACTATTATTTCTTTTGTTTTTTTCATAATCTGAAATTACTAGTTTGGTTATTTATTTATTTTTATACCAAAGATATACATTCAAAAATTAATAAAGAAAATCAGTGATCCGCCCTCCGTATTTTGTCTCCTGATGACCAATATTAAAAAAACTGTTGTTGGACTTGCTAACTTCACTAGAAAATTCTACCAAAGATTCAAAGAATATCTAATGCCTATCCCTGTTAAATGCTTGCACAAAATCATAGGAAAGAAAACTCATAAATACATTCTACATAGCTAATATCACTCTGATTCCAAAGGCAAACAAAGATAGAACCAAAAAAAAAAAAAAAACCAACACAGACAAATATCTCTGATGACTATAGATGCACACGTTGCCAACAATCCTTGAATGAAATGAAAATTGAAGATAGATTAATAGTTGAAATACTTTGACTTTATTCAACATTGAATATATATATATGAAATTAAAGGACAGTATAGAGATGAAAAGTTGCTATGAATTGCTACTATGTTAGTCTGTATAAATAAGTCATACAACTATATGGTAGGAAGAAAGTAGGAAATCTGATTAAAAAATACAATAATCCACAGTATTGAATCCTAGGCAATAGGTAGAAGATAAAATAGATCACTTAAGTCTGACAAATCAAATAGTAGAATATTAAATATATTGAAAGATAAACACTAAGTAAGATAATCTCATTGAATAAAATTGGCTGGTTCAGGAGAAAGGAAAGTAGAGAGAAAGAGAAACCAAGTTTATTTTGTTTTGCTAACAGTAGAGAATGAATAAACACTCTAAAACAGAGATAAAAATAAAACGTATGCTAATATAAATGTTGCCTCTAGAAAAAATGTCAATTGTGTCAAATATTAGAACTATATCATTATAAAAAGACCACATGTTTTAAAACTTAGCTACCGTAAAAGTACTATTTACATATAATCTGATTATAACAATAGTATAAACAAGAATGACTCACTTCAAAGGAAAATCCAGTTTGATGTTATAGACATGCAATTAAATAATTTGGTTAAGAGAGGCAAAACATAAACAGGTGAACAAAAACAAATGGACTACTTAAAAAGGAAGGGGAATTTGTGTTATCAGGCAAGCTATATTTCAGAGCAACACTGAATGAAACAAGCAAGTTATTTTTCATTATACTTCACAATAGCTGCAGCAGGCTTTCATATATATATATATATATATATATACATGCATGCATGTATGATATACAATTGTAAAGGGTAAATTATCTCAATGCAAATTTGAATGTTCAGAAGCATAAGAAGAAGAAAAAAATGCTAAGAGATGAATATAATAGTTGACAACAGAATTTTTTTAAACATTGGTAGCAATTATTATTTTGGAGATTACATTACAGGGATAGCATTAAATTTCTTTCATAGCAGCAGCTTTAACTTATTTCTAATGGTGACTTTTGTGTTTAGAATTCTGAGGGTGCATCCAAGTACATCAATGTTCTTGTCAAATAATACTATAATCAAGAAAATTATAAATTATCATTAGTCAGTTATCAAAATCTTTACTTATAAAAAATGAAGGAATAATATAGTTTAATTCTGTTTTATATGTATGTCTATGACTATAATGATGATAAGCATATTTATTATTGTATGTATAAATATGCAATCACAATAATAAATTTAGACTAATCAAAGTTCCTTTGAAAAGTTTTATTACATTATCATCTTGCATTTGGAAGTGATACAGTTTATGAATAAGTAAGTCATATGTGGCATATTTAGCAAAACTGCCTAATTCAATCTTGGTTTATAAATATATTGATTAACTCCTTTGAAAACTTCTATTCAGTTATATTCATTTACACATGTTGTCAGAGTTTATAGAGATGAATCATTCAATCCGGTTAAGAATAAAAAATCTGCTGTATAGTCATTGCTATTTAAATCTCAATTTACAAGCTTAGGAAGTGAGCACAGTACTTCTCTGCCTCAATCACTGTGCCCCTCCACAGTAGTAAGTGTAATGATAATTATATTATGAAGCCATAGGAAGATGAAAGTGAATAAATATTTTATACAGCTATAATAATGCTGCATATAAAAGATATAGTACATATATATAACATATAACAAGTGATGTATAAATGGTTGTGAATAAGATGTACACAAAAATGAGTCTTTGTCTCTACACAGATAATAGTGAGTCTTACTGTATTATATCAACACTTTCCTGTATATCAAAAAATTACATTCAACTTTCATAAAGGGAAAGTTATTTGCAAACTAAATAATTTCAGAAAAACATTTCTTTGATTGTTCATTATAGATAGAAATATTATAAAGTTTCAATTTTCCAATAACTAAAAATGACTGGGTGAAATATTTATATAAAAAATGTTTTATAAACTAGTGTTACTGAATTCCTGGAAGTGTTTTTATAATATATTTTAGCCGATGCATATGATATCTGTTAATTTGATCTTAGAATGGAATTAGCTCTCTTTATGGAAAAATATCTTTATTATGATTGAATAAATTGGGTTAAGAAATAATACAATTTTACATCTATTTGAAGTCACATATAATGGCCATAGAGTAATATTTTCCAATGTATTATTCAAGGCTGTGTGTATGAGTGTGTGTATGTGTGTGTGTGTGTATGTGTATGTAAAACCTGGATCTAGTTTCACTATTTTTATTCCTATTCAATGTCAGTGTATGTGACAGTAGTAGATTTGAATCACAAAAATAAAAGTATAAAGAAGAACAACACAGATGATACAAATAATTGGGTTTTTTTGGAGATAAAAGAAAATGATTAGGAAAAATAAACATATATACATACACATACATATATAGATAGATATAGATATAGATATATGAATGATGTAGAAATGTTACTATGACAAAGTCGTTCTTCCAGTATGTGGATTTCATTTTCTTGGGTGCTTTATTACATGTCATGGAAAGTCCCTGCCTTTAGTTCTAGAATGAACCATGTAAGCACCTGTTGTGATTTTGCCCACTTTCCATTACTAGACTCGAAATTTATTCAAAATTATCATTGTGTGACCATCATTCACATCCCGGCTTAGCTTACTGAACCTAAATTCTTTGATTCATCTTATACAAATAATGCTTAATTATTTTATTAATATCTAATTTACAATCAGAATCCCACTTTCCTATTTGGTTTCTCTTGTTTAATTAAATGATTTAATAACCCACACTGTGAAGCTTCTGCTTCACAATGTTTTCATAAAGAAACAATCCCTGGTTGTCAGTTGCACTAAGGAATATGGGGAAAACATTTCAAAAAAACCTCATCAGTGTTATTGGGAAGAGAAATATACATCAGGGAAACACCAGAGACCAATTAAAAGGCAACAAATCAGTAAACACATGGTTATGTGGTATAATCAATATGTATGAGTACCAGGAGAATAAAAAATTAGGAAAAATAAGTGTGGGATGTAATTAGGTCTAATTACATTCTATAACCATAGTCTGGTGGTGATTTAATGTTTATTGTTTGAGGTCAGAGTATATGGTTTACCTATTATTCATTCCATGCATTAAGGCCATCCTTGCAAAGGATTATCTTATTTGACTAGCATGTTTTATTAACATAATAACAAGCACTCCCTGTGACTAGTGTTTTATACAATTTTGAGTTTTGAGTAAATGCTTTTATATGCCCATGTTATACATTTTTTAAACATCAAAATAAAGATCATGTAAACATGAGACCATTATGGGAATCATAGATGAAAAACAGCACACTTTTATCTTCTCATTTTAATTTTGAACTAGAACAGCACAGATTGAAATGTATTTTCCCCATTGAGTATAAATTGCATTAGAGAGCCAAAAACTGATCATCATATAGGAAAATAACAATTTTAAATAGCTCTTTCCCTTTAGTAACATTTATTTTTGTCTAATAAAAACTAAAATAGACTTTCAGTCTATAGGACAAAATTAGTTACTATAAAAAGGAGGATGGGCAAATCAGGTAAAAAGATCAGCTATAATAAGATAAAAGATGAATTCAACTGCTAGTGGCAAACCTAATGTATTAGATACAGGAGTTGATTTGTGATGATGCACACTTTAAAAGTATATAATGTTATGATGCAAGGATCCTTCCATAAAATTTTAAAAATTGCATAAATAGATTTTAAGGAGAAAACAAAAAAAAATTAAAGTAAAACTCTTGCCCTTCCCTTCAAAAAACAGAAATCCACATAAGTCCAAAATATAGCATTCCACATATGAAAAAATGAAGAGATCATAAATGTACTTAATATTATACCTACTATAAGTACATATTTGCAACTTTAAAAACTACATGAGTACAGATAGAAATATCTGATTCTAAAAGCTTCATATTTTATTTAAACTACCAAAATTTATTGAAAAAATTATATTGATGAATACTAAATATTCCTAGGTCCTATTTAGTATAACAAAGAGGTATTAGGTAGCATTTTATACTATAATCCTGCACATATGCTTAGGCATATTTATTTATAACATATATTATACATATATAACATTTGTATAAATATGCTCTGAAATAAACTTGCTTGGTTAATAAGAAAGCAAATTAGGTGCATTTTTCTTTTTACTTCATCAAATATTTCTTTTAAAAGTGCAAAGCATTACACTACTTTTAACAATAGTTGCCTGTTTTTTATTTTCACCAAATATATTTTAAAATTTTACTTAGCTAAATAATGGTACCTAATATTGCTTATTTTGCCTTATATAATTATAATAAAATTTAACATCTTTTTAAGTTCCTTGTCCATTTGTATTTTGTATTTACTTGCCCATTTACTGTTTTCTGTTTTTATCCATTTATTCACATTCTTTTACATGTTAATGAATTTTGCCACTTAGTTTTCATGTTTTTCTCAAGTTCTTCTTAGGCTGACATTTTTGTAATTATTTTATTTAGAACATACTAGCATTAAGTAAGTAAATTTGGAAGATAGTGATTTATTTTTAGAATTAACATTTTTTTCTATGAAGTGCTATAATCATTTTCAATACTACTGCATTATGCATGTCAATGATAACAAGAGAATCCAACAAACAAATAATTATATTTACACTTAAACATTAAAAAGAGTCATAGAATTCAAGCTGTTACTATATTAAAGTTACAAGAGACCAGGACAAATTTACACAAATGACAAAAACCTGCCAGTTACTGAGTTTTACAAATTAGTGAACAGAGGCAGATGTAATTAAAAATGCCAAGTCCATAACACAAACTGTATTTTACTTATCTTGACAAATATAGTTCAGTACCAATTCTTTGATAATGTTTCAAGGTAGATTAGTACATTTCTTCTAACAAATTTTGTGAAAATAGTTTAGTGTGAGTGATAATGAGGTCTCACTCCAGTTCTCAGCTAATGATTTGCTGCTGAGAAATGGAAGAAGATTGCTGGATGTGCCATGGAAATTAAGGGGTTTACAAGCTATAGAAATGATACCTAACTAACAAGTTTCACTTAATGGGGGAGCTATTTTATCTTTTTGGAATAGGATTCAATTTCATGACTGTAATTTTAAATGCCTTTGGTAAAATTTGAGTGTCACTGTAACTGAAAATGAGAAATCGATGAATGAAACAGTTGTAAGAATTAAATATATCTATGACTGCAGAAAAAAATGTAACTCAGTAGACTAAGTATTTGTGTTTCCAAGGGCTATCTCACAAGATTTATATTCAACATTTGTTTTTAGGTTTTCTGTGAAATGAATCTTTGTCACTCCTTTGATTATATGTGCTTTAAGAATACTTGCTTAAGTTTTGAAACAATATGTTAGCAGCTTATAAAGAAAACATTATCAAGCAAATAAGTCAGTTTTACAATGAAGTATAGAATTGAACTTTTAATGGTGAACTTATTCTAGTATTTATATTAATTTATGATGTTGCACACCTGAAACAGTTAAACACAGTTTTAATGCAATGTTATGTCAATGAAACATTTTTTAATAAAAAATGTAAGAAAATAATTAAGCAAATGTAATTTTGGTTCACATTAGAGTTACAAGAAAACTAGTTTATAGAGTATTTAGTGTGGGCATTACCACATGATTGTGATGTGATTTTGCAAAACCACAGCTTGATCAGAAAGATGTTTTGCTGAGAGTGGAATTAGGATGGCAACTAACAATAGACCGACTAACAGCACACTTTACCCTACCTCCTACAACCCACATGTTTAAAATATATTCATCTACGTGTCAGTGGAAAATGGGGTTATGTAGGAATTTACTCTCAGTTTGACCAGGAGAGTTGTAATTTATTCTTGTTTTCCTAATGTCATTATAATAGCACTTCCTTTCACTCTCAAAAAATTTCCAATTGGAAAGATAAATTCACCCTGGAAACATGGCGATCAGGAAAATGATTCCACTGATACGATTTCAACCAGCGCCTTTTCTTTTCTCTGTCATTTTAATTAGGGCTGAAGAGATTTATCTACAACTTAATTCAAGCAAAAGGATTCAGAAATAGCAAAATTTCAGCAATAAATAGGGAATCTCTAACTCAATAAGAATTAATTTAAGAACATGTCTTTAAAACAGTCTGCATCCTTATGATTATTGCAGCATTATTTAAGATATTCTAGAATTGAAAACTTTAGTAACGATGAATAGATAAAAGAACACAGAAGATGTGATACATATGAATATTATTCAGCTGTAAAAAAAGATGTAATCCTGTCATTTGTACTAACATGAATGAACCTAGAGGAAATTATCCTTCGTGAAATAAACCATATGATTTTACTTGTA
The DNA here is from genome assembly GCA_004363575.1 of Solenodon paradoxus. NCBI lineage: Eukaryota > Metazoa > Chordata > Mammalia > Eulipotyphla > Solenodontidae > Solenodon > Solenodon paradoxus. The sequence goes on from RJWH01000571.1 coordinate 205,574, forward strand.
TGTTGTATAAGTTAACTAACTACACAAAAATAAACTTTTCAATAATAAGACCAAATTTGTGTTTAGCAGGAGGGAAGAGGGAAAATGGGCAAAAAGAGTCAACTATATGGTGACATGGACTTTTAGAGGTGCTCTTATTATAATATATACAAATGTTGATATATAATGATGCGCATCTGAAGCTTATAAAGTGCTACAGGCACTATTACTTCAATAAAAAATTACTTATAAGAAAGATAGTCCCTGAACATAAAAGTATTTTGGAATATTGAGATTTATTTAGGTTTAATTCAGGAAAAAAAATCAATAAATGATAGAGTTTAAAATATTCATTTTTTTACATTTTGAATGTTTTCTAATTCCTTTTAATATATTAATTGCCTATAGAATCATAATGTTTTGCTTAATGTTTTGCTTTGATTTCTTTTTGCAATCGAAGAAAACCAGATGATAGAAAATCAGAAGGAACCATTTTCCCTAGTTCTATCAAACATCCTGATTAATACAAAAAAAAAAGGGAAGATAAATAAATGCAGGGCTTTTAATCAGAACAGAAACTTTTTCACACTGTATAAATGCCTTTTCAAACATAAGTGGATCTATAGAAGAGCTGAAAACTTAAGTACCCATCAATAGATGAATGCATAAAGAAGACATGATATATATATATATATATGTATATATATAGAGAGAGATAAAGATATAAAGACTAAATCCTGTCATCTGAAAAAACATGAATAAACCTAAAGGGAAATTTTGACAAAGAGACTCTGGGAGTCCTTAGGTATCTATCTGGAAGAATTTAGCAAAGGTGATGAAAGAAATTGGTCATAATTAAAAAGATCAAGAAAAGATCAAGATATTTCAGAAATCACATGAGCAAAAACTTAGCATTAAAGCAATCTTTAAGGTCTTTCAAGATATTGAAAGGACAAAGGATAAAGTTCTGGAAGTAGATCCAGACTTAGAAAGGACTGTGACATCTCACAGGGCGTAGAAAAAGGTCAATTCACATTGTAATGTAAACAACAAGAAAGAGTTCAAATGACTATTGTTCAACTATAGACATTATTTTTGCAAAGATACAAAATTTAGTTCTCAGTACTCAATGTTTTAAGTTACAATATATGGAGTAAATGTTTACCATTATTTTCATTTTGTCATACATTTAAAACTAACATATTTTAAATTTTTACCCTCAAATAATTAAAGGTAATAGAATGAACATTAGCTTCCTATTTGCTATTAAGATTATTTTGCACTCCTTTAGCTTACACAGTAATTTTTATAAGCTTTTTATTTACCCCTCCACTTTGAGTCTTGATCCATTTCCATGACTTTCATAGACTGTGCCATAACTGTCTGAGCCACCTGAGCCATGGGATGAGGCGGGGGGCATACAACTATTTTAATGTGATTTGCTACCGTGCAAACTAAGAATTGTCTGATTTTTTCATTATTTGAAATAATAAAAGTAGTGTCAATATAAAATTCTAGTTTTTTAGAAATCATTTTCTTCATTCTTCGAGATTCTTAGAATAGGTTGCACATATAATGTTAAAACATAAAGCATGTAATAATAATATAAATCACAATTTTGTTTTTAAAATTATAATCAATGAACTTTAACCTTTAGTTTTGAGAAACTGAAAACCTGATGTGTTTTCTGAGATTCCAGAGGAATAAAAAAATCAGCATAGGCATTAGCAGTTATTGTTCTAACATCCTATTACAGTGGAATCTTGCAGAAGGTTTTAATATGTTTGTACAAATGAGCCACCTAATATAAAAGAGAAATCTACACAATATTCTAAGAATGGACTCAAAATGAAGCTAATTAGAAAAAAAAATTATTTTAAATGTGTTGCATATTTTAAAGAAAGAAATGTGCATATTAAATTCTTACTTTTTGTTAGCAATAAAATTGCATTGGATTTGCTTATGTATTTAATTCACATACTCAATTTCATATATATATATTTGAGTGTATATATTTTAATATATATCCAGAATATAAATTTTTCATTTTCAGCCTACTCAGTTCAAATATTTCTAGTTTTATACATAATCCCAAAATTTTCACAACTGAATAATGAAGGAGATTTAAAGACTATTAAACAAACATGGGGACTATGCATGATGATTACATGTATACTATAAAATCCATTGCCCCTAATTTCTGTAATTAGAAATTTCACAAAAATATTTATGTATATCTGATGATATTACAACATTTAAACTCTCTTAGGTCATTGCTGTATCTATAAGTTCATGAAAGAATGGATCTGAGAGAAGAGAACTGTTTTCAGTACTCATCACAATTGATGACTAATTGGGCATGTGGAAATGTTGTTCATTCATACATTCACTGTATTAGATGTCAGTAATTGCTACTTTTCCTATTTTTCTACACATGATCTTTCCATTTATTTCCTTTGATTTTTCTGCATTCCATACTTCGCTTCTCCTGACTTTTTCCCCTTCGCATTTAGTCTCTTCCATCACTCCAATTTTCCTCACTTACTCTTTGGTTTTTCTTATGAGTATATCATCAAAGAGAGATGATAACTCAGTTGCCTCCAGTGTCAGAGTTTGAATTATATTGATTAAAATGCCACAGTGTATTAGGAAAATACGACATTGAGGTGAAACTATTTTATAGTAGTTTGCCACTTGTGATAATCATGAACAAAATAATCATGAACAAAACATTAATGTACTTGATGTACTGAGAAGCAATTTAAGAAACTTAAAATCCAAGTTGATCAAAAGTCAACATAAAGAGCTTACTTTACAAATTATAACTGACTTAAATCTTCCTTCTTTTAATTTCACACTTCCTATCTCTTTGTTCTCATTCTTCCCATCAGCACACAAAACATGTTACAAGCATTACTTGTTTCTTGTTGGTTCTCAAAATTGTTTGCATGATCTAGAATCTCTGGGGCAGAGGTTAAATTCTGCAATGGCCTTGGGACTTTAAAGTTGGGCACTCTAAAGATTAGTCTTGAAGGATTTATAGGGTTTCTATGCTCACAAAGAATTGTTATTTTGTTATTCTGTCAAGTGCTGACACTGTGGGGTATTTTTCTTATTAAAGCCCCTCTGAACATTTTTAAGATAACGCTTTGATTCATATAATTCTATATTTTACTTTTATTTTTGTACAAATACTACAACTCCTTAGACTCCTAAAGAATAATAAGCTACAAAAGTCAAGTAGTTCAAAAATAATTAACTGATTTGGGTGAAAAAATTTTTTAAGATATATTGGCAATCAGAGGTTGTATTCAAGATGTTTTTATTTTGTGCCAGTTAATGGGACACCATAAAGAAACATATGCAGAGACTCATTGCAAAGAAAATTACACAGTTGGTGGAAATGAGAGGAATTAAGTGACTCCCGAAGGAAAGAACAAAACTGGAAAATTGGTATTAAAAATGCTAGCTAACAGAGATATTTAGTCTAAATTTCCAATCAATCATAATCAACTGGAATCACAACTTTAATTATGAGTTAGTCAAAAAAAAATAGTGAATTTAAACTATCTAAATATAAATATATTGAGTAAATTATATATTGTATGTATAATTGCTTAGTACAGTTTTGTAACGTTTAAGTGATAGAGATGGTTGAAAAAACTCAATGACAATTCTAAGAACAGTATAATTAAATAGAACAGCAATATATGTGTGCTTTCTCTAAAGAAATCATCAGGTGGAAACTTTTTGTTTCTTATTTAAATCTGGCTGTTTCCATTACAGTTATATCTCCTGGTACTAAGCACTTTAAGTGTAGAAAGTCCAAAACAATGGCAATCAGATGGAATCAATTGACATTAACTCATTCAAAAAATAGACATTGAGCTCTTCCTATATTTTGCCTGATTTTCTCTAACACCACACCATCATCATAAAGACAATGGCATCATGAATAGTCTGTGGTGGGAAAGGTGATGTAAAAAAAAATAGAGGTATTAAAGTCTTGATCAATTAGATACCTACATTTTAACCATACTAGGATAAAATTGACAGTGTCACTTCCTAGAAAAGGAAAATCATCATGTATGAGCCTAAACACCTAACAGTACTTTCAGCAATATCAAAAGTCTTTCCATTACATTAATGATAAACATTCATTGTTTGCTAACAAATATATGATTTCTTTGTGCCTACATCTCGTCAGTCAAGCACAGCTAGACAAAGTCAAATAAGTTCAATTATAAATTTAGTAATTAAAAATGAAATCAAAATGGTCATTCTATCATTTTCCTTTAACTTTTTCAAATAATTGGTATATGTATGTATATATATGTACACTAAATTTTTCTATAGTTTTCTTAAATCTCAGCCTTTACACCTCATATCAAATCCTGACAAAACCAAATTTAGTAATAGTGGTGGTTGGAAAGTGTTGGTTTAATTTTGGAGTCCATATGCACAGTTAAAGTTCTGAGGTTCTACTAACATTGTAGGAGTTGAGTGGAATGACTACTGTGGAACAAATCCTCCATTTTTTATATTTCCTCCTCAAAACAACTTTCACCAAGATCAGTGATCTGTCCATGAATCTAAATCTCTGCCAGAAGAGTGTGTGGAACTTAATTTTCCAATGTGTTATATGTAGGAAATGAAGAATAACTTGGAACTTTTCATTTGAACTGTTAGAAAAAGATTGGCGATATGAAAAGAAAGGAGATACATGAGTTATTGACAGAACGAATTTAAACTACTGAAAATCTATGTAAACCTTCCAAAGATTATTTGGGAAAGTGATTCCAGATGTATATAACTTAAAAGTGAGAATTGAAACCTTAATATAAGACAAAAAATACTAACAAAGGATTAGAATAAAATATTACCTTTATGAGAATTTTTCATTATGACACCTCTGGTTTATGATATGCTGGCTAAAAGTCTTACTTCCTAGTTTGTTATAAAGTAAAGTACTAACCATTTTATATAAAACTTCTTTTAAAATTTCTAATCTCAGTGACCTCACAAATCTCCTTTAAATGTCATTTTTTGTTGTTTGTTTGCTTATTTAGGATATTAACTACATGTTCACCTCATTGTCTACATGGGGAGAAATTTTCTTCTTGAATTCTCAATTTTCTCTTTATATGTTCATTTGTGATTGTTACATACAGAAATGTTCCTTTTTTATTTTTCTAAGTTTCAGAGGCAAGTGTTCAGTCTATTATAACTGGATTATTGAAATGCATGTTTCACTTGAATGTATGCACTTATCATTTTTACTTTTTTCCACTTTGATCTGTATTCAAGTGCCAAAATTATCTTGTATGTCATAAAATTTTGACAGTCTTTTTGCTGTATAAATATGAGACTAGAAAAGAACATAGAAAAAAATTGATGAAGTCTGGATTCATTCATGAGCATTTCCATTGAAAGATTAAGATCTTATGATAATGTTGACATTGCAGTGACTCTTTAATTCTGAAATTCCTTGATAGCTAAGTCATGCTTTACTTATAATTTTTCTTCAGCAATTATGTCATTATATGGTATATAGGAGGTATTTGGTATTTTTTGTTATCCAAACGAACTGATATAGTCAATTTATATCTCAATTAAAAATAAACCAAGTTTGAAGTTCAACTTCTACTAAAATAGGAAAAAAAAAATATTAATTGACAACTTATCCATGATTTCAAACTCAGAATATATTGGCAAAAGCTTTTAAGGATCACAGAACAAAATTTTGTTATCAGAGTTGACAGTTAAATCTCAGTACCAGTATTTTCTTTGGATAGCATAATTGAAAAAATTAAAAAACAATGATTCCCCCATCCCCTTCAAAAAATATGGTCACTCTGCTTCACACTATTACAAATTGGAAGTAATATCCTGCTGTTGAACAGAGTGCCACACAATTCATCACTATTTTTGTTTTGCTTGTGTTTGCCTTTAGAGAAAATCCAAAGCAAAAACTCCATATTATACTACCTCAGTGTGATCTCTGCAGGCATATATATCACCACATGGCAGAGAGTTGTGCTGAAACAAACAGCCCTCCACAAGTCAGAGAAGTGATAACTTTTAATTCCTGTAAGATATATGAAGGTATAACACTTTAACTGTTTTCCATTCCCTGGTTTTTAAAGCAATTATACTGTAGGCTGCAGGACACATTGCTAGATGTGGTTTCTGTCCTTAACACTTTTCTTTTCCTATTGAGTATTTTCCCAACAAGATCATTTGCTAAATTGTTATGGAAACTGAGTATGAAGCATAGAAGTTGTAAAAGGAGCTAGAAAGTCCAAGTTTTGAAATAAAGCAAGATGTAGTAGCTTAACCTGGGATTCAGTTTTAAGGAAATAACTGTCTCTCCTATACATATATGAACTTCGTAATAATATTTACTTGCATATTATTTCAACTTATCTTGGTGAGCTTGAATTTTGAAATTGTTCAGAAGATGACTGACATTTACCAAGAATATATATGAATTGTTTGGGAATTCTCAAATTCCTTAACAGTATACTTTTCCCTACAAAGCAAGCTATAATTGAAACATATTCATGGTTTCCCATTAAATCCTTATTCTATACAAAAAAAGTCATATAAAAACACATTTAAATGCATTTCACTTGAAGTATATTTCTATAGAACTGTTTTCCTTATTTTTGTCATTATAAGATGGAAAAACAGTGTGAAAGCTGCAGTGTTTGTACTAATAATTAAAGAAAAACAAAATTTCATTATAGTATAGAAAATAAAAGTAGCCTAATTTACTCATGAAATTGAAAACAAAATCTTGTTCCTTTTCTCTAAACTCTTCATGTGTGTGTCAGATTTGTGTCTCAGGATGTACAGTCAAGTCTCATAATAAATTGACATGAAACATTTCCTGCTACGGTGGAAAGTTTGAATTAAATGAGCTCATCAATTTGAAAGAAGGAAAGTAGGTGTATATATTAACCTTTGTCTTCTAACAGTAGCTTCATTTGTAAACTCATCTATGCTTCCTTCAGTCCCACAGTTTCTATAGCTCTACATAGGCATGCATTATTATTCACTCATTAATCCATTCACTCAAAAATTTATTGAGCAATTCTTAGGTGTTCTGGACCAGGTGAACAAGGAATTGGATAAAGAGACATTGAATATATAAAACCAAAACATGCATACTAAGAATTATGGTAAAATCTTTTAATGAAAACCCAGGGTCGTAAGAGAATGATAAAGTGGGTGCTATTTAGATTGAGTAGTTTGAAAACGCTTTTGGCTATCTGACATAAAGCTGCAAATGTCCCTGTGAATAATTATTTTCATCAGAATACAAGTATCTTTTCTTTAAGTGCTAAATCAGGACTTTCACTTTCAAAGACAGCCCAGCTTGCTACTCTAATATTCATGCTAGTTATTGCCCTGTTTTAGCTCTTAGGCAACACCCGGACTAAAGATAATCCCTCAGATAAATAGCTTATAAGTAGACAGAAAATTTCTACTTTTTTAAAGACTTTAATTTTATTGAAGGAAAACCGTACATATATATAGGCTTAAAGTATGCCTCATTGCAGATCAACATCTGTATGTAATGCATGAAGTCACCATCATTCCAGTACTTCCTTCACCATCCAACTGATACCTTCAACCCAATTTGCCTGCTTTACCACCCTCATTCTTTCCTGTAATCACTAATTTGATTTTATTGACTAAAAGTCTGTTTTTGCTTGATAGGTTCATTTGTTTGGTTTCTCTATATACCACATATGAGTAAAATCATATCATGTCTATGTTAACTCCTTCTGACTTATCTCACTAAGCGTGATTCCCTCTAGGTTCATCCACATTGCCGCAAATGGCAGGATTTCATCTTTTTTTGATAGCTGAGTAACAGAGATGAATCTTTGCTCACCCCTGAAAATGCAACATCACCACTTACACAGTGAACTTTGCTCAACCTCGCTAAGATGTTCTTCCTCTTATATTTCTAAAAAGAGGTTAAATAATATTTATCCAAAGAACACATTCTAAATTGTAGGATTATCAATAACACCAATTGCTACTCTGCTCAACAGAACAAAACATTATCTATGCATTATACATGTTCAAACTGTATATGTCTCCTTTCATCCATCCATGCTTGCCTAAAATCCAAGATTAATATTGTAAGATATTGCCTTGAAAATTTCAGAGGCAGCCTTAGGTGTCATTTGCCTAGTTTAGTGATATTCAAATTAGATATATAGGCAGGACTATGGGCTCTTTCTCTTTCAGAAAGGACTTCATGTTTGATTAGTATCTGATGTAATCTGAAGTAATTTCTGAACTCTATTGTAGAATAAAAAAACTAATCTATTTCACTATATCACTGTTTAAACAAATAAAGGAATTGAAACTGACTCTGTGGCTTATAGCACCAATGGTTGCTATTTCCATTCACCCACTCATTTTTCATTGGCCCAAAATAAGTTGTTACCTGTAGTCACTGTATTAAAAATTGAGGCATACAAAACTTCTAAAAGCATGGAAATATAACAATCATGTCCAAAATTTGACCCCCCTTTCTATAGAGGTTAACATGTTTCACCTTGAGCTGCTTCTCAGAATTATCCTAGGATAAAACGCTTCCTGTATAGCACAATCTCATTGAATATGCAAAGAAAATACATTTACAACACAAGGCAGTATGGAATCAAACATATGTCTATTATCAGCCCAAAGACAGAGAGAGAAAGAGAGAGAGAGAGAGAGAGAGAGAGAGAGAGAGAGAGAGAGAGAGCTAAATGCTGCCAGTAATTTATTTTGCTGTGCCTTGATTCTTTCCAAAGACAAAGACTCAAACTAATTAAGTGTGTTCACCTCCTGTCAGAGACTTTAAAAAAGAGTAAAGGTCTACTTAGAATGTTGGAGTCTAGAAATCTTAGTCGAATGCCTCAAACTGACACTAGAAATAATGCTGGGCAATTCAAGAGAAGACAGCCTTTTGACCAAAGTCACTAAAATCACCAAGCCTGTGACAGTTTTGTAAAGGAAATAAATCTATCCTTGATAACCTCTAGCAGCTATTTGTTTTGTTACAATCAGGAAATGATAATAGATGGAGACTGCTACTTAGACTGGTCACTGCTACTTAGATTTCAGAGCATAGGAAACCTGGAATCTGTTTCTGCTCAGTGATTTGTCACCACATTGGGGGAGTCAAATATTGAATAATAAGAGAGTTTTTAACACTTAGCAGAATTTTTACATTGAATTGAACATAGGATTCACACCAGCTCAAATGCATATATATATATATATATACATACATACATGTATTTCTAATTATGCTTTTATTTTTAAAATATGCCAATACAGTTCATGTTTACTTTCATTGCTTATATATCGTAAAGTTCTCTGCTATCCTAAAAGCAAAATTTTCCATATTCCTCAATCTTGCTCTCCTTTATAGCTATATTCCTGTAGTGCCATTCTTAAGATACAAAGAAGTCAATTTCCAAGGTGCCAAGGGTTTCCTCAGTATGCCTTCACTGCAGCATACATTTCTTCCTTTACATAAATATCTAAAATAGGGTGGATTTTCCACAGTCTTATTCTTCAACTGTTGCCCAGAATGGTATCATTTCCTCTGTCTTGAAATTGTTTGCTGTGCTTTCTATTCCATGGCTCTACAATTCTTTTCTCCTCTCATCTATTTTATTAGTTCCATAGGACCTTCCAATTCTCATATATAAATGCTCAAAACTAATTCTGTTCACTGCTGGAACTTGAAAGTCTCAGGTAAACCCCATCATCCATGAAATCAATCATCTTTTTTAGCCTCAGATTTTTCCATAGTGAAATAAGTAAAATTACAATAGCTGGCATTAGTTACCGAATTGTTGGAATCAAATGGACTAACACGTGCGAAATCAAACCTCAGATTCTAACCATTTATAAATATATATTGATTTATAACTAATTTATTAGAATAATTTTGGCCAAATTGTATCTGTGATGCAAACTTATCAATCAGAGACTTGTGGGAATTTTTTTCCCTTGATTTGTCAGAGAAGACTTTTTTCTATTATTATTGAAAAGTTAGAAAACATGGCCTAATTAAGCCTATATTACAAAGAAAGGCAGACATGGAGTCCAATGATACTGCTCGAACTCTTAGGTACTTCAGTAATATGATACAGTCAGTTATTATTTCTTTAAACCTGTTTAACTTTTAAGCAACCGAATGAAAACTGATTAATGCCATATTTTCAATTTATAATGGATTTGTAAGTTCAGGATGTGAATGATCATTTATTTTCATAAATATGTTTTTATTACTCATTAAGAAATATCACACAATTTTAAAGCCTTATCTAATTAAACTGAACTTGAAAGCTCAAACATTCTCAAGATACCTTCTCTTTGCTTACACTCATACATTCATCTGAAATACTGTCCTTCTTCCAAAGAGTTTTATTCTCTGTGAAAGATTATTAAATGCATCTTGCTCATTCACATGTCATTTCACTTTTTAAAGTACTGTCTTGTCACTATAAAACTAGACTTTCTTCTCAAAATTCTATTTCTACTGTTTAGGGCAGTCCTTTGTTTTGATTTTCTAAATAACTTTCAAATATCTCTTATGAAAGCATTAACTCTTTGAAGGCTGGTATTTTATATTCATCTTTGCACTTCTTGCCAGGCCCACAAAAAGATGTGCAGATAGTTGATACTCTGCCTTTAGTGACGATTGAATTAAATCCAATTTCAAAGAAACGGAAAGAATAATTTTATCTGATACATTTGAAATTCTCTATCATTGTTCAAATAAAAACAGAGAGGACAATCATAGATTAACATGTCAAGTCAGTATCAGAGTCCTTTCTGTATTCAAAATTATTAATTGAGTTGAATATATATTCAATTAATTGAGAAAAAGCTTGAAAAACTTCCCACTCTTCCAAAATAATGTGTTCACATTTTTAGAACATTTTTATTAACAGGATAAATAAATCTGGCAATAAATTTGCTATGAAGTTGCTTATAAAGATTTGATTTTAACATGTTGGCCTAAACTTTAAAAACATGAGCAACTTTGTTGAGAAATGCTGCTCTTCCCTTTAAAATAGAAGAAAAAGAACCCTAGTAAGAAATTATCTCTGTGACTTGGATTTATGTGCTCTTCATTTATTTTATGTTTATTGAGCTGTAATTGACAAAATTGTAAGTCTTTAAATTGTCAAAGTGATTTTGATATATGTGGATGTTGGGAAAGTATTTCTATACTCCAGTTAATTAGCAATCTATCATTTCACATATTTATCTTTTTTTATAGGCATGATCATGTAAGTTCTACTCTCCTAGCAAATTTCAAATATCAACCATATTCATAATGCTATATATTGGATACTTAAGACTTTTTTTTAACTCAAATTATAGATGAAATTTTGTATTCTTTTTCTCACTTTTTTCCATTTTTGCCAACACTAGGCCCCTGATGACCACCATTGCAATCTATTTCTGAGTCAACTTTTTTTTTTTTTGGTGAGGGATTGGCTTTAAGAGTCAACGTATAGCTGATAATACATATTATTAGTATTTGTCTAACTTATTTCACTTAACACAATGTTTTCCAGTTTTATTAATGTTTTAGCAATAGCAGAATTTTTCTCTTATTTTTAAATGATGAATAATATTCCAGTGTATAGATACTACATTTTCATTATCCACTCATCCTTTGATGGACACTTAGGTTGTTTCCATACCTTAGCTACTGTAATAGCCAATAGTTTATATAATAAATATGGGAGTATAAACATCTCTTCGAGATAATGTTTTCATTTCCAGAAGAGAGAATGCTGTGTTATGTAATTACAGTCATATTTTCAAGTTATTGAGAAAAAAACATACTTCTTTCCATAATCGCTGTACTACAGTACCTTCACATCAACAACGTACAAGTGTATCCTTTTCTTCATATCCTACCCAGCATGTTATCTTTTATATTTTTTGATAATAGATATCCTAAAAGGTATGAAGTGACATCTTCCTTTGATTGTGGTTTGCATTGTCCAGATGATTAGTGATGTAGAGTTCTTTCTCATATACCTGTTGGTCATGCATGTCTTCCTTGAAAAATGTCTATTCAGTATCATTACTGATTTTTATATTGGCCTATTTATTTTAGTTATTTTTATTCAGTTGTCTGAGTTCTTCTGTATTTTGGATATTAACCTTTATCAGAGTTATTCTGGAAATATTGTGTCTTATTTGATAGGCTGCTTTATTATTTGTCAACATTTTCTTTGTTATGCAGAAAATTTTAGTTTTATATAGTCCCACTTGTGTATTTGATTTTTTGTTGTCTGCTTATGATTTTGAACCTAAAAATCAATGTCAAGGAGTTTACCACTTGTTTTCTTTTAGGTATTTCATGGTTTAAGAGCTTAAATTTTAGTCTTCAATCTATTTTGAGCTGATTTTTTATGTAAGATAGAGGTCCAGTTTCAGTTTTTACATGTGGCTGTCCAGTTTTCTCAATACCATTTATAAAGAGACTTTCCTTTCCCCATTGTATATTCTTAACCAATTTATCCTAAATTAATTGAACATATGTATAGATTTATTTCTGTATTCTCCATTATATTCTAATGATCTATGCATATCTTTACATCAATGTCATACTGTTTTGTTTACAATAATTTCATAATATAACTTGAAAAAAGGACATGTGATTCTCCAGCTTTGTTCTTTTTTCTCAAAAATATTTTGGGTATTCTGTCTTTTTAGCAATTCAATAATATCAGAATATTTATCTATTTTTGTAAAAATGACATTGAAATTTTGATAGGTATCATAGTAAATCTCTATATTCCTTTAGGTAATATGGTTGTTTTAACAGAATTGTTGCAACTGATGCATAGAGGGTAACTTTTAATTTATTTGTAGCTACTTCAATTTTATCATCAATTTTTTATAGTATTTAGTATAGAAACGTTTAACTTCCTTGGTTAAATTTATTCCAGATTATTTTTGATGCAATTGTAAATGAGATTGTTTATGAATTTCTCTTTCTAATAGTCTGTTGTAAATATATGGAAACAACACTTGTTTTGCTTATATTCTTCAACTTTATTATACGCATTGATTAGTTCTGTTTTTTAGTGGCTTCTCTATGACTTATCTATCTATCTACCTATGTGTCACCTGCAAATGGAAACTTTTATTTCTTCATTTCTTATTTTGATGTCTTTTTGTTACTGTTGTTAATGTCTAAGTGCTCTAGAATTTCCAATACTATCTTGAGTAAAGGTGACAAGACAGGGCATAATCTTAGAAAAAAAGTTTTCACCTCTTAACCATTGAGTAAGATGTTAGTCATGAGCTCATAATGTAGTCTGTATTATTTGAGGAACATTCAATTTATACGTAATATATTGAGAATTTCTATTATGAAAAGATAATCAATCATGTCAAATGCTGTATTTGCATCTATTGAGATAATCAAATAGTACCTAGCCTTCATTTTTAATGTAGTGGTTACTGTTCATTGATTTGCATATGTTAACCCACCCTTACACCCCAGGGAAAATTCTACTTGATCATGGTGTATAATTCTTTTAATATACTTTTTGAGTTCAGCAATTTGCTAATACATTGTTAAAATTTTGGGGTTTTTGTGCATCTGGATATTGGCCTATAATTTTGGGGTTTTTTTTTTTCTTTAGTTTTATTATCTTTCCTTGCTATCAAAGGAACATCACAATTAAGTTGATATAAAATCTATTTTAACTGACAAGTTTTATAAAAACCTATAAGACTTTCAAGAAACATTTATAATAATCTATTTAAGTTGAAAGTCATTTAATTTTAAATATATATTAAAGTCCTACATGTTTATTCTCCCTTCCCACATTTTATATTTTTGATCACTTCTGTCTAGCTATCATCTATTGTCTAATCATTACTTATTAAAATTAATTACTGTAATTATAGTTATTTCAACACTTTTTGACATTAATGCTAGAGTTATGATTTACCCATTCCGTTAGAACATTTTTTAAAATTTAGTACCTTACGAGTCATATTTATACATTCATATCTTTTTGAGCTGCAAATTAGTACTCTTATTTCAGTTTGAAAAAGTCTTTTTAACATTTCCTGTAAGTCCTCTCAAGTGGTAATAAACTCATTTAGAATTTACTTGTCTGGAAAATTCCTTACATCTTCAATATTCAAAGACAACTTTGTTAGGTAGAGCATACCTAAGCTGACAGTCTTTTTCTTTTACAGCAACTTGAATATATCATGTCACTCCTCTGACCTGAAAAGTTTTTGTTGAAAATCTACTTAGTCTTATGAATTTTTTCTCGTATATAACACATTGCTTTTCTCTTGTTGCTTTTAAGATTCCTGTCTTAAATTTTGACAATTTAATTCTTCCTGGATCTATATCTGTTCCTCCAGGTAAGAGAAGTTTTTCAGTATTATGTTTTTAACAAGCTTTTTCTTCTTTTTCTCTGTTCTTCTGATATTTCTTCTAGAATACATACACAGAAACAATACATATATTCATGTATATATGTATACATATATATTATTCTGTATGATAATGTCCTATATATTCCTTATCTTCACTGATGTTTTAATGCTCTTGCTCCTCTGAATGAAAACTACTGTCCTTTCTTCAAGTTTATTGATCATTTCTTCTGCTTGATCTTATCTGCTATTGAACCCTTCTATTGAATTTTTCACTTCAGTTACTATATTGCTCATATCTGTGACTTATGTTTTGGTAATTTATTATGCTTTCTATTTCACTCTTCTAAGTTGAAATTCTTGCATCATTCATGTATTAATCTCCTTATTTTTGGTGAACATCTTTATAATCATTACTTTGAACCCTTTATCAAGGAAATGATATATCTCTGTTTAATTGAGTACTGCTTCTGGAATTTATCTTGTTCTTTTGCTTGGAATATATTCCCATTTTTTCATTTTCCTTGACTCTCTGAGTTGATTTCTACACATGAGATAAAGTAGGCACATTTCTCAGTCTTGATAGAATTATGTGATGTAGTGGGTCAATCTTATTAAACCACTTCAAGCTTTTGGTGGTCTTTCAAACTTCACAATAATCAAGCTGCTCACTTTGTTCTTATTCTCACTGTTGAAAGTGTTGTCAAACCTGTTAGTTGGCAACTTCTAAGTTAAAAATTTTTGGAAGCTGGACATTAAGACATCACTTGGGAAAGTACATAGGTAATATCATTGCTGGGAGAAACCGGGGCATGGGCTTTTTGTCTACTCTGTCTCTATTTTGAGACGTGTTTAGAGTCATAGGGGAGGGAGGGTGCTTCTGCATCTACTAAATTCTTTTTCGTTGTTTCCTATAGTCATATGGGATTTGTGACTGTCAGAAACAAGGCAATCTAGGGGTCTGTCAGTGAGTAACAGCCATAAAAGCTGGTACAAGTTCTTTCCAGTGATATAATGGCAACTTAGAGCAGCTTTGATTGAGAAGTCCAGGAAGCCCTTGCTAGCTTCATAGGTGTTTAGGAAGAATAAATATCATGAAGATATAAAATATCCAATAACATGTACTATAATTCCACAGGTCATCTTGGTAAGAATTAGAGCTACCTATTTTTTTCAGTAGTTTAAGCTATTATCATTAGTTATAAACCACTTAAAAAATTCTTCTTAAATGTATGTTGAGTATTTCATAGGATTATCTTCAGATAGAGTGAAAACAATTTTGGTTTTAGTTACAGAAAATGTATTAATAATGACTGGAATGAACATGGTATTACAAAAGAAAGAAAAGAACTCCAGATTGAGGTAATTTGAAATTATATCTGCCATTCAGGTAATAATCATACATGAGGGAAAGAACAAAGTGAGATAATTCTGAAAGCTTAACTGAAAGTATAAAATCTGCTTACCAAATTCAAGAGATAAAGGGCACAAGTTTTTCTGGATGGGAATTAGTTGGATTTGCTTTAATGAGCAAACTTTGTATATGTCAAGAGGATTTATGTAAGCATGTATTAGTATAGAAATAAATTGGGAAAAGCAAGTGATGTTTGGTTTACAATAAAGTAGATTTGAAAGAAAGACCATTAACTATTTTTAGAATATAAAGAAAAAGGATACACTCAGTAATGACATGCAATTACATATAGCCAATGTCCTGGGGTCTCTGCCCAACAATATACAAAATAAGAAGTGATGATGCTTTAGAAGTCTAAGAATATGTTTTGTGGTAATTATATTAATGTACACACTGACACACACAAAAAAGATCACATGTTGATATGTCTGGTTTTATATATAGTTTTCATTTGTTTAAATACAGAAAGACAAAATGTTATTTTAGCCTGTTTGCACAGGGAGACCTGACTGAATTAAGATATTGAGGAAAGAAATGGAGAAAAAGGAAAGGCAATAAAAGAGAAAATTTAGCATAAATATAACCACATGAAGTAGGTAAGTACTCATCATTACCAAATCACTAGTATTACAGCCTATGGCGTATAATAATTATGTCTTTGAATGAATGTTGAAAGTTTCCTTCATATATCTTATTTATCTGTAATATTTTTGAAAAGTTAACTTTTAACTCAGGTTTCTAAAAGTGATTTCAGATATAAAAAGCAGGAATGTTGATATGCCCTTTTGATTCAGAAAGCTACTAAGATACTGGTGTGAGAATTACATACAGTCCAGGGACGAATTTGAGACCAGGATTGAGGTGAAAAAACCAGAATGAAAAACTGAAGAAAGATGTTTCTTCCTCTTCTTACTTCCTTTTTAAATGCTTCTTTCTTCCTTCCTTTGTTAAATAACAAAACAAATTGGAATGCCATAATAATTCTTTAGGAAACTAAAAAATGTCTCACAGCTTCAATACTTCCATAGGGGTATGGCTAAATTCCATTGTCTACCTGGGGTTTATCAGTGATCTAAGTTCACATTTTTTATAACCATATTGGTGTCAGTTATGGTTGAATGGACTAGGACTAGGTTTGAGAATGTGTTCTACACAAACTGAAAAATATAATTGCTTACACTGATGATGTATTACACTGTGAAAACGAAATTGAATGTCCATATTTGCTTCATATTTAAGTAGCAAGGGGAAATGATTCTTAAACCGATCTGTTTTGACACATTTTGTAATGTCAGCAGATACAAAAATTCAATTAAAAGTAGAGAAACCCATATAAGAAATATCAAATTTCTTCTAATATAGTTCTAAATATCTAGAGACTCTTGGGTTATGAGATAAGATTTGATTAATCATAATTAGCCCACTTAGTTTTATTCTGTCTAAACTTATACTATCCAAGTGCTTTCTAGCTCTGATCAGTGTCTCTTTATATTAAAACACAAATGAATGTGAAATTATCTCTCTCTTGTTTCTTTAACCCTGTAATAAACACAGGGCTCTTCCTCTATAACTTTATCACACACTCTCTGATCCATATCTCTCTCTTGTTTTGTTATTGTAAAATCATATATGCCAATGAACTTATCCTCTAAATTCTCTTCTTAAATTTGAATGCATTCTTTTCTAATCTGACTAATAAATTCAGTTTTCTTTAATCTTTGAACATATTTTCTCACTTCTCTTACACAGGTAAATTGCACACATTTATATTAACTGCAATAGACTTTTCAGAGAAATTTTAAATACAAAGCAAAATTGTATGGAAGGAAGATATTTTCCATAAATTCTCTTCCCGTATGTTCTTACACTTGCATAACCTTCCCCATTATCAACATCCTCCTCCATTCCCTACTAATGAACTTATTCTAATATAAAAGTATTACCTAAAGTCAATAGTTTGCATTATGGTTTACTCTTAGCATGCACATTCTATGATTTGGATAAATGTGTAATGCTATGCATTCATCATTAAGGCATTATAAGAGTCTGCCCTAAAAATTCTTTTCATGCTTTCCTCTTCCTCAACCCATGGCAACTATTGAGATTGTTTTACTACCTCCACATTTTTGCCTTCTCCAAAATGTCATGTTGTTGGAATCCTAAATACAGTGCCTTTTTAGATTGGTTTCTTTCACTTATGAATATGCATGTAAGGTTTTTCCATGCCTTCTGATAGCTTTGTAGTGTGTGGCTTGTCCTCTCAATCTCTTGACATAATATTATTTTTTCAGAGCAAAAGTTTTAAATTTCAATGAAATCCAGCTTATCAATTATTTATTTCATGTATCATATCTTTGATGAGGTATCTCTAAAATGTCATTGCTACACTCAAAGTCATTTAGGCATTTTCCCATTATCTTTTAGGAGTTCTAAGGTTTTGAATTTTATATTTAGGTCTGTGATATATTTTTAGTTGATTTTTCTAAGGTGTGTAAGGTCTGTATAAATATTTATATTTTTGCTTATGAATGTCTAGTTTTTCCAGCACCATTCGTTGAAGGCTATTTTCTCCATTGTATTATCTTAACTCCTTTGTCAAAGATCAGTTGATTATATTTATTGAGATCTATTTCTGGGCTCTTTATTTTGTTGCTTTGATCAACAATTCACTTCTTTTACAGCACACTGTCTTAGCTATTGTGAAATTTATGTGTGTTTGAGCCCCTTCACTTATTTCTCCCACTTCCAACATCCCACTGCAGCAATCACCATTCTGTTCTGTCTATGAGTTTTGACTTCAGTGTTGGATGTTTTTGTTCATTGTTTTGTCTCAACACAAATAGAGAGATGATACAGTATTTCACTTTGTTTGTCTAACTTATTTCACATAGCATAATTCCTTTAGGGTTCACCCATATTTTCACAAATGGTAATATTTCATTATTTTTATGGCTTATATTCCATCATATATGAATAAGCCACGTATTCTTTATTCATTCAGTCACTAATAGAGAATTAAATTGCTTCCATATCTTGATAATTGTGAATAATGCTCAGTGAACTTGGGGGTGCATGTATGTTTAAGAACTAGTGTTTTTATTTTCTTTGGATAAACACCCAGACGTAGAACTGGTGGATCTTACGGTAGTTCATTTTAAATTGTGAAAAACATGAATTTTTTTCATTGATTATGCCAATATATATTTCTACCAACATTGCACAAAGGTTTTCTTTTCTCCACATTCTCACCAAAAGTTATTTTTTAATTTTTTTAAATATCTATTTTAATAGGTGTGAGTTGATATCTTATTGTGGTTTAGATTTGCATCTCCCTAATGTTCAATGACATTGAGAATGTTTTCATGTACCTGTTGATTATCTATGTGTAATCTTTGAAAAAGTGTTTATTCATCCACACATCAGATACATGATTTACAAATATTTTCTCCCCTTCAGGGAGAGGTTACCTTTCCATCTTCCTGAAAATTTCTTTTACTGTGCATATATCTTTTTTAGTTTTATGTAGTTGCAATTGTTTAATTTCAGAGTTTCGTTTGTTTGACTTTAGTGTAAAATTCAAAACTCATTGCCAAGAACTGTGTCAAGGAATTTACAGTCTGTTTTTTACAGGTTATTTACAGGAGTTTTATGGTACTTATGTTCAGGATTTATGCTCATGTTCTTAATCCATTTGAGCTTGTTTTTGCATATGGGATTTGATAGTGATTCAATTTCATTCTTTTGAATGTGGCTTTCCATTTATACCAATATCATTTATTGAATAGACTATCCTTTTCTAATTGTATTGTCTTGACTCCTTTGTCATGGATCAATTGACCATACATGTATGGATTTATTTGGGGTTATTTATTTTGTTCCATAGATCTATGTGTCTTTTTTTTAATGTCAGTACTATTTTGTTGTATTTATTCTAGCTTTATTTGAGATTATCGAATATGATGCCTCCAAATTAATTGTTCTTATTTCTCAAAGTTGCTTTGGCCACTTAGTGTCTTTTGTGGTCCCATACAAATTTTAGGGTTATTTTTCTATTTGTTGGAAAAAATACCTTTAATTTTTGATGTTAATCTGTAATGTTTACAAATGTCTTGCTAGTTTAACTTTAGAGTAAAGATGAAATTGGATGGTACCAGGCATCCAAGTTTGTTATTCTCCTTCAATATTATTTTGAGTATACTAGGTCTGTTGCCTTCCTACATAAATTTTACAACTTTTTTGTCATACATAAAATAACTTCCTAGGATTCTGATTGTGGTTTTATTTACTCTAAAGATCAAGTTGGGAAAAACCAACATGTTGACACGATTGAGTCTTCCTATTCATGATCATGAACTACCTCTCCATTTATTAAATATTTTTATTAGCATTTTATATTTGTCTTTGCATAGATATATACTATTAGATTTATGATTCAATATTTCAATTTTGGCATGCTAATATAAATATTTGAGTTTTGAATTTCAAATTCAAAACTGTTTACTGCTGGTATGTAACAAATTAATTAGTTTTACGTTAACTTTGTATTATAAAACCCAACTAAAATTCTTTATTAATCTCAGGAATATTTTTGTCAATGAATTTGGATTTTCTACATAGACTATCATGTCATCTATAAACAGCAGCATTTTTATCTCTTCTTTCCACTCTGTTTTAAGTTCCTGTATCAGCTTTCTCAGTTATCTTTTAAGTTTTTTTATATTGAGATAATTCACACATATGAAATGCTTAGTTCTTACATGTTCTATTTTGACAAGTTGTGACAATTTTACTCATCCATGTAACTCTACCAGTAAGCAAGAAAGAAAATATTTCAATTCTTTATGAAGTTCCCGTCTATCCCCTGTTAGGGAATTTTCTTAACCTATGAACTACAATGTTTATAAATATTTATGAGAGGTATAACAATATTTGCAATATTTATTAACAGAGATTAGTTTTACTTCTGCAACCAGGCAGCAAATCTGAACCCAGTAATGCTCTTCATAAAGCAAAACTGATGAATCTATGACATTTAATTCACAAATAATCTAATTATAGTTAAACTAAACTAGGAGATAAACAGATAATGGATTGAATTGATCTTCTTCCACTGACTAAAGACTTCTGATTGACTGGAAAAGTTATTAACTCCCTATCGACACCATGCCACCTGCAATCATCAATGGCTGCAGAAATTCCCCAAATGCCTTCTCTTTCCCTATGTAGCCACCTGAATATGTACTCTATCAATACAATCTCTGTACCCTTTTCAGTTGAAGTAATGGATCTGAGCTAGAACAGGTCTCCCATTTCTTCTATTGATGCTTTTTGATTATAAACCTACTTTCCTTTTACCAATGTTCCTCTTAAGTTGACTGTTAAGGTGGTAAGCAGTGGACCTGGGACTGGTGATACCTCTACTTTGAAATAATACAAATGTAATAATTAAATATGCTTTTAGGAGTCTGACTTGTTTTTAAATAAATGCATCTGCAATTAATCATGTTGTTCAATGTTTTTGTAATTATTATGGGGCATCAAAGGAAAAGTTTCTCCATTTCTCTGAGGTTCTTCACATGCTGGACTAATGAAAAAATTAATATTAGGAACCATTAGTAAGAGAAAATCCCAGATTTAATTATAAAATAAATATGGAGAATTTACATGGTGGCAAATTCTGAGGTAGCTGGGGCAGACCAATGATTCATATTCTGTGCTGAGGCAAAGTACCTGGGATCTCAGGAGAGAGAAGAGGGAGGTTCTCCACATGGCAAGGAGGAAGGATTCATCCTTACTCTTGCTATAAAAGTATAAGTAAATAATTCCCCTTTCTACATTCTTCTAGAGAATAGGGACAAGAGACCATTTCTTGATTAGAAAAGGAGTGAAGGTCCAGGGAGATGTCTTTTTTGAATAAGGGAAGGACTAAAGGTTTAGAAGAAAGGGAGTTTCTCCTTTACTTCTGGGGTTGTCCTTCAATGTCCTTGGTTCTTCATTTCAGAGTGGAGCATTTACAGAAGAGCAATTCTGAGAAAATTGTGCTGTTATAAGCATAGGGGAAAAGGCATCTTTTTAGATTCATGTTTTTATATTCTTCAGACAAATACCTAGAAGTGAACTTGCTGGATCAAATGATAGCACATTTCTAATTTTTTGAAGAAGCTATATACTGTTTTCCCTAAGGGCTTCACTAATTACATTCACACTAGCAGTGCAAGAGATTTCCTTTTTCATTGCACCCTTGCTAGCACTTATTGTTTCCAATCTTTTTGTTGAAGACCTTTCTCACAGGTATGAAGTTATATCTCATTATGACTTTGATTTGCAATTCCCTAATGGTAAGTGATGCTAAACATTTTTTCATTGAGCTGATTATGCCAAGCAAAATAAGTCATAAAAAAAGAGAAAAACACGGGATGATTTGACTCATATGTGGAATGAAAAGAAACAAAATGAATGAACTAATGGAGTACAACAAAATTCTCTTATATTCTGCAAGGAAGACTGGTTATCAACTGGGGATAAGGAGGGAGCATTAGGAAACTGAAGTGGTACTGGTAAAAGTGATAATGGTGATTGAGGCAGTGTGATAGAGTTGCTTGGTAGGGAGTCAGACATGAGAAGGGAAGCAGGGGGAAGGAGACAGAAGAAGTCCTCTGATCAGAGGAGGCAGACAGTGAAGTGGTGTGAATCTGAAGTCCTCCAAACAGTTTAAAAGGGAAGCACTAAAAGACATTTAAAATCCCTGTCCCACCCCAGGAGATTTATGGCAGGCATAAGAGTTACCAAACTCCTTAAAAAACACAGCCTGAAGCACCTCATTACCTGTTCTCTTCTTGGAATATGACCCAACCTTATTCTATCTCTTACAGGATGTACTATCTTCAAAAAATTTCACTTGTTTTTGTTTACTTCTGGCTGCTCTAACTTCTTTGTTCCTAGAGTGGGTGGGTTAGACAAAATCTTTTCTAGGACCCACCATAACCCTGAAACTTGACTCCAACATTCTTCATGGTAGCAGAGTTGATAATCTATTCTTCAGAAATGTATATCCTAATGTACACAAAAGAAACACTAATTTAAAAAAATGAAATTAAAAAAAGTGTAAATGAAGTTTAAACAAAATGATTGGTTATTACAATGGGATTTTTGGACATCAGAGGATTTATTCAGAATTATTATCTCATACCACTTTTGGAATATGACAAGTTTCTTTCATGAAAGCCGGAGACATTTACAAGAATTAAGTTTCCTTATGCTCATGACAAACTAGATTTTATTTTGCTCAGGGAATTTTTAAGGTTATTCTCCATTTTTATTTAATTTTATAATTATTGCCAGTCCTTTCTATACCTTTTCTATAGGATCTCTGACTCCCTCTCTGACTTTTTCCACCATCATCCTTAGTGAGTTATTTCTGTTCATTCAAATTCCAAAACGTTTTCTTTAGCATTCAATAGCTATTTCAAGCATTACTTTGCTAACTTAAATTTCTTGAAAGCAATAACATTGTTATTTCTCTGATAGTGTCATTCTTTAAATTCCATACAACCACCAGCAGAATGCTTGGCATCATCAGAGGCTAAATGTACATTAAATTATAAATCATAGAATATTTGAAATAAAAGGGACATTTTCTTGTGAAGGGACTTTGGTTTACAGTTAATTTTCAGATTGTACATGTACAATGCCATGCTCAAATTATGTAATAGCTGAGGTCAAAACAAGAAAGAACATCTAATTTGTGATCCAGAACATTATACCCTATATCAAGCTGCTTCTCTTGATAGGTTTGATTCTCTTGATAGGTTGGCAGGTAAGTTGTTTTAAACTCTGAGACCGTTAAGCATCAAAATGGTAAGAGCATGCATATTTGAAAGTTTCCAAATAAGAATATATCCTCAGATTATAGACTTAGAATTGTTCATATAATTTATTATATCTATTGTATGTTCCTTATTTGGCTACTCATGACAACTTTTCCATCCTGGGAAGCAATCTCGGTTGTTTTTTTTTTTTCCCAGTGAACAACTCAGAGTTTTTATTTACAACTTCATAAGGAAAATAAGTGGTTGCTCAGGATTTTTGAGCTATAAGATATAAGTAGTTTAAGTTAATACATAAACATTATATTTAAGAGTTTTTTGTATTGTAATGTATTATTGTATCTCCTATTGCAACAGGTCCTGAAAAAATGCTATTTGAAGGGGTGGCAGCCACTAGATAAGCTTGTGATATAAGGCACATCTTGTAAAATAATGGTCTTTACAAGTTTTATGAAAACGCCAAAATCTGAGCAAATCACAAGTGGAACAACTCTATATTCATTTCTGCATATTAAATCACCAGAGGAGCATATATTGCCATTAATGTATTGTCTTATTATTATTCATATTGTTTCACATATGAATAAATGACATATACTTTAGGAATAAAAATTTTCAAATATCTGCATTCAAAATAGCGATTTAGAGTATTTCATTATATTTTTGCAAATTTTTTTTTCCTTTAAATTAAACTTAAGATGAAGAATTTAGAGCATGTTGGCATGCCTTGTGGTTTAGTAAAGAGGTTTGCAGCCTCTGATGAAGTGCAGTCCACATGCATCCCAAGGACATAGGTTTAAAATGAACAACTAAATGAAATGGAGAGCTTAGTCCTCCTCTTTCTTCCCACCTTCCTGCTTACTTGTCTTCATTCCAGCCTGTAACTTTTCCTTAATAAAAAATAATAATAATAATTTAGAGCATGCCATAAATTATGATGATTATCAAAAGCCTGAAATATGTGTAAAAATGGTTTACTACAGTGCTTTTTCATTTAAAAATATATTATCTACCACCTTGATTTATGTTTCATAATCTTGAAGAAGACACTTTTGTCAATATTTTTCATAATTAGTGTGTAAAGATGTCTTGAAATTTGGCAGAATAGCTCATAACACCTAAGCTCAGATATGCAACTTTTTTTTTCTTGAATGCAGGTACTAGAATCTGACTATGCTTAAACACTAACAGCAGTTTCCTTGTTTAGTGTGTGGATGTTTCTGACACAGTCAATATAGATGCTTGCTACATTGTCATTGATTCTTATAAGTGCTGGTTTTGTAATGAAACAAACATGTTAAAGAATATCGTGTCAATAATAATTTTTTACATTTGGAGTACTTAAAATTTAATGGAAATTTTTTCTGCAAGATTCCAGAAGTCAGAAGTAGACCTGATATCACATTATGCTGGAAGTTCTGTGGAAAAGATAACATTTTTATCTGGTGTATTAAGTATTTCCCCATTCTGTAAAGTGATCTATAAAAAAGTACATGGGGAGATATTGTTTGGTTTCCCTTAATCAGCTCCTATGGTAGTGTACTCCTTGGGACTTGTAATGCTGTTCTGAAGTCATAAAGGCAAGATGTGTTTTGTGGTTGGGAACCAAAGGCCAAATGCTCATAATATCCTTTACGTACAATTGTAGAATAATAGAAAACCCTCAAGGTGAAGTTTTTGCTGATGTTGAAGATCAGAATTTTTGGAAAAACAAAATAAACGGAGAGAAAGAAACCTGTAAATTGATTTCATTGTCAATGACCTGACAGTTAAGGTTTTAATACAATCTTGGTGTGCTTACAGCATTGCAGTTTCATATCTTGAATTTTCTTTTGATTCTTCTTTTGTTTTTCACAATCTGATAGCAAAAAAATAGCATTCTAGAGTATAATATCCATTTGTTGCCCATATAATGATATTTCAGATAAATCATGGATAAAATTTCCTTTGTAAAGGATATAATAGAAATACATTACTTTAAACTCTACAAATGTCTATTATGTCATTCTATTTGATATATTATTAAAAATATTATTAAAAATAACTATCATGAGTTCATCTAACACAACCTTTAGTCTGAAGTATAATTTGGATTGGTGTTTTGCAATGAAACAAAAATGTAGATTTTGGCCAGTCTATATGTGAAAGTTAATTATAACTGGGAATGGTTTTTCAGGATATTTAAAGGAAAACATTCTGGTTAAAATTTTCAGTATCATATATATGTGCACTAAAAACTACTTTAAAATAAATGTTATTTGGGAAATTCTTAGGTGTATCTTGTAAGTTGTATTGAAAATTAACCTATTTAAAGTATACAAACCTTAAGTGTACAAACTTATGCATACACTTATATAAGATAAAGGGTACACAATAAAAATGCCAAATATTTAGCACTTTACTGTGTAATAAAAGAGTAATTTCTTTTAACTGATTAGCAGAACAAATGAACTTAGTTAAATCTATTGCATTGGGGAATGGTTACAAGCTAGGTATGAGTCAGTTTTTTGTGATAATTTGGTTAGTGCTAATTAACATGTTGGTTGTGTTCGTAGATATAATTAACACCTACAATAAACTCACTTTATATTAAAGAGATAGTCTTTGAGAGAAACAAGATTTCCTTGTGGAAGAAATTCAGCTGTGGACTGTAGTACCAGGAATTGAAATAAAAAATTTGGGGGGGAGATATATTTATATCAAATTATAAAAAATGATGCCTCAGCTCCACGGTAACTTTAGTTCCAGAGATCCTTGATGCAGCTGCAGGGTCTTTGATCTAGAATTCTCCTGATTTCCTCCATTTTTCTGATTATTTTCTCCCAGTGCACATTCCTCTGATATCCATTTTTTCCTATTTTCACTTAAATGGTGGGCTTGACAACTGTAAATCTTAAATCATCTTTCCCTCCCTATACTCTCCTCTGAGGCAACTTATTCAAAATAATGGGTGAAATCATAATCATGTTAATGTTTTACAAATTTAGCTTATCAGCCCACATTTCTTTTCTGAAATACGGGCATGCAAACAAAAATATTTATCTGATCTCTTGACTTGAATGTCTCCGAGTCACCTGAAAATCAACATGCTCACGCAGCTTCTCAACCTTTTTTATCAATGACTGCCGGACACCTAGCTACCCATGCTCTATTGTCCAGAAGCAGAACCTTGGAAAATAAGATCTAATGCATACTTTCCAATAAAAGAAAAGTGTTCTCACATGAAATTTAGTCTGGAGAGTTAGCAATAATAATCTTCAATGTTTCTTCCTCAGCATGTCTGGGTTTTAAAAGCAATCCTTTCACTCTGAAAACCAGTTTATTCAACTTTGTAGTAAAACATGGCAGTGCTTTTATTTTTGAGTTCTTGAATATGCTTTTAAAAGCACAAGTAATTTTTTTCTGTATGTAGTTATATACACAATACAGGATGTAATAGGAATAATGAATCTTTTCAACATTATTTTACTTAATTCTCATAACAGTTCTTGAAATAAGCAGTATTAAGCTTATTTGGTAGATGAAGCAATAAAGACACAGGGAGATAAAATAATTTCTTTAAGAGCATAAAACAAGGTGTCAGTGAAGATTTAAATATAGATGTATATGACTCAAAAGTCCATGAGGCTTCAGCTTCATGAATTCAGGAATTCACATTCCCTTTGCAAATGAGTTTAAGTCAATTATTTATTCAATATCTTGCAATGAATTAGCTAATATTAATTTTTGAGAAATTGAATCCAGAATTCACTTTATGTACCCCTTGAAATTTTTACTGTGTGTCTATATACACACATATATATGAACATATATATGCATATGTCAATATATACATTGATATATTCTCATGCAACAAAATTGGCACTGAGATGTGGATTTTTTTTTCACAAACATGCAGTGTTCTATTGTAGAAATTCTCTCAGACTGTAACTCAGAGTAATATCCACAAAACAGACTGTTTCTAACGTCATAATTTTGCTCTGGTTGACTATTTTTACTTATCTGTGTTTATATTTCATATCCAATTTGTACTTTTACTCATACTATTTTAAATAAGTTTCAAAATTAGTTCATATGAAAATGTTATTAAGTATTAACTTATTCTTCCATATCTTGACTCAATAAAATATCCTGTGGAGAAGAAATGAGAACAAGACTTTTTTTTCTTATACACAATTTAAACTTATTCAATAAGATTTTCTAATAAAAAAGAGACCTTTTCCTTTCACAATGCGAATATTAAGAACAGCTCAATTCTTATTATAAAATAACAACTATATGACACCATTTGCAATGAATAAGATGCAAATACTTTTGGTTTTAAAAACATGAAATTTTTACCCTCATTCCATGTGGTTTAGGTGTTTCTGAATCTCTGTTTACATATTCTTTAAAGGTTATGCTTTCATTTGCCAATTGTCCCTGAATTCTCTCAATCCTAAAAAGCTTGAAGAAACAGCCTCTTGTACAACTGTGAACTAGTCAAATATGTTTCCATCTCTGACCTCATCACCTAGTTCTTGTTATTAGTATCCTAGTCCCATATTTTATTGGATTCTTATAAAAGGGTTTTTAAAAATATGAAAAGCAATCATAGGTAAATGGATCAGTGTAAATCAGAAAAAAGAGATACCAGTCATAACTATCAAAGGGTGAAAATATAATCTATTGTCAAAATGTTATTTCTATTTATGAAATAAAATTTCTATTAGTTTTTTAAAATATTTAATTTTATTGAAGGAGCATTGCAATATGACATCATATATGTTTGTTATGGATCATTGTAAATCAACATTTTTTATAATGCATTAAATTCACCACCTCCATTCCAGTTCTTCCTTCACCATATAATTGATTCCTTTAGAGATTACAGTAAGAGAGAAATAATTTTGATTTTCTTTCTTAGCTGTCACAATTTCAACAAAAAATAATAAAATAGTAGAATTATAGTCATTTTGATATTTGGATTTGGATTATGATCAAATAAGGACATGAAAGATATTTTATATTGTTTGTTGCTTAGATGACAACATAATAAGCACCAGTATTAAAAAGACTATACAAAATGAAACTGGTTAAAACTAACTACTAAATGAAGTACAATGCTTAATCGCATTCTTCAGTATTATTGTCCAGCAAGTCAAGAAAAATCAGATAACCAAGACTTCATGCATGCACAATGGTTTACAAGATGTAAGCAATAGTAATCTAACACATCTCAAACCCCCTACGTGTCACATAGAAATCCCCCCAAATAGCACATGCATTCTGTAACAAATCATGAAGTGCCCACAGACATGCAGAATACTCTGCACATCTCTCAGAAACCTCCTCATTTTTCTTATCCCTTATATTCCAAGATCCTAAGCTGCCTTCCTATGCTGGTCTAGGGCCAATTTCAGTCAAAGAAGCTGATCTGAGTCATACACTACTGATTTACTGCTGGCTGGCCAGAAATAAAACTCTTTCCCTTCTGCAAAAGCTGATTTCTGGACTGTCTGTACTCATTGGCAAAGGAGTCTGTTTTTAGCGTCAATAACATTCTGAACAAAACTAAACTTTATTTGTACATTTCTTACTCTAAATCTACTACTGAAAAAGTAATTTTGTCCACTATGCTTTAAATTCTCTAAATGAAGCAAAATTCTACATAGATTACATTAGCTGTTGAAAAGTTTTCTAGACATTTTATATATTTTAGTGTATTTCTAATTTGCAAATATGAACTATCAATCAGAATTATAATACTTTTCCAGCATACACTTTTAGAAATTCCTATCTAGTTCAAAGACATGGACATAAAAGACTTAAATTAAAACTTAAACTAAAACCATGAAACGCTTAGAGGAAAATATTGGATATGTGTTCCATGACATCAATCTCAACGATCTTTGGGGAAGGAGTATGTATGGCAAAAGAGACCAGAGTAAAACTAAATAATTGGGACTACACTTAACTAAAAAGCTTCTGTTTAGCAAAAGAAACCACCACTAAAACAAAAGATATTCAAGCAGCATACATCAGATAAAAGCTTAATGACCAAAATTATTATAGTTCATATACCTCAACAATAAAATCAATAACAAAAGAGCAGATGACACACTCACAAAGTGGGCAGAAGAAAGGAATAAATCCCTCTTTGAAGAAGACATACAGATGGCTTGCAAACACATGATTAAAAAGGTTCTACATTAATCTTCATCAAAGAAATGAAATTGAAAACCACAATGAGATATCACTTCAAACCAGTGAAAATGATCTATAACAAATGTTGGAGAGAGTGTGAAGAAAAAGGAATCTTCTTACATTGTGTGTGGGAATGTAGATTAGTGAAACCTCTTTGGAAAACAGTACGGAGATCTCTCAAGTAAAAAAAAAAAAGATTGATCCACTACTCAATCAAGCAAAATCTCTAATCACAAAAGATGTCTGCACTCCTATATTCATAGCAGCACAATTCACAATAGCCAAGACATGAAAAAAAACCCTAAATACCCATCAACGGATGCTGAATAAAAAACTGTAGTATATATATTCAATGGAATTCTATATAGCTATTAAAAATGATGAATTGTGCCTATTGAAACAATATGGCTGCAATTGGAAGAGTCATGTTAAGTGAAATAAACCATAAATAAAAAGAGGAGTTCAGGATGGTTTCACTCATATGCAGAATTTGAAGAAACAAAACAAATTCCAACAAAATTCATAGGACACAAGACTGTGGTTACCAGGGATATACGTAATAGGAGAGAAAGAAAGAGGGAATAAGGTGACAGTAAAGAGCAGTCAATTCTGGTGGTAGATGTGTTGTGAAATAGTCACAGAATGAGGTATGATTTCAATATCCTAAAATAATATGACAATGTAAACAAAAGAAGTAATAAAATTACTATTTAAAAAAGTTCCTGTCTAGCAAATGACATACTCAAGATGACACAATTGCTCACCCACTAAAAATAATTTCATGTGCATGATATAATGAATGAAAAAGTGTCAAATGCAAATAATTATGCCATTCTTTGAATATTCCACATGTAGGAAGACTTCTGGCTTCCTCACTAGAAAGAATTGACTTTACTTGAATTATTCAGATTCTATATCTCATTGGCATGAATAATTGGAAATACTTTAGCTTTTGAATAATTGAGTATCTTTCAATTCAATTAGCCACTTGGGACACTGGATCAACCATTTAGACCATACTCCAACTGAGCATGCTAGAATTCTTTTCTGTATATTCAAGTCTTAAAGCATCTCTGTACTGTGCTTTATAGTCTGAATAATAGCAACACTGCTTACTTCCTTAGGGAGAGAGGGGCTTTAGTGGTTGTGAAATGCTGCCGTGTTTTTAAATGCATAATTATAGGTTTTGCATTTGCCTGAAGATTTTAATAATTTAAAAGATGCTTTTCTCGTAATCAAAATGAAATAATTTTTCCTGATAATTACCTCAGTCACTTTTAAAGAGTCAGTGATGAACATATTCATGCTGTGAGATATAAAAAGGTGATTAAATAGAATTTAGCATTGAACATATTTTTCTCTGTGCCATCTATTGAAATCACTATTTAAATGTAGCACTTGTAAGTAATTGGTATTTTCTTAATGGGATATAATTAATAGCATCTTTACCATTTCAGAAAATGAAATTTTATTCCAGATTTTTTTAATCATTTATGATTGCATGTGAGGGATCATGAAGCAGGAATGTGCATAAATATGAGGTCTAGAGAATAAACTCACATCAAAGACTACCTTCAGGGCAGTTTCATAGACTGGACACCATCTCTAAAGAGAAAGAACTCTCTTAGTATTCTTTTGTGAATAGTTAAAGAAAAGGAAATTGTAATATATGAGCAGACCATAGTACTAGAGAATCCCTATAATAGTTAATACATGAGAATTCATTAAATAGAACTAGATCTTATTCTTAGCTTTCAGCCTTAGTCTAAGGCACTGGACTAGATTGTATTCCCTAGTGGAAGATGATAAAATCAAGACTTGGAAAAAGATACTCAGCCTACATATTGGTATTTGGAAATATCTAGGTGTGGCAAGATGGATAGGTAAGAAGTGGGAAGAATATAGGAGAGAAAGAAGCAGTTAGTCTTTTGTTCTTTTTTAATTAAGTAAATGAAAGCACATGAGTGTATTTGGAACTAAGACTGGGTAGAGAGAGATTCTGAGGATTAAAGGACTGATGATGGGTAAATATAACTCTAAAATAAAAGAAAGTTTAAGGTGCATCCCTTGAGAAATTGGGTACAGTACTTGTTGGCAGTAAAAATACACAGGATATCACTTCAGAGCTTAGTGGTCATAACTAAACAGTTATATCTCAAACATTTTAATCTGGATCATTTAATCTTCATTTGATTTTGAAACAAAGATCTTATGGGATGTTGTTATAGGATCATGAAGAAGAAAATATTGGAGGATCAGGGCAAGGGACCAAAGAATCGTCTTCACAGTGATGTAATGTCTAATGATTCCCAGGCAGACTCTGTCTCTTAAACAAAACTAGATTTAAGCAAACTTTCAATATTTTTTTACATATATAATGAGAATACTCAAGTATCTCCTTTCTAGAGCTAGTTCTAATTCTAGAGCTGCTTTAACTCTGCTTTGTTAAAATAGTATGTTAATGCATGATGATTCTTCCTTTAATAGAGGAGTTTCTAGAAATCCAAGACTGACTCCAACAGCTAGTTGGTATAGAAAGAAATGAGCAGAAAAGTCAAGGAAAATTATTAGAAATTTGGTAAAAAATTATCAAAACGTATATTGCTTTCAGAAAAACAGTGGCAATATCTCATAAAATGGAATTGAATGTGGTGGAGGTATTTTGTAAAACTCTTAAACTCTAATAGATGAATAAATTGAGGTAAAATTAAGATTTCTCTATAGTCTCACCTAATTAGTATTTATTTAAATATTTATATAGAGCTAATTATGTGTCAGGCACTGTTCTAGGAAGTAACATTGAATGATTCTTACATTTTACTTAAGTTAATGCATTGTGCCAATGTTAATTTCCTACTCTAGTCAATGTTATAGTTATCTATGACGGTAGTATTGGGGGAAGCTGAATAAAGCATGCAAGGGAACTCTATATTTCTTTTACAACTGCTTATAAGTAACTCTTTCAAAATAAAAACTAATATAAACAAACAAAAATCAATCAAAAACAGACATAGAGTTATAGTTATCTATGATGGTAGTATTGGGGGAAGCTGCAAAAAGCATACAAGGGAACTCTATATTACTTTTACAACTGCTTATAAGTAACTCTTTCAAAATAAAAACTAATATAAACAAACAAAAAATCAATCGAAAACAGACATGGTGGCTGTCCTCACAGATAATATAGTATATAAAATAAGACTGATAAATCGTCACAAAATTTCAAGTGTATCAAGTTCTATGAAGTAGTACACTGAAATGCAAGAGCCTCATAGAGATTAACACTAATTAGAAAATCAGGACACTGCCTTTCGGAAATCAAGACCCTGGAATTAACTAAATGGGGAAGGGAGGGTAGACCATAGAAGCTGGAACAAGACATGCCGGTGGTATGAGCAATCTTGGCAAGTGTGTGAGGTTTAGAGAAGTCCAATTCATTCAAAATATACAGCAAAGTAAGAAATGGTATTAGATAAGGATAGGAATGCTACATGATGCAGGATTTATAGGGTATGGTACAGAGATTTAACTGTCCAAACAGCAATGAAATGCTTTGGAAAACTTCTAAGATGGCCTATATATTCTTTGACAACTAGTCAGGCATTCTTTTTTTTCCTAGAGAAGTGAACATATCTGCATAGAACAACAATTTTTTGTTAGTTCAGTTATATGAAAACTTACAGCCTCCAAGTATAGATCACTATCTTAATACTAACCTTTATTAATATATTGATTTGATTTTTTAAACATTTTTTTCAAAATCTATCATACACACATGAGCCCTTCTTATGCCCCTTCCTAATGATGGTTACTATATAACACCTGCCCTAAAATCTAACTATTCTTACTGGAATTGAATAAGTGAAATTATTATGTTTTCTTCTGCATTTGCCTTTTCACATATTATTTTTGTGATTCAACTATGCCAAATCATGTAGCAGCAGTTAGTATGTTCATTTTTTTTGTTATTCCTTTGAGTGATAAATATTGATCTATCGATTCTACTCGATGGAAATTTGTGTTTGTTTCTACTTATTTTTGTGCATAGAGTGTGATAGTTTAGGTAATTATTTTAGTGGTTTCATTAGCATGAGTGTCTTTTTACAGTTCATGCCACATTACATATAAAAATTGAATTATTAATGCAATTAAAGAACAGAGTCATAATATTCTAAGAATGAGAAAAAGAAAATGAGTGAATTTCTTATTGTTAAAATATTTTTTAATGTGAATGATGTTAAAACTTGTAGGTTGGGAGATGAGACATTCAATTGGCAATGTCCAGTTCAAACACTGAACTTTACATTTTGATGACACATTGTTAAGACAGACATATCTTAATTTTATTTCTTGCAGAAGAAATGAAAAAATGAAACCTTAATTATGTGGTTTATTGAAAGGAGTTTGGGTTTCAAAGTTTTCAAATAGATTCATACATTTTATCTAAAAGCTTTTCTGCTTGCCTATTTGTTCTACTGCCTATGCACTGCCCTTCCCCATCCCTGACCTACATTGTAGAAAATATGTTCTAGTTCCTATAATTGATAAATAATTTTAAAGAGAGCATTAGACATGCTGTTTTTGGTGGGGGAAACACCTTTGAAGGATAAGAGAGAAAGAGTCAGAGATGCTAGGAATGTCTTCAGACTCAACTGCACATCTGATCTCTGGGAATAAGAGAAGGTAGGAAAGAGACCTGACTATTAAGAGTCTCACAGTGCAAGACTGTATTAACCAGGAAGAGGTGAAGTACTTTAGCAAAGCTATGCAATCAAGGAACTCCAAGTTTGTAGGAATGAGCATGCTTCTGTATGCCTGACATTGGTTGTCAGAAACCCACCTGAAATGTAGTGTAAATATGAATAAAGGGGTCTGGAGAATATAGAAGGGAACAGCTGGGCTGTCAATTATGCTCACCTAGTAGGAGATATGAATGAATTTCATATTTCAGTGACTGTCATAGTATACTCCTAGAAGAACAGGCATCTACTTCCACAAATAATTTCTTCAATGAATCCTTCATGTTTCAGGTGGGCTTCTTTTCCTGAGAAGAGACTGAGAAGAAAGAAGTTACTAGTATGAACTACTACTCTCACCACTGGGGTTGGTCTCAGAACATGTATAATATTCTTCCTTCTCTATCAAACACTACCTTGATAGGTCTTTATGACTTTCCTGGTGGTGTGACCCGAACTTTCTCCTGCAACATCTGAGACCTCAGCAATCATTCAACTTCACTGTTTCAATGTGACAAGGGTTTACCAGAAGGCTCTCCAGCAGATTAACTGGGATCCACACATATTCTTTCCTCACCCTATTATATAGCAGTAGCTCTAGCTTCTCTGCTGTTCAGCATTCATTAAACCTTTAAAGATGGTGATTCTTCTCTTATATGCTGATCCCTGGGCACAAGAAATCCAGATTCCTTTGGTAGCATCCATAAATGACAGTTAATGGAATATTTACTCATTTTCATAGGGAGCAGTCCATTGAGCACCAGGACCTTTGAGTCATGCAGAGCCCAGAGATAGGATGTGAGATACAGTAGTGTTTCAGATTTCCTCTTGAACAAGAGGATAAAGGGCAATTTCAGAGGTTTTCGCCTGACCTTACCTAATAAGATAAATATTAACCTATAAGACAAAGGCCCAGTGTGGAGGTTATTCTGCCAAATACAGCATTCTCAAATGGGACTGACAACTGGTGATGTCCCACAAATGTGATTGGATTTGGAAACTGATTCAGCTTTGGGAAATGAAAGAAAGGCATCATAACTTTTTATTGGGGAGACATCCCCTTGGGCCTCCTGCCCTCTTTTTGCTGTAAATATTAAGAAGTAACCTTTTACACTACCTGTCTCCTTTAGCCCTGGGCATTGCATGCTCTCTTAAGCATCTCCACAACTCAATGCCAGTCGAATTTCTCAGCTGTCCCTCTGATATTAGCAGTTGTTACAGTACTCCAGCACCCTCGAGTCCCAGTGGTGCTCTCTATTACTGAGAGTTGAGGGGGAAAAGTAAGCATCATTTTCCTGGATATTAATGAGCCCAGTTGCATGATTATCTCTCTTACTATTATCCATTGCCTAACCCACCACTGAGCTACTTTGATTCCATGCTGTTGTCACTGGCATAACCCTGATGACCTTGGTGATAAATATTCATTCTGGGATCTCTGGAGGAGTATAATCCTCTACTGAATCCTGTGGCCTTAAATAATACATTTATTCCAGCATTCCCAATTTCCTTCAATCTTTCCTCTGCTCTCTACCAAGGAAACTCAGGCATTTATACTTCAGCATTGTTTCTTATTTTCTCCAGCTTTCTAAGTGCCACCTGTCAGTCCATTTGCCCCCAGCCCCAACCCCTTCCTCTGGAATATTTTCCAGGGAATTAAATATACGTCTTAAGAATATGCCTCTAAGTTAAGGAATTTTCACTTATCCAGTCTTATGTCCCAACCTCTCTGAGGAAGCATTTGTCTGGTTCCTGTCAGTCTGAGTACAGACTAGTTCTGGAGTTTCTTTGGAATATACTCTTTTCCTTCCTATTTAGGAAAACAACTCACTAGCATGGTTTTTGGGGAGATTTTACAGTAGCTATAGGTCTTTAAACAAGGAGAAAGAATAGGGGCCACTTCTAAATGGAGATACATGTTAGCTTTCAGGAACAAGGCCTCTGAGTTTTCCAGTATATGGGAAGTCCTAGCTCTTAACAGGGAAGAGTGAGGTCAACTCTAAAAGATCAGAGTATCAAAGAGATCCATCTGCAGAGTCAACATGCAGACAGACATCCATATCAATGTCTCCATCACATGTTTTTCAGTCTTAGATCTTCTCAAGCAGGACTCTGATCATAGCACAACAAATCTACTTTGGATGAACTTTTAATTGTCCTTGGAGCTCTGTGCTTCATTAACAGAACTTCAGTCCTGCTTACTTACATCAGTTACTCTGTAGTAGGAATATTCCACTAGCAGAGTATTCCACTGTAAGAATGGCTATTATGTAAGCTATACAAGATACGTGAAAAAAAAAAAATGAGAGAAACAGAAAGCTAAGAGTGCCTTCAGATGTTAATCTATGTCTAATACCTTTTAAGAAGAATAAAAAACCATAGTGCAGTATTAAGAAAGTGTTGCCAATGGGAAGATTCTGGTGCTGCAGTCTTCTGTCTAAAAAGTTCCACATCTTGCAAGAAAGGGTCTGTATTATTATCTCTGCTATTTTAACTGGCTGGGTGCTACCCTCTGGAGATGTCAGACAAATCTAGAAGGGAAGCAGTGGCAGCCATCAGTTTGATTCTCCTCCCATCAGCAAATCTAGTCTCATCTTTGCAAGACCACTACAAGCATATTTTCTAAGCTCCCTTTGCAACTGGCTACTTACTCAGACCACATAAAGTGATTGGGGATAATGGTAGAAGACAGGTATCTACCTGCCAAGGAAGTACTCTCTCAATCACTTACTTTATACTGACTATCCAACAGTAAGTGCACCCCTTCTCTGGTACTGGAGCCAGACTTACGTGCTCTCAATGGGCCTCTCCCAGTCCCTTTTTGCACTAGGCAGTTTCCTGCTGTGTTAATTTCCAGATTCGGTCACTGTTCTTTCTCTGGCTTTATGGTTTTTCTGTCATCTGAGTAACAAATTTATTGTATTCAATTGTCAATTTTTTGAAAACTTAACGCGATTTCTATTTGACCGATTGCCCCTAACCAATAGAATTAGGCACAAATAATGTAAAAATCCATATCACTTCTATAAAATAAAAAAACTAGGTATTCTTTGTACAACTTTTAGAAAATATGACTATTGTACTTTTCTTATAACACTTTCTTAAATTAACATATTAAAGTTACTATTAATTTAGGCTTTTCTTTGACTTATATTTCTAATTAATATGTTCTTAAAATCACAGCAAAAAAATGAGCCAAAGAAGTCCAAAAATTACATTCCATAAAGCATGCTTAATTGTTAAAGATATACAGTATTTGCACTTGAAGACATAATTCTAATTTTATACTGCTGATCCTAACACTTAAAGAATTTATTAATTAGTTTAAAACAAATCAATACACATATATTACAAAATAAAAGTGCGTATTAATTTGGATATTTTTCTTCTCTACTTATTGAGTTTTCAAGTCAGTAGGTAAGGGTAATAAAATGCTCAATGGTGCATTTAAAATTGTTAATGCCTTTTTTAATGGACTGTCCAAATACAGATTTATCTACCAAATAGATTCATGTTCACCATTTAGACTGAACTATAATGAGCACATTTATCTGTATCTTGATCTCTACTGATACGTTTGACTAGACAAGTAACTTTTCTCAGTGTTTCTGATCAGTCTGCATTTCAAGTATTCTAAGTTAGCAAGACCTGTACAGTCTAACATCATCTATGATAAAGAGTTCTTTCAGTGCAAAATAAAAGGAAAGGGGCAAAGAATAAAAAGAACATTAAACGGTGAGGGAAAATTTCTTTGCAGTGTTACTTTATAAAACAATTTATTTGATACATAAAAATGTTATACCAGCTATTGACTTTGCTAATTAATTCTGTGATCTTGTAACTGGGCGATAAAATGGGATCCAGTGAAGTCAGCCATCAGCAAAAGTAATCGTGAATGAGGAATCTATGACATTTAATTACCATATAGTCTAATTTACAGATAAACTTGACTAGGAGAAACAGCGATAGTGGTTTGAACCTGTTTTCCACTGAGGTACAGGAGACTTTTAATTATCCAGATAAAGCAGACTATCAGTGACACAGTATTTCCCATCTCAGACACCTACATGGAGAATTCCCCAAAACTGTTCTCTCCATGAATCCCCCTACACACACACACACACACACACACACACACACACACACACACACACACACACACACGACTTGCCCATATAATCTCTGTAACTCCAGCAGTTGAAAATGGATCTGAGACAGGTCTCCTACTTTCTTGAGTGGCATCTCTCAATAATAAGCCTTCCCCTTTCAAGCACTTGGCATCCAGTTATTGGTTTTACTCTGTGACAGGCCTAACCAGCTTTGTTCTGTAACATTGGCATCTACCTCAGAAATTACTCCACCAATCATTTTAGCCAGGCCTGGAAATGATTAGAAGGTCAAATTATTTAAGTGCCTTGAAAAATTTTTGAGTTTAATGTCCTAGTGGCAAGCTAACAGCAATATTTTTTCCACTTATAAACTTAACATAGTCTCTACTAAAACTGATCCAATACAAAATGTTTTATGGACTCGGTAAATAAACTGGCTGTCACCTGATGCCAGAGTAAGAGAATATGTTTGAGAATCAAGGAATTTCTGAAGATATCTGATAATTTTTACCTCTAGGTTAATGTTA
Source organism: Solenodon paradoxus (assembly GCA_004363575.1). Taxonomy (NCBI): domain Eukaryota; kingdom Metazoa; phylum Chordata; class Mammalia; order Eulipotyphla; family Solenodontidae; genus Solenodon; species Solenodon paradoxus. The sequence goes on from RJWH01000571.1 coordinate 244,802, forward strand.
ACAAAATCTTCCTGCTGCATAATACCTTGGGAACCTCTTGAGTTCCCAAATCAAAAGAGCCTAATTGAACTGCCTACTGCTTTTTACTAAATTGAACCATAGGAAGGTTATTGTCAAAAAAATAGGAATTTCATCAATTTCAACCTGAAGTTCACAAAAGATTCCTAAAAACTAAAACAATATCACCTAAGAATTTCTGCTAAGCATGGAAGGATTCATGTTTTGTGAAATTACTACCTAATGTCATTTATAAAATAAAGGCATTCAACAAATATCGATAATCTCAATAATTCACCTGTACTCTATAATATGCATGAAACAAATTTCCCAAAGCACCAATCTTTTTTCTCTCCTGACATGTTATCTTGCACACTTTCAAGGTCCATGCATGTGTAAAAGACTTTTAGCAAACCTATTTAGGTTCAGAGTCCTTTCACCCTGACCACTCTTGCCCAATTATGTCAGAAGACATCTAGAGCTTGTCTTAGGTGTGTCATAAAAAAAAATTTTGTAAATTTTAACAAATCACCATCAGAGCAATTCTTTTTCACTTGGAAAAAAAAGTGTTGTCTAGATGATTTCTAAGTTTCTTTCATTCTAAAATGTAATTAATTCATCACATGCTTCTGTTCTTAAGAAGTGGCTCTACTGGCAAACTGTAAACTGTTTCTACCTTTTAAAACATTCTTGTGAATTAAATTCTCAAGTTAACTAGGGCTTGATAGTGCTTAACTTTTTATCTGACTCCCACCATCTTTAGACCTATGAATCTGACTTTAGATTATTGTATCATCCATAAAAGCTTTCTTCTGGAATGACTTAAACACACACATAAAAAAAGCAGCAAAACAATGTTAACACATACTGAAAGGTTATGAATTTAAGTTTAGGCTTCTCGTTCTTGGTATGTGTATCCCTCATTTTCACAGTTCTCTCAGGAACGTGTTCTCACCTGCAGCCCACATAAAAGCTGTCAATTTCCCCATCACCTCATGGCAGAAGCCTGAGGATCTGACATTAACTGGCACCACCTTAGCCAGAGTCAGAGATCATGAACACTGTACTGCTGAGGTTGCTCTAGTATTCCTGCTAAGCTTCGAACAGGACTCCACTGCTGGAGATTGACGCAGACATCCAGGTTCCCCCATTACTGCTAATGCAGGAGGCACTCAAGAAACAGACTACAACAATCCTTTTTCCTTCATACCTGTCGCACACACACCAAGAATTCCCATCAGAAGACTGTAGCTTGGAGTTAGTTTCCAAAGGAATCTGGAACATGTAGTTTGTTGAATTCCAGTCTCCTGTGTTTTACTCAAAAGAATGGCATGAATCTGAGTCAGCAAAGAAGTACCTGTGGGTTTCTCTAGCGCTCTTGAGTATCTATTTTTACCACTGACCCTCTATTAATCTTCAAGAAACAATACACAAGCCACATCATGTTTTCACCTAATAAGGCTCTATTCTTTGTATAAATTAAGTTGCTCTCAGAAAAAAATAAAGCACAAGAACCCAAGTCTCAGATACATCTCTGTATGTTGTATTTCCTTTCCATTTTCTTTAATATTCCCCTACTGAATTCAACCAACTAATGACTCCATTATAATGTCAAATGCTGCCAACATTCTAACATCAAAGTGCAGGTGAAAGCACAATGAGAAATAAAACAACATACATAAATTCAAATTAATATATATTATAATTACAAATACATAAAAATACGCAGGCAAGAAAATGTGACTAGATGTTATTATCCTCTTGTACAAATGGCTAGGGATACTTGATGTTCATACTTACAGTCATGGGTGACATAATGATGTTTTTAAAACGATTGCTCACATATGTAACAGTCGTCAAAAAAACTTCTATTGCCTAGTTATATCTTGGGCATTGTAATGAACTAGCATTTTATATGGCAGCAGACTCATGTGTCATGTTACTGTTTTTCAATAGCCTCACGTTTCCTTGTGCTTGACTGACTCATGCTGTTTTGTTCACCATGACCCCTAAACATACAAAATCTACTACTAATGGTTCCAATAAGAGGTCAGGTTGAGTGACTGGAATTTAAAATTGAAATACATGAAAATGAAATGAAAAGCCATTAAGCACTGGGAAAGTGAAAAAACTGGTGGTTATTGCTTGCCATCCAGGCACGTCCCATTCCACCATAACTAAAATTCTAAATAAAAAGAGCAAAGTGAAAGAAACTGCTAAAAATCTCCTTCATTGACAGCAATGATACTAACAAAATTGAGAAGGGCCATATCATATATGGAGAAGTTTCTACTGAGGTAATTAAAGGCCAAAGAAGTTGTATCCCTCTTAGCATCATAATGACTGCAAGCAAAGCAAAATGTCTGTGCTATTGAAAGAAAAGGCAATACCTGCCCACAATGTTGAAATTATTGCTAGCTCTGAGTAACTTAAGCAGTTCAACAATTGTTACTCATTATATAATGTGAAAGAAGTGGTGATTCTGCAATGGCAACTGAAAATTTTTTTTGAAACTAGGTAAGCTGACTGTAGAGGAAAATCGCTTGACAGAACAAAGCTTCAAAGCTGATGAAACCTTCCCATTTTTGAAATTGATGCCTGAAAGAAATTTTACACTTAAGGAGTCCAAGTCAATGCTAGAATTTAAGGCTTTTTGGGACAATGTAACAATCTTATTTGGGGCAATGTTGCAGACAATGAATTAAAAACCCTTTGTGATCTGGCACAACGCGAACCAGAGGCCTTCAAGCATATCAATTAGCACACACTGCCAGTGATACCAGAATAACATAAAAGTCATGATGACTCAACTCTTCATCCAGGATGCCCTGGAATTGTAATGCTACTGAGAGTGATAAGTACTCTGGAGAATAGCATACCTTTAAAGATTTTTCTCATTGTTAATAATGATCACATATATCCTCTTTTTATTGATGATTTGCACTCCAATGTAAAGTGGTATCTCACCCTCTGAATACCACATCTTTTAAACCAAGGCAAATAGATTGAGGAGTTATAGCAGTTTTCAAGGCCTGCTGCCCGAGGAGGAACTTTGCGCACGATATTGCTGCAACTGACAAAGACACTTAAGCAGTACTGGGAGGATTATACATCTATAACCACATCAAGATCCTTGCCTGTGCTTTGGCCGATGTCACCCAGGAGTGTTTGAGTGACATCTGGAAGTAGACAGTCAAGAGATTTATTCATAACACCAATGGCTTTGCCAAGGAGGAGAAGCTTGAAAAATTCAACAAAACTATAAGATGGAAAACAGCTTTAAGCTGGGTTTGAATGAAGATAATACTGAGGAGCTCTTGAAGTGGTTTCTGATGAATTGACTAATGAAGAGCTGCTGAAATCAGAATAGAAATGCATAGTTGAAGAAAAGGCAAAACAAAAGGAAACAACAGTTAAAGAAAAAGGAGAATCCCAAAAGAAACTCACAGTGAAATGTTTAGCATAAATTTGCACAGACCTCAACCAACTTCTTAAAATATTTGAAAACATGAACCCCAACATCAAAGGATTTTTTTACATTAGAAAAGAATGTCCATGGTGTATTATCTGCTTCCAAACAAATCTATTATAGAAAACAAACAAACAAGCAAGCCACCAAGGACTTATTTCTCATATTTAGAAGAGCCTCAAGCAAGTCCTTCAGGATATGTTCTAGAAAAAGGCTTTGCTATCACTGGCAATGTCAACTCTATTCGCATTGTGGCCCCCTAAGGACGCTCCAGTGGGAAGAGACATGGAATTGGAAGACAGGATATTAATAACCTCTCCTGTCTAGACATAGGCAAATGCATGTGTTTATGCCTTCGTTCTTAACAAAAAAAAAAACAAAGTTTTTAAAACTAAAATAAAAAGATGTAAATGGAAAAAATCTTATAGAATAAGTACATAAAGGAAAGTTTTTGCAGCATTGTACATGTTTTTGTGTTTTAATGTAAGAGTTTTACATGAGACAAAAAGTTTTTTTAAAATGTGAAGGTTTATAAAATAAGCAAGCAATAGTAAACTAAGGTTAATACATTATTGAAGAAAGATTTGTTATAAATGTGTAAGTGTAAGTGGACAGTATTTATAAATTCTGTAGTAAAAGCTGAGATCTTTGCATTCATTTACCACTCACTTACTGACTCACCCAGATAAACTTCCAGTCCTGCAGGCTCCATTTTGGTGAATGCTCTATTCAAGTGCAGCATTTAAAAAAAAAAAAATTGTGTAATATTTAACTGTACCTTTTCTATGTCAAGATATATCTAGATACTCAAATACCATTGTTTTACAATTGCCTACCGTATTCAGTATATAAACATGCCTGGTATATAACTTAGGAGAAAACCTAAATGTATGTACCACATACCTAGATGTATATAAGCTATATTAGGTAGGTTTGTGTAAGTAAACTCTGCGATGTTTGTATAATGACAAAATCCCTTAATATTTCCCAATGGTTAAGCATCATATGATTGTATTTAGATAGACAGGTAGAGAGGAAGAAAAAGAAATACAGATGGATGCAAAGATAAGACCAAAAGCATAATTACTTAAGCATTAAGATATAATTACTAATCAGTGGTCTGGGAGACCACTTTACTCTTTACAAATAAGTTTGAGAATCCATAAGAATATGGACTTAAACCAGGAAGAAACAAACAAAAAAGCATGAGCACAGGCAGTTGTGTCCCACACTGTTTCAAATGAGTCAATGACCCTCTGAAGTCCATATGACCATAATTTGATAATTCAAAGAAAACTTTTTTTAAAAAAGGAAAGGTAGCCTACCTGTCCTTTTGTGTATTTTTTTCTATATTTCTAGAAAAACTCTCTAAGATTAAAATGACTGCATAATATCCAAACCAGATCGTTTTTTAAGTGATTCACACAAAATTTGTTTTGACAAGTTTCAGAGGACAGGATTCTACTTACAAATGCTATATAAGTTTTATAAGGTTCAAATTCTACTTCTTAAGTAATATAAAACTAAATTCAAATCATTCACTCAAAGTAAACTACAATAACTCAGTTATTTTTCATAGACATTTTATATAGTTCATTTTCAAACTGACTCTACTGGGAAACCTCTTTGCATTATTAACCATCAAATAATATGAAGCCTGCATTGTGGAAAGAATAAATATCATTTATTTTGCATAGAACATTTTGGTGATTAATATCTATACATGAAGAGGTATGGTTTCAATTTTATTTGAAAGTTCAAATCAAGAATTTTTTCCACTCAATATTTCTAGTCAATATTTCAGAGTATATAGATAGTTTCAGAACTATTGTTTTCTTAGTGTTTCTTCAACTCTGCTCCTGTAGTCATCAAATAGGGATTGAATTAGTTCAAACTCATAAATACTGTGTTTAATTCTATTGATTTGATATTATGCACTTGTTCCATGTTACCAAATTAAGAGACAAATGTAGCTACCTGAAAGCAACTACCCATGGAAAAAACAATTGCACCTTAATTTTTTATTTAATATGTAAACCTTTATTTTCATTTTGTTCTCAGTAATTTCTTCAAGTTATTTCAGGACGTAGCAAGACGGAGTGAAGAATAACAAAACTAGATTTAGCTTATATCAATTCATAATAATGTTTAAATTTTAATCAAATACCTAAAATTCAAATATGAATCAGATTAAAGAAATAATTTTTTATAAACCCAGGTTGATAATTTTGTCATTATTATTGCCGAACTTTTTTTTCCCCTGGGTCTTACCTCATTTTGTAGATCATTATTTGCTTCTCAGGTATCTGTTTTTAAACAAGAACTGGTGTTTCTTAGGTATTAGGACAGGAGCTATTTGTGCTAGCAATAACCTTAGTACTCTTCCGGCTATTACTCGGGCACAAGGTGTAATTCATGAGACAGATCTTTACTAAAACAAACACTGCCACAGTATTTCAAGGTCCCTAACATTTCTAATTTTATTTCCTATATTCCTGAGAATTCCAGAAGTTTATCTCTTGTAAATTAAAACCATCATTTTCATATTTTGTCGTCAGTATGGATCACAAATGACATCTTCCCCCATAGGTGCTCAATAAATATTTACGAACATAAACAGTCGAGAAATCTCTGGTCCAATTAGCAATCTCAATTTAACCTGGAAGTTTTATAATTTCTCTATGTATCTGCTTCTCTCTTTTTTAAATGTTTTAGTTATAATATTGAAGCTCTGAATCTATCCTATAGATTAGATTGTATAATATATTTAATATCATATATAAATTTCTTTTTTGATATATTAGCCTTTTTTCTCCAAAAGATTTACAGTGAGGAATTCTACCTGTGTTCTTAAGTAATCTGTTACAATACTTAAAATATATTTTCTTATTGAACGAAATATTAAGTAAATTATGCAGACCAAAGGAATATGGTTATACTTATTCATCTTACATTTATGGAGTATATACTTGGCCTGAGGCACTATGCTTTTGATGTTGCGAATTCAAACAAAATAAAGCAAAGACATTGACATCATGGTAAACAGTCCATTGATGCAAATAAGGAATCACATCAAAAGTTATAATTCATGTCAATTAGTGCCATAGTAGAGGAAAACACAAGACACAACAGAGAGGGAAAGATTGCATGAAGGGCAGAGTTAGAAAGATTTTAACAGAGGGTAAGAAACTGGAGTCTGAATTTCATTTCAAATAGAGATTTTTGTATGATTACTTATTTGTGTCCATTGGTAATGTCTCATTTAGATACATTTTTACCAATGTGGAAGAATAATGTATGCATTTTAAAGTTATATCTATACTACTAAACTCAACAACACAGTTGAGGACAATTAGAAAGCTGTTAGGTTTTAGTTTTCTCATGAAAGGAAAAAATAATAGCATAGTTGTAATAGGAATACTTTCTTATTTCAAGAGCAGATTTATTTATCAATTTGTTTTTAATCCTACCCACAAAGCAACCCAAGCTGTAGGCTCATGTTTTCAGTTGTAGATGTAATTCATTCAAGCAATACCAAGGAGATCAACCTTAGTGCAGTTTGATTTTCGATGTTCGTTTATTCCAAGTGCTAAACTTGAGGTAAACCAATGTAGCCTGATTTTTAAATGACATGATGCAAGTTTTCATAAATTAGAAAAATTGTGCCATTTAGTTTCAATACTGACTTGATATTACAATTTCTTTATATAAAAACATTAAAAAGTTTATAATTTTTATCATGAACATATGCTGTAATTTCCTTAATATTTGGAAATGAGTTTTCATTTTAAATACTTCTGAGCTTTCATATTTTAGCCCTGTTTTGGTCAGGGCTTTACTTAGATATCTAGAATAAATGCCATTCCAATTTTATTTGGAAGTTTGTTTAAGTTTGGGTCCAAAGTTTGCTTTTTGGAATTTTTTTATACGTGTAAGAACTGTGCTCTTAACCATATATTGCTGATTTCATCAATTTATGAGAACAACATTAAATTATATTTCCTTTATAGAAGCACACTGTTAGAGTAAGAGCCTTATATTAGCTGAATTGAAGACAACCATCCCACATATTTTCTCCAGCGTTATGGAGAACAATCTCCCCATTCCTACTCTCCAGCATTTACATCTCACCAGGTGCAGAGGCATTTACAGCTGCCTGGCCCTCTGCTGTGCAAGCTGACTCCTGTGGGATGAATCCTGGTAGCCTCAGGACAGCCTTGAGGAGAGGGTGGTTACATTTTTCCATACAAAGCATCACTCTGGCTGCTCTTATTGCTCAGCCAGATAGGACCTCAGAAGCACCCTGTAGTGCAGGAGGTGAAGAGGCACTCATTAGTCATTTTAACCTCCTAATTGCCTTTCTTATCTGCAGATGATGGGAAAACTTAGCAAAGCTATTTTCTCAGGCTCCCTTGTAGCGGAGTCATGGATGCATTTTAGGTTTTGACAAATAATTGCATTCCTGAGAGACTTGGTGGGCATCAGTGAAACTGAAGACAGCTGTTGTTGCTGCTGGCAAACTGGTCAAGGGGACCTGGAGTGTTCCTGAGGCAGCGCTCCAGTTAGTAGCTGTGGGGTTGCTAAGAGATGGGTATGCTAGCTGGTGCCAGTCCCTGGGATCCTGCATCACTGCTACCTCTAGCAGTACTGAGCCTTACAGTGTAAGGGGCAGCCTGGTGAAAACCCTCTATCCTCTTGGTGACAGAGGTAGAGACACTTTTGGTTGGCCAGTTAAGCAGATTATTTGGCAGGGGAGTTTGGGAGGGTCTTCACTCCCGAATATTCTTCTTATACACCCTTATGACAGCTTCTTATTTTAAATTCCTTTCTTGTGTGCATTCTGGTAGCCTTGTGACCTAGTACACCCGGAAGCAGTCCCACATACCTCCCAAGGTCCGGGGTTCAAAAGCAACTAAATAAAATGCTTCTTCCTCCTCTCTCTTGCTTACTTGCCTTCATTCCTACCTGCACCTTTCCTTTAAAAAAAAAAAAGTCCTTTCTTCCTTAAATGACAAGAATGATGGTTGTTTGCTGCAACTAAACTGTGGCAGATATTCATCATGAGTCTCACTCCTGACTGCCCAAACCTGGCTGCTTCAGTCCTTTTCTACTTCATTTCACGATATTTGAAACTTCTGTCATAATTGTTGTACAATAAACTCATGTTAGTAAAGTTATTCCCAACTGCCTTCACATGATGAGGAATAGTAAAATAACTTTCCTGAAATAGGTCTGGGACAACGAGGTCTTGTAATGAGGGAATGATAAGCTCCAGATTACAGAGACACTCCCCTACTTCACCCTGTATTCATTCCAAAAACTTATTTCATTAAGTTGCCCTAGAAATGCCCTTGTTACAGCTCTCTCAATCGAAAAAATCCAAATGGTACTCTTTTAGAAGTAGTGAAGATAGCTTTATTAGGCATGGACCAGATATAGAATCTGAGCCCCAAAATACTTTTGGGATACACTTTTATTGGTGAGGGAGAGGGGAAGATGTGAACTGGAACAGAAATTACAAATGGAATTCAGTTATTCATTTGTGAATTCCTCACATGGGTAATCCACAGGATTCACATAATTGTAAAATGCACATAGGGTTCCATTCTCAAGTGAAAAGAAAAGGTCCTTTTATCTAGTCAGTAGTTTCCAGCCAATCTAGACTGTCAGGCACCTGGTGGCTTGGTGGCCACTGTTGGTCCTCAATGACTAGAAACTGGGGTACGGCTTCTTTCTTCTACATTCCTCCACTTTTGTTTTCAAACTGATGATAATTAGCTTTCAAAGTCCATAGATGGGTAACTGGGGCAAAAACTCCATCTTACTACTTCCTGCTGGACAGGGCCGTAGTGGGAGTGCAGCATCTTGGACCTTCTGAATATAAAACAGAGTATAGTTAGCATTCTTGTTCATCATTGGGAGGTATGGGGTTATACTGTCGAGCCAGCAAGACATGCTTCGTTGTGACCTGTTGAACAACTGTGTTTATGGTGGACCAAATCAAGCTTATTATGACAGGCAGAAGACAAGGAAGCAAAATGCAAATTCCCAAAATGAGTCCCATAATTCCCAACAAAGTTTTGAATCCTCCAGCCTAGGAGAACCAAGAGAGCCATTTAGAGTCGAAGAGGGATTTCCATTTCTGGACTGGGATATGTGCTATTTTTCCACATACCTCTGGCAATATCCTTAAGTATCTTTCCTTTGTCATCTATTTGCAGGCAGCAGTTTGCCAAATTAAACTTTGGAATCCAGACGCCATTAATCAAGATGCCAGATTTGTTCCATATCCCTTCTACAGGTGCACAGTGGAGGGGAACTGCCTTCTTGGCATATGTCCAATTGCAATGACTGTGGCCAAGGAAGACTTCTGACCTTGCAGTGATCTTTTTTAGACAAAATATTCCAGGGGGTGTTTCTACCAATGGCCAGTCATGATTTGTCTCTGGGTTCCACCAACTTGTCCCACGATGGACCTCGGAGAAGTTACTCAGAATCCACTCAAGGCAAACAGGGGTGGCAACCCAGAGCCAGTTTGTTTCTGGCCCCGGCCCACCACATACCCAGCAGCTGGATAAATTAAAAGTAGTTGTTATAGCCTGAGCTAGCTGCAAGAAGTGGTTAGGTGTATGTTGATCTGTTATTGGGTCTGTCCGTGATGGGTGAATTAGCGCTGCAAACAGAGTGTATACTAGGTTCATGGTTTAAGGGATTCAACAAAACTGGAGCAATATTCCAAAGTGGAATTTGAGAAAGGTTGGCCTTTCCAATTATCTCTATATGCTGACAGGTAGCAATCCACGGAAGAGGTCCGCAGGAATGACTGATAAGGGCAACTGGAAGAAGTAAAGGCCAGAGTATGAACAGGGCAATGAACAGAAATAAACTCGGAGTCTCCTGGCGCATCATCAGCTACTCTAAGTCTCTGAGGAATTGTGGGTCAGCTTGAGACGGGTGGGAGACAGCTGCTGGGCAGTCCAGGTGGAGCTCTGGCCAGCCGGGTCTCCTTCCTGGTTGAATGATTCGCTGCTCTGATGAACTGTGTTCACTCATGAGTAGTGTGTCCACGGAGCTATACCTGAAACTTTGAGAGCAGTTGGAGTAACAAGCTCGACAGTATGTGGACCTGTCCACTGAGGTTTCAGTGGTTCCTTCATCTAGTATTTGACCCAAAAACCGATCCCCAGGTTCATACGGATGAACTGGGGTTCCTAAAGAAGCCAGGGCTCTCTCTAGTACATATTTGTTTATAGCCTGAAAGGTGGCACCTAGAGCCTGGACTTGTTCCCACAGATGCTTGTCCCCCAATTGAGGAAGGCTCCTGAGGAAGTTACCCAGGATTGGAGTGGGCCTTTCTTACAGAGTCTCAAATGGAGAGAACCCATGATTTCCTGGGATGCATCTTACACAGAAGAAAGCTAAGGACAAAAGGTCCACCCAAATATTACCTGTTTCTTGAACTAGTTGTCCCAACATACCCTTGAGGGTATGAGTCATTCGCTCAACTTTCCCTCAACTCTGTGGCCAGTAGGCAGTATGTAGTTTCCATGTCACTCCTAGTCCCTTTGTAACTGTCTGGACTAGATCAACTACAAATGCTGGTCCATTGTCGCTATGGATGGTTAGTGGTATGCCGTACCTGGGAATTGTTTCTCTCAGGAGCACTTTTGCGACTTTCCTTCTCTTTTTGGTTTTGGTAGGGAATAGGTGCAGATCAAGAAGAGGAGGTACTGGTACCCTTGAGCCCGGGGCAGCTCAGTAAAGTCTACTTCAATGTCCTCAAAGGGGGCACTGCCTGTCCGCTGCGCCCCTGGGGGTGGATGTGGGACATTGCTGGCATTGTTTCTAGCACACGTGATGCACCATTCTGTAAAACTGCTTTTGAAGAAGCATTTCCAAAGATGTTTTCCCAAGGTGGGTTAGCTGGTGATAGTCCATGACAAGCTGGGTCCTGAGTGCGTGGGGAACATATATTCTGCCATCTGGAAGCTGCCACCACTCCCCTTGTATTCTGATGGCCCCTTCTGATTTGGCCCATTCTTCTTGTAGGGCATTTTGAGGTTTTGTTGGTCTTTGGACTGAGGCCAGAAGGCAGGCTGATTCTCCAGCTCTGCCTTCTGCTGCTGATCTTGCAATTTTATCAGCTAAATTATTACCATTTGATATTAAATTTATATTTCTTTGATGTCCACAGCAATGTAGGATGGTGACCTCTGCTGGAAGCCAAACAGCCTCTAGTAGTTTCAGAATCTCCTCTTTGTCTTTAATATCTTTGCCCCTAGCGGTTAATAGTCCCCTTTCTTTGTAGATGGCTCCGTGTATATGCACAGTAGCAAAAGTATAGCAGGAGTCAGTATAAATATTGACTCTTTTCCTTCTGCTAGTGTTAGGGCTCTGATCAAAGCCTGAGTTCAGCCCGCTGTGCTGATCAGCCCTGGGGAAGTGCTTTTGCTTCAATTACAGAAGTTTCTGTGGTTACAGCGTAGCCAGCTCGCCTTTCCCCTTCCTTCTTATAGCTGCTTCCACCTGTGAAGAGAGTGAGCTCAGGATTCTGCAATGGGGAGTCTCACAGGTCTGGGCAGCTGGCATAGATCTCACCTAGCACTTCAGCACAGCGGTGCTCTGGAGTCCCTGACTCTGAAGGTAGAAATGTGGTGGGGTTTAGAGGTCGCACAGTCTCTGGAGTCAACTGAGGGTTTTCACCTTGGTATTGGGTGAGCCGGGCATTAGACAGCCTTCTGTGTCCCTGATTGTTCATCAGAGTGATTACTGCATGAGGCACTTTCACATTTATTTCCTGGCCAAATATGAACTTATCTGACGTCTGGACAAGAAGAACGATAGCAGCCAGTGATCTCAAGCAAGAAGGCCATCCCATCACTACTTGATCAAGCTTTTTAGACAGGTAGGCCACTGGTCTTTGCCACGGACTGACTGCCTGAGTGAGCACCCCCAATGCCATTCCGTCTTTCTCATGAACAAAGAGGTTGAATGACTTTTGTACATCTGGGAACCCTAGTGCCGGGGCCCGCCTGTGCGATTTTTTAATTCCCTGGAACACCCTCTCTTGCTCCTCCCCCCAGAAGAGAGAGTCTCGCTCTGGACCAGTCACAGCTGCGTATAGAGGCTTTGCCAAGGCTGAGAAGCCAGGGTTCCAGATTCAGCAGAACCCCGTGGTTCCTAAGAATTCACAAAGTTTTCTCCTGGTCTTAGGTCGGGGTAGAGCTAAAATGACTTTTCTCTCAGCCCCAAGCGCCTGATGCCCTTGGGAAATACCAAAGCCCAGATAATGATGTACTTTCTTCCTAAAGATCTGAGCCTTTTTCCACAAGGCTTAGTACTCTGATTCACTGAAATGCTCAAGAAGGGCATGGGTACCTGCCAGGCAATTTTCTTTGGTTGCACTAGCTAGGAGGAGGTCATCCATGTATTGGAGGAGAGTGCAACTAAATCTTGCACGGGGAAATTTGCTAAGTCTGCAGCCAAAGCTTCCCCAAACAATGTCAGAGAGTTTTTGCAGCCTTGAGGTAATCTTGTCCACATCATCTGCATCTGCCTACTCCTGTTTGGATCAGTCCATTCAAATGCAAATAAGGGCTGGTTTTGGGGGGCCAGCCTGATGCAAAAGAATGCATCTTTCAGATCTAGGTATGTGAACCAAGCAGCCTCCAGGGATAATTGGCTCAGTAAAGTGTATGGATTTGGGACCACTGGATGCAATGAAACAGCTATTTTAATAGCTCTTGAATCCTGTACTGGCCAGTAGCCTCCCCCAGACTTCTTAACCGGTAACAGAGCCGTATTCCAGGGTGACTGACACTCTTTGAAAATACCCGCTTCTTTTAATCAGTCTAAATGTTCTTGTATCCCTAGTCTAGCTTCTTGAGGGGTAGGATATTGGTGCAGGTGTTGGGACTGGGTCGCTGGCTTTAATTCAACTATGACGGGAGGTCTTCTTTTTGCCAATCCTGGTGGATTGCCTTATGCCCAAGCCAACAGAAAAGCAGAGAGAAACTCTGGCAGGTTTTCCTCCATTCCCTGAGAGCTGTAAATATGCCACTCCTCTTCTTGGGGCATGGTAATGGTTAGAACAAGCCCTGTGGTTTCAGGTTTCACATGCAGAGTTGCTGTTCCTTCGTGACTAAATGAAATTTGGGCCCCAAGTTTGGCTAGTAGATCTCAACCAAGCAGGGGTACGGGACAGTCTGGAATGTACAGGAACTCATGTTTTACCACATGGCCCCCGAGCTCGCAAGTTCGGGCTTTGAAGAAGGGCTGGCAAGTTGCCCGATCCCCCACGGCCCCCATAATGGTGGCCGTCTTTCTTCCGAGCGGGCCCACTGGGGTTGTTACAACTAATGTTCTGCTCCAGTATCTACTATAAATTCTATTGGTTGGCCCCCTCCTTTTAATCTGACCATAGGCTCCAGGGGACCTAACTTCAAGGAGACCTGTCTGTTTCAGTCCATGTCAGCCTCTGCCATTCTAAGGAAATTTAAGCCCTGCCCTTCTCTTTCTGGCAGTCTTTTGCACGGATCCAGCTTATTGGCAGTCCGTTTTCGCAGGCATTCATTCTTCCAATGGCTAGATTCCTTGCAGTAAGCACATTGGTCGTTTCTAAGCCGGGATCTGCCTTCCCTCCGTCTTTGCAGTCTCCGCCCCTTCCGCCTTTCCGTGGCCATTTTTCCTGGAGAGCTACAGCTAACAGCGTGGCCTTCTCTTTCAATCTAAGATCAGCCTCCCTTCTAGCTACTGCTTCCCGATTCATACAGACCTTGTTGGCTCCTTCTAAGAGCTGCCTGATATTCATTCCGTGAAACCTTCCAGCTTCTGGAGCTTCCTACAGCTGTCTGCGGCTGATTGGGCCACAAAGGCGGCATTTATCATCCTCTGATTATCTGGAGCCTCTGGGTCAAACGGGGTGTAAATTCAGAATGCCTTACATAACCGTTCCTAATAGTCTTCCGGTGGCCCATAGGGCTGCTGGGTAACGGCGGTAGTTTTGGACATATTGGTGAGTTTTTGGGCCCCAACTCACATGCCTTGCAAGATGGCTGCCTGGTATCATTGGATATTGGCCCGTCCCTCCTCTGTATTGAAGTCCCAGTCGGGTCGTCCCTCCGAAGCTACTGTTCCAGCCCAGGTGACCACGTTAACCACTCTGGTAGAAGCATTGGCTTTTAGGTAAGAACGAGCCTCTGCCATAATACGCCGCCTTTCTTCTGTGTTAAAGAGAGTGTGGAGTAACTGCTGGCCGTCCTTCCAAGTGGGACAGTACATTTGGGAAATAGTTTTGAGGAGGTCTGTCATAGCCTGGGGTTATTCTGAGTAATGGGGAGTCTGATGTTTCCAATTTAAAAGGTCTGTGGTTGAAAAGGCTGATAATAAATCATGGGGCATCTGGGACAGATGGTGCTGTCTCCCCCTATTTGATCTGGTCCCCGTGTCTCTTGAAGGGGCATCTGGAGGGCAAGTTCTGATATCTGAGGTGCCTGCCCTGGTTGGGAGAGTGGGGATCTTGAGTTGGCTTTGGCAGGGAGATGGATGGTGGTGGAGTATTTGGATTTCCTCCTATTGGGGCTGTGGGCTGTGCTGGAGAAATACAAGAGGGAGGCAGTAGCTCCTCTCCGAGGTCGCCTGGAGGATGGGCTTATGGTCTTCCAGGGGCCCTTTAGGGAACGTTTTGGAGTTTTCTGTGGCTCTCGGGAGCCTCTTGATGATGCCAAAAGAATCCTAGCTTCACCCTTCCTACTTGAGCTGAATCGTACCCACGAGGGTATTGTTTGGGTGACTCTTAACCAAGAATCTATGTACAGGAATTGATCTGGATGCCAGGGTCACCTGCCACATTTCTCCAAACGTCTTGGACTACTGTCACTTCTAAAGTCCTTCTATTGGCCAGCCGGTTCCAAAGGCAGCCAATCTACTTCATATAAGGTTTTTAGCTTTCTTGGTGTCAATTTTATACCGCAATCCTCAGAAAAGCCCTTCTTAAAATTCCTCAACATACAGTTCAAAACTGTCGGCTTACTCTGATTCCCTCCCATCCCCACCCTTGAGCAAAGGCATGAAACAGACAAAGGAGGGGGAGTCGCCTTTATTCAAAAGTGGCTCATTCAGTCGCCATCCTGGTCATTTTTCTTATATAAAAAAATAAAGCTGTCTTGGCTATAGGCGCATCCATATAACCCCCGGACCAGATTGCATGGATATCCACGCAAGTCACCGTTATGCCATATGTCAGCAATGGAACAGCAGGGATTGGCTCACGCATGTCCTATGGCTCATGCCATGGGACAACAAATCATTCACACTGCACTCACACAGAAGTTATCACATTCCCTCCCCTGGACTTCCCTGACTGAGAGATCCTGGTAATAATATTTCCAGTAATCTCTTGAAAGGAAAGTTGATCAGACTTTCCTTCTGCCCACTGGGGCAGGCCTGAGCTGGGTCCTTTTTTATCCCGGGATATTACCTGTCCCAGCGGCCATTTCTTTGTTTACTTCCTCCTCAGAGCCCAGCAGAGTGTACCGCTCAGGGCCGGCGAGAAATGTCCAATCCGTGAGGCTGTCAAACTGTGGCAGGGCGCACCTCCCCGGAGTCTTCTTGCATCCCACCGGCCCTGAGACAGCTCCCAAAGCCGTTGGCCCCCAAAAGCCAACACGTTTGGGGTTCCTGGTGAGGGAACAAATGTTATAGCTCTCTCAACCGACAAAATCCAGACGGTGATCTTTTAGAAGTAGTAAAGACAGCTTTATTACACGTGGGCCAGATAATAGAATATGAGCCCTGAAATACTTTTGGGATACACTTTTATTGGTGAGGGAGAGGGGAAAGTGTGAATTAGAACAGGAATTACAAATGGAAATCAGTTGTTCATTTGTGAATTCCTCACATGGATAACAGAAGATTCACATAATTGTAAAATGCATGTAGGGTTCCATTCTCAGGTGAAAAGAAAAAAACCTTTTTATATAGTCAGTAGGTTCCAGCCTGTCTAAACTGTCAGGCGCCTGATGGCTTGGTGGCCACTGTTGGCCCTCAGTGCCTAGAAACTGGGGTGTGACTTCCTTTCTTCTACACCCTCACTTCAGAAGTTGTCAGTGACAGCATCAATTATGTCTGTTGAAACTCTGCTATCTACTCAACTACGCACTAGCAAGTCTTCCTATGTTTCCAAGGTAATAGATCAAGATGGACAGGTGCATGTTTCCTTATTTTGTTTCTATTGCTTGATAATACTGCTAATGATATTGGCACAGGATTTTATTATGACCCTGTAACTGTTGACATTGTACAAAACCAGAAATATTTCAGTGCTTACTAATTTAACCAAAGTGGACATTTCTTATCTATACACTTATTCGAACATGTTTCCTATAATTAAAAAACTATTTTCTTAAAGACCTAGATACATTAGCTAATGTTAAAATTAATTTTATGTCTATGAATATCTTCGCCTTATTCTCTAACTGAATTCATTTCACATAAAATCTGCTCTATATATTAGACTATGATTCACTGACACACATATACATAAATAAATATATATATTCATATTTTCAGATATTTACTCCTAAAATCCATAGAACCTTTAGTTTGATTGAATTAATATAGTGCCTGACATATTTGAGTATTTAACATATTAATTTTATAAAAAACTTCTGAGATTTTACATTTATTGTATGTACTGCTCCTACCTTGATATTTGAAGTATACTTAGTACATCCATTATTTATTATGGTTGATTAAAGATGCTCTCTGCCCATCGACAGATGAACTTTAATTCCCTTTCCCTTGAAACCAGACTTGTCTTCTGGCTTGTTGTGTACTAAAGTACACTGGATATCATTTTCTGGAAATGTAGAATTAAATCAGAACCAGTCTTAAAGATTCTACCCAGACTTTTTTGAATATTTAATTTTGTGTACTTTGTCTTAGAAGCCAACAATCATGAAGAACTGTAGTGACCCTGAAACCATAATCATGTGAGAAGCACAAAGCATATGGAGATTCTCTGGAGGATGAGATACCATGTGGAGTAAGGGTAGGATGAAGAGGCAAAGGGAGGGAGAATTAAGGTGTTCGGAGAGAGACAAAGGAGTTCTGAGACCCAGAAATTCTGATGAAGTAGCTATCTTAGAAGAGGATACTGAAGCAGCCAATTGCCCCAGCTGACTCCTCAAGGACCAGATATAAACTGCAACCAATTCTTTCACAAACCCTGACCTCTGACATTGTAAACAAAATAAAACAGTTATATTGAGCCACTAAATATTGTGGTTTGTATGACACAGTAGAAGAACAATACATTCATTCTTTACTAAATATCGTCCCCAAATTCCTGCCTATTGTGTAACACAAAAAAGATTGTGTCTTAAATGGAAATATACTCATCTAGTGACAATAAGAACAGGTAAAAAATTGTCATAGAAAAATTTGCTAAGCGCTTTGTTAAAGAGATGTACAGACTATTGCAAAGAAGTGATGACAAAAATCTCACAGTAAGAGGGAGGTGTGGGGTTCAGGTCGCTCAAAGAATCCAGAATAAAGTTAGGTTAGTGAGCAAGCAGAGATTTAATTAGAGGATAAAGAGATGTAGCCAACCAAGGGAGGTCCAGACTCCGTGGGTTCAGGGGCAGCTCTACATTTCAGACAGGTGCAGCAAGTAAGCAAGTTGGGGGTCCATTAGTGGGGAGCAGAGAGAAAGGATGGATCCAGTCAAGGGAGGCTAAGACTCCATTTTCCTTGACTGCAGCCTGAGTTTTTAAGGGAAAATCCCACATGGTGAGGAAGAGGCATGGAGAGAGGAGGTCTGCAGACCAAGATTCAGTTCCTGATTGGGCAAGGTGACATTGTCCTTTGAAGTTATTGGTGGTCTTCTTCAACTGGTGTCATTCCTTTGTTTCTAGGTGGAGGGTCGTGTACTACAATGTCTCACATGTCAAACTCGTCCATCGACTTTCCTTATCGATCTGAATGCATTCCACGAATGGGTGCTGGTGCCAGAGGCAATTCACTGTCCTGATAGCTGAACTTTAATTGCTGGTCTAAGGCTTGGTCTTGTGGGGGTTCTTAGAGGAGGTGGGAATGAGAAGAATCATAAAGAGATAGATGAACTGAGTTATTGTATATTAACAGGAATCCACTATGTAGACAAAGGAGTCAGGAAGATTTTAGATATAAGGACTAGCCTACAAAGGGAAAACGACGTGTTCCATCGTGCTATCAATGAAGTGGTTTAGCATAGCTATGGAACATGATGTGATAGGAGCAGAGTCTGAAGAGGAAATATCATAGTCATGAAGGACCACAAGTAGTATGATTAGGTAACATAACTAGAATTTTAAACTAATCACATAACTATAACAAGTATTGAACAATTCAGATACATTTCTTGTCCACTTAAAAAATCAAATCAAAAAAAGTCAAGGCGGGTATAAGTTAATTCAGTTTGGAAAGATTCAGTGAGATAATGTTCTGTTCTACAGTCATTCCCAGACCTGGGGTGATTTAAATAAGGTCAGTGAGTCGGTGAGGGTCATCTCTTGAGACCAAACCTAACAGATAAAAGAGAAAGAATAGGGTGAATCAGATCATCAGTTCTTTACAAGCCATGTCAAGTAGCGGCATGTATCACTTCTATCCATTTCCTTGATTAGAAATCAGGTTTAGAAGCACAATTAACTGAAGATTTGGCAAATGTGGCCTAGTCCGGTGACCAGAAAGAAGGAAATCAGTTTTCTTAAAGAGCCACAAGGGTATCTGTCACAAGGGTAAAATTAATAAGTCTTTACAACTAACTAGATGTGGAGAAGTTTGACAGGGATGGTGTTCAGGATGACAATCAAATTTATCACTTGAGTAGTTTACTGGGTACTTATGTCATGACATCCCATTATTAAATGTGGACATTCAGGAATACTTTAAAGGTTTTCTATATAGGTCTTGAATAGTTCTTGATAATTTTAAGTCTTCATCTTTGTTGCTATGGCAAATGAATTTTATTTAATATTAAATCCTCTAACTTTTCATTGTCTGTATAGATGAAGGTTATTAATTTTATGTTAATTTTCATAGTCTGGTACCTTTCTGATTATTTTTTATTATTTATAGATTCTTTATTATTATATATTAGAATTTGCTAGTTTTAGCAAATATTCTATTTGGTTTCCAAATTCACTATCATGTCATCTGTAAATAAATATATTCTATTTCTTGTTTAACAAAAATAATGCTTCTAGTTGACTTATTCTGTAAAACTTTTGACAAATGTATATAGAGAATGCTGAATAGTGTGTCGAGAGTGGGCATACTTGCTTTATTCCTCACCCTATTACAATGTCCTTTGTGTTTTCTCATTCTATAAGATATTGTCAGTTTTATAGCTTTTTTTGTTTTTAATTAATCCAGAAGGATTATTGAGTATTGTCAAGTTTTCAGCCTCTCCTCTTGCTCTCTCTCTGTGTATATATATACGCATACATATATATAAATACATATACATATATTTACACACATCAAATTATCATGGCTTGTAATATTAAATGACTTCCTAATATTCAACCAAATCAAATTATCATGGCTTGTAATATTAAATGACTTCTTAATAGTCAACCAAATTCCATCCCTCAGATAAAATATACTTACTCATTTGTATTATTGTTTGAGTAGGCCACTGGATTTAGATTACTCATATTTTATCTAACATTTTTGCATTAATATTTATAGTTTCTAAGTTCATCAGATTTTATAATGTTGATTCATAAAAAGAATTAGGGAGCATAATACATTGACAATTTTCTGAAATAATTTATAGAGCATTAGGCATACTTGGTCTTTGAAGGTTTAATAAAATTTTTTCTGTGAAAAATATCTGGGCCAGTTGCTTCTTTAGGAAGTGTGTACAGTTACTGGATCATTTTATTTATACCTTCTATTGAGGATTTCTCTATTGGATAATATCAACTTTGATGATCTATATTTACATAGAAAATTACTTCAGTTTGGCTTTCAAGTATATTCAAATAGACATTCACATAAATAGTCTCATAATTTTTAAAAATTTATTCTGTGTTGATTCATTCTTAACATTTTTCATTCTTGTTTCTCTGTTCTTCTCAATGATCACTATTAAATTACTAAAAATTCAATATCCTAAAAAGCATATGGAATATAAAGAAAATAAATAATAAGATGATTAAAAGTAAATAAAATAAAATTTATTCTTTCTTATATTCTTTTTAGTTTTTCACGTTTTTTTTTTTACATTTATTTATTTCCTGTCTTCTAACAATTTTTATGTCTTGATTTTTGCCTATTTCTATTTCTATTTTGTGAATTTTTCATTCTATGTGGTTTTTCCTATTGATCAATGATTGTTTAAGTCTACTTAGTTTGGAGTGTTGTCTTCTGGTTTGCTCTGATTCAAGGTTTATTTCAGAAATTTTTTTCCAGTTGTTGGATCTCATTTCCTGTTTTCTTTTGTTGGTTTTTGTTTTTGTTTGTTTGCTTTGGTGATAACGCTGAATTAAATTTAATGATGAATTGGTGATGAAAGGTAGTGAAAGAGATAAATTAAATAGCAGACAGAAAACACATATTTATTTTGGCTTGAGCAAATATGTAGTTTGTACCAATTTTTATTGTAATGAAAAGGAGCATATTGTATTGAGGAAGATCATATTGTCACGAGGAGGAGCATATTTAGGATGTGGTCATATTAATTTCAAATATTTAATATGTATATTTGAAAATGCAAGTTTTACTATTGCCTTTATTAATCTGCAATTCTGAAAAAGAATCAAACAGAATTATTTTTGCTATGCTGCCTTAATATTGTTTAATGAACTCTTAAGTTCTAAAACTTAAAATATTTAGGATCAGTTTTCATCTTTGAGTTTTGTTCTAGATCAGTACTTCATCTTTCTTTTACAAGATATTTGAATAGCTAGTAAATGTTTTGAACGATCAGTTTAGGACTTCCTATACACTACTACTGAGAGACATCAGATTGCATAATCTACCTTCCTCCAATGACTAGTAGCAAGCAAAGTTAAAAATATTTTCATCCAAAAATTCACTAGCATCAGACAAGAAAAGGATGTTAACATACTATACTTAAATACATCTCTACACCATTATTTTAACATATACCATTGTTTAAATTTATTTTCTTTTTACATTAGTAAGTAGTCACCATACCTCTTCTTTACATCTTATTCATGTTGAACCTAGTAATGTTGTTCAGATAAGATGATTTCAACCAATTACATATACTGTATCATTTTCTGAGTTTTAATTGTCCTCTTGCAGGCTTTACTTCACCTGTAGAGATTGCAGTCAGATATATACGTGAATTATTATGATTTCTCTAATTTACTAGTGAATCATGGAGGTTCACTATTTGTACAAAAAAATCCAGTTTTTATTTCTATCATTTAGCTAGACTTTCCCTGGCAGTGATTTCTATTTTTATCCATCATCATGTGCCATCCACATTTTCCAATGCTCATTCTTTAATCAGAAGGAAAAAAATGATAACCTTTAGACAAATTACAAATTTGATGATCAAAGGGAGAAATGGAGATTATTTTGTTTACTCAGAGTACAACTTCTGAGGCTGGATCAGAGACATTAAGGAATAATGCTAGCATATACAGCAAATAACTGATAAATTACTCAGAATTAACCAGTTCTTTTCATGGCATTTGCCTTTTGAGGCTTATGGTATAAGCTAAAATCATTCTCTTGTTTGATATTAGAGAATTTTTGGTTGAAAATATTTTTAGCTTTACTAAAATTCAGAAGGTCATTGGAGGAACAACGCAATCTGATATCTCTTTGTAGAAATGTATACAGAAGTCCTAAATTGAAAGTTTACAAAATTTAATAACTATAAGTCAACTGCAAGTTTCTGAAGGACTCAGTAGTAAAGACATGGAATCAGTAGGTGAGGCTACTTTTTCTTTTGATGAAATGTTTTTTTAAGTAAATAAGTAAAAATAGAAGCAAGAAAAATGTCAAATTTGAATATTTTTTTGTTTTTTTAACATTGGAAAGACCTATGAATGCCTCTAGGTTGATAGACAAAAGGAAAGTAATTTAACATAAAATTTAAAAATCACTAATATTGTAGACATATATTTTACCTTTTCACAACAAGCATATTCTTACTTTTAAATTGTTTCTTGAGACTATATCCTGAGACCGATATCTACAGTCACCATAACACTGGAATGTCTATTGTTTGCTATGTGTTTCCATTCTTTCTGTACACTCAACTACTTGAACATTTCTGGGAGGTTTCCAAGCATAAAACATGTGCAGTCTAGGCTTAATGCTTTAGAAGTGAAGCCTAATTATTCTTTGTAGGCAGAAGAAAGTTGGTTCTAAAGAACTCGTGTGTATTCCAAAGAAAATCCTCTAAGAGAAGATACAACTTGCTGTTTTGAAGAATTTTATGCAGAAAATAAACATAAGCCAAACCATCAAAACAACAAATAGAAAACTCTACTGTGGGTATGGCCAATGTGTATCAACATGAATGCTCTCATTCAGTTTACCTATACCAATATCATCGCCAACTCATCATGGCTTTTCTTGTGCTGAACACAGTTGTGATATCAGAATTATTTTTGACAAAACTACCTTGATTATATCTGCCACCAACAAATGGATTGAGTAATCAAAATAAAAGTGAATTAACTCTTTGTGCTTCGTATCAGTGGTTCTCAATCTGACTACATGCTGAAAGCAACAGTCACCTAAAAACCACTTCTGCCTGCAACCCATTCCCAAGTCATTGTGGTTCCCTAGTTCTAGGGCATGGTCAGGGCATCACCATGTTTAGAACTTTCTGGGTCAATGTAATGTAAAGTCTGACAAAGCCTAAGATAAACTTTTCTAGAACATAGCATGCACATTCAACCTGTGCTGAATTCAGAGAACTATAATTCTTTTTATTAGTGCCAGAGTATATGCTCCTGTCATGCAGCAACTTCCATCTTCTTACAAGATACATTTCCTGCCAGCAACCATGAACTGCCTCAACTAATATGGCAATGCTTATCCCAGACTATGAGCTTTCCTGTGACAGAAGACTAAAAGAAAACGTCCTCCCTACCCTGCACACATTGTTTCTAGAGCCATTTTTTTGCATTGATTAGTCTTCATTAGTGTCTAAACATATATACAAATTCAGTTCCATGTTAAAAAAAAAATTAAGATAGAGATAAGGCCTAGTCTGTTCCCTTAATTTTACAAAAAATATATTTTAAACATTGTAGCAGTTGATGATTTATCAAAGGTAGGAAACTTGGTTTTGGCAAATCTTAGTTAAAAATGCAATCCCCTTCTAACTCCCACTTTGTTGGTTTCATGGTAGACCTTTCTTAAAACATTAGTCTTCATTGTTTACTTGCACATGGTAAAGACAAAAGCATAGATTGTTTCTATTATAATGTGGTATTTGCTAATTTAACAGGAAGATCATAAGCAAAAAGTACTCTAGCCAAAGTCGACAAGTTTTATTTTCTTTACCCAAAATACGTAATTGCAATACTAATGAGAATGGCAAGGTTTAACCATACTCCTCTTTGCTAATTTCTGATGTTTCACTGAGGTGCTTTCTTCTGAATTTTGACAAATTATTCTGAGCTTCTGAATTTATTGAGGCATAGTCCTCATTTCCAGAATATATTGTCTCAAGGTACTAATACCCTGTAATATATATCTACTGTTTTCAGGTTAGTATCCTTAATAATTTAAATATTCAGGTTTAATTTATCATAGTATGCCTAAAATAACACATAGCATAACTTATAAGAAGTTTACGGTATAAGAACACATTTTTCTTTCTCATTCTTGGTACTTTTCTGTTATAAATTTTACTTGTATGTTTTGTTAGGCTTAAAATTCATCAAAATCATTTGCTTCCATTATACTTTTTAAGCAGTTAAAACTAGAAACCCAATATTTATCATATTTACCTTTATTTTTACATTTTTTGTGTTTTTCTCTCTATGGACCTGTTTCCTTCTGTTATCATACTCCTTCCTAGAGAATATTTAAAGGACAATCCTACAAAGTTATTTTTCTTTATGTACACTTGTGCTCATTTACATGTTGGTGTATTTGTTCATGCATGTCTGTTTTCCTCACCAATCTTTATGTATTAGAAAGATATTTCATGTATTCAATGGGTATAAAATTCTGAATTGACTATTTTTATCTTTCACTATTTTAAATAAATCTCCTGTTATATATCATTTCTTTTGGCATCTGCTAAAATTATAAAGGTTTTTTTTCTTTAGTAGTGATATGTATTTCCTCCTGAATTCCTTTGTATTTTTTCTTCTTCAGCAGCAATTTGATAAATCTATGAGTGGGTATTTCTTTGGTGGTGGTGATGGTGGTCAGTTTGCTTTTGTATTTATCTGTGATGGCTAATTTTGAGTCAACTTGGATGGGTCATGGAGTGCCCGGATATTTTGTCATTCATTATTATGAATGTTTCTGTGGTGATGTTTTGTATGTAATTAACATTGGTAGGCTTTATGTGAAGCAGATAAATGGCCTTTCATAATGTGGGTGAACCTCAACCAATACATTGAAGACATGAATAAAGACCAAGCTCTTCCCAGTTCTACAGCAGAGTGCTTTGGACTCCAAATGGAACACTAGAACTCACCATGGTCTCCAAGTCTTCTGGATCACCCTATATATTTTAGATTTGTTGTTTCCATAATAGTCCTATGAGTTGATTCCTTTCAACAAATACATTTCCATTTAAATACACATACCATGGGTTTTATTTCTATGGGTAATGCTGACTAATACAGATTTTGCTACAAAGAATTATTCTAGATAATCCAAATTTTAAGTATGAGTTCTTTAAATTGGTTAAAAAATTTCTTGTGTTGACTAATATGGTTATGCATTAGCTGTATCTAAAGATTACAATATTTTCAATTACAAAATTTTCAGTAGTAAAGAGAAAGTGATAGTCTGTGTTGCGTTATGTGGCACTAGGAATATGCAAAATATAGTCATTGGCTACTACTAATAAAGTACTTAGAAGAAGCAAAAATAATAAAATTTACCTTGGAAAATAATGATGCTATAACTAACATTTGGCTAGACAAAATCAGCAAAGGTTCGAGATATGACATATCTAAACACAAAAGAAAACTAAAAACAAGTATAAACCCAAATTTAGAGAAATAATGGAGATGATACAACTTTGTATGTTACTAGTGTTCAAATTAAGAAATATTTTTTTATGTAAAACAAAAAGCCATTGAAATAAATGCTCCTTCCAAAAGAATTGTTTTTAAAGAACTATTGTCAGGAAAAATTCATTACAGTAAGATTTCCATTCTAATATGACTTGTTACTGTAATCATTAAGTTAAAATTATTTTCATAGATTTATATTGATATATTTATATTGACATTCAATAAAAGTTGAACACAATGCAATTAGTGTTTGAGGCATTAATGAAACTCAAGTTCTCTAAGATAATCATATAAATTATTATAGTTGTAAATAGGTATTTTATAAATAAATATGATCCCTGGGCAAAATTAGAATTCTTATTTAAAACTGTTAACAATTTTATAGTAAAAACATTAGCACTTAAATGAATATATTTATGATTACTCAGATATTTTGAAATTAGATTTTGGCCTTTCCATTCAGTATGGCTCATAGGGAGACAAAATAAGAAAACATGCATAAAAGATTAACAAATAATACAACAACAATATATATGTCAAAGTACGTGCCTTGGATACTTATTGAAGATCTGTAGATTAACAGATGAAGAAAAAAATGATTTAAATTATGTATAAAAGAGCAAGTATTTCAATAGAATCTCATGTTTGGGAGGTAGCATGGTCTAACCAAAGAAAAAATTCAGGGTTCTCATTAACCAGGCAATTTTTTTTTAAGGAAAGGTACAGGCAGGAATGAAGTCAAATAGGCATACAGGAAAGAAGACAGAGGAAGAAGAAGCACTTTATTTTATTTAGTTGTTCATCTTGGTTGGTAACCCTTGGCCCCAGGCTACAAACTAAGTCCTTAGGCTATATAAGGACTGAACTCTTAAAGAAAGGTGGCTGATCAAACCACCGCTCAACTAGGGTTTGCCTAATTAGGTAATCTTAAGTTGATATTATTTGGAAAATATGTGTACTTTAACAAAGACGTGGCCTTCAAAAAATAAGTTAGCCTAATGTAGTATGGATGTGCAGAATAAGTAAAACAACTTCCTATCACTTAATATTTACATTTTAAATTAGCCTAGTGTCTGATTTCTGAATTTCAGAGTTACAT
Source organism: Solenodon paradoxus (assembly GCA_004363575.1). NCBI lineage: Eukaryota > Metazoa > Chordata > Mammalia > Eulipotyphla > Solenodontidae > Solenodon > Solenodon paradoxus. The sequence goes on from RJWH01000571.1 coordinate 271,608, forward strand.
GCTGTCTCCTTTGGGTAAAACTTTAACTTATTTTCATTAGACTTGCTTGAAACAAGGAAAATTCTCTGCATAAATAAGGAATTCAGTGGATGCATTCTTCAACACAAGAAGTTAGTAGTGATTCCCAGCCTCTTCAGTCATAAGATCCCAATGAGCATTTGTTATCACCTAGCCAATGAAGTTTTCATCAAGGAGGACAGAACAAGAAAACTATGTCTCCAAAAACATCTAAGATATATATTATAAATTTTCCCAGGAAACATTCATTTTTCAGAAAGCAGTTTTGCCAAAGATAAAATTGTCTTGTTACTTAGTTTTGAAGTCATTCTAAAAGTGAGCTAAGTAGAAACCAGATAGCATATTAATTTCATTAAAATGCACTGATTTTAAAGCAACTGTATTTCACTTAAAAGAAAGACATATATTAAGAAGGAAATACATTTCAAAAATATATGTGAATGTGTGAATAAAGGAAACAATAAAAAGAGAAATGAAAAAAAGTCTCTGCTTCAACCATTTAAAAATATTTCACTAGTATAGTTCCTTTAAATCAACTTAATTATATGCCTTTTTAATCTGAAAAAGAATTTTACAATTTTTAAAAGTGATATAGTAACCTCTAAAAAGAAGTTGTTACTTGTATTAGCCAATTGGTAAGGCAAGAATGTCACCAACACCAACAGAAGAATTTGGAAAAGAGATGTGAAGGTAGCATGGCCCACTTTTAAAATTCTGAGAAGCACCTGAGTGGTATAGTATTCCAAATGGGAGACCTTGTGAATCAATAACTTGAGGTTGGACTATCTAATACAGAAGTTTCCTGTGAGGTCTACAGATAAGTATATATGAATGACATAGTATTGGAACTACACACGGAGGGGATAAATACTAATTTTATATTTGCACTTACAAATTTATAATAGTAAACAACCTGGAAAATCTTTTTTTGCTAGTCTTGACAATCAACAAGAATGATGCCAAAACATCTTTGAGTATTTTAACGAAGATTGATAGAATCAAAGCATAAGAGGATAAACAAGTGGTTATTTCAACAAAAGTTCTTATTAGCGCAACTGAAAAAAAATCAGTTGTCATTACTTAACTTTGCAAAATAAAGTGTAGCTCATTTGGGAAAATGTATGATTTAACCAGGCCATCAATACTCAAAATGATTTAGTCCCTTTTTATGACGCCTCATCCTGACAACCTTGTCAAATGCCAAGCATTGATTTTTCAATTCTACTGACTAGAAAATTCTTCTGTATCTCAGGGATCAGTTCCAGTCATTCTAAGCACAAAGATAAAATAACATGTGTCCAGGTGTCAAGGATGAGGCTTTTCTATGCTTGCATGCAGACCATGCATTAGGTCAACCTGATTTATCCAGAATAACTGCTCTCTTTTCTCTCTCCCTGAGCATTCTATTTGGCACAATATATCGCTGTGGTCCTTTGTCATTTTTCAAACCTGTTCATCACTTCTGATGATGGGGTGCAATAAGAATACATCATTTCCTTATTTGATGCTGTGTATGGTCCCTCCAATTGCAAATTTCTGCATGAAGAGGCACTCAAGCCACTATTCTAAATCAGAGACTGGCACTTGCATAAATTGGATTTGTAAGCAGGAACCATTTACAGGTCTCTCTGCTTTTAGATTTTATCTAATGGCAAGGAATAAACACACATTCAAGGTTACTTTATAGCTTCTACTAGACAGCTGAATATGATAGTGTAGCTAACTGCAGAGAGGTATGAAATGAGCCTTGACAGCCTGTGGTTCCCCAGGTTTGGAATCCTTCTTGTTTGGCCTCTTCAGTCATAAGATCCAAATGAGTATTTGCTATCACCTAGCCAATGCACTTGTCCTTGCTACATCAGCATTCTGAGAAGAGCACTGTTGAGTCTTCTAATTTTGGCAAATTGTCCAGCTCGTCTTGTTAGAACCCAAGTACATGTGTATTGTACCCCAATACTTAATTACCCTAAAGTTTTCTAATTTAATTCTATTTTCATCATTGGAACAAACTGCTTTTTGGCCACAGAGTTTTATTTTTAGACAAGAGTCTGGTGAGCATCTTAAAGGAGTAACATTGTGTGCTATGTCAAGCTCAGGAAAAAAAAAATAAAGTCGAGAGATTTTCTCCAGGATTTTTCACAGCTACAAAACAATGGTGTCAAATATTGTTTCACATATAGCTTAAATAACCAGAATTTTGACAAATGCTATATTGATTATGTCCTGGAAAAAAATACAGCTAGAATCTTATGATGCTGCATGAGGAATGGAAGTAAAGCCGATCTCAATTTCTGCACATCAGAAGAGAGTCCAGAGCTGGTATTAGCTAGGGAGTGAGTGATAGGGCGGGATAAGTGAGGGTGGGCGATGGAGCTCAGAAAATTGAACAGAGGAATGACCCTGTAGCTATTGTCACACATATTTTCTCTTTATTTTCAATATTTATCTTTTATTTTATACAACAGAATATTTTATTCATTAAAAAGCCACTGGAGCCAACTCAAAGTTCAACTGTTAGAAGATTAAAAAATTCAGATGTATATGTAAAGAATTTTATATGATACATATGATATGATACAATATATCCATAGTATATTCTTTAGTCATTATATAAGCAATTACAACTAATCTCATGTAATAAGTATGTATTTATTATATAGAGTTATGATATTGCAAAATATATAAAGAATGTGCAGGAAAAAAAGCAAAAAGTTTTTCATTATGAAATTATGTCTGTTTTTGTTCCTATTCTTCTTTTGACACATAAAATTTGGTTTAGGAAAGTAAATTCTTTTATAACTTGTTTCTGCTTTAAGAGGCAATTAAATTTTTTCTAGGAGTTCACAGTGCTATATATGAGAGTCTGAAAAACAATGCAGCCCATATAAATTATAATAACAGAGAAAGGGTAAATGACAGAGTCAAGTAATGTGCTATTACAGAGGAGAGAATAATTAACTCTGGCTGGGTTGATCAAAAGTGGGCTCACTTAACATCCAAATTAAAATAAATATAAAAGTATTTTAGCAAAATACTAGCAAAGTGTTTAATATTTTAAGTTCTAAAGAAAGATCTTTCTGTATCTGTGTCTTTGAGCAAGAAACAACAGGTGATTAAAATAATGAAGGCTGATTCTAAGTTAGTAGTAGTTCACAAGATTAAACCATCTACCACAACCACAATATCAAAAGTGTATTCTTCAGCAATAATTATATGCTATTTGTATATTTGTGATATTTGCAATGTATTTGTAAATATGCACTATTACTTCACTAAATTAAATGGTGAGATTAATCTTAATTTTAGAAAAATATTTGTCAAGTGTAATTGACAAATAGACTGATAATTTCATTATTCAACCAGGATTAAGACCTGCAGACCTGCAGTTGATTTAGGACTTCTCAAATTATATTTTTTTCACACCCCCAACATGGGTGTCGAACCAGGGTACAAGGCTTTTATGATCCATACTTTAACTGCTTGAGTCACAAGGAGGAATGATACAATTGCATTTAGAAGAGACAATTTTGAGATATATTTTTCCTAGTCCTACCATTCTATGAATATATACATGCACACACACATGTGTATATATGTATATGTATGTATGTATGTATATATGCATATATACAGCATATATATGATATATAAAATATTATGTATACTAACTTTGAAATTACTTTAATTTTTTAAAAATAACGTTTCTTATGAGAATTTTTTTTCAAATAATATATATGCTTGAAACTCACACATTTCAAAACAGGTAAAATTGAACAATATGTTGGATATAGGGATGTTCATTATACTATCATTAAACATATATTTATGTATAATAACTGTATTTTCTTTATTGTTTCACATCACTATATACTTTTTATAATATTTAATTCTATGCACCTCAGTTTGTGCATTTCATACCACACCTACCACCAGAGTTTGTTTCCTTTATCACTCCTTTTTTTTTGTTTTGATATTTTTAGGCCAAGAAAACAGCATAATTTATCACATTAAATTTTGTTTTTTCAAAGGAAACTCAGAAGAGTACAATATATTGGATATTTCCCAAAACAAACTTTAAAATGAATATAGTAGAATATAAAAATATTCATAAAGTAAGCTTGAGTCACAGTACCTTAATTTGAAAAGTTAAATATTTGAATTATTAAAGAATAAGGTAAATAAAAAGAAAAAAATTGGCATGATGAAAGTAAAGTTCAAAAGTTTTAGATAGCGTTATATTTCCAAATGAATCAATATCAATAACAATAAAACTAAATAGGATAAAATATCTAGCATACAGGATTGGGCATAAAAGAAAAAATTGAACCTTGGCTCTGACACTTGTATACAATCTTAGTCAGATTTCTTAGCTTTGATATTCTCATCTATAGAATGGGGATAATAAAATCTACATTATAGGCTAATCTTAAATAAGATAATATACATGCCAAATTCTTGAACAGGCCCCATAGAACAATCACAAGCAAAGAAATTAAATAGGTAACCAAAAATCTCCCTAAAAACAAAAGTCCAGGACTAGATGTTCTCTCCAATGAGCCCCACCAAACCCTCAGAGAAGAATCAATACCCACTCCACTCCTACTCTTCCAAAATATTGATGAACAGGGAAACATTCTCCATGAAGTCAATATAACACTGAGAGCAAAAGCTAACAAAGACATCACCAAGAAAGAAAACCACAGACCAATATCTCCAATGAACATAGATTAATAGATCTAATAGACCTGCTTTTAAGTGGAATTTCTTTATACTTTATATAACATCTTTTAGCATTTTTGTAGAACTAGTTTTGTGGTGATATATTCCTTTAACTTTTGCTTATTGGAAAAGCTTTTTATCATTTCTTCAGTTCTGAATTATAATCTCACAGGGTATATATATAGTACCCTAGGTTGAAAATCCTTTTCTTTCAGTCTTCTGAGTTTATCATGCCATTCCCTCCTGGACTATAAAGTTTCAACTGAGAAATCTGCTGATAATCTTATGGAGACTCCTTTATGTATGATTAATTTTCTCTGAATACTTTTAAGATTCTTTCCCTTGTATTTTCACATTTTGATGACAATGTGTTTAGGTGTAGGTCTGCTTGGGTTTCTCTTATTAGGGACTCTTTGAGCTTCCTGAGTCTGGAGGCTTGCTTCATTCTTCAGATTGGGGAAATTTTCAGCTATTATTTCTTTGAATACAGCTTTTGCCCCCTGTTCTCTTTCTTCTCCTTCTGGGACCCCTACAATAAGAATGTTGATTCATTTGAAGCTTTCTCATAGGTCTCAAATGCTGTCTTCACTTCTTTACATTCATTTTTCTCTTTTCTGGTTTGCTTGAGTGCATTCCTCTGCCCTTCTAGCTCATTGATTCTATTGGAGGCTTCATCCATCCTATTTTTGAGTTCCTCTGTTGAATTCTTTAGATCACCTATTGTGTTCGTCATTTCTGCAGTATGTTTTGAGATGCTTCATTTTTTTCTCTCCCTTTTTTTTGTTCTCTTTTTTCCTTTATTGTTTTCTTGACTTCTATGAGTATGTTTATCATGATTGCCCTAAACTCATCCTGAGGTAGTTTGCAGACTTCTGTTGTATTCAGATTTTCCCCTAGGTTTTTGATTGGTTCCATCATTTAGTGTATATTTCTCTGTGTCATTGCTCTGTTTGGAATTCTGCTTATGTTTCCGTGTTTCAGGTTTTCTTGCAATGATGGCCTTGCTCACGGTATTGACTTGTGCAGGGTAAGCCTGGATCTTGGTTTGGATGCTTCGATTTCTTGAATATTGTGACATCATAACTGGCTAAATTTGTTGAAGTTCTTATGTGGGCCCTCTGTTGATGCCCAAAAGTTCAGTCTGTGGGGTTGGAGTTTGTGTGGGGCATGCAGGGCCTTCCCTCAGAGTTTCAGCTCACAAACATAATGACCACCTTGCTGTTGGGCCACAACTGGCACTCAGGCTGCAGTGTCACCTATACACATAATGTGGTAATAGTGGGTAAAACTGAAGTTTTCTCCTGCTGGGAGAGTCTCAATCCTTTAAGCCTAAGGGTAGAATTTCCAGTGGGTAGGTATTGTGGCTCTGGGACAATGTAGTGGGGTGAGGAGTGCGATTTCCCTAGCTTTCTTCTGGCTATGGTGGCACCCAGCATAATTTTCTTGCTGGGCCTCCCCTTCATATCACCAGGGTATTGGTGCCTCTTGACCCTGCACCTACACCCTCTCCCCTGGCTCTGTGTCCTGGACCCACTGGGTAGGCTGTCTGCTGCTTTTGCAATTCCTGGGAGTTCTTCCCACAGTTCTACCCACTCTATAGTGACTGGAATCTCAAGTCTGAGTCTGCTGTGTAGCTCTGAACGCTTTCACCTGCACTTTGTTGTCATGACTACTGTTGTCTCTACAATCTCTCTGTTTTCCTCAGTGTTTGTTTCGGAAAAATAGGTAAATTCCTAGTTAGTCTGAGGGGAGGAGGTGAGTCTTTCTACTATCAGGTTGCCATATTGACCAGAAGTCTTGATACAATTTTTTAATGGTGTATAGCTATAAGATGAAACTTGAAAGCTATCATATATCCAAGGCTTATTTCTTGGACATAGCATCAAGGGAGTGGTTTGGGGGTTTTATTTTATTGTTGTTGCCTTTTTGTATTTTATAGAAATTTTATATGGATATTGCATGTAAATACATTCATGTAAGCGCATATACACACACCTTTGCTCAAGTTCATCTAAACAAATAGGATTATATAATACATGCCATTCTGTAACATTTCTTAATAATTAGCAATTTCCTAAGAGGAAATAATATAGAATGCATTCTATTATAGTCCATTTAGATATCTTCTTTCTTTTTAATGGCAACTTTGTCTGACTATACTTCCACTGTTATCATATGGCTGCTTCACACCCCTCTAGTGAAGTTCATCAGATTTCTTCCTTGACCATCCTATATAATAAAGGCCACTCATTTCTGCACTCATGATCCTTATTTTGTTTTGTTTTCTTCATAAAAGTATTATAATATGAATATGTATTTGAATATAAATGTGTATATTGTTGCTATTTCATTTTTCATAACCCCCACTAGAACATAAGCTTTTATTTTGTCCACTTTGGATTACTAAATCCAGTTTATAATGGGCAATAATCACTTACTTTACAAGTAAGTAAGTGCATTTAGTCACTTCTAGGTACTTTTTCCATGGTCATATCAGGATTATGAGTAATACTGGAATTACTACTTTTTGTTATCATTATAATTTGAATATATGTGAGTCTACTGGCTAGATTAAAAATGTCATTTTAAAAATGTTGATAAACATTACCTTCTGAAATACACAACAGTATACACTTTTCACCTATAGAATGTGAGAAAGGTTATTTCTCAATAACTTAAATATAATTTTGCTATAAAGTAACTTATCTCAATAGTCTTTTATACTTTTTTAAAATGTGTTATGATAAAGATATACCCCTTCACATTTTATTTACCTTTCTGTGATCTGATTTTAGCATTTGGGTTATTTATCCTTTTCTCAGTAATTTTAAAAAAATGTTTATGTATTAGAGAAATTCTCCCTTAGTTACCCTTGTGAATTGATTTTTTGAGATTTCTTTTTGCACTTGAAAATTCATTTATATTTTCCATACATGTTTGAAATTTATGTAGGCAAACTTATTAATGTCTTCTAAGCTATTATACATTCTGCATGCTTTAAATTATATCAGTATAGAGATTTAATGCTATTTCTATTAAAATTACAGGGACATTTTTCAAAGAAATTGTCAAATAATAATAAAATTTGCACAAAACCACAAAAGACCACTAGTAACCAAAGCTATTATCAGAAAAAGAAGAAAAATGGGGTAATCATACTCATTGACTTTAAACTATACTGCAGAGCAACACTCATCAAAGCACAATGGCAGAGGAACAAAAAAGGCACAGACCAATGGAATAAAATTGAGATCCCAGAAATAAAACCACACATATCTGGACAGTTAACCTATAACAAAGAAATCAAGAACATGAAATGGAAAAAAATTCTTTTAAACAAATGATGCTGGGAAAATTGGACAGTAATCTAACAAAATAAAATAGATCACTCATTAACACAATATACAAAAATTAATTCAAAATGGATTAAATACTTGGATGTAAGGTCTGAACTCATAATTTACATAAAAGAAAACAGGCAATATGCTGCAAGGTATCAACTTTAGAGACAGCTTCAGGGAAGTGACACCAATAGCAAAGATAAGAAAGGCAAATACAGCAAATGGACTTGCATCAAGCTAAATAAGTTCTGTACAGCAAAAAGAAACTACCATTAAAAATAAAAGTCATTTTAATGATTGAGGAAAGTTATTTGCACATCATATATCAGACAAGGTGTTGCTCTCCAAAATAAATAGAGTCCATACACCTCAATAACAAAAAGCAAACAACCCAGTCAAAAAATAAACAGAAGATCTAAATGGACATTTCCCCAGAAAAGATGCACAGATAGCCAATAGACGCATGGGGAAAAAAAAATACTCTAGGTCACTTAGTCTTTAGGGAAATACAGATCTAAATCACAGTGAGTTATTACTTTATACCTGTGAGAATGACCTCTGTCATAAAGACTAGAAACCACAAGTGTTGGTAAGGGTGTTGAGAAAAAGGAATTCCCTTAAATTGTTGGTGGGATGGTAAATGAGTACAACCTCTATGGAAAACTATATGGACACTGGTGAATAAAATAAAACTGGTACTATCATTTGATACAGCAAATGATATAGGTATATATCCTACGTACATATCCAAAGTACTAAATTGTTTCACTCATATGTGAAAATAAAGAAACAAAATGAATTAATAAAGCACAACAGAATTCACAGGATGCAAGATTGTAGTCACTGGATGAGGGAGGATGGAGAGGGGCCAGAGGGAATGGAATCTGTTGTTGAAAAAGTTAAAATAGTGTTAACAGGCACTATAACTCTAGTGATGGATGTGGTGTGATATAAACATTGACTGAAGTGTGAATCTATTATATAATCCATTGATATCTATTATAAAATTCCTATAGTAAATTTAAAAAATGAAGAATACAATTTTTTAAATGTTTATGAAATTTATACAGAGAGGATAAGACCAGGAATGAAATTATTAGAAAAGAATGATATACATAGTTTATGAACAAATCTACAAACATCTCTAGAAACAAAAACAATAATTTGAATATGCAAATTAAAATGATAATGATTTGAGAAGTAGTACACCTGTAAAGAAGAATTCACTCTAATATTTAAAAACAGCCTTTATATGTTTTCTGAGAGTGATTTAGAAATAGAAAATGCTATTTAGTAGTATCTAAAATTTAAGATAATTTTAATAAATGAAATTATATATAATGTTTTAAGCTTACAACTTCTCGAAGACATGTTCAGGAGAAAAAATAGAACTTTAAAATTTAGGAGAAAAAATATTACCTAAGAATTCATGTGGTTTAAAGATGTTACAGATAATGCACTCACAATAGTTTTAGGCAGTAGTTTATTTATATCCTGAATTAATCCACAAAGGATTTAGCATGACTTATTAAAACAGAACCAACAAAATAGTCCAACATAAATAAAATATCAGGACCATGGAAAATATAAATTATAATATGAGTAGAAGACCAAGGGGAAAATGAACACAGATAAGCAGACATAAGATCCAAAATGGATGTTATAACAGATATAAATTTTTGCTTCCTATCCCAAAATGTCAAGGCAAAAAGGGAAATGTTGTTAGCTACATAGTTTTCATTATCTATGAAGATAAAACCTACTCGTATTCAGGAGAAGCAAAGTATTCCGAGATTACATCTTAAAACGAATTTCTTATGTCGATAATCATAATTTTTGAGTTGCAACTTAATTATTTAATTAAGAATTAAAGTCACTCATCACACATGCAGCTGCCTCCACTGTAAATGTAAAAGTTTATTATTCCGTCTATTGCCACAACATGGCATGCTACCTTCGACATTGCTCAGTTAGCCATTGATTGGCATTTTCTTTTATCCCTGGTAGAGGTCAAGTCACTGCTGTCTTCTCAGAGCTCATGTTTTAGTTAGGAAGACAGTCTTGAATGAAGAGAAAAGCAGCAGAGAACAATCAGGTTGCTTGGAGTTTTGACAAAATTGGAAAAAAAGGAAAGATCTTGCTTGCAACATGGTATCTGACCTGAATTCGGAAGAAATTTAAATATTAAAAGTTAAAGAAAAGGAAATGGTTATTATTACTCTCCATGATTATAAAATGAAGGCAATTTTAATATACAATGAAAATACAAATTCAAGTAGGTTTATATTTTTATCCAATAGGTAAAATTAGCTTTTCTTAAATTTTCTTTTTGCAGTATACCAAAATATTTCCTAAAATGAGTCATGAGTAAACTGAATTAAATTAAAATTTCAGCCTAAATATTTCTATTTACATAAAAAATATCTACCTTTTCATTGATCTTCTCCATAGAGATTCAGTTGCTTATGTGAAGAACTCAATGCTCCAAATATAGAAGCTCCCAATAGAAATTTTTCCCCTGTTCTCTGTCAGATCACCTATTTTATTTCTTTCATTACATTTGTGACTCTTTGAAAGTATCTTTAGTAAGTTGTTTATTTTTTTATTTTACATAATGCACAGTTAATAAACATAGAAATTTACAATACTGTTCATCACTGCTCTATAAAATGTGTTGACCAAACAGATGGATTTATTGTTTCATGAAATACACTTAAGTAGACAACTGTAAGAGGGGAAAGAGACAAGATAAGATTCAGTACAGAAGGAAGATGTCATATCTGCTGCCGAGAATTGCCACTGAAATGTTATTATGATAGCTGTCTTCAATAAATGCCATATAAGTTGGAAAGATGTTCATGTTTTTGTTTCCTACTTAGATTCTCTGATATTGCCCAAGTTTCAATTCTGAAATTCAGACTAACATTGTTTTTCTATGTTAGAGGAACCTAACTACTCTGAAATATTCTTTACTCTGACCCTCACACTTTGGGAACAAATAAATAGAAAGGGAAGATGAATGTGTACCAGTTTATGAGAATGACCATGTAGAAAAAGCAATTGAGTCTATCCAGGGTTCACCAGTAGGGAAAAACAAAAACAAGCTTTCCAACTAGTAATAGGTTGAAAATTGTAGGACTGGCACAAACTGAGAGGTAGAACATTTCTGATCACAAACTCATTGATTCTGAAGTGTTTAAGCTAAGATCCAATGTCTGGTATGTAGACAAAGACTTTTTACACAGTTTGAGAGACTGGTGCACCTGAGATATAGTGTTTATTAGTTGGGGGGAAAGCGTCAAAAAATAGATTAGTCTATTTTGCATATTAATTATAGCTTAGGACCAATAAGGCTTGGTTAATACATACACATATACAACTCAGAGCTTAAATTAATTTGATTACGATTCATGTTGGAGGCGTGTCCTTTTGACTCAGGCAGCTGAGACACTAACCTGTAAACCATCCCTCCCTCCTTCCCTCCCTTCCTTCCTTCCTTCTTTCCTTCCTTCCATCCTTCCTTCCCTTCCTTTCCTTCGTCCCTCCCTCCTTTCTTCCCTCTTTCTGCTCTTCCTCCTTTCACTCACTTCCTTCTCTGAAAATATGTTTGTTTTTTAATTTGGGTCCTTTTGGGTTTTTTGCAAACTCATTCTATATGTTGTTTAGTGCTATGTCAAGATATACCAGTGTTAGAATTAAAGACTCATAAACTAAGCACATACACATACCCTTGGTTTTAAAAATCATAAACAAGTTCCCTGTGGCTACTTGATGGTTTTATTTTAATGCTTAATATTCTGTGAGTCATTCTGTGTTGGGGAACAACTTCACCCCCTGTGCCCTGGCAACTTGGCACATGTTCACAGGCACCATGTAATCAAAGACTGACTGAAGTTTTCCCCCAAGTCTTAATGAAATACCCCAAGGTTTCTCAAAAGCAAGGAAAGATAAAAAGTTTGGTGAGGAATTGCTATAGGACCCTTTCTTAACCACCTTTCTATTTTGAGAAAGCTGTCACATGACTTTCTAGTCTATCTTCCTAGTTTTTGTTTTATTTTGTTTTTTGTTTTGTTTTGTTTTGTTTTATTTTGAACACATCACCTGACCCTCCTTTAGGGTGCAACTTCAAGCTGGTATCCACTTGACTTAAGAGTTTAGAATTGACTCGTCTGTGTCTGAGTGACCCACTACCCAAGATGTCTGTTATTTGGCTCAACTAGTTTGGTATCTTCCTGTGGGACTTGGGCTCACGGACCTGACAACCTTCCAATGTTACAGTTACTGTCTGTGTACATGTAATAAACCATTTGAATGCATTTGGGATATTGTCTTCTCCTTTGTTGGATCTACTGAAGTGCGGCAAGGCAAATTAATGGCAGCAATAATGCTCCTAGTGGTTTTTAGCACCGATGGTCCTGGAAGCCATGATGTTACTGCCTACTGCTTCATTGCTTGACATCTTATACTCAGCAGGAGAGTTATCCTGGTCCAGTCCCTTCTGCTTGCTTGAACTTGGTAACCAGATTGTAAACATATAAATGTCATGGAACTGAAACAGGATGTCTCAACAAGCAATATCACCTCTGATGTACTTTCTTCCCATCTGGACATTGTAAGATGCTCTTCTGATCTTGAGTTACACCTTGAAGGAGAGGTAGGACAGTGTGTCATAGAAAATTAACCTTTCTGTGACACTTGAATTACTGTCTGGGATACTCATGCATGTATCCATGGAGATGACTTATCACTGTTACCAATCTGAACTCCATCTTGAATTAAAAACACTTTGACCACTATTGAACTTTGTGTGAATGTAATTCATTGATTCCCAGTCTGTATTATTTTGGTATCATAATGAGACACACTACAAATTTCAATGATCTGCCTCAACTAATAACATAGTGGTTCTTATATGTTTTACAACTGTTGTAACATGGGAAATTTACAATTATACTATAAAATTCAAGTTATATAAAATTATACCATACAGGAAAGTATTTGAATTTTCAGATCCTGTATTTGTTAAGACTCGAAGATTAACAAATCCTCTTTAACAGATATTTCATTATTCTTTTTCAACCCACTGAGTGCAAAAATAGTGTTAAAGATGACCATTTTGCTGCAATATCTGTATTTGTAGTTCATAGCAAGAAAAGAGAAAGGGCAACACATCATGCCAGACAGGCTGTCCTAGCAGCACTTGACAGGTGTGAAAAAGGAATATAACAGGAGCCTAAGACTCTGTTTATAGCTAACACAAAATCGCCATAGCAACTCTTCTCCAAGAATAGTCACACATTTGTTTAAAAAAATAGTATATCTCTTTCTGATTAAAATAATTATATATGTATATACTATTTGCTGTATAAAATATATAGAAACCATACTTATATCACTAAGAATATAAAAATAAATAAACTAAATGATAGCTATTTGAGCATTATAATGTATATGAAATGCATAATTATATAGAAAAATGTTTATCTCCTAAGTTATAAAGCAAGAATCTAAATACAATATGACCTAAATATATAGTTCATCAATATATACACAAATAATAAAGTCTATAAAGGAATTTATCTAGCTGCTATTAGCTGTTAATTATGTTATCTTGGGGAGCAAGTACTTAGTAATTTTTTAACTTCTTTTCTATTTTTTTCTTCCATGTATATATCATGCATATTGGTGACAAATAAAAAAATCACACACAGTAAATAGTTCTTTTTTTCCTTTCCTTCCTGTTTCCTTCGACTTCTCTTCACCTTCTCTTCATCTTCACCTGTTCCTCCTCCTCCTATTCTAAAACTTCCTCCTCCTCCTCTGCCTCCTTTTACTACTTCTTTTGCTATACTGTTCTGAGTTTTAACACATAGTTTCTGATAATCACCATCATCAAAAGAATACAGAAGATTTTGACAGTCCCGAAGAATTTTCTCTTCCTAACATTTTAGACTTGGATCGTCCATCCCTAATCCCCTAATCCCAGGCAACCATTAATCTGCTCTCTGCTTCTACAGTTTTGCCTTTTCCAGAATTTCAAATAAATGTGTAATAACATTTTTATTTCTTAAATACTTGTTATTATTTCAAATTAAAGAATGGAGTTTATGTCAAAGTGCTTGTCTACAAAATAACTCTTTTCTAAAATTTTATTCCTGAATTCAGAACTACTTATTCAATGGGTCTTACTTTTAATTGATTAATAAATATTCAGTTGTTCTCCAGGAATTTACCATCAAACTTTCCCCCTATAATTAGTTTATAAGGTTGCTGATCTAAGAAAACATTTTTGATTGAAAACATAATAGATAAAAATGATATTTTCTTCTCTAGAAGAAAGATTTTTTATTACCAATTCATTGTACATTTTTCTAAACACATACTAGTCATGCACATGTTTTCTGTGAATCTTTGGCTCATGTCTTTTGCTCACATTTTCTAAGATGTCAGTGATATTTTTATTTATCGATTTCTAGAAATTATTTAAAAATAAGAATATTATCACTTTCCCTGTTTTATTTCTTGGGGAATAATTCTCAGTTCATCTTTTGATTTGATTATTTTTAGTGAATATGCATATACTTTCTGTTTAATATATTGCTCTGGTACTTTGTAACTTCTATTGATTTTATTTAGAGTAAGATCTTCCTTACCTCTGTATCGGTTAAATATTACCCATATTTTTAATTTGCAAAATATGATAATTATATATTTTCTTTAGTAGGAGATCAAAAGTAGTTTGTTTGATTTCTATTCCACTGCTTTAGTCATTGTCCACTTAGCATTTTGTTCATCTGTATTTGAAGAGCATATTGAAGTAATTGATTTCTGTACTTCTGCAATTCACTCTCAGTGCCTTTCCAATTCTTAGCACTGAGGAGGTATACAATCTAACAGCCTCTAACAGTCATTGTTATTTGCCTTCCCTTTCTCCCCTCTCTTTTTCTTGCAGTTGTTTTTCCCAGACTAGAAAAATGCTCAGAACTAAATGATAAATTGCTATTGTTTTAAAGCAATCACAACTATCTTAATGGGTTCCCAACTTCAAGTCAATTAGGATTTCCAGAAGAAGTGCAAGATGTTCAGTTACCTTTGCATCTGTGATAAAGAACAATTTTATGTTTATCCCAAATATTGCATTGAATAAACCTATAGTAAATATTAATCAAAGTTTATCAGATACACAAATGTAACTGACTGTCTCACATTTTGCAATCGCAAAATCTGTTACAACCCACACTCTGGTCAATGAATGCCAATAGAAAGACTGTCACAAAAAGTTCTGGGAAAATCTTGTTTCCAGGACTAGTTCCGATTTTGTATTTTATTGAATGTTAAACAGTATATGGAGGTGCATAGTTATCCTATGATTAATATTGCCACCACCCCAATTAGGAATTCAAGCCACATTAAGAATGAAAGGAATGAGAAGATTGTAAAGTTACTCAGAAGAAGCTGAGCGTCTGGCATTTAAGGCACTGGAGACGCTTTTCTAAATTTTTTTTTTACACACAAACACACACACACACAATTCCTATTTAGTGCAACCACTACAAGTTGGATATTCATTTATTTTTAGCTGAATGCAGTCTTAATGGCTGCATATAGCTTTGAGACTATTGCTTTTCTCTACACCAAGAGTACTTTATGCATAATTATAATAAATACAATCATTCATAGCAATTACATTTTGAGCACTAACTTCATGCTTGCGAGCACTGATTTATAGTACCACTCCTTGGCTATCTGCCAGTTATTTTCCAGGATATTGAAAAGTACAGAAAGTTAATGGAATTGCTAACATACCTCAAGTTCTTCCCAAAACATTATCCACATACGGGATGCAATATTTAGGTCAGGGATCAGAGTACAGGGAACACATAGCGCACCTTCTTACTTTTATTCAGGGTTAGCATAGTTCTTTGTCATCAAAAAAAAGAAAATCTGGTATTAAAAGCAGTGAGAATTCTTAGATTCTGGGACTAGACCATCAGTCATGATTTTTAGTTATGTGAATTTTTGTTATTCAATATTTTCTCTGTCATCTCACAATTTTAATGGGAATTCAAGCTAGTCTTTCTCAGGAGATACTAAGCAATGCATTTTGAAACCTGAATTCTTACTCTTAGAAAGCTTGACACAGCTTGATTAGTTTTGCATCCAAAAGGTAATTTATTCTATAAATTTGCACGTTTTTCCAGTGCTACAGACTTTTCTTCAATTGTATTTTGAGAAAAAAAAAAAGTGTATGAAATCATGAACTAAAGCACAGGTAATAAATTTTAATCCCAATTGATAATTTTGCAATAATTGTAAATACAAATTTGCTTAATATTCTAAAATATTATGTTTAAAAAACATTTCAAATATTTACATCATGCTGATTTTACCTAAATAATTCATTTCTAAGGAATTTAATAATTAATAAGAATATACTTGATGATTGCAAAGCTTTAGTTATTTAATGAATGCTCATTAAAATTATGCATCCTTTCGAAGTGAAATTGTTCAAACTTTAATTTTTGATAATATAATACATGTCATAAGAGCATAAAATAGGTACAGTCGGCTGAATAATGCTTCCCATGCAAATGACCATGTCCTAATTCCTGCAACCTGTGAATGCTACCTTTTATGGCAACAAGGACAAGGCAGATATGGTTAAGATTTTGAATGAGATCTTCCTAGATTCATTCATTTAATCATAAGAATCTATATAAGAGGGAGACTACGGCTGTCAGAGGGAAAGAAGTTAAGATGAAGACTAAAGCAGAGATTTGAGATGCTATACTTCCGATTGAGAAAGATGGAGAAAGTGACTATAGGCCAAAGAATGTAGCTGTGAAAACCAGAAAACAAAAAGATGTTCGTATTCCCCTAGAACTTCCAGAGAGAAGGTGCAGAACTATGCTGGCACCACAGTTAGGCCTAGTGAAACCCATTTCAGATTTTTTATTTCTATAACTGCTAATTACTAAATTTGTGTGTTATTAAGGCAACAAGTTTGTGGTAATTTGTTATAGTAGCACTAGGAAACTACTACATTAGGTGAATGTTCTTTCTATTGTATTAGAATGCTGGAGACAGAAAAATAAGTGCAGTGGAACAGAAAGGCTGTGTAACATAGTTATTTGGTGGGGTATAGAAAGATACAAGAACGGGAATTAAGCTGGATGTTCATTTGACAAACCATAGTACTCAGAAGAAAGAAGAGTTACAGTAGTGAGTAAATATATAATGAACAAAACTCTGGTATAAAACTACCAACACAAAGGCTTTGAAGATCTTTTGCCAATAAATACTCCACCACCGTTTTTAGTCCCACTTTTTCATTTCTTAGAGTGTTTAGGTAACTAATACAATTTAAGTTAATCATTTTCACTCCTGTTATTGGTTATTAAGATATTTTCTTGTTATAGTAATATATTCTTTCTCAAAATAAACATATTTAAAATGATTTAACTAATGCATCTAGAATATGTTTAACACAATTCAGTTAATTATTTCTTAGTATGTATATGAATAGTTTTCACTAGTAATTATTTCAAAAAGGAATACTGTGATTGAAATTGATATAGTCATTTATACCAATTTATGAGGCATTTCCAAATTATTTGGTTTTCAGTTGAATTAATCCTAGTAGGAAATTGTGATTCAAGCTTATAACCTTTATGGTAATGAACTTTGAAAAGTTTTCTTAGAAATTTCCCTAAAAGTTTGATAAGTAAACCTCATATAATAGCCTTCTGTCTTATAATTTAAGACCAATTGAGAAATGACAGGTTTTGACTGCAGAGTATACCACATCAGCATGAGAGTCCATCATATGATGAATGGATAAAGAATTTGTGACATATATATGAATATACACATATACATATATATGCATATATATACATATGTATATGTATATGTATAGTGGGATGGTATTTGTCTATAAAAGAGGGAAATCCTGCTGTTTATAATATTGATGAGTCTTGATATGCTAAGTGAAATAAGTTAGAAAAAAAAGACAAATACTGCATGATCTCACTTGTTTGTGACATCTAAAAACCAAACTCATAAAAAGAGAAAAGACTGGTAGCTTCAGGACAGGAGGTGGGAGACAGGGACAATGTGACAGTCTCAAAGGGAACTAACTTTCTGTTGGAAAATTAGGAAGTCTGGATTACATAATACAGAGCATGTTAACTAGAGTTAAAAATACTGAAAATGTATTGGAAAGCTGTCAAAAGAGTAGACCCTAAAAGTACTGACTACAAAATTCAATGTTATATGTGAATAATGGTTGTATTAAATAACTTTATTGCAGTACTCGTTTTGAAGTTTACATCCATATATCAAATCATTACATTGTACACCTTAAATTTAGGTTATTTCCATGTCTTGTTTATTGCATATAATGATATATTGAACACAGGGATACAGATAATGGTTTTATGGTATACAGATATTGTCTGTAAGTGTAAACATACATAGAAGGCATGTAACAAAGTTTTGCCTATTACAATCTGTCTGGTAGAATTTTAGATAATATTAACTTTTTGCTTATATTTTATGGTATTTTATTTTATACCAAATATCTATATAACACTTGCAGTTTGAAAGACCAATTATAAACCTTATTTAATTTTGGGAAAAAAAGAAAAACTGTACTTAGATGGCATTCCACAGAACTCATGGGGATAAATTTAAATGCTATTGTAGCATCAAGACCCTTCTCAATGCTGTCCCATTTTATATTCCCAGCATTAGTTCCTGCCTTATATGCTTCACACACTCTATATTTAGACAAAGAATCATGGCTTCAAATTCACATAGTTCACTGATATTATCATTCACGATGTTCCTTATGCATAGATAAAATGTCCTTTCCTTGACATCAGCATCCTATCATTTTTAAAGTTTCATTTAAATGTACCCTAGCGATATTTACAGATAAAGTTAATTACTAACACCTCTGATTTATTTTATAATACTAGAATTAAATCCATATATCTTATACAAAACAATGTAGTGTGTATGTGAGAGACAGAGAAAGAAAATATGAATAATCAAATATCATCTTAGAGTCATTTTTTCTAATACAATAAAAGAGACAGGGCCAAGAGTAAAAATAATCAAATTCAATATTTCCCAAGAATGAAAATTTTTGTTTCCTTAAGTATTACATAAGTAATAACTTGACCTTTTGACAGTCTATCATTAAGTTGTGGCTTTGAGATTACTAGATTAGGAATTTTCCAATAATAAGCAGGTGTGGAAATCTAAAGATGGTTTTTAACCAGTTTTATATTTGCTAATATAAAGAGATTCAACTCAAAAGTTCACAAAACTGTTTTTCACATAAGTTAATTAGTTCTAAAAATTAATTCTAAAAATGCTAACAACTGGTTGATAATAGTCACCTCATTAATTTCTTCATTTTGACACCACTATCATAAGCATTAAAACTGACAATTTAAATTGCTGACTGCTTTAGACTGAATTTAGAAAAATAAAATCTTTATCCTGAATTTTAAAGAATATCTTACTTTTGGTCATTCATTTTAATGCCAAAGGATATTTCAGATAGTTCCCACAATAGTCCAAAAAAAAAAAAAAAACAACATTTTTCCTCTTTGGTTATTAATCAATAATAACATTTTTGTTTGGAATTTCTAAGGGATCTTAGTTTGGAGATAGCTAAACTAACATGAATAGAGATATCATTTATATATATATACTTATATGTATATATATGTGTATTTGTTTTTTAATAGAAACTTTAGCATGTTTAGTTTATTATGGAATTATGAATTAATCTTTTTTTTTTTTGTATAGAATATAACCAGTTGTAATCTTGGGTAAGATAATGAATTCCTGAGCCTCAATTACTCACCATTTAAATGATAGTAGTATCGAAAATACAAAGACAAAATTTAAAATATATATATGTATATATGGAGTCAAATGAAAATGAAGCTATAACTTATCAGAACT
Organism: Solenodon paradoxus; assembly: GCA_004363575.1. Taxonomy (NCBI): domain Eukaryota; kingdom Metazoa; phylum Chordata; class Mammalia; order Eulipotyphla; family Solenodontidae; genus Solenodon; species Solenodon paradoxus. The sequence goes on from RJWH01000571.1 coordinate 291,668, forward strand.
GAGGAGATTCAGCAAAAGCAGAATTTAGAGTAAAATTTATAGCAATACAGGTTTACCTCAGGAAACAAGAAGAATCACAAAGAAAAATCTAATCTTACATCTAAATGAACTAGGAAAAAGAAATACTAAAACCAAAACTAGTAGAAGGAAGGAAATAATAAAATCAGAGCATAAATATATGAACTATAGATCAAAAAGACTATTCAAAGACTCACTGACCAGTATCTTACTCTTTGAAAAGATAAAGAAAATATACAAAACATTAAACAGATTCACATGGGGAGAAAACAAAAAAACAATAAAATCAGAAATGAGAGAAAAGTAGTACTACAAAAATACAAAGTAACACAAATGACCACATCTATATGGCAGCATATTGGATAAAATAGGAAAAATGAGTTAATTCTTAGGAACATACAACAGTCCAGGACCAGAATATCTGACCAAATTAATCATGAGTAAAGAAATTGAAATAATAATCAAAAACCTCTCAAAAAAAGCAAAATCCCAAGATCAGATGTCTTCAACAGTGAATTCTGACAAGTTTTTATAGAATTAATACTAATCTTTCTCAAACTTTTCAAAAAAGTTGAATAAAAGGAAAACTTTCAAACGCTTTTTTGGAAGACATTACCCTGATTCCAAAACCAAAAACTGACATCACTACCTTTACTGGGTTCATATATATTAATGTGCTATAATCATTCTGCTATAATTAATCCTTTTATCATTATATTCTCCATCTTTGTCTCTTGTTTTTTTTTCCCTCAAGATCTGTTTTGTCTAATGTGAAAAAAATGGTGCCAGCTTTTTAAAATTTTCCATTGACTTGGAGTACTTCTGTCCATCGATTCAGTTTAAGTATAGTGTTTTCTCTTTAGTTTAAGTGAATCTTTTGTAAACAGCATATTCTTTAATTTATATAATTCATCCAACTTCTCTGGCTGTGCCTGTTAATTATATAAATTTATATTCAGGGTGATCATTGCCATATGAAAGCTTTCTATTGTCATCAATGATGAATATTAATACAAAAATACTTAACAAAATACCAGTCAACTGAATTCAACAACTCCTTAAAAGAATTGAGTATAGAAAGAACATATCTCAACAAGATAAAGGCTATATATGAGACACAACCAGCATCACATTTAGAGAGATAAAACTGAAAGCTTTCCCTCTAAGATGAGGAACAAAGGAAGGAAATTCACTTTCAGTTCTATTATTCAATATTGTGTTGGAAATCCTCACCAGCACAGTTAAGACAGGAAAAGAACATTAAAGAATTGGAAAACTATCTGTGAAACTCATTATTTGTGGAAGACATAATAGAATCCAGAAGACCCCAGAAAAAAAGCTGTTAAAAATAAGAGTAAAATAACAGACTACAATATTAATATACAAAAATCTTTTGTGTTTTTATTTGCCAAGTAATGAATCAGCAGAAAGAGAAATTAAGAAAACTACCATATTTATAATTTCAACAAAAATAATGAAATATCTTGGAAAAAATTTACAAAAGAAGTGAAAGACTCTGAAAACTAAAATAGCTTGAAAAGATCTAGAAAACAAAAAAAATTTGATAGTATTAAGTGCCTATTGACTCAAATTAATTGTTAAAATGACCACATTACACAAAATAATATTCAGATTTATGGAATCTCATCAAAATCCTGACAATTTTTAAAGAAATAAAGCAAAAAAATCATGAAGCTTATTTAGAACTAAGCAAGATTCTTAACAACAAAAACAAAGAGGGGAATAAAGTGCAAAAATGGAGGTACCATGTTCTGTGACTTCAAATTATACTAAAATGCAATAGTAATGATATCATCATAGTTGAAATACAAACAGTCATACAGATCAATGGAACAGAATTGACAAACCAGAAATAAACCAACAAATATATGGGCAAAGAGTGAAAAGCACACAATGGGGTAAGATCAGGTTTTTCAATAAATGGTTTGAGGAAAACTGGACAATCACATGCAAAAGAGTTAATCTAGATCACTCTTTAACACCATACAAAATAATAATACAAAATTGACTGAAGAATTAGATATAAAACTATAAAATGATAACAGGAAAAAACAAAGGCAGTATATTTTATGACATCAGTCTTAGAGATGTCTTTAAGGACTTACCTCCCATATCAAGGAAATTATAAATCAAAATAGACAAACGGGACTACATCAAACTAAAAAACTTCTTCACATGGATGGAAACTATTACAATCAAAACTAAAAGATATCCTACTTTCTAAGAAGAAATATTTGCATCTTGTAAATGTAAAAGGGTTAATATTGAAAATATACATAAACTCAACAACAAACAATTCAGTCAATTAATGGGTGGATCTGAATAGACACTTCTCCAAAGAAGACAGTACATGAACAATAAGTACATGAAAGATGTTCCTCATTTCTTGTTTTAGGAATATGCAAATCAAAACAATGATTAGATATCATTTTGTACATGTGAGCATGGCCATTATACAAAAAACTGGAAACAGTGTTGGCAAAGATGAGAGGAAAAGGCAATCCTTTTAAATGGTTGGTGAGAGTTTAAATTAGTGTAACAGTTGCAGATAGATGTATATAAATACTTTGAAAATTTAGAGTGAAAATTCCATATAATCTAGTTATCATATTTATGCATATTTATCTAAAAAAATACAACAACACTGACTGAATGACATATACTTAACCCCTGCTTATTGCAGTATTATTGACAATAGCTTAGAGCTGGAAACAATTCAAATGCCCAACAGCAGATAAGTGGATAAAGAAGATGTGGTCTGTACACAAGAGAATACTACTCAGCTATCAAAAAAAAAAAAAAAATCCCTAGTAGTTGCAATAACAAAGATAGACCTAGAGAGAACTACATGTAGTGATGTCAGAAAGAGAAAGACTTTGTATAATTTCACTCATATGTGATAAAGAAATCAAGCAAACCAAATAAAATAAAAGTAGATTTTTAATCTATAGGACCCAGTTAGTGGTTACTAGAAAGGAATGGGGAAAAGGAGTTGACAAATTTAATAATAGGAGTCAGTTAAATGATGCATAGAATTGGAGTACTGGTAGTGAAGTTAGTGTATTATATTAAAGTTAAAAAATAATAATGCTAATGATCAAATGGCAAAAAGAATATAGAAGAGAGAAAATTCTTAGTTGATTCTTTAAATTTCCTTAAATGACTCCAAATCTAGTCAATGTATATTCACATTTGAAGAAATAAGAGAACACTCACTATTTTGTACATAAAACTGTCATTAAAAATTATATATTACTCAACACTGGTAAGAATATGATATACAGATACTTTTATATGATATTTTATGAACATAACTGCCTTTTTTAGAAATATTGTAAAATATCCAATAATTTCTAGAAATCTAGTCTGAGGTAGTATTTTAAAATGAATGACAGCACAACAGTGATAATCATAGTATTTTAACAATTTTGGAAAATATCTAAATTCCATCATTTGAGCAATGGTTATATAAAACTTGATCTGTTTGAGATCTTACATAATCCTTAATATTTGTTTGAAATAGTTTCTAATAATTCATGAAAATACAACAGAATCTGCATGATAAGATTTTACATAACCCAGTTTTGTTCCACTACATGTAATTTTTCATATAATATTACATTATATTTTTATTGCCAAATGATCAAAATCCTTAAAATATAAATCTGCAAAAAAAACTTTAAATTTCTTTAGATGACTTCTATTATATTCTAATAGTTTTATTTAAAAAGCACATAAAATGTGACAGAACACTTCATAGATCACTTTACACAATAAAATGAATATCAGAGAAATGTTATCTTTCACAAATGCAGACATCTTTATTGAAGTATGAGCACTTTACTGACACACACAATGCTTACATACTAAGTCAATGTGATAATGCAACTTTGTGAATTTAAATTTACAAAAAAATATATAAAACAAATTAGAAATAGTTAAAATTATTTGCAAAATATATACCTCCAGTATTGGAAATGATATGAAGACAAAATATATAGCACAGAAAATTGTAAAAAAAAAAAAAAAATGTTCACAATTTAAAATAATAGGAAAAATTACTTAAAAAATGAGGAGGAAATCTAAAAAAAATTTTAAATATGAAATAATATTTTCAGGTCTAGTGATTATGGACAACTGCAGGGAGGTAACTCATAAGAGCTAGCTGATTTTAACAATCATTAATTATACCTTGAAATTTTGCATATCAAAGAATGACTATTTTATTTTTTCCCCCCTTTTAGGGCATAGTTCTCAGAGAGCAAATTCATATTCATTTTCTATGTAGCAGATGCTCTTTTTGAAATTCTTCTATAATTTGACACTGAAATGAGCTTTCCTTACTAATTTTTCTCTTTTTCTGAGACATACTTCCATGCTGCTTTGGGTATGCAGAAATCTATTCCACAATATACTCACACAGATCACCAATATGGTGAAAACAATACTGGTGATCAAATAGCAAAACCTTTAAATGTCTTTTCATCCTACTCAGCAAAGTTATTTCCAAACCAGTCAGTAATTTCTCCGGTGTCTTTAAGCAAATGTGACTTGAATTCATTAAAAACTCCTAGAATTTCATCAGTTGAAAGGAAAGCTAAAGAAAACAAATGATGCATTTTAAACTGAAGTTTCCATCATTGGTATATTACATAGCCATTCACACTGAAGAGTCCACCAAGCACATTGACCTAAATGGAAAATTAACAAACTATTGGTAACACTTTGAAATTCACATTTTAGAAGCCTTGATTGTAATCTAGTTTCAAATCTGTCATTGTGGTTTGGGGATTCATTTGAAACCCACTTTCTTTGGGAAAGTCAACCACATCTTCAATAGGCATTAATAAAGTGCTTTGCTTTTTCCACTAAGTAATACATAAAAGAGTAGATACATTACTGAATTTGGGGATTCAGTGGGGGCATGGGTTATATTTAGTTGATAAATCTTGTTGAGTCTGTTTAAAAAGTGCCACCCATTATCCAAAGTGAAGTATACAATTATTTCTGCATCAGATTTAGTGGTGGTTGTTAGCTAGCTCTGTGTTCTTCAACAGTCAACAACCTAACCAAGAATAGTTCACCATTTAATGAGTTTTGTAATACTGGGGAAACATAGCTACAAATCTAGTTTGTTCCAAAGGTCACTGAGTTTGTTGAATTCTTTTTAATCTTTGAGGAAAGACATTTTTTTTTTTAAGGCAAATAAGATGCTATGGGTATAGGAGCAGAAATCAGATTGACTAATTTAGCAGACATTTCTTGTATCTTTCACCTGAATTTTCACTTCTTTTTGGCTTTCAGTATTTTGATCTTTGGGATTTTGATCTTTCAGGATTGTGATTTGGGAAATTTTAGACTGGGAATCTGAATCTTTTGGAATGTCAGCATTTGAGATTATGAATTTGGGATTGTATTCTAGGGATCACAAAGCACACTAATAGCAGTTATATGGGACTCATTCTCTTATAGACAGTAATAAAAACCTTTGGGAAAATATATGAAAAATAATTATAATCAATACTGGAAAACAACATAAGTCAAACAAGACTGAAGAATAGATGATCCTTGAAAGGCATTTTTTTACAAAGTGATCGTTTGAGTTTATGTGCCCTTTCTCTTTACACAGTACATAGTAGCCTGAACCCAAGCAGAAAGTTAGAGTTCAACTAGTTTGAAAAATCTGAGACCAGAGTCCTGGGCTATCAGAGAAATGAAAGGAGCAGGGAGATACTAGCAAAAGGAGTGTTCAGAGAGGATAGCCCCAAAACATGCATGTAAGCCTTACCTACAACTTTGATTCTACCATCAACTATGCATTCATAGAAGAGTATCAGTGATGGCCTGTAGATAGCAATGGATGAAAATAAAAGCACTGAACAGAGATTTTTTTAACTGTTCTCTCCCAGCAGGGGAGAGAGTTTAAGAGTTTAATTCTAGCCAAATTAACTGTCTGCTTAAATAAAACTCAACATTCTTCAAAGAATGTTAACTGATTTCAGAGTATCTATGAGGTAATAGTCCTGGTGCTCAATATACCAAAACAAATCTTTACTCAATATTTGAATTAAAAGGCAAATATTACCATTTTATAAGAGAAAAATAAAGGTCATTTGTAACCAAAACTGAAATTAGGAAACAAGACCTTCAAAACAGCTATTATAAAAATCTTTCAATATAAAGGGAAATATTGTCATAAAAATAAACATATAGAGAGTCTCATCACAGAAATAGAAATAATATTTTAAATGAATAGAAATTCTAAAACTAAAATCTAAATTATGTGAGGTAAAATGAGGTTTCTCTCAATGTCCTGAACAGCATATTTTTAATGGCATCAAAAAGTGGTGAGAGACCTTGGAAATGGAACAATAAAAATTTCCTTGCATGATGGCTAGAAAGAAAAAGCGCTCAAAGACCTACCAGGAAACATCACGCAGTGAAACCTATAAGCAATTGTAATTCCAATGACAGAAGAAATAGGGAGGAGAGAATATCAAATAAGACAAAATATAAACAGTTGGTCAACTGGCATATAGGCATATAGAATATTCTTATTTATTGTTTGAAATAAACAAAAAGAAAAAGCAACAAAAGCAAAAAGAACCCCACAAAATAGTCATGCTACTTTCATTTCCTTCTTTTAAACTAAAGTACTTAGTTTAAACATTAGATTCACCTCCATAATAAGTCAACATCTTTGAGCTATTTAATAAGATACTTTAGAACAAATTAAATTAGAGTATCTATAATAATGGTTAAAAATTCAATTATGGAAAAGTCTAACATGTATACAATGCATGATGGCAGAGCTAGTCACATTCACAATAATCTTAGAGTGAGAATAATCTTTCCATAACTTTATTTTCAAAGACAGAGTAATACTGAAAACAAAGATGAAGACTTAATTAAGTCATAAAAATAGATTCCGAAAAATTAACTGCATTTGCTACTTGATTTGTAATGCACAAGGCTGTTCTTTTTAGCTATATTAAATAAATATACCTTCAGTGTGGCAATGGCCCAAAGGCTTAACTTTTCCTGATTTAGACCAACTGCTTCCTGAGAGTTTTGCTAATTTTAAACAGAATGAAGAATCTGAATTTGGGTCAGATTCCTCAAGGATATTGCAAAACAGGGTCCTTTGCTTCTTTTCATTTTATATTTTATGTATAATTACTCTCTCTCTCATACAAACATACACACATGATTGCAAAGCAATTAAACAGAAAAATTAAGTTGTTCTCATATAGAAATTGTATTTTTTTGAGACTGGCAGATTTGTTTTTTCTGAGAGCACATAAAATAATGAAACAGTAAAAGTATGTTTAAATAACTAATCTAAATTTCAAATATTAGTATAAAAACTATAATAGCAATATTTTACAGCATCAATATGAACAGGTCAACTAGCTTAAATTTATTTTCAAAGCATCCTTGTAGCTCTGGCAGCTGAGGCAGCTAAGGTACAGACTAAGCAAAGTCCAAGGACATGGAGGCCTTGGCCAGGAAAGTATGGGGAAGGGGGAGAATTTTTATGTATGTTTATATATAAGCCAAAGCAGCACTCTAAATAAGAGTACCTTTGAACAATGCAGAAAATAATGTATAATTTAATAAAGCGGGCTTATCTAGTTTCTCCACCTTTTAATGTTTTGAAATATACAAATTATGGCTAAACATATACTTGCTAATAATGTCAGATTGTACTTAAATATAGAATGGAAACTTTGCCTTCCCTGTAACCCTACATCTACTTATTCTTTCCAGATTTAAATATTAATATGCTAGTTTTTGTCTTTCCAAGTCTAAATAATTATAAAAATTTATTCATGAATATACGTATATAAATTTAAGTGTTCTTCTCTAGTGAAAACTACTACACTTTAATGTGGTTTGCCTTTTTATTTATATACCTATGCCATACATATCCTAACATTCATGGAATAATTCCATATCTACATGCCTTGCTGTATAATTATTGCTTAGTAATCAATTGTACAGTTATAAATTGTATATTCGGATATGCCATTTCATATGAATGAAAATTTAAGTTATAAATAATTTTCACTATTAACTTGGATACAATGAATCTGATTACATATTTTTGAACACAAGTGAAACATTGGCTTTGCTGGATATTGAAAAAGTGACCAATAAGTACTGATTGCATTTCCTCCATTAGCATCAAAGCTGCTATTTGTTTCAAAACACTGAGTATTACAGAATTTTCAGTATCCTAAAAGGTCAAAAAAATAATTTTGTTATGTCAATTTATATTTTTCTCTAAGTATATTTATTAGCCAGTTTTTTCTTTCCTAAATACTTTTAGGTTATTTTTCAGCTTTGTACTTATTTTTGTTCTTACTGACTTTTAAAAATTATTAGTTTCAGCTTATTATTTAGTTAGAATTTATCTCCCTAAATTACTGGTAGAGCTGACTACATTAAATGTTAGTGATAAATAGAAAATAAATTTTAATATTTACTTACTGTCAAATATTAATGCTAGGTATACACTTTTGAAAAACAGACAGTAGTTTTACTTTCATATCCCTAGAACTAGACACTTCTTTACATTAGAGTTACACTTGGAAGCTAATAAATGGTCTCTAGAAGGGCACTAAATTTTTTCATTATATGAAAATATTTGCTTGTTTATGTGTGTGTGTTTTCAATTGTGAGAGCAGAAATTTCTTTCTATTCATTCATTTATTTATACATTCATTCATCCATTTAACTAGATCATTGGTTTATTATAAAATGATACAAATCAGGAGAGCCAGGTAAGAGATGCATAGGGCAAGGTTTATAGAACAGATTGGAGCTTGAATGACCTTCCTAAATATATGCCTCTCTGAGCCTCTCTAGGGAATCACCAGCCTGGAAACTCTAGATAGATTTTATCAGACTCTCAAAAGAGTTCAAAACCTTAGGAGTTTAATGCTGTTTAGAATCAAAAGCACAAATAGTCTCAAAATTTACTGTAAGGACTCATTTATCCTTGATTCCAAACCAGAAAACATATTAAAAAGAAATTACAGAAAAATAACTCCTGAGTATAAATTGCAAAGCACTTAAATAAATATTTATATAGAGAACCCACCCAGGTCTAAAAGAGATAGTATGCCATGGCAGAATTCAATTAACTTAGATATGCAGTAGTTTAGTAGTAGGAAATTAGGAAATGTTATTTCCACACCAATAGATTAGACAAATACGATAACATGAATATATGAAAAACCTTTGGAAATATTATCAATAAACAAGCAAAACCTACAAACTCCACTTAATATGGTAAGTCTTAGTGAATGCAACAAAATAAAGAGAAAAAACAATTAGAGGAAGACACCAAAGACTGACTTTTTGCATATGTTTTGGTATGTACACTTGCAAGTAAATAATTTGAATTAATAAATGAGCTGTTAATAGTTTAGTAAGCTTACTGGAAAAATAAGAGTATATAAAAATTGTTGTTTAACCAGAATCAAACAGAAAATATGATTGCAAAAGGGTATCATTCATAAGAGTTCTGAGACTTAAGTGCAGATTCTGTATTAGTATGATATCCCTGTAATAATTTAAAGGTGTAAAAAGAGTATATTTAAAATATATCATTAAATAAAGTATATGTGGTATACCACTGATATAAATTAAATTTAAATGTATATAATTACATGCATACATTTCTACATAAGATTATGGTTATTTAATAAATTATCTCCAGTTACTCTTTTCAAGTGACTTTTTCTTATGTATTCAATTTTTTTCATATATATGATTTACTGTTGCATAATTAGAAACTAGAAGATAACTACACTATCACTGTCAAAATGCAAAACTCAAAAATCAGCAAAGTACTGTGAAAATATGTTTGTGTTCTTTTAAAACTAAAACAATGTGTGGTTAAATGGTTGTTTATGACAAACAGTACAGTTTATTGTCATTCTGAAAATAAATATTCTCACAAGCAATATGCTGTTAATCTAGTGTAGAAATCATAGTAGAGATTGACATATATAAAAAGTAAACAGTAAAGTCCATTATAAGTGGAAGAAAATGAGTTTGTTGATGAGGGGCAAGTCAGCAGCAGAGGAACTGTAATGGAAGAAATAGAGTTTAAACTGAGACATTAGTATAATTTGAGTAGTCATCTGTGAAGATTTTATTACTGATGCTTTAGGATTCTGCTATAGAAGAGTAGAGAAAGAAGATATGGAGGCCTATATAATCTCAAAATTAAGAATACCCAAAGAAGTTACATGCAGAAAAATAGCAAAATACTCTTTTATGGAAGGAAAACAAGTCACTTAACAGGGAGTGGTGTCAACTACAGGTGTAACACACTTCATGGGGCACTGCCTATATCATTGAGTCATACTTACCTGAGTGCCTGCTGAAGAATTTCCAGTTTTATAATCTTTCAACTAAATCATTCTACAGTGTTCATGACAGGCTGAAGTATTCGAGAATTTAAACACTTAAGGTTCTCACATTTAACCTTAATCAGTAACTGTGGGGATTAATGGATAACTACCCCAGTTCTCTTGCCTCTTAAGTAAATAGTTCTAAGACATGTGTTCTACACACTTCCTAGTACTTCTCCATATTTTTTAGTTCTTCTTACCATGTATTTGGCTGATTGAATAACATAAAATTGTCTGCCTTCTCTTCCCTATCTCACTTCCCCTTTCCTCTACCAGTTTTTTTTTTAACTTCCTTCATAAATCATTTGCATTTGAATAGTTGAATCAAGGTCTACAGTAAAAATGTTTGCAAACAAAAGCAAAGATTTACTTAGGAAAACTGTAGATTTTGATGATTTGCCAGGTTATGGACCAGAAAACAAATTTTTCTTATCTTGAATTTTATGTTAAGTAGTCAAATGAGTGGGGAAGTAGTGGAAATACAACAGGGGTTATTTTTTAAAAGTCTGTAAGTAAACAAAAGGAATCCAGGAATCCGTGCCTGTCATTCAAGATTCTCTTGTGTGTCACAGACTTTGCTGACCTCCATAGCAGGCCATGAGCCCCTCCTTTACTGTGTGTAAATAAAAAAATACATCCAGCCTCCAATCCAATTTAGAGTTGGTAACTAAGGCAGACTTGTATTCAGACAGCAATACAGGTTTCCCCCACTATCCAAAAGCAGAACATTTCTGTGAAATCTATTCTAAGCCACAGTGCTGTAAAGTGAAGACATAGGTAACATTTATTTATGTGGAAAAATTTTCAGTGTTCCCTGACCTTCAAATTAATCTATCAAGTCACACCTAACAATAAGAAAACTTAAAATAAAACTAGCATATAGTAAAAGATGGAATGATATGATAGATGCACAACCTGTAGAAAGTAGTTTTCAGGGAAGTTGCTTAGCGGTGCCAGTCACACTGCTCAGGGTCGGGCAGCCTCTTTTACTGCTGCTGCAAAATGCACACTGAAGTTACGTGAGCTTTTCACATCTAAAAGCAAAAGTTCTTTACAAATTTCTGTTGCTATTAGCAAAAACAGGCACTAATGTAGGTTGCAGGGGAAAGTGAATTGGCATTAGGCTAACGTTCAAAAGGTGAGAGAGAGGTACCTGAACTGCAGCCAGTGAAATGAGGTGGGTGGAAACTGGGAGAATGTGCACAGAGTTGGGAAGTGCGCATGAAATCATTCTCAGAGCCTCAAAATAGTCTTGCCTTTAGAATGTGGTTACCTTTAAAGTTTCATGTTAACAGAGGTTTTGAAGCAAATTGTTATTTTTATTTTTAAAAATAAAAGTGCAAGCTGGAAGAGGGAAGAAGAGGAATAGGTTTTCTTTTCTTTTTCTTTTTTTTATTTAATTGTTCATCTTAGTTGTTCCCCAGTATGGCTCTTAAACATGAACCTGGGTCCTTGGAATGTATGTGGACTGTGCCAGTCAAAAGCAGCTGACCAAACCTTCATTCCATCAGAACTCTCCAAAATAAATTATTTTCTAAATCAGAGATGATTCAGGTAAGCCACACCCATATCTGATTGAAATAATATGAAATAATAATGGAAAATTTGAAGAGAAGCAGTTCACCTTTTTGACATAAACCAGTACATTAGTGGTCCTGTGCTAGAGAGGGTTTGCTATTAAAAACTAAAAGAGCTTTTTATTAATGAGACACATCTACATCTTAGATTCTCTGATGAGCAAAGGGAAAACATAGTAGAATTGGGCGGTTCTTAAATGAAGTAAAGATTCTAACAGATGACTTCTCTTTATTTTTAAAAAAAATCTCCAATTGTTTTAAAAACAATGCTGTCCTATTTGCAGCCAACTCTTTTTAAGGCAATTTAAAAACAGAAATTCTTAAAACTTTATTAGCTTATGAAAAAAAATATTGTTTTTTTGTCTAGAAATCTTGGGTGGTTAGATAGAGCACAATATACAGATGTTGACTCAAAAAAAAAAATGTGTGTTTAGGACCCAATTCTGCTGCTGCTGAAATTTGAGGCTAGTACTCACATTCACTTTTATTTAGCATTGACCGGTGCTTCTTCATTAATTCAATAACTTGCTGATATATAAATAAGATATTTGCACCAAATTCTTGAGACATGTATGATTTCTAATCTCTCATTGCAGTAACATATCAGGAATGTTTTCTTGGTGATTAAGCATAAAATCTTAGCCTATTTTAAATTAATAGTTGGAATGAAGCACAGCAACTGGCTTTAGAGTGGCCAATAAATGTTAATTTTTACCATAACTAAATTTAGATAATGAGAACTTCTACTCTATATTACCAAAACTGAAGCCAAGTTTCTACTCCCTATAATGCACCATCCTAATGAATCCCTTTGTTAATATCTCCCTATGCTCTGGCAGTTTGCTACTCCTTAGGAACTTTCTAATGGTCTGCCCTACCTCACTACAATGGAAAACATATTTATTGGAAAGAAAATGGTAATTTAAAGAATTAAAAAATAAAAGCTCTTCTTGATAAAGAAGAGCAATATGATGTTGAAGACTCCAATGTGTCTTGAAGAGTAACAGAGGTCTCTGTTTTATGGTTTACATGAGCTTGTTGAAAAGAAATTACCTGGAATAGCATAGCTCACATCTGCATAATGCAATGCATTAAAGTCATGGCTCATTGCTAATTCTTCCTCCACATCACTTTTAGAATTGTGGTTCTGGTGACCCTATTACCTTTTTGACGACTGATATTTATCCTGAGTAGTCCACTGCTATGAAATCTGGTTGGCTTAACCTTATCCCATCAGCAGTAAATTGGACTGAATGTGTGGGAAATGAAGCCACACTTATGGAGGCCTCGGAGCTGTAAGGAATCGGCTTTAAAGCATGGTGAAAATAATGTGAGACGAAATAACCTTTTCAAGATACAGTTTAAGAAACGCCATCATTAGAAATCTTTGCAGGGGACTTACCCTCTTGAAAATCGCCTATCTGGAACAGGAGAATGTAGCCTCTTAATACTATTCTTTTGAGATAGGTAGTTGTTGATTCTTGCCCGTTTAATCACCAGGATTCTTAAGAGAAAATGAGCATTCTACAATCATGAAGCTGGACAGGAGGAAACAGAATTTCTTATCTTTGTGAAAAAAATCTTCAAGGAAGTTTTCTCTAAATCCTTGAAATATTGTGAACAGCAAAATACAATTTTCACTAGCTTCAAACTCTATGTATAGGAAACACTACATCGGAGATGACCGAGTGTGGCTTATTAAGATCTTCTGAGTAACATGGCTAAAAGAACAAATATAAGGATACATTTAAAATCTGTTTCAGTCCTGACTCCTTGTTTGCTTTGATGTTGGAGCTGAGTGTGAAATGATTTTAAAGGAGACTTTGGCGTGTTCCTTAAGGGGACAACATGGATGAAAATGAAAACAGCTAAAAAGAAAATTTGTTAATAGATTCCAAAGAAAATGAAATACTCTCATCATTCTTAAATGTCACTTGATTTCAGAGATCCTATTTACCATAGTTTAATGACATAGAAAAGAGTATGCCTTATTAAAATATTACCAGTTTAAGCAGAAATCTTGAGAATCGACAAGGGATCATACTTAAACGCACAGCCTAGAGTGCAGTGCCTTTTACATACTAGTGCCCTCTCATGGCAATAACAGTCAATCCTAGATTGCTTTAGGAAGAACTATAAAAATGTAAATTACTGAGACCTGATTTGGTCTTATTGCCTTAGCTAAGTTCCAACACTTAAACTTAAAATATATGGCTGCTGGAGCTAATTAATACTGGTTAATTTGCATATTCAAGAGTCTTCCCATAGTACTCCTTCTCTCTCTTAACTAATATGAGATGACTCTTTCAAAGCTCATGAGGGCATTTAAATAGTGAACTGGATTGAAATTTGTGCCTTCATTTAAAATGTCTCAAATTTTTCTTAAGCTGTATATCCCAGTTTGCATACTGTCTGATATCCCTTACTAGTTTCCCTCCCTAATAAACAGATAAGAACTATTCAGCATCAAATTGTACAATTTAAATAGAAAGTAATGTCTTAAATTAGCCTAATAAAAAGTTTTGAAAGTGATTTTATACTCATTAAATGATTTAATCATGCATTTAAATATAGCAGAAAACAAGACTTGAAAATATATTTACAAACAGGTCATAAGAAAATATCTTTCAGAGTAGATTCGTAACAGCAGAAACAACCTTTTTTTGAATTACAGTTGAAATTAAAAAGGTTACCATTTATTTGATATCAATATTAATTTTCCTAAACATCAGCAACCTCTGATTTTGAGAGTACTTGGTTTTTCAAATAAATGAAAATTAAGAACAAGTAATACTAAAACCATGAATACTGTGTTACAATTTATAAAATGAAAGTAGTTGGGTAGCAATTATATGTTACTCACAAAAGTCAAAGCAATTGTAGATCTGTGAGCTATCTCTACAGAAAGAGAAAGCAAACATATGAAGGTAACACATCAATTGAACAATCTGATAATCCATATTTAATCTGTTCCTCTATTTAACTTTTCTTTATAAAATCCATCAATATCAAATTTATTTTTTCTACCGAAAACTTGGAAAATTGCCTCAGAATTTGTGATTTCACAAACTTAATATTCAAACATTCACAGCACATTGCACCCCCATAGTACACCACCAAAATGCATGAGAGATATTTAAGGGCATCATTATTATAATAAATGCCTATTCATATCTGATGAAGAAACTGATATCCAAATATATGCATGGCCATACACAATCTACACATGGTTCCATTAGAGACATGTAGCTAAATTTACCTTGACAGTATTAATATGGCTAACTTAATTTTAGAGTGCCAATAAATTTTGCTCAAACCAGCTGACCACATCACAGAAAATTTCTATGTATAAGAGAAGGGGGGAAAGAGAGACAACTGGTTCTTCATCAGAAGGCTTTAGATATAGTTCCAAGTTCCAATTTTAAAATGTTATTGAATGCATTTAGATCTCCAAAGTGTAATAAATTCTTATAGCTATTTTTCTCTTAAAGGACACAATGGTGATTGGGTACTTTATACTTCAATAAATTGTTCCTTATTCTTCAATATACTGGATTATCTCTTTTTAATACTAGTTTATGACTTCAACCAAATACTTGAATTTTAGTGAGACTAGAATCTCTCAACTCCTATCTCTAAGCCTATGTGAACATGTTTTGTGTCTATTAAGGAAAGGGCATACTGCTTAAGTAGAAATAATTTAAAAATTATATGTTTTTAACACTAATATTAAATCATTACTCATGCTTACATGCCAGAATTGTGTAGTCCTAAAATCAAAGTCATGACTAGGAAATTCAGCTAGTCAGATATTGTGGTATGTTTTTGAAGTCAAAATCAAGTATAATTTTAGTGCATGAACCTGAATCCCCAACTTCCTATCCCATTCCTTAGTTTAGGATATAGACCCCTATTTTTTCTCCTAGCTTTGAAATCCACATATTTATGTTGTGTATAATTAAATTTGATTTTGAAGGACAGGTCTCCCCTAAGACATTCGAAATAGACCTTCTCAAGACATGTCACTTTGGCATGTAGACTATTTTTAGTCAAGTTCATTAGAGGCCCTGTAGGCTCAAGAGAAATTGTTAACACTTCTTTAACTACTTAGAAGAATGAAAATAGGGAATATAATCTATATTAGGGTTATCTTCAGATATAACCTTTTTATTGGAGAAATCTATATTTGGGGTGGACAAACATCTATTTCAAAGTGCCTGGTTTCTGTCATATGACTCATCCTCTGTTCTCTATGTAGACCCATGACCCTACTCAATATTTTTTAGCTCAGAATAAATACGCTCTTGTTATCCTATTTATGTTAGAATTTAAATACATTTAGATTCTCCGTAAGTATACAGTTAAGTTTGTTCTTTTCTTCTACTAATCTATCTGATGTTAATTTGATTATTAGACCAGCTCAAGAAGAACCCAGAGGAACAGAATGGCATTTCCTCTCTTTCCTGACATTGGAAATTCTAATCATTAGGAAAGTCTTCCTTTTATTGAGCAGAAAAGTTGTCTAAGTAAGTCTTTTAGTCACTTTTAGAGAATAAAAAATGTAACATTAAATCTGAATTCAATAATGAGTTTCTTCATTGTAAGGGTATTTGTATTTCACTTTGTGATATTTCAACTAGAACTAGTGATTCAGTTCAATGAAATAAACACAAAGAATGCTTATATAAAAAATGCTGTGAAATAGGCAAAAATAGTCGACCTAAGAGTAAATGGTTAAGAACAGAAATAGTGTATCCTCTCAATTACTGTCTAGCTTAAAAAAGACTTAAAAGACAGGATGATAGTAAAATTTGGTCATTTAAAATTTAACAAATGCCCATATATGCTGTTGGTTAATTTTAGATATATCACATAAAGCTGTACCGTGGTCACTTTCTTATCAAAGAATTAGTTTCACTACCTATTCCTAAGCAGAAAGTCGATACATTTCAGTCTAGTGTCATTTGTAAGAATATCTCATTGATTACAAAACATACAATGGCTATGCTCTAGGCTAAAGCAGAGCTCTCTCCATATCTTTTATCCTTCATTTTTTTAAAAAGAAAATCTGTACTATTGATTCTCTCCACATACCTGAATCTATAAAAACTACTTATTCCTTCCTGTCAAAAATTTAACCACAAGGTTAAACAGGTAAGGAAAAGTTTAAGGGTGTTTCAATAGAAGAAAAATAGCGGAGTACAGTATTAACTCAGCCGAAACAAAGGGCACGTTAATTTCTAGAAGGTGTTTAAGGGGACTGTAGGCCAGCAATGTTTGCTAATTGATTTTACCCAAAGGAGAAGTAAACTTTCTGATATATTCAGGACAAAAGGTAGTTTTACAACTTGGAGCAGTGTCCATCAGTTAACTTTCAACCCTCTAACAGGGACTGGGAGATAAAGTGATGTCTTCCTTGATAATTACACTTCAAAGGGTTTGTTCCCAGGTCCTTGAAACAGATAGCCCTGGGTTATAAAATTAGTAAGATGCCTTTAAAAAGATTTACATTTCAAGGGGCAGAGAAAGAATTTGCAATTACCAATTTTCAAAAGCAAATGTTTAAAAAAGGAAGCCAACCAAGAGGCAGAAAGAAAACTGTCCAACATTTAGTCAAGTTTACAGGAATGCTTTCTAAATGTGGACAAGTATTTCCATTGTTAAAACAAAAACAAAATCTCTTTGGGATCAGTCTCCCAAAATGTTCATATAGACCTTTTCAAGATGTCCAAATGTGCCACCTTGTTGTGTGGATCTAAAGTCTATCAGCTATTACCCTTACCAAAGATCTTTACATATGAAGTTATATCCAGAAACAACCTCTTTATCAAAGAACTATAACATAAGGGGGCCAAAATTCATTCTCTAGATGCATTATATTTCTAGGAACAACAATTTCTTTCCCTCAAAAATCAAACATTACCGTTGTTGATCCCAGACCTCCCCAAGATGTTCAAAACAATTTTTTTTTTTTATCAAGTTCAGTGCACCGTGTACTTTACAGGGAATATCACGACCTCCATAACGACCAGCTCTATGTAGTCAGTGAAATTGTCCTTTTTGATTGGAGGTTGTTAGCACAAAGCCCAAGGCAAAATACAAATTTTATAGATATTTAATTAACTAAATGAATAAAGGTAAATTCTGTATTTTTCTTATTTTATTAGAAGGAAACATGGATAGCAAATCTTTTCAATAATTACCTGACTGTCTTATTTAGAATCCAAAATTATATTCCACATCCACATATTATTGAATAATAACTAATATCTAACTTCTGTATCAACTGCATACTTATCTGTGACAGATTTGATCATTGCAGCACAACAAGGAATAATGTATGAGCCTCCTCATCCTCACTTATAAGTAGGTGTAAGTTATACCATGCTCCATAAATTTTTATGATTTATGATTTTTTTATATCTAGCTCCAGATCTCAAACCCAGAACATATGTTTTACATGGCCTGCACTTCAGCCACGTGAGCCACAGGGGTGCACCCCCATATTTTAATGATCTGTATGATAGTTCATCTTTAAATTAAAACAGTAGTCATTTTAATATCTGTCATGATTCTACAAATTGGTTGGGTCCGGTTGGAAGCTCTGTTCCACAAGTTGTGGAATTGCCATGCACCTGATAGCTCTGCTGGACCAGAATGTGCAAGATAGCTTGCTATGGAGCTGACAATTGATGTCTGTTGATAGCTAGCAGCTCAACGAGGGCTTCCTGGTTCTGTTCCCATTTTACATCATGGCAATGGGCTCCAAAAGCATACAAGTAGAAAAATCCAGGTCCTATTATTCTTTAGACTCAGAAATAGCTGAGCATTTTATAATACTTGTATTATACTGATTAAAGCAGTTCACATGACTAATACCAATTTAAGAGAAGGGTATTACACAAGGGTTTATTTACTGAGAAGCTTAGTTTATTGGGTTCTACCAAAGCAACTGTCTAACACAATTGACTGATTTTAAGCAAATCTAGTGGCTTTGAAGGGCAACTAAATCAGAACTTCCTATCATCTCTCCATATTTGGTCACAATATGCAATTTAATTTCTGTCTTTACCACTTAACAATGTAGTTTCCTACAGAAATTAATTTTCAAATAATGTAGATATTGATAGTGTCCAGAAACTACTGAATTTCTATCCTCAGAAACAAGAATCTATCCTATTACTAATTTTTTTAACATTTTTGCTAAACTGACACACATGTAGAACATTTTTATCACTCTCAAAATAAAATTTATACCCATTAGCAGTTACTATTCCATTTCGCCCTAGTCCTAGGCAACCATTAATCTATAGCTCCATATAATTCCCTGTTCAATATATTTCATACATGTAGAATCATCAAATCAGGGTTGATTTATATTGTAGCATAAATTAGAATTTCATTCCTTTTGATTGTCGAATTATGCTCCTTTGTATATTATCATTTGTTCATTTATGAGTTGATGGCCACTTGAGTTGTTTTGACATTTTGGTTATATGAACATTTCTATAAACATCCATGTACAAATATTTGTCTGAATACATGTTCTTATTTCTCTAGGATAAATATCTAGGAATGGAGTTACTTATCTATTTATAAATTTAAGTATGAAAATTTGAAGAACTGCCAAACTCATTTTTTCTAAAGTGACTGCAGTCTTCTACATTTCTAACTGCATTGAATGAGAGTTCTAGTTTCTACACATCCTCAAGAAGACATGCTAGTGTCTGTCTTTTATTATAGCCATTTGAATGGGTATGGAATAATATTTCATTGCAGTTTTGATTTGCATTTTCCCAGTAACTAAAGTTATTGAGACTCTTTTCAAGTTCTTACTGCCGTTTGTACATATTCTTCAAAGCTATGTGTATTCAAATCCTTTGTCCATGTCTAATTATATGATTTGTATTTTTATTATTTATATGTAAGAGGATAGATGAGATAGACACCTAGACAGATGAGTTTGTTATTAGATATATGGGTTGCAAATAATTTCTCTCATTGTATAGGTTGGTTATCTTCTTAGTCTTAGCCACTCATTTTAATTATTTTTAGCTTTTTTAAGGTGGAATTGATATATAGAAAATTTTACACATTTAATGTCTATCTCCTGATGAGTTTGGACATACACTTTTTCCATGATATTAGCGGCACATATCCAAGGTACTGGACATATCCATAAACTCTAGTCATTTTCTTGCCCTCCCTTCCTCTCTTCTTTCCTTCCTTCTTTCCTTCCCTCATTCCTCACTCCCTCCCTTCTTCCATCCCTCTTTTCTTCCTTCATTTCTTTTGTATATTCTTTGCCTTTTGTTAAGAACATTTCCTATGAAAACTAACCTTATTATGATTTTTTTTTCTTTTAAAGAAAAGGTACAGACAGGAAAGAAGGTGAGTAGGCAAGCAGGCAGAAAGAGAGAAGAGAGAAAAGAATTTTATTTATTTTATTTAGTTGTTCACTCTGGTTGTTTACCCCCAGACCCAAGACTCAAACCCAGGGATATGTGGCTTGGGTTCCTTTGGAGTCCAGTGACCAAATCACTTATCTACCAGAAGCTGCCCTTATTCCCATATTTTAAAATGCAGAATAAATTGTTAACTATAGGTGCTATGTTACACAACAGATATCCATAATATATTCATCTTACATAACAGAAACTTCATTCTCATTAAAAAACAAATTTCTGTTTCTCTTTAGTGAGACTAGAAGCTGCCATTCTATCTCTGCTTCTTTGATTTTTACTATTTTAGATATCTCAAAGGCAGGTAGCCACATAATATTTGTCCTGTAATTGGATTATTTCATTATTTCATTTAACAGTTTTCAGGTTTCCTTTTTTTAAGGATGAATAATATTCCTTTGTACATATGTGCCACATTTCCTTTATTTATTTATCTGTTGATGTACTTTAGGGTTGTTTCCATAGTTGGCTATTATGAATAATACTATAATGAACATCAGGGTGCAGATAACTCTTTGAGATACTTATTTTAGTTCTTTGGTATATGTACTGTCACTTATGCTTTTGATGTCTTCTCTGTTTGCCTAACCATGATCATGAAGATTTACTCCAAGATTTTCCTCTAAGAATTTTTAAGGTTCTAGCTCTTACATTTAGATCTATGATCTGTTTTGAATGTGTGGTTTGAAGTAGGTGTTAAACTTCATCTTTGCTTGTGGATATCTAGTTTCTTAATATAATTTATTGAAAACACTATTCTTTACCTTATATTATTTTGATACTCTTTTCAAAAACCAATTAAAAACCATGATATAGTCATTGATTGTTGTAGATAGATTGACACCAACAGAGGGTCTCCTAGCTTGTAAGGTAGATCACAAGTCTTCCTGGCTCAGTGCATAGATGAGTTCTTTTCTGAACTCTCAATTCTGCTTTTCTGTAGATTTAGCCTTATGTTGGTCTAACACTGAATTGATTACTACAGATTTGTAATTAGTTTTCAAATTGGCCATGTGTTAGTAGTCCAAATTTACTTTTATCAGAGTTATTTTATCTCATCTGAAATCCCTCGAAAATCAAATGCTTCTAAAACAAAAGTTCTAGAAACAACTGGCAAAATGGCAATTTGATATGGCTTGTTTTGAATCTAGGGATTAATTTTGGGTATAGTACCATCTTCACAGTGTTTGATTCATGAAATTTCAGTATCTTTCAATACATTAAAATATTTTCAATCTTAAAAGTTTGTAACTTTCATTACACAACTGCTGAGTTTATTTTGTCAGTGTATTTGTACTTTATTATTTTTGATATTATGGTTGAAGTATTTTTTAAATTTCATAATTGCAATTTTCATTTCTAGGGAATAAAAATGCAATGCATTTTTATATATTGATCCTTTACCTTCTAACTTACTGGAACTATTTATGAAGACCTTTTTTTTTTTTTTTTTAATGGATACTTTAGAACTTACTATATATGAAATCATATCACATGGAGATAATGAGATAATTTCTTTAACCAGGCAGTAAATTGGGCCCCAAATCAGACATCCAGCAAAACTAAAGAATCTATGCCTTTTTGGTTAACATATAGTGTAGTTATAGATAAACTCGACTGGAAGAGACACAGACAATGAATTGAACCATTTCTCTTCCACTGAGCCAGGAAAACTTGTCATCTACCTGATACGCTAGGAGATCCTCTGATGGTGCTAAATTATCTGCAATAACCAATGCCCGAAAATACCTCACCTCTCCTTATGATGCCTCCCTGAACGAGCACTTCCTTCATATAATCTTAGTGGCCCCCTCAATGGGTGAAGTGGATTTGGGACAAAACAGGACTCCCACTTTCTCAATTGGAACTTCTCAATTTCATCAATATCCCTCCTCTCTACTATTGGTCTTTTCCAGGAAGCAAAACAGTTCTGGTAAGTTTTATTTCTTCCATTTATAATCTGAATGCTCCATCTCCCTTCCCACCTCTCCAAAATCCCTGGTTAGACCATCCAGTAAAATGTTGAACTGAAGTAATGAGAGCAGAACACTTGTTTTGTTACAGATCTTAGAGGGAAAGCATTGAGTATTTGAGTATTTTGTCATTGAGCTTTTTTACACTTTTTATCAAGAATGTGCTATGAATTTTGTAATGTTTCCACTATCTTTTAAAAAGATCATGCAGACTGTTCTTTATTTTTTAAAACATTGTATTACATAGATTCATTTTCAGATGTTATTCCTGAGAAAAATTCCTCTTCATTGTGCTCTTTAATCTTTTTAGATGTTCTCCAATTTGGCTTGTGAATATTTTGTTGAAGATTTTACATCTATATACTTAAAGATTATATACATTTGTAGTTTTCATATCTTATTATGTCTGTCTCTTATTTTTGTAACCAAGCGATACTGGTTTCATAGAATGAATTTGGAAGTGTTTCCGCCTTTTATTTTTCAGAAGTTTCATAAGAAGAATTGTTATTCATTCTTCTCTACGTGTTGGTAGAATTCAGAGTAAAACCATGTGGATATAACCGTCTCTTTATGGGAAGATTTTTAAATTACCAATTTAACCTTTTTACTAGTTATATGTATTAATATTTTCTATTAGTTCCTTTAGTCAATTTTGGTAGCTTGTATCTAAGAATTTTTCCATTATATTTAAGCTATTTAATTTTTCACATATTATTGCTAATAGGATTCTCTTATAGTTCCTTTTATTGCTTCTATGTCAGTACCGATGTCCCCAATTTAATTTCTAATTCCTGGTTAATTAATTCGTTTTCTGTCTCTCTCCCTCTTCACACACCTCCCTCACCCTCTCTTTCTCTGTCTCTCACTAAAAGGTTTGTACATTTTGTTGATATTTTCTAAAAACTAACTTGTTTTGTTGATATTCTGAATTTTTTTATTCTATTTTTATTAATTCTTACCCATATTTTATTATTCCTTTCTTTAAAATTCGGTTTCATTTGGTTTTGATTGATTTGGTCTTGATTTGTCCTTTTTCTAGTTCCTTAAGGCGAAAAACCATGTTGTCTTTTTTTTAATGTACGCAGTTATAGCTACAGATCTCTTTCTGAGCATTGCTTTAATTGCATTCAATAAGTTCTTGCCTAGTATACTTGAGATTGTTCTAAAAAATATTTCTATTTTCCTTATGATTTATTTCTAGAAACATCGATTATTTATTACGCAAATTTTCAAAAATTATTTGTGTTATTTTTCTAATTTAATATAATCGCAGTTATAAGCATATTTTATGGTTTTCATCCTTTAAGATGTATTGAGACATATCTTAAGGTTTATGGTTTTTCCTGAAGAATGTCCTCCATGCCCTTGAATACATTCTGCTTTTGTTGTTTTTCTATAAATGTCTATTAGATTTAATTGGTTTATGGTATTATTCCATCTTCTATTTTCTTATTTATTTTTGTCTTATTGTTCTATCCATTACTGAAAGAAGAATATTGAAGTATCCAACTATTTTGCTGAATTTTTTTTATTTTGTCCTTCCACTCTCAGCTTTTGCTTCCTTCATGTGCTCTGAGATCTGTTAAAGGCAACATGTTGTCATTATTATATTTTCCTGCTTGATCTACCCTTATATTTGTATAAATTTTTTCTTTATTTTGTATAAGATTTTGTTGTTTTTAATATCTTTACCTCATATTGGAATAGATATCCAAATTTCTTATAATTACAATTTGTATGCTATCATTTTTCACCCTTTTTAATCTTCAAATTTTGTCTCATAGACAGCATAAAATTGGATATTATTTTTTATTCAGTCTTATTTCTTTGCCTTTTTATTGTTCAGTTCATTCACTTTTAATGCTATTATTAATATGATTGTATTTATATCTGCCTTTTGTTTTTTATGCCCCCCTACAGTCTTATTTTGAGTTAGGTGAAATTTTCTCATAACATTTTGATAATTTTAATGATTTTTTTTCATTATATGATATCCCATCAATGGTTGCTCTAGGACTTATAATACACATCTTGTAAATATCTACTAAGTATTTACACTAAGCCTCTTCTCATGAAATATAGAAATTTTAGTCCTATAAATCACTAATTCCCCTTCCCTGTTTTGTGCTCTTATTGTTATGTTATAATATCTATATTTGCTACAGAGAATACGTATTATAATTATTGTTTTACATAATGTTTTCAAAGCCAAAAGAAGAAAACAATAGAATATCTTTAGAGAGCTTTAAACATTAACTATACTTAACATTTTCAATTCTTTCTATTATTCTTAAGAATTCATTTTACACTCTGCTGTAATTTTTTTCCTTCATAACACTTTGTTCCAACTCATCTCTTTTGTGCTAATTTTTGGCAACTATATGACGTTTCTATATCTTTTGTCCCTAATAATGCAATTACATAGATATTTTTATATAATTACTTTTTTATTCAGTCAAAAGAGGAAAGGAAGGAAATAAATAAATAGCATGGTTTTCTGCAATTAGGTACATGATTTCGATCACCACAGTTCCGTTTTTTTTCATGTAATTTCAATTATTGTTTGGTGTCAATTGACTTCATCTGAAGAATTTTCTTTAGTATCTCTCATAAAAGAAATCTGCTACAAAATAATTTTCTTTGTCTCTGTTTATCAGGATATTCTTTACTTTCCCTTCATTCGTGAGAGGTAGTTTTATAAGAAAGTTGGTAGGGAAAATCTTGGTTGACATTTTCTTACTACCTACACTTTGAATGTCATCCTTTTTCATTTTAATCTTCATTGCTTTTATTGTGAATTCCTTTGTCAGTCCTACTGAGTTTCCTTCACATGTGGTGAATCATTCTTCTGCTGAGGCAGTCCTAGTCTTTATCTTGTGACTCATGATGGAAAGCCTTTGCTATACAAAGAGTCTGTGACAGGGATGATTGGGTCCAGTTGGCCAACTGTGTTATGAATAGAGTGGGTCATGGTTTAAATGCCACAGAGTTTCTCAATTCTTAACAAAATTTCATCATCTTTTTTGAATGAATGCTTCTCAATATACTGTAAGCCATGAATAATTTTCAGAGATTTTGACTGTTGTTGCTATTGTGTTTTTTTTTTTACCGTATAATTTTTACAATTAAATGATACTTTTGCTGGGGAGCAAGTCCACTGTACTTCTCACTATGCCATTCCAGAAGTCAGTCTCTGCTGACTCATTCTTGGGTGCATCTGAGGTCTTCAACCAGCAGATTGTCAAGCTACAATTAATGTTCTGGCAGAGAAGAGATGGCATATTCTAGGGTATTAATTGAAGAGGGTTTGAAGAAAATGTGAAGAGATTTAAGAAATGTATCACTTTAGTAAAGGATTTTAAGAATGGGAATATTAGAAAGTCACTACTACATGACAACTGCAGGGGTCAGAGAAGAAATTATTTTAATGAGGCTGGAGGGAGCTGTTAGCTTAGGAATGGGTCATCTAGTGGGCTTTAGAGGTAGATACTACTCTATTATTTCCTCTCTCTCTCTCCTAAGTCTTTAAACATTGCCTCTCTACACTTCCCTTTCCATTAGCCAACATAATTCAGATGCAGGGATGGAGTGAAAGACGGCAAAGAAACACCAAACTGTCTCTCCTTCCGCATTTCTTTCTTATGTTGGTGCTTACTACCTCAAGAAGGCCAAGGATAAAGAAGCCAGAGTTCATTTATAGAAGTCATCTTTTCATAAAGCGATACAAAAAAAAGTGAGAGAATAGATTTAGAGGGTCAAGTAGAAACCAACCTCAAACCCAATTACTTTAATATCTGCTTGATATGAAAGATTAGTTCAGTCTCGGATTCCGTGACCACCGCTAGACGACTCATTCAGGTATTTTTGCCACTATGAATCCTGGTTGAGATTATTATTTAGTTCTACATATTATTATTTACAATTTTTTACCATTTGAACTTAGCAAAATTTATTGCCCTAGTTTTAATGTCTGGTCCTCATCATCCCTACTTCCTCTATATTGGCACGACCTGCTTTGACTGTATCAAAGGATTAGCTAATTATAAAATGTGTTTCAAGGCATTAAATGTACTTAAGTGTTTCTTGTGGTTATTTTAAGTTAGACAAAGACTTCCCATAAATAAGGCAATAATTTAATCTAGGTAAAGTTAAGAATATCTTTTTTAAATATAATATTTCCATAGGTGCAGATGTTGTACGATGCTTTTCATATGATATAATAAAATCATATACATGACATGGAGAAGAATACACTTCTTTTTGCTTGCTGAAGAAAGAAGTTCATCTGGTTCATTAAATAACTAAAAAAATTGAATATAATTGAAAGAAATATAGCCTAAGATAT
Organism: Solenodon paradoxus; assembly: GCA_004363575.1. Lineage (NCBI taxonomy): Eukaryota > Metazoa > Chordata > Mammalia > Eulipotyphla > Solenodontidae > Solenodon > Solenodon paradoxus. Next base: position 318,491 of record RJWH01000571.1, read on the forward strand.
TTTTCAGTACTAGATATGTGGTTGACATGAAATTGCCATTTTTCATTTTAATGGTAGCAGTGTGTTAAATACTCTGAAGGCTAAGATATATATCAAGGATAAATTGATAAAATTTTTTTGAATAATATTTTTTCTTTTATTTATTTTGTAGATATCTCATAAAATATTCTAAAGTTCTCATTATGATTTAAACACATTGGACAAAATGAGCAAAATCATTTATAAAGTACATGCTATAATCTCACATTTACTTTGCATGATTGATGAGTTTATTAATGAGAGGGCATTATTGAACTAAGTACATAGTACTAGCAATTCAATCCTGAGCACAAATAACTATATTGAAATCTATATGACCTGTTGGTATGTGTTAGGCAGTAAGAGCCTGTATAAAGGATAGGCTGCAAAACATGTCCAGCTATTTCATTATAAGCAAAGAAAAATACTCAGAATTTATCTCATTCTCTCTTATTTGTTAATGAATGCCATCAATATATATTAATGAACAACCAACAGATGTTAATCGATAGTTACTAAAGTCAATATATTTCTGGTTTCATGACCTTTATAGTCCTTAACCTTGCTATTCTAGTTTAAAATACAGTTAATAATATATACTAGATAAGGGGAAAGTAAACCCTTCTGATCTAAATGGTTATAAAGAAAGACATATGAACTTCTATCAGTATTTGAAGTAAGGTTCCCATTATACTTTTCATAAGCTTCCATTTAATTTCTATATGAATTATTAGCCATTCAGGATCTTTATTAGAAAATATATATCTACCTTCTAACAGAAGCAATCTTTTTAGTTATTAAGTGATATACTAGGTCAGAAAAAGTATAACCATCCCCTATTTCAAATAAAGGGGGAAAATACCCATTTTAAAATACTGTCAAGAGTCAGTTTGCTAGACATTTTGTGCTCTTAATAAACACTACTTATCACTATTTATATTCTTATATTTATTTACATACAAGTGTTCAAATATTAAGAAAAGATCATATTTTTCTGAAGGACACACATCCAATAAAAATCAGAGTCAAAATCTGAATTCAGGGATGGATTCTTTCTGTTACCTAGCCATTAGATGATTAACAGAAGTGAGATTGAACAGACTTTCATCTGACTTAAGACCCATCGTTGTAAAGCAATTATTTGCTGAAAACGTATCAGGAATTTGGATGAGAAAGCTTGATTTCTTTTAAGGAAACTGAATTCTAGTTAGTAAAAAAGTGAAAAGTGAGCAAGAGTCAGTTTGACTATTCAGTCTTCTCTAGACATGACATCGGAGAAGGAACTACACTTTTAAATAGAATGAATAATATCACTTAATGGAGATACCAATGGAAAGATTTTTTAGATGGAGATATATGGCCATCTGATAGACTTTCATGACAAGTTTCTGGGGCAAACTCTTTTCAGGAAAATAGTATTGTACTGGATAAATTAGTATCAAGATCTAATCTTCATACTTTTAGAATTACTTTGTAGGACTCTAAGTTCTTAACCCTACTCAGAAATGTTCCCTTTTCTCTCAGAGTACAGATAAACTAGCAAAGATCAAATTACATAATTTTCTGTGTTACTAAAATATTTTGTGAAAGTCTTATATATAGTCTAATCCAAAAGTGACAGAGATATTTTGTTTTTGAAGCTCTAGATTTGACTTTCTTGGATTCATATTTGTATATAAATACTTAGAATAGTTTCAACCTTAAGTTGTTTATAGTCCTCAAACAAAAAAGAGGTTAGGAAAGCTTGTAATAGTTAGAAACCTCTTACAGTTCTTTGGTTTATTATTTAATAAATGTTGGTGCCTGTTTGTACTGGGTTCTGACATATGCTAAGACTACAGAAATGCACATATCTGATTTCTGACCTCGTGGAGATTCACTTTAAGGAGGAGAGGGGATAAAACACTTCACAATTAATATTTTAGAAGGTCTTTACAGATAAGTGCCATGATATATAATCCCAGAGACTTCTTTCAAATATGTGCTAACAAAATAAATTTTAATAGAAGATTAATTAATTGGCTATTGGTAATTTTACAAGAGACTACATTCAAGGGAATTTAGCAACTTCTTTGAGCATCTTCTGATACTGCTTTTTTCAAAAATTTATGGAACATACAGAACATGCTTTTGTTCCCAGTACTGAAAATCTGTCAGTTTTCTTTCATTGTATCCTTGCCTACCATGGCCAGGAAACAGCACCTGGATTTCTGTGGGGAATTTCTACTTCCCCATTCCAAACAACTTTATTGACTGTGAATCAGTGTCCTGTGTTTTTTTATTTGCTTGTTTGTTTTCGTTTTTGCTAACAAGCAGGTAAAGGACCCAGGCAAGAATAATTTGAGTCTCTTTCTTCAGAATTTTCAGTCACAGGATTTGAGACAGAGAATATAAAAGCAGAGATTAGTTAGAATGTGTGTTTACTGTTACAGAAACCTATAGAGTTACTCAATTTGGCAGTCTACATTTTTTAATTCAATTCTGGTCCCTATTTTTCCTTCAACCAAACTCTATCTTAGGTGTTGGATCTAAAGTGGTGAACAAACAGCCGTGGTCTTTGCTTTCCTAATGCTTCATGGGTAACAGTAAAGGCAAATATTTATCACATCATTGCAAAAATGAATTAACTGATAACTCAGATAAATATAATTAAGCCAAGAGTAGGATTGAGTATAGCTGGTGCTCATTTTAGTTAACGTTGTGGAAAAAATATAGATCCCTTTCTTGTTAGGAGAGATTTTCTGAGATGTGCTGAGAATTATGCTTTAATTTTGCTTAGATAGGTATATACACATGAATACACAATGATAGTAGGCAAAGAACCAACAGCCTACATCAGCAGCTTTGCTCTTCCTGAAGAAATTATTGCATAAATAAAAGTTTTTATTCAGTAGAAGACTATAACATTGTCAAAACTAAATGATGTAAACAAAAAAGGTGAAGCAATTATAACACTATCAAACTTCTATAAAAGAAATGGAAGACACAAATTTAAACATGACATACAGCATAGGTATAGCTCAGAGATCATGTAAAATTATATTGTGGTAAAGCATCTACCTTTATGATCATAGCAGGTATTGTTTCACATTTTTAGTCTTTCTATTTGAGTTCTGTATTTCTGTGGAAGAGAGAAGGGATGTCTAGTAGTTTTCTATAGAAATCATTTTTCATGACTTAAAAAAAATTAAAGAAAATGGAAATGCATCATCAAAAAAGAAATTTTCTAGAAGCCTAACAATATAAATTTAAGTGGAGAAAGGTGAATATGAGGTTGACTATTTATTCATCTAGAAGATTAATGTTTCTCCCTAATATAATATGCATATAATAGCAAATGGTAACTGTTAGAGTTTACACATAATACCATAAATTCATCTCCTTTTATGGTTAAAATATTTATAGATGAGTTAATTTCCCAATTGATTGATTTATGATATTCCTTATAAATGGATTTCTGTCATAATAGTATAAATAATAGTTATTCATTAACAGTAGTTAACATAAAAAAACTTAAGGAGGAAATTGATATAATGATTATAATCTGAAAATAAGAGGTTCTATTTTTGCTTTCTGACTCCTAGTATATGTATAACTGCATCTATATTTTTCATCATTATCTTTTTAACAGCTGTTGAGGCAGAGAGGAAACATCCCCCTATAATGCTGTGTTCTTCATGGGCTTGTCATAAAATTAAAAGCTAACATCAGATTAGTAGGAGAAAGAACAAATTTAACTGCGTAAGTATAATTAACATGGATGTAGATTCTAAAACCAAAGGAGCAAAAAGCACACACACACACACACACACACACACACACACACACACACACACACACGTGTATATCCCAAGCTAAGTCCAAGCTAAGTTATGAGATGGGGCCTGGGGCTTCAAGGAGAGGAGTTACATGACAAGGAGAAGACGACTCACATGATGAAGCCCAGATACTCTGTAATTAGATGTTTGTTCTGCTATATAGTTTTCTCTAAAAAAAAGATTATTTTTGTAAAACTTTTAATTTTCAACATATATTTAGTAATTTTAATTTAAAAAATACTCTCAATTTTCATTTTGCTAGGTAAAAAGAATGGTAAGTGTTACTCTTGAATTGTTTTTGGCCTCTGTTGACTTCAGCTCAAAATAATTCACATATCAAGTGACACATCTGGGAAAGCCTGTTGTGAACATCTTAGGGAGCCCTACCCTTCACTCCTCAAGGGAAAGTTTAATATTTTTGAAGACTTCAAGAAAAATCATACTTTTCAATTGTAAATCTGTCCTTTTTTATCCATGGAAATGTACTTAAGTATTAAAATTCAGAAACTGAAATGTGAAATACCAGAGATTGCTTACTGGTCACATCATTGAAAGTATTTAAAGGAGGATATTTTTCTGGCTTAGATTTGCATATAATTTGCCTTAATTGTGTAGCTGTATTTTCCTGAACATTTAAAATAAAGCACATAGTTGAAATATATATAGCACACTAGCCTCCAAGTTTCCAACATATTGAAATTTGACCTAGTTCATTTCAAAACCCAAATATACTTCCAACGCATCAATAAGCTAAAACAATTTATTTCTGAAAAATATTTATTGACTTTTCTTATCAAAGTGCATTACAGTGCACTGCATAATTAAGTGAAATAATTATAGTTCACATGCTTCTTTGTAAAATGCCTTTGTTGTCAAATGCATGTTATAAATATATTCATATTTTATGGAATATGTTGATAAAATATTTTTCATGGATGAAGAGACTTATTTATATGAATGTATCATAATTCATTTAATCATACATAATTGAATGTTTCATTTGTTTTTCAATTTTATGATAAATTTGCAATAAATATTTTTGCAAAAATAACTGCACGTGAATCTATCTTCTAAAGATTAATAATTCAAATTAGAATTGTTGAATTTATGCTTATGTATTTTGGTACTTAAAAAATTATCTCCTTGTTTTCCTTTTATTATTGCATATTTCTTACTTCGACTGTAATTTTATCCGAAGTGTGACTATATTTTCAGCCATTATTTAGATACTAGTTGCATTACCTGTCCTTTCAGACCACAAATTTGTGTTGAGTTTGTTTTTTTACTCATATTCCAACTGAATGGGCTAAATGTATGTTGTACATCCTAGGACCTTGCATACAAACCATTTTCTTTCTTTGGCATTACAAGATAGGGAAGGGTAAATTTAACTGTTTCCTCTACTAATCTTTCTAGTATCTTCTGCTGTTTAATTAATAGACTGAAAAGGAAAGTTAAGTGTAGGTAACATGTTCCTTAAGTTCTCACTTTATGTTTATGCAGTATATTTCTCTTACCTTTTAATGAAATAATTTTACTAGGATGTGTACTTAAAAATTTATATTCTTTTATGAATTTTGTATTCATACTTCCTTATATAGAATTAAGTCTTTCTTAAGGACAGAATTATTTTTCTAGTTAAGTATACTTTTTATTTCTGTTCTAGTTATTGTCCTATAGCCATCAAAAATACCTATTGAACCTCTACTGGGTATTTTCCCCTTCTTTATAAATATCACCTTTAACTATTTTCATCTGTTTTTAATTTCTTTCCAATCATTTCATCAATTTTATTTGCATAAAAACTATTTGATTTTTTTCACAGTACCAAACCTGCCTTTATTAATTCAAAGGAATTTTGCATTGTAATATTATAATATGTGGTTCCTAGCAAATTGTGTCTTATTCAACTTCCTTTTTAAGTGACATTTTATGTCAGTAAAAGATTTTATCATCCTATATTTTGCCACATTTTTCATAAAATCCATGTTTTCTTCATTTTGACTGTGATCACAAACGAATATATTTGAAATGCATTTCTCATAATTAAGTCTTATCCAAATTGTGCTTGCCTTCTCTTTCAAAAGAGTAAGCTTTTTGTTGTATTTTCCCCCAATATCTCTCTTTTCTATTGCCCATGCATTGAAAACCAAATTGTACTGATTGGCCCTCAATCTTTATCCATCATAATATTTTATTTTCTGTGAATTCTAGAAGTATCCTTCTGCCTGACTTTATGATCTTCGCTCTTAATTTTGATAGCTAAGGTAAGGTTGAATGATTAAATCTCCAATTCAGGAAAGCATTTGGGGATAAGTAGGGCCTCTGGCACTTTGACTTTTAGGCAGCAGTTTTCTTTCCAGTGTTAACTAAATTGTTTGCTTCCAAATTCATTTGTTCCTTCTATGTCCTGGAATAAAATGTAGGTGTTCAAGAAGGTGAAAATGAATTACACACAAAATATAACCTTAAAAATTCAAGAAATATTCAGGCAATAACTTTTAGAAACTACATGCTGTGTCAGAGACTAGGGATTGCAATATTTTTCAAAAAAGACATGTTGCCTGTCCTCATGAATGTGACAAGTGGGGAAAAGTAGATATTAAACAATCATTCTATATATAACTGTATAAGCACAACTGTGGTAAGTAGTATAAATGGAAAGCATGATAACTGGTGATTGCATATCAGCAAGTATTGGTCTAGACTGGGATCAGAAAGCTTTTCTATAAGATTGATTGTTCATGCTGAAGATCAAATAGGAGTAACAAGTAAAAGAAATTGGGAAAGAGACACCTGGGAAGAGGAATGTTCATGTAATAACTTTCTGCAGGAATTGTGAGGTCAGTGAGCCTTTAGTAAAATGAAAACAGAGACTTACAAGAAATAAGGAAGGAAGGAAAGAGAGAAGGAATAAGTTTATTGATTTAATTTTGGTTGCTCCTCCCTCAATCTTCCCATCCCAGCCCCAGGTAGAGATCCCAGGACCTTGAATTTTGCATGGTCCACATGCCAGTTACCAGTTCAGTGTCTGAGTCTTCAGGGTAATGCAGTTGATAGTTTTCTCTACAATTTAATAAAAAAGATATTATATTCTACAAGTAAGGAAAGTGTAGCAAAGTTTAAAAAACTTACCTAAATCCTTGTGTAAGTTCACTGACTTGGTATATAATTTCTAAATCAAATTTTCCCTGTATTTAACATTGAAAACTATGTAAAAAACATAGAATATCAATAATAAAGTGTTTATAAGGCTATTATAGCCTCTTCTTTGCTTTTTACTTTTATTTGAGATGCAATTTCCTCTTCCTTATTCTGTTCCTCAGTTCAGGTAAGTGACTTAACCATCCTATTATCCTATTTTTATTTTGCTTACAAAATAAAGTGAGATAATAGTCAGCTCAGGAATGATGTCAAGACTAGCTTGGTGGTTTAATAAAAGCTAAGAAATTAGAAATATAATTACTAAGAATATTGAGGATATATAAAGAAATCAACAATGACAATAAAACAAAACTAAGCAGCCGAATTAAAAAATGGGCAAAAGACTCAATTGAATGTTTTTTTAAAGAAGATATGTAGATAGGTATTAAGAACATTACTGAACCTCAACACTATTAATTATTAGGGAGATTCAAATTGAAACTGAGAGATCATATACACTAGGATAAAAAAGACAGATGATGTGTTGGAAAGGTTATGGGGAAACTGGGACTCTCATATGTTGCTAAAAAGAATGCTAAATGGTACAGAAAGCATTTTTGGTGGTTTCTTAAAAAAATTAAACAGAATTATCATTAATTCAGCAATATCATTTCAGAATATGTTACAACTAAAAGGATCAAAATCAGTAACTTGAACATACTTTTGCACATCAATATTCATAGCAGTACTATTCATAAGAGTCAAGAGGTGGAAGAAATCCAACTGTCTGTTAATGGATGAATGGGTAAACAAAATGTTTTATAGTGATACAATGTAATAGTATTCAATCTTAAAAAGGGAATTAATTACTGAAATACTGCAACATGATGAACCTTGAAATTTTTTGTTAAGTGAAAAAAAAGACAGAAAAAAACATATACTTTATAACACTACTTCTACGAGATATCTAGACATCTAAGATAGTCAAATACACAGACAGAAAGTAGAAGAGTGGTTACCAAAGACTGAGGGTAGGACAAATGGATTAATACTGCTTATTGGGTTTGGAGTCCTTTATCCATTTTTTAATTAGGTTGTTCAGTTTTATTTTATTGTCATTGTTGATTTTTTTTATATATTCTGGATATCAATTACATATCAGATATATGATTTCAAATAGTTTCTTCTATTGTGCATTTCCCTTTTCACTCTATTGTTTGTATCCTTTAATGCAGAAAAGTTTTTATTTTAATGAAATTTAATGTTTTTGTTACCTATACTTTTGTCTCACTACAAGAAATCATTGCCAAATCTAATGACATGAAGTTTTTTTCTCTATTTTTTCCCTGAATTTTATAGTTATAGATCTTATGTTTAGATCTTTGATCTACTGTGTGTTAATTTTTGCATATGGCATGACATCAAAATCTTTTGTTGTGGATATTTAGTTTTCCCAATTCCATTCATTTAAAAGACTGTCCTTTCCCCATTGAGTGCTCTTGACACCCTTGATGAAAATCATTTGACCTATATGCAAGGGTTATTTCTGGGCTTCATATTCTATTTTATTTGTCATGCTTGACTTTTTCAAATAGTTTTTATTGTGGTAATTATTCTATACATTAAAATAATTTCCTATGCATAGGTTCCCCATTTCTTAGATATATTTCAACACACCATGTCTGAATCACCAAGTGGTCTTCCACATTGTCCAGTGGACTCTGCCACCATTTGCCCTTGCCCACCCCATTCCCTTTGGTAACTTCAGTTCTGCTGCAAATGTTTCAGGGTTGGTTCTGTTTCATCTGTTCCTTTATTCGCATTCCACTTATGAGTGAGGTCATCTGATATCTAGCTTTCTTCTTTTGCCTTGTTTCACTTAGCATAATCCCCTCTGGTTCCATCCATGTTGATTCATATCATAAGGTTTCATATCTTCTAAAGCTGTGTAGTATTCCATTGTAAACATGTACCACATCTTTATCCATTCATCTGATGTTGGGCACTTGGGCAATTCCCAGTTCTTAGCTATTGTGACTAGGGCTACAATAAACATGGGGATGCATCTCTGTGGATGGGTGCTTTTGTATCTTTTGGGTAGATGCCCGGAAGTGGAATGATGGGATCATATGGGATTTCCATTTTCAGTTTTTTGAGGAATCTTCAAACTGTTCTCCATAAGGGTTGTACCAATTTGCATTCCCACCAACTATAAAAAAGTGTTCCTTTTTCTCCACTTCCTCACTGGAATTTGTTGTTTCCAGACTTTTGGATAATAGCCAGTCTCAGATGGAGGGTGATAGCTCATTGTTGTTTTAATTTGCATTTTACTGATAGCAAGCCAGTAGGAACATAATTTCATGTACCTGTTGGCCATCTGTATATCCTCTTCAGAAAAGTGTCTGTCCAGTTCCTCCTCCAATTTTTTGGTTGGATTGCTCCTCTGTTGTGGGTTTTTTTTGTATATTTTAGATATTATATTATTTTCCATTGAATTGCCTGATCTTCTGTTGTTTAGTTTTATGAGTTAGTTGTATATTTTAGATATTAAACTTTTGTTGGAAATATCAGATGTAAATATGTTCTCCCAGTTAGATTTCCTTTTGGTTTTGGTGATGTTTTCTTTTGTTTTAAAGAAGCTTCTCAGTCTGATGTAGTCCTAATTTGTTTTTCTTTTTGTTTCCCTTGATGGTGGAGTTGAATTCCCAAAGATTTCTCTATGACTGATATCATGGAAAGTCTTTCCTATGTTGTCTCCTAAGAGCTTTTTGTTTCTGGTCTATGTTCAAGTCTTTTATCCATTTTGAGTTAATTTTTGTGAATGGTGTTAGAGAGTAGTCTAGCTTCATTCTGTTACAAGGTCATGCTTGATTTTTATGCAAAATAAACTTTTAAGTTACCATTTGAACTCTATTGATTGGCAATGTATCAAAACATTGATAGGGTACATATAGCACTGGAAAAAGCTGGGGAGTTGAGAACTCCCACACATTGTTGAGGAAAATGAGAATTACTATGACTTTCTGAGAAAGTAATACGAAATTATCTTTTAAAGTTTAAGATATTCTTTTAGTGTGGCATATAAATTCTTATCTAAAGAAAGAAAACTACCATGCATAAACATATGTGTATAAATATTTATTCTCACTTGTTGTGAGAACAAATGTAAGTGGAAAATAGGTAGCTACTCTCTCTGCATCTTTCTCTCCTTAGGATCACATGCTTTCTCATCTCCCTTTTTCCATGCATTTCTTTCTGGACTTGAAAAAGGACCAATAAAGTTACCACTTATTTTTGTTGAAGAATACAGTTTTTCAAAACATTTATTTACCCCCATTGCCAGTTACATTTCATTACCAATTTTTTATCAAATAGGATTTTAACTCTCCATTAATAAATTATTCAAAACATTTTTCTAGAATGATTGTTTCAGTAATTTTTAAATCAGTCATTGATAAAATAATTGCAACTTAACTAAACTCATTCTTTTGATAGACAAATCATTTAATAGACATGTCCATTTTCACTAGTACTTTGTTTTGTAAATGGGCTCTTTCACATGTCTCTAACTCTTAATTCTTCTATTTAACTTATTTTCATGTTTGGTATAACTTTAATTGATTCCTTCTACAACTTATACTACTTCCCAAAGCCATTATTATACTGATCATATACCAAATTAAAACTTTGATAAATGGTCAGATGTGTACCTCCTAATTCAGTATTTTTTTCTAAGTTTGAAAATGGTACACAAGTCAAAGAAATTATTTGTGTCGGGTAAAAAATTGATTGCATTCTAGATGTAAGAAGTTATAAATATATCTTAATTCATAATTCTGATTACCATGAGCCTCACAAAAACTTTACAAACTGGTACCTCTGTGGTCTTTGACTTAAATGATCTCCTCAACCTTTGTGTTCCCCCACTTAATCACTTTGCACTTTCAAATTTTCCAAGTGTTTTTTACCTTAATGTGCTACACTGAGAAAAGAGAAAACCGACAGTATAAATACATTAAATTAAATGTGATCTTATACAATGTAAGAATAACAGATTTAATTTCAACACTGGTATAATGTGCTTTTCAAGAATATCTGTGATTACACTACAAAGTGTGTCTTCACTTACACAGAATGGCCACTAGAGTGCTGCAAGTATCCGTTCAAATTTGAGTCTTTGTTCTGTGTGGATATTCTATTAGTAATAAGAACAATAAAGCTGATATATCTTTGTAATCATGGGCCATAATCAGTTAAAAATCACCAAATATAATTTAAACTATGCAATTTTATCTTCTTATACCTTTATGTGTATAGCTCTTTGTGCATTAGATTCAAAAGGTATAGAAATAATTGAAATAAAGTCAGTGCCTCAGATTTTAAGTTTCCATTTGACCATCTTACATCAGTACTTTTACAACATATTGCTTCCTTTGAACATATAACATTACTTGAGCATGAATATATATATATGTGTATTTATATTCTTCAGGTGAATTTCTTAATTTCTGTGTAAGAATATAGTTCACATTTGAGATATGCTTTGATTAGTTTACCTTTTATTGTACGGTATTTTGTTTACCTCTGCATTTACTATATCTGTGAATGGATTCTTGAGAAAAATTCATTATCTTTTGCATGTTTTAATAATTTGAATTCTAAAGTTCAAACTACAAAAAAAAATCATTTTTTTGTATTAGAAATTAGTTCTTTACTAATCATGCAATATTTTATTAACCCTCATAGTCATAATATCTAGTATATAGATACATATTAAAAAACAGGCGCACCTGATGGAGCAGCTGTTAGGTCAATCATCTCCAAAGGGCACAGGTCACATACCCCTGGGTTCGAGTCTCCAGTCTGTGGGGGAAACAACCAATGTGAACAAGTAAAATGGAAATAAAATAAAATGTTTCCTCCTTATCTTTCTTCCTAGTTGTACATTTTTTAAAAAAGATATAAATATAATTGAATAAAATATATTTCTTAGCAAACATCAAGAAAAGAACTTGTCTCAGCATCTAGGTATTTTACTTTCTGTATAGTTTACTGATATTTATGCTTGAATAATATTTATATAGGACAACTTATTATTAGGATTAGGTAACTTTTGTTAGGATTAGAGTAATAGGGAGTGATATTTTAATTTTCAATGTAAAGAAAAATCAAGGCACAAAGTCATGTATTGGATTATTAATAAGTACTATACAGGAATTTATATTCACTGACTCAGAGCTACACTCATATTCTTCTTTCTTTTGCCATAATCTGGAAATTGCCAAGTCTGTATGTTCAATCAATTCAGATATCAACAAAATCTAATATATTTTAATTGCAGGCACATTACTACATATCAACTGAATGAATCCATTAACTTCCTTAAATTAAATGTATTTCAAATAAGACCAGAAATTAATATTTATTTCACTAAAGTTAAACGAAAAACCAAGAAATCATTAAGATACTACTTATATACCTCTATCTATGAGGTTAGTAGAGAGTCCTTTGTTGCCAGACAAGAGTCAGTGAGTGAAACAGGCCTCCATCTCCTTAATAAAACTTCCTGATTTCCCATGATTAGCAGGTCTGGCTTCAATAAAATTTGAGGAAAATCTATAATTCGAAACACATTTTCTGTAAGTATTCTTAAATGTTACAACCAACATTTGCTTCTGTCTTTCTTGGTCCTATTTATTCCGAAATACACTTTTCCAAGACAGCTCAAATCTCAGGTCCTTTTTGATGTCTCGGATAGGTCTCAAAATATAGTTATTTTGAATCCTATAGAAATTTGTTTAAAGATCAAATTATAATATGACTATTTCTCTCTTTTACAATTAGTCATTTTTTCCAAATGTTTTTTCTCTCAATTGATCAATTGAATTTTTTATCATTCCTTCCATAAGTATTTGGTAAGTACATAGTATGAACTCAGAACTGCTCTAGGTCATGAAAAAAAAGAACAGTAAGCAAGACAAAATCCCTGCCTTCCTGGAGTTTACTGGAATAGAGTTGAGGCAAATGATAATAAATACTGTAGGGACAGAGTAGAAATTTTCTCTTACTCCTCTGAGTTCTTCTTGGGCTGATAGAGTAAACAAATTAACATCAGACAGATTAGCAAAAGAAAAACCAAAGCATTTGATTATATATGGATGGAGAATTTATAGGACTACAAATTCGAGAGTATATAGGAATAGCTAATGGATGTTATTCTTCAGCTATTGCTTGAATAGGAGCCCAGGGCATCAAGGGGAAAAGAGAAAGTCTCAAATGACAAGGAGAAGTTTATTCATGTGACAAAACCAGATCTTGTGTACCATAGAGGCACAGTGGAAAATTCTCCCACCCCTCTAGTTTCTCCTTAGGTTGGTCAAGCAAACAAATTAACATCAGAGAGATTAGCAGGAGAAAAAGATTTTAAAAAAATCATTATATACATATGAGCAATTTATATGTCTGAAAATTCTGAAGAAGATAGGAGAAATTGAGAGCTTATATCCTAAAGTAAGGAATGGGATAGAGGCTTGGGACTTTAAGGGCAGAGAAAGATGTCTCATACGAATAGAAAAACCCTACCTCTAGATGTTTACCCTACCTTAAGAGAGAATTCTCCAATAAAAAGATGACTTCTGGAATGACCCTATATTTAAATAACATTGACTATTTAAGGAAATGGTGACTGTTATTCTCACAATCCAAAAGTCCTTGATTCACCACAGCTCCACAGAACAAGATGATATATATTAGAAAAAGCCTGCTCAAGCAAACCCTAGTGGATCAGGCATTAAAGTCTGCAGTTGTGGCATAGTCCCTCTAAAGCTCAATGACCTGGAGTTCATGACCTCGGGCCTGAGGAAATAACCAAACTGAACAACTAAATAAATTACAAATGCTTCTTCCTCCACCTCTTCCTTCTTTCCTGCCTGTATGAATACTTGTCTTCATTCCTGCCTGCTTCTTTCCTTAAAAAACAAAACAAAGCAAAACGAAACAAAGCTATCTGAATAACTTGGAAAAAGCCTATCTGAACTTCCTTTACAGTAGGTGGCTGAACCTGGACTCTTTAGGTATTGTCATCTATCTGTGGTATAGACAGGTCTCTCCTATAAAAAGTTATATCAGGAGATGACCCTAAATTTATATAGTCTTCATTCTGCTGGGTAATTGAGGAAATACTTTCTTTTGAATTCCTCCAGGTCCTCCATTCACTTTAGTTCTAAACGTCATGCTGACATGTAATGGGAAAAACCAGCTCTGGACAAATTTAGGGGGCCTATTAAACATTTTGGGGAGGTCTTTCATATAAAATTGAATATGTAATGTAAATTGAAAGGAGATACATAATATGAAAAATGCAAAGTATGCTAAAAGAATAAAGTGGTGACAAACTGTATAAATAGCCTCTCTGTGAAAAAGACAAAGGTAAGCAGAGATGTAGGTACCCAGAGGAGAGGAACAAGTCATGCCATTACCTGAGGAAGGAGTGATTCAATGGCAACTGCAAGGTTTCAAGGTAGAAGAAAATTTGATAAAGTGAAGAACAGGAAAAAGTAGAGATGGGTAAATTATATCTTATCACATGCCTTTTCTTCCCTTGGCTTCTTGTATCTCATATTGCATTTAGTATACAAGCTTTTACACAGAGTAGTACTCAATGGTAATGCAATTTAGAGACTTGGGGGTGAGCAAGATCTGGATTTGAATTGAATTTCCTCCATTTATTTGTTCGTGCTCTTGAGCAGATTGCATAGCCCGAGGCTTAATGTCTTAGATCAATGTTTTCACTTTCTGGTTGAAAACCTTATATTAAGATCATCTATTAAAGATATAGATAAGTTAAAAAGATAAATCCTGATAGAAAATGTGTATTTAGGATAATCATTTGAATAAAAATTGTCTCCTAAAATAAACATTCTAAAGCATACTAAAACTCAAAAATTAGATAAAACAGGTAAAAAGTTAGTTGACGTATTAGCTGGTAAAGCTCCGAATAGAACCTAGCTTCTTTCTGCACTGAAAATCAGTTCCAACAGAGGCTTTCTTTTCTCTTGCCTTCTATCAAGAAAAAAATTGTTTTGTTCATTTGGATTCCAGTTTTCTTCTTTCAACTTATCTTTCTTAAATAATGAGCTCGATGCCTCTCATTTTATTGTTAAGAAAATTGAGAAAGATTAATTCAAATAATATAAGCTACCAGTTAACAAACATTGTATATTCCATTATGTTTATGTCTATGATTAAAGTATTTTGAGATTAAAAAAAATAGCCATAGTAATGCTCTTCTATTTTTAATGGGTTTGGCAAAAATCAAGATTACTAGGGGAAATAGTTTTCCCAAAACATGAAAGGCAATATATTTGATATTAATTTAGCTAGAATTATCAATTGCTCTATTTGAGGTTAAAGAATCTTCAAATAATATCTTCTTTAAAAAATACATTTTTAATTTAAGTTTCACAGCAAAATTGAAGGAAGGGAAAAAGATTTCCCAAATGCCCCTTGTTCACATACATTCATAAATTTCCCGATTATCAGCATCCACAACCTGACACATTTATTATGATTGATGAACCTATGTCAAATGATGACATGATCACCCCAATCCATAGTTTACATTAGAGTTCACCATTGGAGTTGTACATTCTACAGGTTGTACAAGTGTATAATGAGACATATCCATTATTATTGTACCACAAAGTACATTTAGCGCCCTTAAAATCTTCTGTGCTTTGCAAATTTCTCTCTCCCTCTTCTCCAATCCAGAGCAATCAATGATTTTTGTGATAACTCCATAATTTCATTTTGTCCATAATACCATATAGTTTAAATCATACAGTATGTACCCTTTGAAGATTGGATTCCTTTACATGTCAATATGCTTTTCAGTTCCCCCCTATATCTTTACATGACTTGATAGCTTATTTGGTTTTAGTGCTGAATAATCAACTGTCTGGAGGTGCCACAGCTTATTTACCTATTAATCTATTGAAGGAAATCTTGGTTGCCTCTAAATTTTGAAAATCATTAAAAAAAGGCTTTAAACATTTGTGTGTACATTTTTGCGTGAATATAAGATTTCAACTGCTTTGACTAAATACTAAGGAGCAAACTACAGAATTGCACTAGTTTTCTGAGGGACTGCTAAATTGTTTGAAAATATCTTATGTGTTGTACTTAAACACAATTTCCTACTGAAACAAGGAACTAGAAAAACTTCATTTTTCCTGGGTTACTCTGTAAACCACAAAGCCCTGAGGTCTCTGCTTTCTTTCTAGATAATCAATGCCTTGGCACCTGGAATGCTAGGTACCTGCCCAGTGAGGAAAATCTTGGCTAGAGGGGTTTCTGCTAATATGCTAAGATCTAGGAAGAAGTTAAATGTCAAGCAGATAGCTTAAGACATTTTGGGTGTGACCTTTGCTATGTAAAACTGCTCCTTCTGCTTCTGTAAACCATTTGTCCACATACCCTGCACACCCAGAAAAACCAAGCTATAAATACCCCGTGCTATTTGGGTACAGGACTGCTTGATTTGGGTTGTGCTCTCCCCCTTGCAGCCGCCAACTAATAAACTCTTCTCAAATTCTCTTTAACTCTGGTGTGTCTCTCTGATCTCGTTGGTTACTTTGTAATACTACCTGTATTCTTACATAAGTGAATAGAAACACAATGCCTTCATTTACTTCTCTGATGCAATTTCTAGAGATAGCCAACATTCTTAATATGCTGAGAGTCTGGGTTGCTTTATTAAAAAATAATAAAATGGTTTTACATTTTAATACATTAAGTCAGGATATACCCTGGAAACTTAATATTGTCTAATTAAGTATAAGTTTGGAGATATATTTCTAATTGATTTCCTATTAGCATCCTCTTTACCTCCCTTATTTTATAGTCTATGATGAAACATAATTTGTTTCTTTAATATCTCTATTTTTTTGGATATTCTCCTTTGGTACCTTTTTCTCCCTTTACCCCTTCTCATCTTTGAAATTTCTATTAACATTAATTTCAGAAAATAATACAACCTCTATGAAGACTTCCTTTACCTTATCACTACCTCATCATAATTTGGGGTTCTGGGTTTTGACAGCAAATAGTTTGAGAAAGAATTTTTTTAAGAGTTAAAGTGTGGTTTTATAAGTCTATTAGAGAAAATAGAGAAAAAAGACAGCAAAAGCAGGAGACAGAGTTCTCCTGGGCATAAGGGGCTGCACAGATTGCTATGAGATCACTAAATTCATATTCTTTGGAGTAGGCTTTTGGGTGGACCACTTTTCTAGTGTTTATTAAATAGCAAGAGAATAGAAGTCACAAGGAAGTTCAAAAACAGAAGTAGTCAGGGGATTTTCCATGAAGTTCTGCAGATCTGTGATGTGGCCTTAGGCATTCTGGTGGTCCCAGCTCCTTATACTGGGGAAAATATTAGGTTGAAGAAGGGATTACATGATTTTTTCCAGAGGGCTAAAGAGATTAATTTAGCTTCTAGTACTCAGGAACTGGCCTTTTGGGTTAGCTCAGGGTATTCCAAGGTCCCCATCATCTCAATTGGTTTGGAAAGCCTTGGTCTTTCTTAAAAGGAAAACTAGAGAATGCTGCTTTTGGGCCATACACTTTCCCTCACAATTAGGATTAATATTATTTCAATACCTGCAGAATTCTCTTATTTTATAGATATTACATTATACTAATCCTTTTGCAGTGATATAATTATTAATTTACAATTTATAATTCTCTACTAGGTTACAAACCACTCAGATAGAAGCCACGTGTTATTAATTTTATAGTACCAAGACTGAACACAGTGCAAGGCACATAATAAATACATGATTGGTTTTTAAATTAATTTTACTTTAAGAAAAATAGTACTTTTGGAACTAAATTGTTTCTGTAAATTACTTAATCCCATCATCTATATATTCTTTTTAAAAAGTTTCCCATCTGGAGATATTGACTAATAATTCTGTCTTTTTTCACCTAGAGTTTGCCTTATCCTTTTATCTCTTTACCATTTGCTTATAAAATACTGCCTTCCATTAAGTCTTAGCACAACAGCGCTTTAGCTCATTAGAGTATTTGCTAAGTTGTCAGCAATCATCTAGCAGGAACTTCTAGAGTGTATATGTACCTTTCAATTTTGGCAGCTGTTCCAATTGGCCTTGAATTATAATTACTTGTGTAACTAGATTATTCAGAATTTAGAATAGATTTTAAGCCCATTGAAGTTAGAAACTGAGGCATACTCTCACTGTATTTTTAAAAAAATCACTTCTGGGATCCTCCTCTCCCTGATCTGGTAGATTCTCGCACCGGTAGAAGTCAGAAAAACTGGACCACTTATGTGAAGAAACCTGAAAGAATATACTGACTTGAATAAGCAAACTCATTTCAACACATCTTCTAGGTAAAGAGGCTGTAGGAGGAAAGACTTTCTAAGTAATTCCTAAACTTCCCTTGACATTCCTCAAGGTTTAGGTAAAATTTTAATAATCCTATACTTTCCCCTGTTGTCCTCCAGATAATATTCAGAGCCACGGAGCTGCAGCACAAACCCTTGTATGACATAAATGCAATCAGACCTCTTACTCAAGGGCCTTTCGGTTTTTGTTATTGAAAGTCTATCCAAGACAGTAGCAGAGTCAGTATGCAGAGTCATCTGTCTGACTTTCCCTAAGTTTGCATCCTCAATTTGATTAACTAATAAACTATAAAATCCATAATTTCTGAGATTTTTTTCCAAACAACAGCATCATTCATTGTATCCAGTACATGTTTTACATATGGAAGATGATAAATTAGCTTGTATGAGTATATGAGAGTAAGGATATATATCAACAGATCTTTATTTACTATCAATTGGTAACTTTTAAAAATTATGAATATGTTTATAATGACTTTACCCCTAAATTATGAGAAAGAAGGGAATTAGTATCAAGCAGAATTAGGTAAAATATTCCCTTGAAGTCAAATGAAGCCAGCTGCCATTTTTTTACATTGCCCATGAGCCAAGAATGGTTTTTACATTTTTAAAAGGTTGGTAAAATAATAAAAAGAATGCTTTATTCCACATGAAAATTACATGAAATTAAAATTTCAAGGTCCATAAATAAAGTTTTATTGAAAACAGCTGCACCCATTTGTTTAGGTATTATGTATGACTGCTTTCATGTTACAACAACAAAGTTGAATAGTTGCAACTTGTATGCTCCATAAAGTAAAAAGTGTTTATTATCTCTCTATAGAAAAAGTTTGGTGGTTCTCTACATAAAAGAACAATGACCAAAAAAACACTAATAAGAAAAATGAATATAATAAAATTTGCAATCTTTTCACAACAGACTTGTCCAATTATTTCTTTAACTTTTTGTTAATGCAATCTCATATTTGACCTGACTGGATTTTTTTTAATTCCACACAGACCAGTGATGTGCAGTCTTTACTTGTAATGGATTAAAATTTGCAAGTATATTAAAATATATCCAAACACATATATGTATAAAATCAATACAATGCGGGAATTGGGAAAATCAGAGCAATTTTTATTCTGGGAATTACAGAAATGAAATAATGTCTAAAATTTTTGATTACCTGATAGAAGTAAAAGTTAATCTTTAAAATATTAAATTTTATTATTTCAATTTTAAAGTACAAGGGCTAATGTGTTCATATTCTTCTTGAATGTTATGTAAGCTTGCAATGAATTTTGAATGAGGACATGTCTAACATAAGTTGCATTTGATCATTTTAAAGAAGTTAAAAAGAACTTACTGTGCTTTTTATTATCCAAAGTCCCTCATTTGTCTAACATATCTAATTTTTATTTTGTTCATTTATTTGATGAAAGGGTTAAATGAAGAAATTTCTATTAGTATTTAACCAGAATCTTCCAATAAAATTAATTTATCCAGTTAAAACAAATTGAGGTTAAATAATGCACTCATTCCAGCTACTTCTTTTCTTTTCCACCACAGGAGCATCTCCTAATAATTTCTTTACTCAGCAGTCAAGCAGACTCTAAGCAGCTAAATTTATGAAATAAAAGAAAACACTAAGCCACATAGTTGAATAGGTAATCTTCTCTTAGCAGTTGCATTGCTAATGGAGTCTTGACTTCCTGTGATGAACTGTGTAAATTTGCCAGCTTTAAGATTGCATATGCCCTGGTTTATATGGCTAGTATGGAAGTGAGTCTACTTCTATTCCAGTGTGTGTGTGTTCGTGTGTGTAGGTGTGTGTTTCTGTCCTATTACAATATGCATCAAATAATGGTAACTATAAATTGCACATATGATAAATATTAACAATGACACTAAATATTTGCCAACATTCAGAACCCAGAGCATAATTTTAATGCAAAATTTTCTATGACACATTGTGAATTTCCTTTTTGAACTTACAGATACTTCCTACATTCTCACGGTTTCTTTTTGTATTCGATGAAAACTTCTAGTTGTTAAAGATATTTGGTATACCTCACGCTTGCCTCTTCTATGATGACAAAAAATACCCCAAGTAAAATTACTTTTCCCTTTTATTACATGAAAATATAAGCAACCATTTATAAAATTTCCAATATATTGACTTTTGGGAAGAAATAGATGATTTGTAGGAATTACCTCTAAAAGGGTAAAATATGCATGTTTATTGAAATAGAACATGAGCATTCAAAATAACTTTGTAATGATTGGATAGAGATGAATATTGAGGAAGTTCCAAGGTGCTAGCATTAAAATTCTCTCCACATGGTTGATTCACAATTTGTGAAAGTAGTCTCAAAGTTTATAGTTAGTTTTTTTTTAGATATTATAGTCTAACATGAAGAGAAATTGGGCACTAATATCAAACCTATTACCAACTGACTCATTTGGAAAAGCTCTTCTGTCTTACAATTACATGACTTGCTTGTTTATTTAATGAAGTTTTACCATAATCTTTAAGTGAGATAAATTATTAAGATCCTTTTCTGTTCTCAGCGATTAGTCTCAACATTGACAATGCTAAAATTTTCACATATTTATTACAAAAAATGGTTCACTAACAGAAACTAAATGATTTTAAGCTATACTCACCCTAATACGCTAAGTAGTATTATCAAAAAAAAAAAAAATAGCTAGAATATTACAGAAATCTCTTCAAATTTTATTTTCTCAAAGCCATTATAACACAATGAACAAGCACATTTCCTTCCCAAAAATTAAATGTGTGAAAACAAAAATTGACCAACAAAACAAAGTAAATGTTCTATGCAGGAAGAAATTGAGATATTGTTATTAATGTGAAAGATTGATAGATATTGCTTCTCATTGTCTCTCAAAAAAATGCTTTAAGACAATAAGCATAACAAACTGGAAATTGACAGAGATGTGCAAATTGCCACAAATGAGATAAGAGAAGAACTATCTAACTGATTTCATTTCGTTACCAATCTACAAAATTTGAACTAAAAGTTATTTATTTATTGATAAAGTGACTAAATTGTTGAAATGGTTTGTTATATAACCAAGGCACAAATGTGACACACACTCAGATCACTCTATCCTCTATCCAGAACAAAAGAGGCACTAGACTCCATCTAAATCAGGGAGCAATACGATAGATCTGCCTTAACCAATAAGCATGTCAAATGCAAATATTCATTCCTAGTTAATAGATCTCCTTTTGGTTTTGGTGATATTTTCTCTTGTTGTGAAGAAACATCTTAGTTTGATGTATTCCCAGTTGTTTGTTTTTCTTAATGGAGGAGTTGAGTCCCCAAAGACTTCTCTATGACTGATGTCATGGAAAGTCTTTCCTATGTTGTCTTCTAAGAACTTTATGGCTTTTGGTCTTATGTCCAAATCTCTAATCCATTTTGAGTTACTTTTTGTGAATAGTATTAGAAAATGGTCTAGCTTCATTCTGTAGCTTGTGGCTGCCAGATTTTCCAACACCATTTTTTGAAGAGACTTTCCTTTTTCCACAGAATGTTTTTGGCTCCTTTGTCATAGATTAACTGGCTGTCTGTGAGAGGGTCAGTTTCTGGTGACTCAGTTCTATTCCACTGATCTGTGCCTCTGCTATTATTTCAGTACCGTACCATTTTGATCACTATTGCTTTGTAATATAGTTCAAAGTCTGGATGTGTAATCCCTTCAGTAACTCATTCTTTTTTCTAATGAGTGCTTTGGTTATTCAGGGTCTTTTGTTGTTCTGTACAAATTTTAAGATTTTTTTGTTCTATTTCCTGGAAACAAACCCATGGGATTTTAATGGGGATTGCATTAAACCTATATATTGCTTTGGGTAAGATGGCCATTTTAATGATATTGATTCTTCCCAACCTCGAGCAGGAGATGTCTTTCCATTTTTTGTGTCCTCCTCTATTTCTTTTAAGAAGGATGTGTAGTTTTCATTGTATAGATCTTTTACTTCCTTGGTCAGGAGTATGCCCAGGTATTTCATTCATGTAGTTTCTATTTTAAATGGTATGATTTTCGTGATTTCGTTTTCTTCTAGTGTGTTGTTTGTGTATAAAAGTACAACAGATGTTTGTACATTGATTTTGTAGCCTGCCACATTACTATATTCATTGATGAATTCTAGAAGTTTTTTGATAGAGATTTTGGGTTTTTCAATATATATAATCATGTCATCTGCAAATAATGAGAGTTTTACTTCATCCTTTCCAATTTGGATACCTTTTATTTCCCTTTTTTGCCTTATTGCTCCTGCTAAGACCTCCATTACAATATTTAATGACAGTGGTGAGAGTGGACAACCATGCCTTGTTCCTGACCTAAGAGAAAGTGCTTTCAATTTTTCTCCATTGACTATGACATTGGCTGTGGAATTTTCATATATGGCCTTTATTATGTTGAGGTTTGAACCTAATCTCATTGTGTGGAGGGTTTAGATAAATGGGTGCTGGATCTTTTCAAAAGCTTTCTGTTCATCTATTGATATGATCATGTGGTTTTTCCTCTTTGCTCTGATTGATATGGTGTATGACATTAATAGATTTACATATATTGAACCATCCTTGCACCCCTGGGATGAATCCCACTTGGTTACAATGGATGATCTTTTTGATGCATTGTTGATTTTGGTTTGCTAATTTTTCATTGAGAATTTTTGCATCTGTGTTCATTAGAGATATTGGTCTGTAATTTTCTTTTTTGATGACATCTCTGCCGGTTTTTGGTATCAGAGTAGTTAGCCTCATAAAAAGTATTTGGAAAAGTTTCCTGTTCTTTAATATTTTGGAAGAGCTTGAGAAAAATCGGTGTTAATTCTTCTCTGGAGGCTTGGTAGAACTTATTGGAGAAGCCATCTGGTCCTGGGCTTTTATTTACTTTTCAATTTCTTCGGTTGTGATTGTTCTGTTCAGGTTTTCCAGTTCTTCCAGGTTGAGTCTTGTTAGATTAATCTTTTCTAGAAATCTGTCCATGTCCTCAAAGTTGTCCATTTTGGTGACGTAGAGCTTTTCATAGTAGTCCCTTCTCCCTTTTCATTTTTTATTTTATTTATGAGAGTCATCTCCCTTTTTTCCTTTGTGAGCCTAGGCAATAACTTGTCAATTTTGTTAGTTTTTTCACAGAACCATCTTTTGGTTTCATTAATCAACTGGATTGTCTGTTTTCAATTTCATTTATTTTTGCCTGAATTTTGATTATTTCCTTTCTTCTGCTGATTGTTGGCTTTAATTTAAATTCATCTTTCTCTACTTGTTTTAAATGTAGAGTTAAAGTATTTGTTTGTGATTTTTCTTGTTTCTGGAGTTAGACATGGATTGTGATGAGCTTTCACCTGAATACTGCTTTTTCTGTAGCACATAGATTCTGGTTGCTTATGTCCTCATTCTTATTTGTCTCTAAGTATTTTTTTAGTTCCTCTTTGATTTCCTCTTTTACCCAAGAGTACTTCAGGAGCATATTGTTGAGTTTCCAATTGGTTTTGAGTTTTCCAGCTTTCTTTTTGTGGTTGATTTCCAGTTTTAGGCCATTGTGGTCAAAGAAAATGCTTGGTATGACTTAAATCTTCATAAATTTTTGAGAGACATTTGTGTCCTAGGATATAATCTATCCTTGAGAATTTTCCATGAGTGCTCTAGAAGAAAGTGAAATCTGTAGTCGTTGGGTGAAGTGATTGGTATATGTCTATGAGAATTATCTGTTCCAGATGGTCATATAAAGTGGCTGTTTCCTCACTAATTTTTCCGCCTGGTTGATCTGTCCATTGTTGTAAATAGAGTGCTGAAGTCCCCCACTATTATTATGTTGCTGCCAATGTCTCACTTCAGGCCTAATATTATGTGCCTCATATATTTTGATGCTTCTTCACTTGGTTCACATATATTAATAAGAATTATGTCTTCCTGCTGGATTGATCCTTTAATCATTGTGTAGTGTCTATCTCTGTCTTTTGCTATACTTTTTAGATGTAAGTCTGTTTTATCTGATATGATTATAATGTTCCTGCTCTTTTGTGATTGTCATTCTGCTGTAGGATTGTCCTCCAGCCATTGACTTTGAGCCTTTGTTTATCTTCTGGAAGAAGGTGGTTTTCCTGAATTCAGCATAAGGTTGGGTTATGCTTTTTAATCCATTCAGCCACTGATTCTGTTGGAAGCTTCATTCAGCCTATCACTGAGTTTCTCTATTGAGTTCTTTAATTCAGCCATCCTGTCTCTTACTTGTTTGATGTCTTGCTTTAATTCTTCTCTTTTCTTCCTGACATTCTTGTTTAGCGCTGTTACTAATTTCTAGATTCCATGAGTACCAACATCATTTTTTAAATTATTTTGATCTGTTGATAAAATGCTTACCTTGTCATATGGAAAAGTTAAAAATTGATTTGAATTTGTTTTTGTACTTCTCCATTATACTCCATGACCTATTTAATCCTAGTAAAAAGACATATCTTTAATTAATTCAGTTTTATAATCTTGTTCAACATTTTTAGAGCTTACTTGAAACACTTCAAAATTGTTTTATTCCAGCAACTAAATCATTCTTTTTATGTCTTTTTTCAGATAAATTTCTATTATTTTTCAAGTTTCACAATAATTCTCATTATTTTGATTGGCATTGTTTTGAATTTTATAGACTACTTTAAGGGAAAAATATAATGACTATCTTCATAGATAATAAGAAGGCATTTGACAAAATTCTATACCCATTTATGTTAAATCATATATAAAATATGAATTTGTGGATATTTCCTTCTCATAGTAAACTGTATAATTCAGATCCATTTCTGGCATGTTTGTGGGAAAGTAACAGAGACTGTCCTATTGAAGTCAAGACAAAGTTAAAGAGATAAATTCTCTATCTACTATTTAACATTCTGTTGATGATCTTAGCCAATGCAATTAAATAAGAGAAAGCAATTAAAAATTAAGGAGTTAGTCATTGTAGATAAGTTTGTAGAACAAAGACAAGAGACATAGTAACTTTATCAAACATCACATTTTATAGACTTTTGTGGATACTTGTTTGCCAAAATAAAAAATCATGAGACAGTTGGAGAAATGTGAGCAAATACATTGTATAAATATTTTAATATTTTAGGTGTACTAATGGTATTGCAAATCTATTTAGAGATAGAGTCTGAAATAAAGTGATATGATAGCTCAATTTCCTACAAGTAATTTGGGATGAAGGAGGAGAAGGGAAGAGTAAACAAAACTTGATTAGCCATGCATTAATTGTCAGAATTAGGTTATGGTACTTTATGGTTAATTTACTATTCCAATTTTCCATCTATTTCAAGTGCATTATTAATATATGCAGGCTATTTCAGTTTTCACTCAGTCTTTCTTTGTTCCTAAAAAATGTTACTTTTTTAAAAATAGTGTAGGCACCACCCTATCTCTTCCTTTAGCACCCATAGTGGTTTCCTTAGAATTTTAGCTATTTTAAGTTTTTTTTAATGATTACCTATATAAAGACGGCAGTAATGTAGCAAGGTTAGAAGAGAGAATCATAAAAGAATTTGACAAGTTCACAGATCAGGGGAGCTTAGAAGAGAGTGATTGAAAAAAAGTCGCCAAAATTTCTAATTGGTATAGATCCTATGACTCAGATTAAAAAACTGGGGGGCATTTCTACTTTTTTTCACAACTGTTTTTTGGTCTTATGTTGAATTTTGTTAGTGCTATAGTATGAAATATGGAAGTAAAAATCCTTAATATATTTACTTCACATTATCCACATAGCTGTAATTCTGTCTTTTAGAGATCTGGTTAAAATGAGCCTAAGTTTCAGTTTTATTACTCAAAAGAATATCCAGTTTTGCTCTGACTTTTTTTAGAATTCACATATTTATCTTGATTTTACTCCTTCACTTTCTCTCTTTTTCTATTTACATGGGATTATCTTGATTTAATGAAATCACTTAATATAGAAAGTTAGCCCCTTTGTTGTCATCCATAAAATTGTGCTCAGTAAGTGTACTCGACTTTTTGAGATTTTGAAATCAGGAAAATAAAATCACAGAAGAAAATACTCTTTTATCGTATTACTAATTTCATACTTCTTCCCCCTCCATCCTTCATATCTTTGTCATCATTTCAGAGACACTAGTAATTTTTTTTTTTTCCCAAACAGTAAAACATTTCCCACATTCAGGCCCTGGGATTTACGTACTATCCAAGGCGTTTTATAAATAATGTCTTAATCTGATTCTTCTAGTCTAGTGTATATTATAGAATAATTCTTGATCTATTTGACTCAAGAATACATCAGAATGAATCTGTACAGATTGTGCTGATGTAGAGATGCAGAAACAGAGTGATCCTGGCATGAATAAATGCCCAAATTCATAGATCTAATGGAAATGGAGCAAACTTTAATTGATTTCTCATCATTTGAGGACAACAAGATTATGGACAAAGTCCTGACTATGGTCACAGAGTTGTCAACAAAACCAGAACTACCACACAGGTGTCTGAATTCTTGATCCAAAGTTCTTTCTACTGTGATGTTTCTAATACCAGAAAACCTATCTTTGCCTTTAAATATGCCATCAATTTTTTTAGAGTATTTTCTCACAAGTACAAGGACAAATTTTCCTTGAAGTATGAATTGAATAGCTGTTGAGAAACATAGCAAAGTTCAATATCAGTCCCAGAGATTACAGCTTCTATGCTTTTTAGACTTCCTAGATAATTAGATTGGTAGGGCCTATGGATCATGAAATTGACAAATGACAGAAGGAATGCTTTGAAAGATAAAATTGAAACTTAGGGGTTTTTTGGAGATTAAATGCAAAGATTTTCTTGGCATGTGACAGAGCAGAATGATTTCTTGATTCAAAGTTATTTATCTATATGTGAGGATTTTTCTGAGATAAAGAAACACTATGGTAATAAGAAGACGTTTTAACCATATTGGCAATTACTATACACTAATACATACCAAGTTGAAAAATTAAGTTATTTTAAAACATTTAGCAATTAGAATGCAACAAATCAACTCTTGGAGTATTTTTTAAAAGGGGAACATAAGTCATTTTCAATTTGCAAATGTAGGTAATATTCTTAATTCAGGTGTTTAGTAAATTGTGATGTACCTCAATAGCTCCTGGGAAGGTTTTTAAGACAGACATGACTGGTCCCACACTAGATCTACTACCTCAAAGTATCTATGTATCTCTTTAGTCCAAAAATGCCTAGCTAGAAATCTCCCACAATGATTATGACACAAAGCTCTTGTTAGGGTTCAGTCTCTAAATTCAAGTTCATGATAGATTTCGTTGATCTACTGAATAGAAGAAGTCTTATAGTCTCCATGTCTGCTGACAGTCTTTTAGACTTTGTTTAAATCACTAACTAAAATATTTAATATTTATGTATATATACATCATAATGGATGAATATGCATGTATAAGTATACATATGCACAAACACATGCACATAAATATGCATATATATACATATAAAAATGATTGCATATTGTAAAAGAGATAGCTCTACAGTTAAGTCCAGGCAAGTCAATAAAAACAAAATCTCTTAGAAGACTTTACAAAAGTCAGAGGTACTGCTATCTACCGTGTGCAGTTTTCAATGAAAAATTAGTAAACATGCAATAGGAAAATTTCAGAAAAATGTAAGATTCAATAGATCGGACCCCAATGTTGGTTTTAGCTCACAAAAACATCAAAGAAGCTATTATAAATATGTTCAAAGAATTATGTCAATGGTATAATGCAAATAAATATCCATAAAAGAATGAAAATTATAATAAGAACAACCTGAAAATTACAGAGATTAAAATACAACAATATAAGTGAAATTTTGCTAATTAGAACCTGTGTAAAAAAAGTTTTACAGTTAACTTCCAACCCATTGAGATGTATACAAATGGATACAAAAATATGCATTTCTGTTTTTTTTAAGAAATTGCCCTATCATTTCTTTGGTTGAGGATATATTCCTGGATATAATTAAATAATATAAAATCTTCATATAATTTCTTATACTGACCTTTGTAAGCCTCTTTATTCATCATCTCTGTGCAAATTTTTTTTATCTCTTAAAAAATAAGCAATAATAGCACTGAACTATCTTGTAATTTATTGTGTAAGAATAATGAATTAATATATAAAACACTTTATTAGCATAATTAAGCATATTAATGTTAAGTACTGTGATTAATACTTCTGATTGCAAAGAAAGGATGTATGAAAAAACTAGCAGAAAGTTATACAGCTCTCTATAAAAATCCCATAGACAAAACTTCCTAATAAACCATCTTAGTTCAGCAGAGAAAAAATATGATTACTATTTATAATCATTATCTTTTAGTGTACAGAATTTTAAGTGCTAAAATACTTTAATCTCTCCCTTTCCCTATATTTAGCTGTTGAACTGAATAGTCTAACAAAATGGTATTTCTTTTCCTTTTAAACTATATTTTTTGTTTTCCTTTGTCATTTAAATAGTTTCTTGTAAATGGTAGATGGAAGGCATTTTGAATCTTTGAATCTGAAAAATGTCTTACTTCTACAGGCATGTTTGAATGATGCTTTAATAGACCAGAGTTTTCTAGACTGCAAATTAATTTCTTTCATAAATATGAAGACATTATCTCCCAATTTTTCACCCTGAGTTTTGTTGACAATGCAAATACCACTCTAATTCCCATTTGTTTTCCTATGAACTAATTTTTTTCTGTTGGAAGCTTTTAGGTTTTCCTTTATTGCTGATGTTGTAAAAATTCAGGATAATGTGCTTTAGATGTAGATTATTCTTCATCATTACTCTGAACATTTCAAGGACACTTTCAATTCTGAAAAATATTCATGTATTTTTAAATATATTTGCACAACTTTGTTTTTTCTTGTAACAACTATTTGATATTAAATTTATGCTTATTGACACTTAATATTACTATTTTTATTTCTAATTCTTCTAATTAATTTATCATTCTTATTTATATATATTTAAGGTCTTTTTATTGCTGCTGATGTACTTTAAAATTTTTTATTTCTGTAACACTAATTTATAAACTTAATTATGTTTCTTTTAATTTTTACTCTCAGTGCATTTATGGGATTCCTTTTGGAGAAACAAAAATTATTCAAACTCTTCTATTGAATATTTAACTTTTGATAATTCAAAAATAAGTCAAGATGACATTCTTGCCCTCTTATTGTTGTCATTTTACAGTTTTTGTTTTGTTTTTAAGGAAAGGTACTGGTAGGACTGAAGGCAAGTAGACAGGCAGGAAGAGAGAGGAGGAAGAAGCATTTTATTTTATTTTATTTTTATTTAGTTGTTCACATTGGTTGCATGCCCCCAGATCCAAGACTTGAAACCAAGTGCATGTGGCCTTCCTCCTTTGGAGGGATAGACATAAATCACAGCTCTACCAGGGCACACCCCTATTTATTGACTGATGGATTGACCGATTGATTGATTTAGAGAAGTAATAGTCTCTGAGGCTATTCCTAATCATATCTTTGAGTTTTCTTCATTCTCTGCTTTGGAATTACATTTTAAAATTCATTTTGTCTTATCATTTGTTTTTTATTTCTTCTGTGTTGAAGGAGTTTTCTAAATTCTCTGTTGATCCTTGTTCTCTGCTTTAAAAAAAAAAAAGAGAAATTCTAAATATTTGAGTAATGTTTCCATGCATAGGCCGTGTATAAATAAAGGGAATATTTCTTTATTAAAAAACAACTCAGTGTACCTTCAATATGTAATAGAGATTTTTCATGAGAAAAATACTTTTCTTTTGGAGTGGATTCTTCTCTGCAAAAGAACACCCTTTATTATGATTGTTGGGTTGGTGAGGGTGGAATAGTGATATTTGTCTAGTTGCCTGTATTTAATATGATTGCAAAAATAGTATCTCAACTATTTTTATCTCTTTATTTTCTTTATACATTTTCTCTTTTCCTTCCTTTTTTAAATTAATTTTGTCACTGTTTTTTCTCAAATACTGGTTTATTGTTAATACAGTTTTTTTGCAAATTTTAGTAATATGATTCACAGCCTAGATCTATAAATTACTGTAACCTATTTTGAAGAAAACTATGTAAGAACCCTAGAAATAAATACTTACTTTTCATTTTTTTCAGGCTTTTTGTTTTGTAAAATATATTTTATGCCTACATGTTTAATCCCCTAAAAATTGTTATTGTTTTAATTTCAGCACTCAATTACCTTGCAAATTTTTGAAATAGTAATTTTGAGTCTTTTAATATTTCACTTATTTTGCCATATTCTGTGATTAATTATTACTATAGAGTAAAATTTCCTTTTGTTGGCTTATTTTTCCTAAAGAAAAGTCCTTTACTTTTTCTTTTAATATAGGACTATGGTTATATTTCTTATAGATTTTGTTCACCTGAAAAATTATTTCTTACACTCTTTTGAAAAATTGGTTTGTTATATATACATTTCTGAATTGAAAGCTTTTCTCTCCCTATTATTTTAAAGATTCTGAAAGACATCTATTGTTTTCCATACTTCCTACTAAGAAGTCTACTATTGTATCTGCAATTTTATTCCTCTAACTTTAAGATGTTCTCTTTATCCTTAATTTCTTTCAGAATAATGATGAGCTTTCTTGTTATTATTTTTTAGTTCATAATAACCTGCTAAGCATTCTCTAAGTTTCTTGAAACTTTGGTTTGTTATCTTTAAATAAATAGGGGAATTCTTGGTGCTATATCTTTAAATATTTCTTCTATTTTCACATTCTTCTCCGGGGACTTAAGCTGCATATGTATTAGATGAATTGATACTGTTCCACATTTGTTATTCTGTTCTGTTTTTGTCTCACTTATTTTTTCCCCTTTGTGCTATGTATTTTGTAATTTCCAAAATAATTAGAAATGTGAAACAACAGATGTAAAGAATTACCTAGTATTTCCATTTGAATTTTTATGGCTTCCATTGTTAATCTATGCTCTTTCCCCACTGGATCTGTTAACATATTACTCATACAGGATATAGCCTTTATGAAACTTTGAAAATGATTGGAAGAAACATTGAAACTGTGATTTAAATAGATTAATAAACTTGTACATATATTAAGAAATGAATCAATAAACAATATCATAATGGCATTCTGAGTAACAGAGAGATAGGTAGAAATTAGTAAAATGTTTTTTTATTTTTCAATGATATGTCAAAAATATAGAAAAAAGTAAATACAGAAAAATTAAATTAGTGAGTGCTGTATTAATTTTGGAAGGTTTTCTTGTTCACTAAAATTTGTGAATATTTGCCAGTTTTAAAAGAGCAACTCTTTAAATTTTAACTCATTTAAAATTTTTAGACTACTGTAATTGTCACATTTTGAATAAAAATGGATTAGTCTAACATAATTATAATAACAATGTAGCATAAACTAAACAAATCATAGAGCACTAGGTAATTGGTCTTTTGAACATGATATAGACAGATAACTACTAAGAAAAGAATATCAAACTTTTCAGAGAGAAGTTATAAGTAGTTTCACAGAGCAGGAGCTAACAAAATTAAGTTTTAAAAAATGGCAGGTGTTTCAGGGTAGAAAAAGGAAAGATTATTAAAAAGCAAAAAAAAAAAAATGGCATGTCTGGTGGGTTAGCTGTTAGATTATCAACCTTTAAGGACCATAGTCCATATATATTCCAAGGACCAAGATTTGTGTTCCAGATCATCCTGAAACTAACCAATATGAAAAACTAAATTAAAATGAACTAAAATGTTTCTTTCTCCTCTCCCTATCTGCCTGTCTACTTACCTTCATTCCTGCCTGAACTTCTCCTTAAAAAAAAAAGTGTAAGTAAAAAGAAGTCTGTTTTAAACTATACAATGCATATATTAGAGTGAAAATTTAGGGCGATTAAGGCTTCGTGTGCCAAAAT
The DNA here is from genome assembly GCA_004363575.1 of Solenodon paradoxus. Classification (NCBI taxonomy): domain Eukaryota; kingdom Metazoa; phylum Chordata; class Mammalia; order Eulipotyphla; family Solenodontidae; genus Solenodon; species Solenodon paradoxus. The sequence continues at coordinate 350,818 of RJWH01000571.1, forward strand.
AATGTACCTATATAATTGAACCTCTCAATACTTATTGAGTAATGAATGGCTTAAGGAAAATGAAAATGAAAAGGAAAAGAAGGAAGAAAAAAAGGGGAGGAAAGAAAAAACTAGAGGGAAGTGAGGAGGAGAAAAGAAAGGAGAGGGAGGGAGAGAGGTCATGCAAGAAAAGAAAGATTTACCACAATAGATAAGCCTACAAGTGACAAGAAGGAAGACAGAGACTTTTTTTTTCTATGACATACTGGATTTTTCAAATAAATTTGAAGAAATTTTATTTCAAGATATCCGTACAAATGTCATAAAAGCTGTAAATTTGCAGGTTTTGAAAGTCGCCTTAAGAGCAGTATTGAGTCAATTCAGGGAACTCTGTTCCCAAAACGCTAGACTCATTCAGTAATTGCTTGGTGGTAATAGAATTTAGTATCTTTTTCAATTTAATGGAGCCACATGGAAATATGAGCTAAAATTAGAAGACTCTATTTCCTTCAGTTCTCTCAGAGTTAACTTGTGTGACCACCCCGCGGAGTTTCCCACTTTTCTCTTTCTAGTAAAGCTGAAGCTATCAGTTATTTCACTCACTTTCTCATCTAGGTCGGTCACAGTATGATGAGGACAAATAGAGCAAATATTAACTTTTAATACATACGTTCAATAAGATTTTAGAATCAAATTCCTCAACACTTACTATTCACCAAGGGCCAGATATTACAACTAACTTGTCAATTAACACAATTAGTAGTAGACTCTAGACCATAGTCTAGTATCCTCAATATCCATTCTGTCTCCCATTGCCACAGTAAAATGAAAGGGGTATAATTCACTTTCTAGTAGTACGGTGACGTTTGATAAGGTACAGTTTATGATTTAAAAAACAAAAAGGCATGGGAGATTCTTTTCAGGCAGAAAGATGTCACCTGGTGAAGAACAGCGCCATCTATAATCAATCACTATAAAGTATGGAGGGGTTGTCCTGTAGAGATAATTTGCACAGCAAAATAGCTTTGACTCATGGAGAAAGGGCACCAGTTAATCACAAAATATACATTTATGTATTGGTGAAGCCTTTTGGAGGGCCAAGTCAGTTTCCCATTAATGTGCACACTAACTAAGAAGGCTGATCAAAACTTCAAAATTCTGAAACCTGGAGATTTCATACAGGTAGAAAATTTACCGAAAGTGAGTTGTAGCCAAAATATGTGAAGTGTAACTTGGGCCTGTAGTTTGTAATAAGCATGAAGAAATAAATCTCAGTGCAAAAAGAGTAATAAACTTGGATCTGACCCCTAGGAAATGTTCTAAGTTCTGGAAATGCCAGTTTTCATCTGTGAACATTAAAAGGAGTTATCACTAAAGGAGTTAACATTTCTTTATGTTTCGAGTATTAGTAGTTGACAACAAGGAAGGTAGGAGAAAAGAGTGTGATGGAACTGTCCTGGAGGCAGAAGAAATGATGATATTATAGGCCACTGGTGTGCACTGGAAAGGGTTGAGAGAGGGCAGATCACCTTCTGTGACCTAATTCCCTAATCAGAGATAGATGCAGCTGGTCTATGTCTGGAAATATCGTGTGTGTGACCTTCAGATTAATGGTTTCCCTGTTGTTATGTCTAGAGATTAGGGAATTTACAAATGAGGAGTATCTATGCTAAACTTATTACATTATCAGACACATTAGCAGTTTTATTCTACAGACAATTTTTTTAAAGATAAGCCAGTATCTAAAATGCTAAGAAATGTCCTCCCTTTTTCTTCTTTTATGGTTACACTAATAATAGACTGTTAAAATAAATTAATATTCATTTGATCATAAATACATTTTTCTAAAAAGCAGAATTTGAATATATACATGTATAATAATAGTACACGTGTTGTTAATCATGACAGCAAGTATTTAGATTTCTTTTGTATTAATTTTTTAATTAACTTAGTTTAAACCTTGTTTAGTTGTAGGCTTTTCTACCAGTTATAAAAAGCACATGAATAATAATTGCAAACTTTATGTTCAGACAAGGAAAATAAGATCTAATCTCACCACATCACTATATCCACAGCTGCTTGTTAAATGAGAAAATAAAAACAATGTGCATAAATTAGTACAATTTTATTTCTCCTTCCAGGGTCATATTTTCACTAACAAAATCAATGAATATTCAGTAGACTAGAATAGCCTTAGAGAAAATACATATGATGTCCTAATTCTACTACCGGGGATATGGTTTAAATCTAAAATATTTACTGTTTATAATTACCTTGTATTTTGCTTCATAAACATTTTTGAAGTTGAACTTTTTGAATTTGAATTTATTTCATGAAATATTTTGCAAATAGCTAGACAATAAATTAATGAGCATTAATTTTTATTTGAATCATCTTTTGATTTTACCTTCCTTTTTAAAAGTCTAATATTTAATTTAGATAAATATTTCCTAAGCAATTATTTATTATAAGTGACATTTAATCTACTCAGATAAGATACACATATATGTAGCTTATCAAAAATTATGTATTCTGAATTGTTCTCACTAAAAATGGAGTGTGAATATTTGATAAGAAAGAGCTAAGCAGAACTTTTATTTACTAAAAGTCCATATAGAAACCACATTATAATTCAGTCCAAAATAATCATTTGATATTTTCTGGAATACTCAGCTCTCCATGAGAGTAAAGAGAAGGAAATGGACAGGTGCTTCTACTAACAAAGCTCATATAGCAGCAACCACTTAAAGTAGTGTTATTTCTGATACCAGAACTTGTACTATGCATCTCCATAATGCTCTATTTTTGCTTGAGTTCCTGGAACAAATATTCAAGATGCTTTAACTGATATGAAACAATTAAACAATTTATTGCTGCATATATGTATGCATAAAGAACTGTTTACATATATATAATTTACTGTCTCATTTTAACCAAATTATGAGAATTCTCAATAAGTAGTAATAAATTTACTTAAATAGAAAATGAATGTATTTGAAGCTTTGTTGAGAATCTAATCTTAAAATTATACAATTCTTTTATATTTTAAGTTGACTTTGGAGAATATCTCTGAAATTCTTTTGACAAGGAAAGTAAAGCATATGATTAAGCAGATATTATTTGCCATAATCGGTTTTCAAGATGAATTTAATTTGAAAATTTAAAGGATAATATGATACATTTTTCTTTCATTGAATTCCTTCTATGTGATCTTCTTACATAATTGGCCGCATGGTCCAACATCATAAAGAGTGTGGATTTCTTTGTTTCGTTTTGTTTTGTGTTGTGTCGTTGTGTGTGTGTGTGTGTGTGTGTGTGTGTTATATGTGTATGAATATTAGAAGAAAAGGAAGAAGGAAGGAAGGGAAGGAGGGAGTAGCAGGAAGGAAGGAACAAAGAAAGGAATGAAAAGATACATACGAAAAGATATAGATGAAAATAGAGAGATATGTCCTGGTAGAATAGCAGTTGGGTCTTCTGCCTTCACACGATAGCAGTTCACATGCATCTGGACCCATATTCATGGCTTGGAGCTGGAGGAAACATCAAGATGAAATTTAAAAAGAGTTTCCTCCTCCTCCTCTCTCTTCTTGCCTACTTGGCAACTCACCTTCATTCCTATCTGTACTTTTTCCTTAAAAAAAAAAAAAAAAAAGGTAGGAGAAATAGAAAATACAATGACAAACAACATGAAAAAAAATCAGAAGCTTTCACTAATCTTTCATTAATTTTTCTCACGCTGTCTCTAAAAAGTTTTTCTGTGATAAGATCTTGGAAATTTCATGAAAAGGAAGTTATTAATGCAACTAGTCCAAGACCCTAGAGGGGTTGGGGAAGGGTTGTGGGGGAGGGGCAGGGGGGCAGTCAGAGACACTATTTCATAACAGTTCAGAGCATTCAGTTTTGGCATTTATTAACCAAGTGATGTTGATCAAACTACCTAACCATTTAAAACCTCAGTTTAATATGTGTAAATAGAGAAAATAATGATACCTATTCTTTTTTGTTAAAACATTATAAAATGCTTAGCAGAGCACCTGGTACAAGGTAAGTGCTCAAAGAAAAATATTATCATGGCCTATAGAAGTAATATGAATCCTTGATTGTCTAAGCTAATGACAACATTTTATTATTGTATAAACACTTTTTATCAAAATTAATAGGAATAAATTTCACATCTAGTCTAATATATGGACTAGTGATCAGTAAATATCATTCCTAAAATTTTTTTGATGTTACAGATTTTCCAAGAAAGTATTACCAACCCCCATTGAATGACACTTTCAGCCATTATAGCCACTAAAAAAGTCAGTCTTTTTCTTTTTGTAAAGACCATCTTCAGTTTAGAATTCTATGAAACTACTAAAATCAATAAGCTCCAAAAAAAACCTTAAATTTTTGCATTTCTTGTCTGTAGATATCAGTTTAGTTCTGAAGGACATTTATTAGATACACAAATTTTGTTTTAGAATACTTTGCATAAATATTATGTATAAAAAGAGACCACAAAAAGTTGAAGCTATTCTTCATGTGTAGTATTTGGAGTTATTCCAGCACTTCTGAAACTGAATTCAAATAATTGAGCATAATTTCAAAAAAAAGGAACATCAAATTATCTGAGCTCTCAGTCTTGCTGATCTAACTCTATATTGTTGTTAAAATGAAATTTGCATAAGATCATCTAGACTGAAGTCAATAACACAACAAAATCACTTGATGAATCTTTAAGATAGAATTGACTATGTATTTTGGTTTTGTCAATTGAGATCATATTTTGTATTTAAATTGAAGAAGTGTTTGCAAAAATTAGAATTAGCACTTGGATGATTTGGGAATAAAATGTTTAATCTTGTGCTTTATGGGAATATGCTTTATGCCAATGGGAGAAATTTAAGAAAAATGAATTTTAAATAATTTTATATCAGAATTGAGTAGCTCAGAAGTCACATGCAAAATATAGTTTTCCTTGTTTCACTTATGACTTGTATTTTAGACTACTTAATTTTTATTCCTTCCACATAATACTAAGGAGTACTCCGAACACCCATTTATATATATATATATATGTGTGTATATATATATATGTATATATATATGTGTATATATATATGTGTATATATATATATATATATATATATATATATATATACACTTTTTTTTTCCTTCACCCTCACCTTTATCTCAAACTTAGAATCTGCATACCAGTATTCTCTTCCATGGTGAATATTTAGGAAAAAAGTTTTCAGTAAATTTGTAGGATAAATGCTTAATTTATGAATGTTATTTTGGAAATGTTTTCTAACATACTTTAGTTTCACCAACACACAAACAGAAAACTATCCTCCTCCATTCTCAGTATGCATTTCTCTACTTTATTATTAGTTTACATTTTGTTATGATATTTGATTTTCTCATCTATTTTTCTTCACTAGTTCATGAATTAGTTGAAAGACATGATTGTTACTACTGATCTTGGACTAGTCACTACACAGAATATTGTGTGTTATTGTACTAGGAATTAAATCTATATTTGGAATAATGAATAAATGAATGAGTGAGTAAATGACATAAGTATAAAGGAAGAAAATAACATGAAGCCACACTTTCACAGGCAACATAAAGGAAGAAATATTTTAAGCATTTCTTATTTCTATAATTTTTACAGAAACAAAAATAGCTTAATTCATGAATCATTCTTACTTCTTAAGATTTCCTTGCCTTTGAAAAATCTTTTGGGACATACCATATATTATGACTTAATATAATGGAAGAGCTCCAATAAGTGGATAAGTTAGAAAAATGGTGAATAAGTAGATTTCTCCACCATTAGTTCTTGTTAAGATAAATGCATTGCTACATTTTTTGTTGTTTCAGTCTTTTCAGTTTCCTTTCTCATCATCATACACAATATCGGATTTGTCTAATCAATGACATGTTTTTAAGGTTCAAGTCAATGGAGAAGCATAAGAAAATCAATTCGTAAATTTATAATTCATGACTCAGGATGGAACACTGTTCTTGTTTACAGCTATTTCTTTATGATGTTAACTAATCGGTACTATCAGAGGGCATGTAGCAATTATTTTTGGTTTCTGTCTGTTAATTCCAATAAAATAGAAGTTGAGCAGAGTAGAGTTTCACTATTTGGTTGTCAAAGCACTGCACAATGTTATTAAATAATCTAAGGTTAATTATGCATTATTTTAAATCAAACAGATTGGATAGAGTTTAACATGCAGACATAGCCATGAATATCATTTATTAAAACAATAACCCATTAGGTAAATTTCTAAATTTTCATTCATGTGGATACTTTTAGATGACTAAAGGAAAATAACTGTTGTAGATGTTCAAAATATAAGCAACTTCTGAACTCATCACTTGATGAAATTTTCTTATTCAGCTATGAAGAAATCATAGTAGAAAACTATGAATCAGCATTGGAATTAGCTTCACTGGCTAGTTCTAAATCTTTGAGGGAAAAACGAACTCTGTAGTTCACACTTTTCACAACTGCTAATAATAGGTGACACTTTGGAAAAGGATGTATTTAGCTTAGCAATTTTATATACCTTCAAAAAATTTAAAAGCTAAAATCAGTGATTAAATATTTACATAGTTCATGATCAATGGGTTGAAAGGATTGCTAAGAGTAGGGCTTTTAGATAAAATATGATACCATTTATATTTGATTTTGATACACATGATGAACAATTTTTTAAGATAAGTATGTATGGCATATTTGGCTCATACTTATAAAATTATTATTCATAATCTGAAAATCAGATATAAATAAGAACTTTTATTTTTTTGGTTATAGTTCTCGTAAAATTCATTCTAATAAATATCTACTGAGTAGATTACTCTCTTTATAATTCCCTACTCTTTTAAAATTGTGAACACCAAGTCCCACAGTAGTTTTATCGCTACCTAGATTCAATATCTGTATGTCTAATGGCCTTCAGAATATTTGAAATTTATTGAGTCCTACTATTAAAATGAGAAGAGAAATGAAATAAATTGACCATTAAGGTTAGAAATAGGTAAAAATGCTACAGCTTGTTTTTCTTTGAGGCAGCAGGTTGATGTATGTATAAAACTATGTGTAGAAAGAATGTAATCTTTCCCCAAAGAAGTATGGTTTTTGTTCTGAGTTTCTGGGTGAAATGATCTCTAAATGTGTGGAATGTCATGTCTACTAGGTGTCTTTGTGGATGTTGGGCCAGCCAGATAGTAGCAAAATGATTTCCCGTGGATGCTTTGAGACACATCTACAATGTGATGTAGGGTGACAAATTTAGGTAATTGTGTGTCAACTCTCAATGAGCTGGAGACTAATGTAAGCCACCTGAATGGTCGCCCTAGCTTATGTGCTAGAATTTAAAGTGAAGCTCAGGTTATCAAGGATTGGGTGGACTTTCTTGACTGGCACTACTCCATGTATGTTGCCATACAGTGTTTCCAAGTGCACTGTCATTGTTTAAAACTCTTTCTTCCCTTGAGTGATTTTAATCTGCATTTTTTTATTGCTATAGTACACTGTGGTCATTAGTATAACACATTTTAGTGAGTTTTGTATGTTCTAGCAAATTGAGGGTAGTTTTGAGAAATTGCTCAAATCTGTAATTAAAGATGGTCTTGTGGTTTGTCACCTCTAACTTAGAAGTTGATTAACTCTTGCATTCTCAAACTTACTTTAACTATCAAAAAGTCAATTAAATTGATAAAAAAATTCAAAAACAAAAATAAACACCAGAAGAGACTGAACTAATTTCATACTGGTTATATATTATTTCATAATAAGCCAGGTCAAAATTATGTGGTTTAACATAATATTTTATTGCCTATCAATATTTTGTGAATTGATGGAGTCAGCTAAGAAACTTTCCAGAAAACTAGATTGACTTTACTTTCAGCATGGTAAGTTCAAAGTACTCAGACTTCTTAAAATGGGTTGCCTTTATTTATTTATTCTTTTTGAAAAAGTATTCCAAGACAACAGGAGAAGCTGTCAAGCCTTCTTACAAAACCAGAAAATCAAAACACATCTATTCTGCATTTTTTTTATTGATGTCAGCAAGAATGAAGATGAGTAAGCAGACAGGAAGGAAGAGAGAAGAGAAAGAACGTTTATTTATTTTAATATAGTTCATTCTGGTTGTTTTCCCCAATCCTGAGTCTTGAAATTGGGTCCTTTGGACCCAATGGATTTATCCATTAAGCCACCAGGGTGTGTGCCCTTCTGCATTTTTTTGGATAAAGATTTTGTCAAATTGCTAATTCTGGTTCATAGGAGACATCTACACATAGTCTAAATACTAAAAGGCATTATTTACTGGGTGGCCATCATTGCAAGCATAGTAAAACATTCAGTGTTATAAAAACCAAAACCAAAAAACAAAAAACCCTGTTCACCTGGAATAAGCAAAATAGCAAAATTATTTTTAGTGACATGAAAATAAAGAGCATGTTACTAGTAGAATCTCAGGAAATAAATTTTAAATGGGCACTTTGGTTATAAGGAAAATGCCAGAGTTCCTGTCAAGAGGGCAACCTGGTAAGAGCAAGACTCATGTCTTCCCCACAGAGCAAGTAAGAATTCACCTATTGTCCAGAAACAAACACTGAGGAAAAGCATGAAAGGAGGCTGTAGAGAAATAGCAACAGTTGCAGTCTCAAAGGGAAGGCAACTTCAGAGTTCAAAGCTACACAGCACATTTGGTATTAGGACTCTGGTGGAGAAGGTGGAACTGTGGAAAGAACTGGGCCTCCCAGGAATTGCAAAAGCAGCAGAGACAACTTAGCAGGACCCAGACATGGAGCCAAGGGGAGAGGGTCTCAGTGCAGGGTAGAAGGAGGACTAGTGCCCTAGTGAGAAATTTATACCAGGTACCTCCAGAACCTGAAGGCAGCCCTTCCTATCATTTGCTCCAGTGTCACAAGACCCACCCACTGGAAATCCTACTCCCAGGTTTAAAGGTAGAAGGAATCTTCCAGAGGGAGAAATCATCCATACAACTAACTATTTCCACCTTGTGGGTGGAAGTGAAACTGCAGTTTGGTTGCTTGTCATTGGTCAAGAGCAAGGGGTTCATTACTAATCAGAGCCAGAATACCAAGGGGAAGCCTCTGCATCCCACAAACTCCCATCCCATAGGCTGAACTCTCAGGCCCCAAATGAATGTCCACGTAAGAACTTCAAAAAATCCAATCAGTGGTGATGCCACAAAACTAGTGAAATCTCAAGTTCAAACCAAGATCCAGGCTCATTGGTGTAATTTGATACCCTACAAAAGGTCCTCACTGCAGGGAAAACTAATCCACAGAAATATAAACAAAATGTCAGTCAGAGTAAAGACACAGAAAAATATATGTGAAATGATGGATAAAATTATAAACCCAGAGTAAAATATGAATACAACAGACATGCAAACTACATGAGGATAAATTTAGGAAAACAGTGATAAACATACTCATGAAAAATCAAGAAAATAATAGAGGGAAAACAAGAGAACAACAGAAAAGAGATGAAAAATGAAGTAAGATATCAAAGAAATGAAGAATGCAATAGTTGAAATAAAGAAATAATAGAGGGATTCAGACAAGGATGGATGAAGCCTCCAATAGAATCAGTGAGGTAGAATATATGGCAGAGGAATGCACTCAAGCAAACCAACAAAGAGAAAATATAATGTAAAGAAATGAAGACAGTGTTCAAGTCCTATAACACAAAAAGAATGACATTCACATCATAGGAGTCCCAGAAGGAGAAGAGAGAGAAAAAGGGGCAGAAATTTTACTTGAAGAAATAATAGCTGAGAATTTTCCTAACCTGAGGAATGAAGCAAGCCTCTAGGCTCAGGAAGCTCACAGTTCCTAATAAAAGAAACCCAGACACCTATACCTAGACACATTGTTAGTAAAATGTCTCCAAAATAATTGGAAACTAAGTAATATGCTTGAAATAACTCTTAGGTAAAAGAGGAAATCAAATAGGAACTCAAAAAGGACTTAGAGACAAATGAGAAAGAAGATACACTTTACAAGAATCCATGGGATGCAGCAAAAGCATTACTAAGAGAGAAGTTTATTACAATCCAGGACTACATCAAAAAATATGAAAATTCTCAAACAATCTAACCCTACATTTAAGACATCTAGGTAAGGAACAATTAAAACCAAAAATCAGTAGAAGAAAGGAAATTATCAAAATATGAGCAGAAATACATACAGTTGAAAACAGAGAGACATTTGTCAATGAAGCCAAAAGTTTGTTCTTTGAAAAAGTAAACAAAATTGAACAAACATTGGTTAAACTCACAAGGAAAAGGAGAAAAAACTCTCATAACAAGAATAGAAATGACAAGGGAGAAGTTACAACAGATACCACAGAAATACAAAACAACATAAAAGACTACTATGAACAGCTCTGTTATAATGAAGTGGACAACCATGAGGGCATGGGCAGAGTTTTAAAAAATATAGTCTACCAAGACTGAAAGAATTGGAAAACCTGAACAGAAAAATAAAAAATGAGGAAATTGAGGAAGTAATCAAAAATCTCCCTAAAATAAAAGTCAAGGACCAGATAGCTTTTCTAATGAGTTTTAACAAAACTTTAGAGAAGAATTAGTACCTTTTCTTCTCAAATTCTTCCAAAATATTGAATAACAGGAACACTCCCAAATCCTTTCTATGAAACTAATATCACACTGATACCAAAAGTTCATAGAGACGTCACCAAGAAAGAAAATTACAGACCCGTCTCTAATGAATATAGATACAAAAATTCTCAAGAAAATATTAGCAAACTGAATCCAACAAAGCATCAAAAAGATCATTCATCATTACCAAGTGGAATTTATTCCAGGGATTCAAAGATAGTTAAAAATATGTAAGTCTATTAATGCAATACACCATATCAACATGAGCAAGGAGAAAAACCACATGATCATATCCTTAGATGTAGAGAAAGCTTTTGACAAATTCCAAAAACTTTTTATGATAAAAGTCCTGCATAAAATGAGTGTAGAAGGGACATACCTCAGCATAATAAAGGTTATATACAACAAACATCATAGTCAATGGAAAAAAATCAAAGCATTTCCTCTAAGGTCATAAGCAAGGCAAGGCTGTCCACTCTCACCACTATTTACCATTGTACTGGAAATCTTAGAGAAATTAGGCAAGAAAAGGAAAGTAAAAGGAATCCATTTTGGAAAGGAGGGAATAAAACTATCATTATCTGGGGGTGGCATATGCTGGAGAATATACATTGAAAACCCTAAAAATTCTGTCAAAGAAATATTAGAATTAATCAAGGAATAGAGTAAAGTGACAGGCTACAAATCCAATAAGCAAAAATCTGTTGTGTTCTTATATGCTAACAGCATACAAGAAAATGAGCTAAAAGAAAACATAAAATAGATGTAAAAGAATCAAATATCTTGGAATACACTTAACAGAAATGGGAAAAGACCTGTACAATAAAACTCATTTAAAAGAAATAGAGAAGGATAAAAAAGAGATAAAAAGATAATCCCTGATCATGGTTGGGAAGAATCAACATCATTAAAATTGTCATCTTAATTAAAGTAATATACATATTTAATGCAATCCCCATTAAAATCCCATGGGCTTATTTCCAGAACATAGAACAAAAAAATTTATCCTCTATATGGAACAACAAATGACCCCAAATGGCCAAAGAACTTTTGAGAAAAAAGAATGAATCCAGAGTTATTACACTGCCAAAGTAATAATGATCAAACGGTACAGTGCTGAAATAATAACAGAGGCACAGATAGTGGAATAGAATTGAATCACATTAAACTCACCTACTCACATACAATCAGCTAATCTATGGCAAAGGAGCCAAAAGTATATGCTGGAGAAAAGAAATCTCTTCAATAAATGGTTTGGGGATAACTGGACAGCACAAGCAAAAGAATTAAGCCAGAACACTTTTTAACACCATTCACAAAAAATAACTCCAAATGAACTGGAGACTTGGACACAAGACAGGAAACCACATAATTATTGGAAGACAACATAAGAAAGATATTCCATGACATTAACCTTAGAGATGCCTTTGGGGACTCAACTCTAGCATCAGGGTGCGGGGTGGGGGGAATAAGCAATTGGGACTACATCAAACTAAAAAGCTTCTTCACAGTGAAAGAAAAAATCATCAAAGCAAAAACTCAGCCTACTAATTGGGAAGAGATATTTGCAATTCATATTTCTGACAAGGGCTTAATATCTAAAATATAAAAAGAACTCATATAACTCAATAACAGAAAAACAAGCAATCCAATAAAAAAAATGGGAAGAGGAATTGGAGAGACATTTTTTCAAAGAGGATATACAAATAACATACATGATATACACAAAAAGATGTTCTTAGTCTTTGGATATTAGGGAAATACAACAATGAGATATGCTGAGAGACTGGCTATTATCCAAAAGTCTGGAAACAAACAAATGTTGTCAAGGATGTGGAGATAAGGGAATGGTTTTATACTGTTGGTGAGAGTGCCAGTTGATGTAACCCCCATGGAAAACAGTATGGATATTTCTCAAAAAGTTGAAAATGGAAATCCCATATGATACCATCATCCCACTTCTGGGTGTTTACCCGAAAGATACCAAAGCACTAATTAGTAGTGATTGTTGGACCCCCTTATTTATTGCAATCCTATTCACAGTAGCAAAAAACTGGAAACTACCTAAATGCACATCAGATGAATGAAGAAGTTGTAGTACATATATACACATTGGAATACTACATAGCCCTTAGAAAAGATGAAATCCTGTCAGTTGGATTAACTTGGATGAATTTAGAAGGGATTCTGTTTAGTGAAGTTAGTCAAAAGAAGAGAGATAAAAGATGACCTCACTCATTAGTGGAATGTGAATAGATAAAACAAAGAAACATATTAAACAAAACCAAACATTGGACACTTTCAATAGAACTGAGGTTATCAGTAGGGAATGAGATGGCAGGAGGGGAGAAAATTGTTGGAGCCCATTGGACAATGGTGACGAACACTTGGTAATTTGGTTAAGGGCAGGGTATTTTGACATATATCCGAGAAATGGGGAAACTGCATATATTGGGAATTTATACATAAGAGTTTATTTTAATGTATAAAATCAAATTTACCACAATAACTAAAATTTTAGAAAAGAAATAATACAACAGTACCTCAATTTAAAAAAAAAAAAAAGCAGATGGAATACTGGGCTAAAAGTAAGAAAGAAGGATAAAGGAACAGATGAAACAAAACCAGCCCTTGGACACTTGGAATAGAACTGAGATTACCAACAGGAAATGTGATGGGGTGGGGGAAGGAACAAGAAGAGTTGTGGCCCATTTACAATGCTGATTTGGTGGAGAGATCCAGATAGAAAGCATGGACAGAATATGAAAAAATATTCTAAGAGGACTAAGTATTCCAGCTAAAAGTAAATATTTCCACCCAAAATATATGTGGTTTGAAAATAAATATACTAAAATATTAATATTAAAAAGATTAAAAGTGTTTAAATTAACAGGCAAATATACACAAAAATGGTATAATTCCAAAATTAGTAGATTTTAAACAAAATTTATCACTGTAGTGACTACTGACAATTTTTTAAAAACTTTCAATTTAGCAGCATTTTATGACAAATATGTATACTTTATTAACATAACTTTTCTTACATAGCATACCTTTCTTATAGTATATATAACATACCTTTCTTCTAAAGACCTAATAGAATTATGAAGAGATTAGCTATTATAGCTAATTCATCCATATACTCTTGAGTTTTTAACGTATTATATAGTAAGAGGAAGATTAAACGGACTAAAATTAATAAGAATTCAGAATCAGACAATACTAGCTTGACTTAATGGAAATATACAAAATTTCACTAAAGAAATCAACAATGTAAAGCATTTCCAAGAATATAAATAACATTAAGAAAAAATATTTTTAATACAAAACATGAGTTTTTGAAAATGTTTAAAAGTCATTATTTAGCCCAAATCAGAATGCGTGTTAATTCTGAATTTATAATACTATAATCTCAGTTTTTATGACATTAAAAAATGAATACCTCTCATAGATTTTTTTCTATATAGAGCATAAAAATGAGACAAACTATATTTTGAGAATGTAAAATTTACTACATGTAAATCAACTAGGATTTGTAGAATTCTGGGTAAATAAGTAGCAACAGATTTGAAAAGTTATCAGGGAATCACTTCCTAAAATAGCTATGGGGCAGACTGTTTTAAGTTTAAATTATTTTAAACTTTCTAGAAATAGAAAATTCACATTATTATATTTGTATTAAAGCAAAATAAGGAAATATTATACAAGTTGGTACTAAAACTGACAATAAGAACATAAAAAACAAAAAGCTAGATTAATGAGAGCAAGTTTTAAGTTTCATTCCAACTCTGATTCATAGTAAGAGGTGATGACAAGCATTATGGAAATAATGAATTATTATCTGTATTTTCTTTCTCCAATTATGATATGTGCCACATATACATGTTACTCTACCAATTACATCATTTTCCATTCTTGCTTAAAAAAATTTTTTTTAATTACATAAATGTAAGTTTCTACATAACATCATCAGAATAAATTTCAAGATCATAGTAGAAAATAATCAGCTACAATAATTATTATGTTCACTTCAAAATTCAAAGAATGCATTATCTTGAAAAATCTGTTAATATAATTTATCACATCAATAGATCCATAAAAGGAAAATATGTTAAACATCTCAATTGACAGCATAAATTTATCAAATATTGCTGGTAAAGGAGTGGTAAACTTTATAATGAAAAGATGTCCCCTTAACATTTTTATGATATAAATTAATAGCCATCACCATATTTTATGGTGAAACTGCTGGTTGTTATTTCTACTGGCATAGTGCTTTATATGTAGACTTTGAGTTTTGTTTTGTTTTTATTTTTTTTTTCCATTTTAGAAGTACTATCAAATGTTAAAAGACATAAAATCAAATTAAGAGGTTTAACTTTTGGAATTAAAGAAGGAGCAAATTATCAATTAGAAATTAAATTGCAAAAATGATTGTTTTGCAAGAGAAAAGAAAACATGTAGTAGCTCACTATGCCCTTAACTATAAATGTGTAGACTTCTTCCATTTAGGAGGTAAAAAAAGATGTGAAAAACATGTATCTCATAGTAGCAATATGATTATAAGTAAATAATAATTACATTATTGTATGTGACTAGCAAAGAGCAGTGGACATATGAAAACCCTGAGGAATTTAATTTTAGAGAAAACAAGCCTTTCTTAGGTAAGTGATCAAGGCTAGAACTTCCATTCCAAGGGCCGACTTTCAGGCTGGGACAGGTAAATTGAGGAGCAGAACTGCCATCATAGAGAATCTTTGCAGGAACAAATAGGAATCATCTTAGAATCTTAGAGGAAGTGTGGGCAAGTAAAATGGAATAAAACAAGAAAGAGACCTCATACAAAAGCAAATCAAATAGCCAAACAATTCTCCTATACACACACTCAAACTTTACCAAGTAAGTGTCATAGAGGCAAAGTGAAACAGCAGAGAATAATTGAAACTTCCCCCAAAATTTTCATGCTGCTTCATTCCAGGGCTCAGCCAGAGTTGCACTGTAAAGTGAATTAAAAAAAAAAAAAATCTCTCCTGCCCCAACACCAACCAGCTGAAATGTGATCAAGACCAATATGGTATTCTGACAAGGAAGTAGAAGTTTGGACCTTAACCTCAGCTCAATTTGAATTGAGGAAGAATCAGAATGATGAGGTGTCATACTAACCAACTGACAGAAGAAAGGACTTATATTATTCAGAAAATAAAACAAACCAAAAATATTACTTCAAAAGTCTGCTGCATGGCAAACTACCCTTAAACTCCATGACTTAAAAACCTACCAATCTGATTATATTTCACAATACATTAGTATGAAGTTTTACATGACTTGGGCCTTCTGAAAATATCTTGTGGACACATAAATGCTTTAAAAAAAAGAATATGCACCAATAATTCAGTTTTAAGCACAAAGACACAATGATGATTTTACTTTTGTAAAACCATTCAAAACTTCTAAGTGGGATATTAAGAATCTGTTGGCTTAAGTCAGGTATCTCAATTCATTAATAAAAAAAAAATCTTTTATTTTTTCTACAAATGGTTACCACTGAGCTCTCTATAACTGCCCCTTTCTTGTGTTTAGTATGTGCCTTAATAATGTCTTAGGCTGAATCCATAAATTTTTAGTTATTAAAAGAGTGTCATTTCCATAATTAAAACTCAGTCTTACTCATTTAAATACTTACATCTCACAACTGAGTCAAAACACTTCTTTCCCATTCCCAGCACCATTAAGCTGAGAGCTCCAGCTGTGAAGGTTGGAGAGAATAGGTAATCTGCTTTTCAATACTTGCCCCTTCATCTTGAGACAGGAAAGCGAGTGTAACAGCATTTCTTTACACACTTGTCATTGTTGGACAGAACAATTTAAACAGCCCATAACTCACATGTCAGGATGGTGACAGTGCTGTGGTATGGTTAGTTTTCGTTGTGTTTCTAATACTGACTGACTCTTTGTTCCTTTTGTATCTTGTGTGTTGTAATTCCATCTCATTCCTGGTGATGCATGAGTTGGTTTATTAAAGGTCTGGATCCTACCCAAGCATGACCTTCTGCCTTAAGAGATCCACTCGAAATGTAACCTCTTCTCTTTCATACCCAATTCCACGCCTTTTCATTTGGGTCCTTTCCTAGGATGTAACACTTCTAGAGTTTCTTAAATCACTATAAATCCAAAGTAACTACTGTATCCATGAGAAGACATCTTTTTTTATGCCAAATGATGAGGATATAAATTCTAATTTCAGCTCTTCCTCCTCTTTTCTGCTTATTGTGTGTCCTAATAATGGAAGAAACTAAGCAGTCCTAGTTACTCAGCAATTTCCTAATAAAAGGGTATCGTTAATAGGAGCACATTTCAATGAAAAACTTTTCTAGTAAAGAAATTGGAAGGAATGGAAATGGGATGATTTTTGCTGCAGAAAATACATTCCTATAAAGAAAGACACAGTCTCTCTCTCCTGGTCTATTTATTATATATCCTGAGGTTCACCAAAAGAGTTTAAATTTCCTTATTATATCAGGAAAGGATCTAGATAGTCTTCTGATTCCAGAGTACTTAGTGACTTATATGTCTCTTCGCTTTCATCATTGCATTACTCGAGTTAGCTACTTCTCAAACCTATCAAGCATATAACTGTCAGTATACATGTAACAGTGCTGGAGTTTGTAAAAATAGAGATGCTTACTATGGGATTTTTGGATCTTCTGCAGTCATCTATAAATATAAAACATATGCATATCTGTATCTTAGACCACTTCATACAGTTAGGGATGATTTGGAGACATTCTTCTTAAAGGGATGGATGGCTAATGTTCCTTTTGGGCCATTTTCAGTTTTCTAGTTGACATTTTAGCATAAATAAAATATTCAAAGTAGCATGAAAGGTGCAAATTAGGATTGGTAATAGCTCTGGCATCAGATATATTAATATCATTTTCAGAAGTTATTATCTCATACAAAATTCTCTTGAGAAAGACAAAGAATGAGCTATATAATTACACAAAATATAGGCATCGTACAATTGCTTTCTGTGATGGCTCTTAAAATGATCGCTCTCCATGTGAATATTTTAGTAGTTATAACTATCTAATTAGAAATACTTAGATGCAGTAAATTAAAAAGTTTATTTCACCTACTCTTTTTGAATAAATCACACCAACAGTTAAGTAAAGGAAAAAGTATTCAGAAGTTTAGATCAAAATGAAGGAAATCTATCACTTCCATTTGGTAAACCTTTCTGAACTCAGACTGGCAGATTGTCATCACCATATCCATGCCTCTATGGAACATGACTGGCTTTCTCATTGTCTCAGGGCAGAAAAAATGGTTTTCTGGTTACAACACTGGCATTTTTGCCACTTCTTAGTACCAAATTTGACATAAATGGAAGACAACAGCCTATAATTTTCCAAAAAGTGGTACAAGAGATTGACACCATCTTAAATTACTGTCAGCTCTATTCCCTGAACTGATGATTTACTGCTGAGAGAGGCAATGATGGAGTGAAATTCTCTCATGAAGGATGCATGGGATCTTTGTCACACTTAAAATTCTGGGAATTTTTAAAGATACAGTGATTATCATTATATCAAAAAACCGAAACATTTGAGTATTAAGGAAGATATGTTTCTTTTATTAGATAAGAAAATCTATAATCCTTATTGCTTCCCTATTGTAATGAGATTATTTTGTTTATAAATTCATTTCTATTACAACAAATCTTATCTTTGCCCAATATACAGCTAATTACAGAGTACATTGTCCTACAACATTCTATCCCCCAATAAAACCTTGTGAGGAAGATGTTTTTCCCATTCTATAAAGAAAAAATTGAAACTAACAAATGATTTTCACCTGATTTCAGATGATACAGCTAGTCATTGGCCTTGAAATTAGGTGAACATCAAGGTTAAAACTTTTTCTTTTATGTCACAGTTATCTCTACATCATGGCAGAGCAAGGGGCAAAGTGGTGGAAACTTCCAGTTCAACCAAACTCAGTTACAGAAGTCGAATTTTGGAACTAGTATATTGAGCTGACTTCTGAACAAATGTTTTTGAGAAAATTGAAAGTCATGTGTTGATTTCGTTGTGAAAGAACGTATTTGCACTATTTACCATCTAAAGTAAAGGTGGAAATGTGGATATTAGATGCACTTCTTCATTGCATAGAGCAGAAACTGAGACTGAAACACTATTAAAAATCAGATTTTAGATGCTTGGTTATCTTTTTTAGGACAACTCTTTTTCTGTTTTATCTGGGTTTTTTTTTTTTATGGCCTATAGCATATGATCATAATATCTCAGAAAAAATCAAGACAAAATACATTCTCCTTGTAGAGTCTATTATTTTTTCCCTTTAATTTTATGAGTAATTCAAGTTATATATGAAATCTAAGAAACCAGCTCTTAGAAGTAACAGTCTAAGCTTAGAAATCAGGAAGGGGCCTCATTGGCATTTGTCTCACTGTACTGATTAATGAGGAAGCAAAAATATGAATCAGGAAATTCAAGACGTTGGAAGATGATTTTAGTTTTAGAGTTCTGTTCACAATATGAACCAAGAAAGAAGGGTGTTGGTATTTTAATGGGCATTGACTCTGCTATTTGACTAAGGAGAATGAATAACAACTTTGTGGTTGCAAGGTTCATAACCACTTCTTAATTTCACTCAAAGATTTTTTATTTCACTATAATATAAACAACAGTGTAAAAGAGAAAATTGGCAGCTACTTAGTAATTTTCTCTCAATATTGAAATTTTAAGAGTACCTTCTAATTATGGTGTAAAAACTTACATTGATAATAAAGTCTTAGGGTTCTTCTGAAAATAACTTGCCAGTGACTCCAGATATTGTAGTCATCACCAAATTCTAAAGAACCTTACAATACTGATGTCCAGGAAAGGAGTCAATATTCTGCCACTAAACAAATGCTCCCATCCACTTAACTATGTTCTACTCATACCAATCACAAGTTCAACCATCAGAGACAAGAGCAAATGGCAAACAGAAGCATATTTTGAGCCAATGGTAACTAGGAGGTGACAAGAGTGAGCCAGAATTGGTGTGTGTTGCAACTGGACATGAGAAAGTTAAATTTGAGCTAAATTATCTGGCCGTTGAGATATATTAGGAGTCAACCTTTGAAGCTCAAACTATGCTCGATTATTTCAATCATTATACACCATCTCTGTTGATAGATACAGTGTTGAATAGAGATAATCTACACTTTGACATTACAAATGGACCACCATTGCCATATTTGAACTTAAGGTCATTTTAAAGGATTAAGACTTTGAGTGAACACTGAATCAAATGGAACTTAATAAGCATTAACACCCTGTCTTAATGGAGGACTGGACTAAGAACTATATTATATTTTTTTTAGTGGCTACTGATGTTCTTATTTATATTATCAGAGTTTAGTTTTCCTATTCTAGAACTTTACATACATGTAATTATGCAATATATACTCATTTATGCCTGGCTTCTTTTGCTCAGAATAATTTCTCATTAACACCAGCACAATGTGGAAGGAAGGCTGACATATTAATTTTTGAAACTGCATGAAGTTACAAACCACCCAGATGACTCCCAGATTATGGTAGAATACTAATGCATTTATTTTTTTAATATTTTGTAACATTTTTGTCCTGTGGCTTAGCTAACTCTCCATAATGAACTGATCTTGAACTCAAGTGAACTGATTTCTGTCACTTAATAGTTCAATGAAAATGGAAAGTGATTTAAAATTTCTACAGTTTAGTTTCCTTATGTATAAGATAAAGATGATCATGTACAGGATTCAGTGCTTTAGTAAAGGTTACATAACAATGCGCAGAAGGTCCTGGAATAATGTCATTTCATTCAACATAATTTCATTTTAGAAAACAAGCTTACAACAAATAGAGACAGTTTAAAATATCCTTTTGTCAAATATCATGCAAACATAGGAAACAACATTTTAATTATTTTTTACCAATACTTTATAATGACCACTTTTAAATGTACAATGATGGAAGAGTTTTACTGTGACCACCCATAGCTTATCACCTACATTCTACCATTATCATTTTACTATATTTATTTGATCCATCAATTCATCTTATTTTTATCTATTTCAAAATGAACTATTGTCATCAGTACCTTTCTCTCTAAATGATGCACTGAGAATATCACTAACTAGAATTCAATATCTGGTGCAAAATTTATATACAATGAAATGCACAAATTTTAAGCAAATATTTGCTGAATTTTGGAATATATAGACATACATCTATGTAACCCAAATCCCTCTCAACCCGTATAGAAAATTTCCATGATCCTAGAATGTATGAACTTTCCATAACCCGTTCACATAGAAAGTTTTTGAGATTCTGCCATTTTGTTGTACTTGTTTTTCCTTCTTAGTGCTATTATATTTTGTGTGACCATGACACAAGTTTTTTAATATTCATTCTTAGAGCTTATAGGTGTAAGACTAAGTATTTTCCAAACACTTCATGTAACATTGGTAATACACCCACGAAAGAGTCATATACTTCTTTCCATTTCTTTTCTGTAGATGAGGTGGGGAAGATAAAGTGGATAAAAAAAATTATATTTCACCAGTTTCTCCTTTACTCTGCTATTTTTTTGCATGACCTGAGATTTATTTATGAAAATCAAACATATGGTCACAAAGTCATCGTCAGACGCAGACCCAGACGAGCTTTTTTTTTTTTTTTTTTAAGAAAGATGTACACAGGAGTGAAGGAATAGCCAAGCAGGCCGGAAAAGAGAGAATGAAGAAGCATTTTTATTTACCTTTACTTTGCTGTTCATCTTGTTTTTCCCCCCAGCCCGGGGATTCAAACCAGGTCCTTGAGATATGTGTGGATTGCGCTCATTGGGAGGATGTGAACCTAACTGCTACTCTGCCAGCGCTTGACAGATGAGCTTTTTATTACTTGTTACACGAATAACCAGCTGGAAATCTATTCTATTTGTTGCTTCAGGTATACACTGTGGGACAGTAAAGAACACTATCAAATACCACATTGGGAGCATTCTGAGCATCACATGACTCCTGAGCCAATTTTCCACCAAGGTTCAATTGTTGAATGATCCTAGTAATTTTTGTCGTTTTTTAAAAAATCTCTGTTTTAATGACAATTTTTGTAGTTTATTTCTGCAACTTTTTTCTGGTTCTCCTTATGTCTCACTGCTTTTAAAATTAGGCATAGTATCATATTAAGCACCCAGCCAAAGCTCAGCTTAAGTCAATATTTCATCAAGATTTATTTTTATTTCTATGTGAAGAGTTTTTTTGCTTCCTTTTCTCCCATCCCAGCTCTTGAACTCAGTCCTTGGACTATATCTGACTTGTACCTTAACTGCTGAGACAGCAGTATCTTGCTTTTGTTGCACTATTATTATTCCAACAGAATCACTTAGGAAATATCTACCAATCAAATATTCTTTACATTTTAAACAAGAACCCAAAACAGGGTAAAATATAAGCATCAGTAATTCTGTCTTCCAAAGACTATAAAACAATTTTATTTATTTGAAAGCAGTACTTGGAAATAGATCATATGATAGGAAAATATAGCACAGTGAAAAAAGGATTTCAGAAAATATTAACAAGCAGTTTATTATTACTTTTTTCTTATTTTTAAAAATAATATGCATTTGTTCTTCAAAGTTATAAAAATATAAAAAAAGGATGAAGAGAAATCTAATAATCATTAGAATTCTACCAGAAAGAATTACCAACCTGGCAAGTTTCCTTCTTTCTTCTGTTATATATAAACTTTTATTGAAATTTTGTGCATTAAATTTTCCATTATTTTCATAACCTCACTTTTTATCACAGCCTTTTTTCTAACATACTAAAATATCTTTAATACAAGTTTAATCACGGATTATATCCCATCCTAAATTTATTTAGCCATTGCCCTATTTTTGATCATTTAAGTTGCTATTAGTCATTTTTTAATAAATAATACTTGATGAACACTTTTAGTCATCAACTTTTGTTCCAGTCTTTTTTATTATTATATATGATAAATTCCTAGAAATGTAATTGCTCAGGGTAGGAGAACTAAGATTTGTTATAGTCCCTCCACTCATGTTCTAGATATGCTGTATATTATACCCTTGGGCAGTGTATGTACCTTTTTAGTCACACCTTCTCCAGTACTGCGTATTGTGACTTTTGAAATATTTGTTATCTTATTGCCTTTGCAATTACTTGATTATCTTTTGAGGTTAGCTTTTCTCATGTTTACAATATGCTTACATTTCTTCTTTAGTTAAATATCCTTGGTTCATTAGTTATATCTAAATATTTTTATTGCATATTAGGGAAATTCCTGTTTTGCTAAGTTCATATAAAGCAGTAACAGATAAACTCCCATGGAAGAGGCTCAAAGGAAAGGAGGTGTGGAGAGTGAAGGAGAGTAATAAATGAGCACAAAGATGGTTGGAAGTTGTGACTACTGAAAGTTCAGATTTGAAGGTGAGGTACATTAAAGGAGCTGAGGTAACATAAAGGAGTTATAGTCAAAGATTCAGATTTTAGGGCGTCAGGAGTCAATTGTTACTTTTTTTCAGATTTGGGCTGTGGTTAGTGGCTGGTTCAGTAGTTTCAGGGGTCAGAATCACCTTTGGTGCTGAAAGAGCATTTCAGCAGGTGAAGTAAGTGGGTGAGGAGTAGATTCCCAGGATCAGGGTGCACCCCACATCTTCCCCTCCAACAGACCCAGGTCACCACCACGTCAGATGTTTGACAACCAGATGATACCTGTTGCTTCCATTCATGAACACACTATAGGACCTGGTAGGCACCTCTCTGGCATCTCACTGTCTTAGCACAGGGAAACCATGCATGTTGCAAGAAAGTGCTAGCTTCCCTGTGCTTTCACTTCACAGCCCAGACCCCAGAAGGCAGATGGAGGAAAACTGTGGAAGTGATCCTAGCAGTAGCCACCCTACCACTCCACCAGCCCTGAATTCTTAGCTAAGTTTCAATTCCCACATCATCCTCTTTTCCTTGGAAACACCAAAAAATTAGGATGAGAGTGTGAAAAATAGTCCCTGGCTCTCAAAACTACAAGTCCTACAATACCTCAGTACTGACATGACATTATATCAGGCTGCTATATGTTATGGAATTTGTTTCTGATACCACATTTGCTAAAGTAATCTTAAGATACAAGTTAAGAATCTAAAACTCAAATTAAAATGCAAGTGTAATTTTCCTATATGGTCGTCTTGGGATACATGATTCTGTTGCACAATCGCACTTCAAAAAGCATTTTTTAATTCTTTGATGTGGAGTACATTGCTGAAGTTTCATTTATTCTAGTTTTGCACATTATCCATAGTGAAGTGAGGATGGTGATTCTCTTTGTTCTACAGCAAGTGTGTGAGCAAAAAATTATCATCCCCATTTTATATCTTCCCTTAGGCAGACTGTGGCAACATTTCCCCAAGTGGGACTGAATCTTACACATCCAATATCCAAACTTTTTCCACCATAACAAATAATAATAATGATGATGATGACCTGAATTCAACTTTAAAATAACAAGCCATAATAATATAAATGAATGTTCTTCAGTACAATACATCAGGGAATCAATGTAACCAAAGAAATGAAAACTTTGCAAAAAAGTAGCCAAAAGCTAAAGAAAGACATGGTTTATTTTTCTACTTAGAACAAGTTGTTTCAGAAAACTCCAAGAGTCTGATATTTATAAGGAAAAAATGATTGCTGTCCCATTGTCTATACGGAGCTTGCACATGCTTCCCATGTTTATGTGGGTTTTCGCTGGGTATTCCAATTTCCTCCTATACCCGTAAGATGTATACCTTAAGTTAATTAACATGTCTAAATCATCCCAGTCTGAGGGAGTTTAGCTGTAGGTGTCAGTGCACCCTGTAATGGAAGAGTATCTTGTCCAAGGCTGGTTCCCATCTGTGCCATGAGCTACTGAGATGGGCTCAAGTGAAGACTTAATGTATATTAAAATACAAGACCTCTGGTTTCTGCTTAGCTTATAGCATGACCTACAAAAGGAAACTAACCAGTCTAAAATCCAAAGAAAGCCAGGCAAATCTGTGAATTTATCACTGACTTACATAGATTAAGCACAGAAGGAAAAAAATGAAGCTCCCACACAAGTGAAACAATGAAACTAAACGTTTAGTGTATACTAGAGGGCCTGTATGTGTTAATGTGAGTTTAGAAGTCCTAGGAGCTATAGACACAAAGGAAGTTTTTATTCATTCAATAGCTCTTCTACGAAGACCTTCACTGAATTCTCATGAAAAAAGTTGGGAGTAGGGTCATTTACCCAAGAAGTTGCCTCAAATTTTCAGGTCAATAGGAGGCTTGCCACCTTGGGAAAGTCAGAAAATTCCACTTTGATCCTTATTCTTATAGAATAAAAGCCATCAACTTCTGAATCAGTACCAAACACTGTTGAATCCCAGATACATGTGAGGAACCAATATGGCTAATGGAGTAGGAAAAATCTTTATACTTACACAAGGAGAGTAAGTAGTGCTGATCCTGGGTCATCCAATATTTTCCATAGCTGGGCAAATATCAGCATTTTTCAAAAGTCCCACCATAGTAATATATGAACAGAAGATCTGCTTAAGACTGAGACTGAATGAGGACATCTCCCCTACTTTGCACAACCAGACTGGAAAACAACATGAAACTGACATTAGCTGTCTAGTATTGAAAGGAAAAAAAGCCTGGAGATAAGCATGATGGAACAAGACAGAGAAAAATTTCCTGGCACCCAAGTCCTCACTCTTTGATCATGGTAAAGGAATTTGAAGCTGAAAATGTACTGAGATTAACTGTGATAACAACAAAATCCAAAACCATCTCAACATGTTGCCTAAAGCGACTGCTATTTACACTTAATGTCAAGCAGAAAAAATTTATGTCTTTTTCCAGATCAGAAAATAATTGGTCTTGTTACTATCATTAAAAAACAAAAAGTCCAAGGTTCAACAATAAAAAATTTTAAATACAAAATAAACAACCCTCTGTAAAGCTACAAAATAATGAACAAAATGAGATTGAGAGACCACTCATATGTTGGGGTAATCAGGCAATATATTTAAAATAACAATGATTAATTTTTAAAGGCACAGTTAAAAACTAGCATACAACATTCAAGACAAGATGTGTAATATCAGGGGAGATTGAGAAGTTACAAAAATCAGTCCATTTGAAACACTAGAAAGAAATGTGGCAACAAAGATGAAGAATGCCCTCAATTGATTCAGAATATATAGTAAAGACTTCTATAGAAACAATGAACTTACAGAACATTCAATAGAAACTAATTAAACTAAAACAGAAAGGAGAGAGAGAGGAGTGAATAAGAAGAGAGTATGCAAAAGTAGAAGAAATTATCAAGTGGTCTAACATACGTGTAACTAGGATCACAAATGGAGAAGTAAGAGAGTAAAGAAGAAATATTTGAACTGCATAATGGTCAAAATTTGAAGTAATAATGACCAAAAATTATGCACAAATATTGAAAAACATTAATTTACAGATCTAATCTCAAAGAAATCTAAACAGGATGGAAACACACATGTACACACACACACACACTACATTCAAACAACAGGAAACCAAAACAAAGACAAAATTTTGAAAGCACTGAACCCAGAGGGAAATAAACCACACATTGTCCACAGAGAAACAAAGACAAGAATTTAGCAAACGTTGAAATATTATAAGCAGAATGACAAAAAAGTGACTTTTTTAAAAAAATACAGAAAGTAAATGAATTTTCGACACAGAAAAACTGCTTTCAATACAGAATTGTATTTCAGGGACATTATATTTCAATAATATATAAGAAGAAGGTTTTTTTTTAAATAAAAACAACCACTGTGAGAATTCATTAGCAGACCTACATTATAAAAAATGTTAAAATAAGTTTTATAGGAAGAAGAAATATGAGAGAAGAACTTGCATATTAAAAGATTTATGGAGATGATGCAGATTAAATAAAGACTATTTTGCAGCTCAGTAAAATTAAAGAAAAACAGATTTTAAAAATAGACAAAACATTTGAATATTCAGATGTTTGAGTAGCAAATAAGTACATGAAACGTTATTCAAGTATCATTAGCCATTATGGCAATGTAAATCAATCAAAACCACAATGAAATATAATGACATGACAATCAAAATCACTAAAATTAAAAGGACTGACAATATCAAGTGTTGGTGAAGAGTTAGAGCAATTGGAATTCTCAAATACAGAGGTTATCATTTTAAAAACATTTAGAAATTTCCTATAAAATTAACATTACACATTATATATGATCCTAAATTTTAGTTTTCAGTAATAAAAACATATTAGCATAAATATTTGTGTTTGAATACTCATATTTTATTCTTAAAGGCTCGAAACTGAAAACCCAAATGTTCGTCGACAAAAAAATGGTTAACAAAGATATCATTTATTTGTTCAATAGACTACTACTCAGATAAAAAGAATATTGATACATGCAGCAACTTTAATAAAATTCAAAATTATGAAATTTAAATAATTCATATGCCTCATACCAATAGACATGAAGCTATAAGAAAGAAAAATCTAATCTATAGGGTAATAAAATATATCAATAGTTGCCTGGTGCTAGGGATGAGAATATTATTTAGTATCACAAAAT
Source organism: Solenodon paradoxus (assembly GCA_004363575.1). Taxonomy (NCBI): domain Eukaryota; kingdom Metazoa; phylum Chordata; class Mammalia; order Eulipotyphla; family Solenodontidae; genus Solenodon; species Solenodon paradoxus. The sequence goes on from RJWH01000571.1 coordinate 378,162, forward strand.
CATTCTTTTTTAAAACTGATTTTATGAAAGAATATTGCATTATAACTTTAAATAGGTTTAAGCTATACACCATAGTAAATCAACATCTGTATATAATACAGCAAGTCCACACCGATTTATTTTTTCATTCACTATATAGTTAATTCTTTTTATCATACTTATCACCCCCACTCCGTTCTCTTCCTGCCACCACTGATTCCCTTTCTTTGGCTAAAAGTCTATTGTTTGATTTGCATCACTTTTTAAAAAGTCTTTTCTCTTTAATTCAGTTTATTTGCTTGCATGTTATCTCTACACAGCACATATGAGTGATATCACATGATGTCTCCCATTTTGGCTTATGTCAACTAAACATAATCTCCTCTAGGTCCATCCATGTTGTTGCAAATGGCAGTATTTAACCTTTTGTGATAGCTGTGTGGTATCCAATGTGATAATCTTTTATTGTGATGCAAATGTTCTGTACATTGACTGTCATCTTGTTTGCATTGGCATATGGCTGTTAAAACTCATTAAATTGTATATATATATATATATATATACATTTCAGTGATTTTTCATAAAAACAATTTTAAGGAAAGAATGACAATTTGAGAAGAATTCAATTTAAGGGAGAATGTTGATCTGATAAAGGAAGGTCTAGAAACCTGAAATATGAGCTTAGGTAGGACTATTTCATTATTAACTCCATTTTAAAGATTGAAAAAGTTCTTACATTCTTTGAAACTTAATTTTTCTAAGGACACCCAGTAAGTGGAGCATAAGCTATTAATCAAGAATGTAAAAGTTACTAGGAACAATTATAAGGAGATAAATGAAGATGTGAGAGGATAAAAATTTTTATGATTTTATATAGAATTGTTTTGGAACATGTAACAGTCTGTTGTTATTTTGAAATCTCTATTACTCACCTGCATTTAAGAAAACAATTCGACAATTGAATCTTGAAATAAATGAAAGTATTTACTCAAAGCACTGCCATATCAAATGTTTTGGCACTTGAAATTCTGCTAACAACCTGTAGTTCATAGACCAAATCCAATCTGTTGCCTGTTTTGTAAGTAAAACTTTGTTGGAACACAACCGCATGTAATTTACGTAGTATTGATATCTCATCTGCTTCACAACAGAAGATTTGAATATTTCCAACAGAGACTATGTGATCTACAAAACGTAAAATAATTATCTATCCTTTTGCAAGAAGTTTGTCAAAACCTACTATATAGAGATAGTACTATATATTATTTCTTTGTTGTGATATTTTATAATATATGCAATGATGATTTAAATATAGTATTGTATGTAATTGACAACATAATCTCCAGAAACTAATTTTGTTTCATACTTCTTTCTATACTAGCTATGTGAACTTGGAGTGATTATTTAATATCTGTGTCTTCTCTATAAATACTTAATATAATTGTTTTAATGAATATGTATATTAGCTACTTTGAGCAGTATCTGTCACAAATGGCCAATAACTATTAGCTGAATTCATCACCATCATCATCATCATTAGGACTATATTATTGTCCAAAATATTTCAAATAAGATTGTATACCATTGTCATTTTAGACAATGATCAATTTAAAATTTGCTATACTTTATTATGATGGCTTGTATAAATGTATTTTATTTCCTATTAGATTTTATGTTCTTTGATTATGGAAAAAGTTTGACCCCAAAGTTTTCAGCAGTTCTAAGCATATCGTAGTTATTCAATATTTATTGACATATAAACAAATGAAGGACTAAAGTATTTGTCACCGTTTATAGCACAAAATATTGGTTATGAACCATCATTCATGTTTAAGAGAAAGTTAATTGGAATAACTAGCTGTTTTTGATTAAGCACCGTTCTCAGTTATTTAGATACTTTGAAAGCATTGAACTTGGCTGTGATATAAAGAGTTTTCTTCTGTTGGGAGCATGAATTAAGATACATTTGTTTGTGTTTAATTAGATGAGGACCTTTACTAAATTCAAATTACACCCCAATTAGAAAGTAAAGGTTGAGTTACTTACTTAAGAAGTCATTAAACAATGATCATCTATTGCATCTCTAAGTTGAAAGGTATTTTCTGATCAGTACAATTTCTCATTTTGATGCAAATTTAATAAGGCAAGTAGTATACATTTAATAAAATTTCAAAAAGAACTTTAAAACATTTTATTAAAATTTCATCATATATTAAGTTTCATTTTCTTCCTTTTCTGGGGAAATAAAATAGATGTCTTTGTATTCCTCAATGGGTTTTTTTATGCTCAAAGTGGAAGAGATATTTTCATAAACTATTCTGCATTAGTAGATGATAGTAACTAGTTGATTCATACACTAACTCAAAGACTGCTCAATTTTAGGAAATTAATCTTCCACAGTGAAGATTCATCCTGGAATTGTTGCTCACATGGGAGCATAATGTGCGTTTCCTCTATATTCCTGCTTGAATACTAAGGATATATTCGTATTGATTTGCAACAGTCAATACTATGGTAACATATGAATGTTCGCTCTTTCGTATAAAACAATTACACTTTGAAATAATCTTTTGAGAAAACTGGAAGGCATTAAGATGAATGTATCTTTGAGTGTAATGTTCTGCACTAATGAGAAAAGTAAGTGACCGATGCTTATAGTCTCAAAAATATTCTGTGTAGTAAAATTTGAGACATCTTAAATATTCTGATACTTGCTTACTGATGGGAGAAATAGTAGCATATATTTCTTAAGCAGACATTGTGGATGTATGGAAATGATTGCTGTAAAGATCAAAAGGGGTAGGTTGTGATATATAAGAATTCATTATTTGAAAGTATGAAGAAAATATATGCATATGAGAGAGAAACCAGAGAGGGTATTGAAAAATTTAAAGCTATAAAAATGAAGCCATCAATACATAAGAACAGAATGAGCAGAAAATTAAGAAGCTAATTTAAATGTAAATGTCAGTTAGGCCCTATTAGTCATGGACATTGAGATACTTTGTATTTTTTGTATTATAAGAGGATATGAAAAATATTTCAGTAAAGTGCTTTTAATAAGAAAATGATATCTGTAAATCATTGTCATGTTTTAATAAAGAATTGAAGTAGCAATCATTAGTGAAATTGCTAGTACATTAATAAGCTAAGAATCTCATATTAATTGTCTTTCCAAACTTTTAGCTTCCTGTTAATTTAGGATGAAAAATCTTATATATATAGTATAATATATATACATAACTAAATATGAATAAATATTGCAGATACATTTGCAAATATATCTGTATATCTATCTAGATACATGTGTCTCTGCTTCTTTCTGTGTGGATTTGCATTGTTTTGAGAAATGCAAGACTGAGCACTAAAGTATAATTCTTTTATTATTATGTTAAATCTTAACTATTCACCAGACTTGACCCTCTCAACTACATCTATGCCTATATACATTAAATTTATTTTACCTCTAATATCTCCAGTTATAAAATTATTTTCTGAAAACAATCCCCATTGTTCCACTTCATAAATGTCTATCTATTCTTTGACCAGCTATTTGCAGTCTTTATGCATCCCTGTTGTTCTAATCTCTGAATCCCTTCTAGATCTGCCTGCCTACTCCTACACTTAGAACCTAGATTTCCACATCATTTTTTGCTTTGATTTTGAGCTCTCAACCACTGTTGGGATTGTTATGAAATAATCTCTAATTAAGGGAAACACATTATTTTCTTAACAAACTTTCAGGATTGCTATGAAATAATCTTCTCTAATTAAGAAAAACATTATTTTCTTAACAAACTTTCTTAAATGTTTTAGGTGATCTCTACTTGGTTTCCTATTACATGTTTACAGTATCTTTCCAGTTTGCTTCTTAAGATAGTAGTAGTTGAAAGCATTTCCATTGTGCCCACATTGTGCAAGATATAATTCTAAGTACTTTGCTCATTTGATCCACATATAAATATAAAGATATTTGGTAAGATTTTCAGGAAAAGGATTAGCTTATAAATACAGGAAAAGAAAATATATATGACTTTAATGTGACTTTCTGATTTACTCTTTCGATGAAACTTATGTCTACAATGTTAATTATCTTCTCTCAATACAATTCAATAGAACTTTCCAAACAAATCATTTCTGGGCACCCTGTAAAATGTAATATTTTACCCAACTGTCTTCTAATATATTCAACCTTTGCTTTTCAAATATTGCTTTGATTTATTTTCTTATCTTCATACTCATTAAGCTATTCCATTTTCTTTCTTCTTATTCTTCTTTGTACCCTAAATAAGGGCGTTCTAAAGTTTATGCTTTGACCAATGAAGTTGAAGCAGATCTCTCATAAATGCATTCCATGCTCTGAACCCACCCTCACTCAAATGTTTTCATTTTGGTAAATATTTCAAAGTAATCAAATTCATTTTGGTTGTTAGTGTCCTATTCAAGTGCATAGTGTTTTTCAGTATTTTGTTTCAGGGATTCTCTGATTCATGAAGCAACCCTGAAATTCAGGAAGAATTAAACTTTGGGGACAATACCAATAGTTTGTGGGAACTGATGGCTAAATGCTCTGGCCTCTGGCTTTTAGGTGAACAGTTCTAGAAGATATTTTTCTGTTTCTTACAAGTCCTGGTGGAACTGAGATTTTTGATGTACATATGAAACTTTGATAATGCATCTTTATTTTGACTTTTTCTCTAGCCTAGCCATTTTTCCCACTCCCCCTTTCTTGCTTTCTGATATAATCTTCCAAATAAATAATCTGTTATTTTCTTTGATTCTGCTTTCAAGTGAATGCAAATTAACACACAGATATGGGTTTTGTGAGGCTGGCAGTTATAGAATGGGAGAGGGGATCTCCTTAAGAAAAAGATAAAAAAATGTTGATTTAAAAAAATTTTAAAGAACTATATGACCATGTATAAATATTCCTAGAGACCCTCCATGGTCTTGAGAATCATTAAATTCTTGTCATATGTGGGTACTCTTTGTCCTCTATTTTTCTCTCTTGACACTATTCTTTAACAATATTAGCTATTATTTTATGTGTATTTTACTGATCAGATCTACATAAATAATGCCATGCTGGATAAATCATCCTTGGTACCATCTTGGGGATTCAAATATAATATGCCAAAATAAACAGACTTTTCCTTAGATTCTTTTGTCCAAAATAATAATATTTGGTCCCTGATTCCTTATATGCAATTATTTGTTATCAGATTGTTCAAATGACTTATTCCATTTCTAATTCTATCCTTTCTAATGATAAAAAGTTTCTAATGCCACTTATATAGATTTCTAACTATTCCTAAGCATAGACTATATGTTAACAGTAGTTACCGGCTACAATGCCCAACCCACCAATGCAGTCAGCACTTTGTGTATTATTGTGACTCTAATATAAGTCATTTGATTTTGTATCTTTAGGTCTTCCTACTACTTAAATTTATATATCATTCTCCAATTTTATCTCTCCATCCGTCCATCCATGCATCCGTCTATCATGTATTGTCTGTTTATCGGGCATCCAAAGCTGAACTGGCAGAAAAAGATTCTGGTCTAAATAAAATGAAGGGGTAAAACCAGAGAAGTTAAATATTTGTCCCAAAACTGCATGACTGATAAATAAAAGATTTAGAATTTAACTCAGCCATTCAGGCCCCAGAGGAGTGATCTTCATCTTAGGCTTTCATTAAGCCTCACTGAAAAAGAATTATTTATTAGAAGTCATATTTGAAGATATTGCACAGAACATAGGATATTAAGGAACAAACATGAGAACAGTAATCAAAAGTCTCACCATGAGTTATCTAACTATGAATTTCTTTTTATTTCCACTGATAGGTAATCGTTGAGTTTCCTGAATTTGAAAAGGGATAACTTTCATTAATTCTGTTTTGGAATTTAGTATGGATTTGGTGAATTTAGTGGGGCCAAGTGTACTAGTGCTTGATTCTATCCAGGGCTAATTATAAGGATAAAGTAATTTAGTCGGCTGCTTGAGTAAGGGAATAAAGAAGAGATATTGCTGCTTTGAAATTGACCAGACTTCCTGGAAACTGTCCAGGCAAAATACCTGAGAGTTTCCCATGGATCAGAGATGATTGATACGGAAGGAAAGCTAACCTTTTATTCTTTTAATTAATGTTTCATCTATTTACAAGCCAGTTTAAATATTCTAAAAAAGTTTCCAAAGGAGGAATGGGAACATATGAAAGAGTGGAGCAAAATTATTAAAAAGGGAGCTCTAAGGAAAATTCATGTCCCATATTCTTTTACATGCTGTCAAATACCACATGAAGGTGGGTGGGAGCTTCCTAAGGAGCTACTAAAGGTATCCAAGAAAGAAAATATCATCTTTAAATATATACCATAAACTGACAATGAAAATCAATCTTGGAAATTAGCCAATGTATGTAAGAGCATTCCTTCCACTTAGCTCCCTTTTCCTGACTGAGCCTGGTTTGAAATCAGTCAGCAGGTTTACAAGAGAAAGAGAAGTAGTATCCCTCCCACATCAAGTCAGCAGAGGAATAAGAGGGTGAAAAAGATAGATTTATTACTAAATCTAAATCAGAGTTTTTATTATCATTGATGCTGCACATTTTAAATTATTGCTTCAAGACAGAGTTGAGTATTAAATAACTAGATTTTTCTATTGTCTGATTAGAAGTCAGTGAAAAAGTAAAGATACACCGAGTAATAAAAAAAAGTTCCCTGTACAAATTTACTGAGTTCTGTTCACTCAGCATACCAGTTACCACTAAGTAATTGATACTTGATTTAATATATTTTTGATATTAGATGACTCATTTATTCAGCTATCTAGTTAAAATATATAAGATATTCAAATTTCTTTGCTCATTCCATATTTTTCTTTAGTTTTATTGGATCATATTTTGTCCGTGTACACCTCTGGGTCCATATCATCAGAAAAATGTTAAATATTGATTCTCTTAAAATTTGGAATTCTGTATTAGAAAAGGAAGATTGTATTAACATGATTGATTATGGCTGGTATCAGCCTTTAATGTGGAAAATGGGGCTAGCTTCCAGAGCATCAAATGGTCTTGTTTGGGAAAGGATAAACACATAAGTCAAAGCATTATTATTACATCAGGAGGACTGGAGATATTGATGCTGGGAGCTATCAACAGCACTCATCTTACTCTTTTTCCTTTTATTTTAGATCCATTAAAATTCTGTCTACTTCTCCTCCAATATCAATCTCTAAGTACTTCTTACTCTATTACCATTAATATATTAATCTATGCCACCATCAGTTTTTATTTTTCCTTAGCTACAGTTTCTTGTTTCTTAAAAAAACTTAAATTTTTTTATTTTAATTTTTATAGTAACATTTCTTTATCTTTAGTTCACAATGCTAAATTCCATCTAGGATATTAAAAATGCATCTCACTCTGTATTTCACAGCACTCCCACACCAGAGTTCCAGTGTCCCTTGCTGACACCTTTCCCCCTCATCTCTCTCTTCCCACAACCAGCCCTGAGTCCTGTTATTTCTGTTGAAATTGCATGTTTATTTGTTTCATTTCACTGTACTCCACTTATGAGTGAAACCACTCTATATTTCTCTTTTGCTTTCTGACTTATTTCACTTTACATGCTCCCCTTTAGTAACATCCAGATTGTAGCAAAGGTTGCAATTTCCTTTTAGTTTTAATAATGGCATAGAATTTATTGAGTATATGTACCATAGCTTCTTTACCCAGTCATCTGTTGATGGGTCGCTTGCACGTCTTAGCTATGGTGAATTGTGCTGCTATGAACACAGGGATGTAGATGTCTTTCCTGATTATATATTTTGTATCCTCTGGGTATACGCCTAGAAGTGGGTTTGCTAGATCATATGTGAAATCTATCTTTATTTGTTTGAGGAATCTCCATACTATTTTCCAAAGAGGTTGTAAAAATTTAAATTCTAGCCAAGAGTATAGAAGGGTTCTCTTTTCTTCACACCCCCTCCAAAGCTTACTATTTCCAATCTTTTCAATATAGGCCATTCTCATTGGTGTGAGATGGTATCTCATTGAAGTTTTCATTTGCATTACCATAATGATGAGTAATGTAGAGCATTTTTTTTTCAGGTGTCTGTAAGCCATCTGTGTCTTCTTTAGAAGAGACTATTCAGCTCTTTTACCCATTTTTTGAATAGTTCATTACTTTTTTATTGTTTGGATGTATGAGCTCTGTGTATATTTTAGAAATTAAGCTTTTATCTGATGTATGTTGTGTGAATATCTTACCCAGTTCCATAGGTTATGTTTTTGTTTTAGTGGTGATTTCTTTTGCTCTGCAGCAGCTTTTCTGTTTCATGTAGTACTAATTGTTTAGTTTTTCTCTGATTTCTTTTGTTGTCACTGTTCCTTCCCTAAGCACCTCTTTGAGGTTGAGGTCACGGAATGTTTTCCCTACATTTTATTCTAGGTATTTATGGTGTCAGATCTTATGTTCAAGTCTTTGATCCATTTTGAATTTATTTTTTGTACTTGGTGATAATGAGTAGTCTATTCTCTCTCTCTCTCTCTCTCTCTCTCTCTCTCTCTCTCTCTCTCTCTCTCTCTCTCTCTCTCTTGTCTTTTTGTAGTGAACATCCCATGTCCATGGCTTGAAGTCAGCATAGTGAAAATAGCTGTTCTACTCAAGGCAATACATAGTTACAAGACAACTCCCATCAAAATCCTGGGAACATTTTACAAGGAAATGGAACAACTAATACTGAAGTTTGTTTGGAACCACAAAAAGCATAGAATAGCCAAAGCTATTCTAAGAAGAAAACGAAATAGTAGAGGCATTACATTTCCAGACTTCAAACTATCTACAGAGTGATCATCATAAAAACTCTATAGTATTGGAACAAAAACAGACACAGTGGTCAGTGGAATTAAGTAGAGGACACAAAAATAAAACCACACTTATATGGACTGTTAATCTATAATAAAGGTGCAAAGAGCATACAGTGGAAGAACAGTTCATTCAAAAAAAGGTGTTGGGTAAACTGTAAAGACATCTTGCTTTTACTTTTTTTCCCCCCCAAGCCACCCTCCTCTATTTTCTATCATAGTTGTTAAGTTTATTTGTTGTTCTTGTAGTAGTTGTAGAGTCCATTCTTTATGGAAAATGTACTTTGTGTCCTTAATAAAAACTGAGAAATTATATTGTCTATTTTTTTATCTCCAAATTTACTGCATTCTTCACCTGAATTTCTTTGCTTTATAATTCTTCATCCTTGGACTTTGGGTCATATTCAATATATAACTGCTTTGATGATAATCATCTGTGACCAAAGCCAGCCATTTGCTAAAAAATAGTATGGGGTTGGTGCAGAGGGTGTTCATTATCCTTCAAGATGGGGTTTCTTTAGGTTGTTTACACTAAGCAGGTTGACATGACAGGTAATAAAGTTTCTTTAATTCACAGTAATTAATTAACGATAGCTCATTTTCTTCCCTCCTTTGTTGCAATTCATTTTGACAAACTCCTTTGGTAAAAACCTGATTCACATAGAAAAACTGGTGGTTATAATAGTCTCTCCTTCAGTTCTAAATCTCCCTTGCATATATAATGTTCTAAACTGGGACAAGACCCATATTTATTTTGTGATCATCTATCTCTACATTTTAGAGAATCTTCGGGTTTATATTTTAGGAAACATTCATATTTTAGGGACTGCTTAACCCTTTCTCTTACTGTTATCTAATGAGTTTCAGGTAAGCTCTTTGTGCCCCACTATAGTGTGTTTGCAATTTCAAAGTACTAGACTTGTTTCTTTGAGGCACCAGAGATATTATTCTTTTCTGCTTCATTAAAAAAAGATTTATTTGTCTATACTTTTTCACTTTATTATATTTTATAGGATTCAATGAAAGAAAAATTAAGATACTCTCATGTTGTCGAGTCTAGACATGCATTTATAATTACTGATGGTAACAATTATTAAGGAACATTATTTTTATTACCGATTTTCTTAAGCTACTCTAATTTTAACCATATACAAGATTTAAGCTTTACAATATTAATTTTATCCTATTGGAGATTATTGTGCACCCAACTGATTTTAATCTCAATTTGTAAAAATGTTACTAATGTGATTTCTTATCTTACTGATAGCATAGCAATATCTCAACTAAAATACTATCTAGGGGGTTATTCTTAAAATTTGGCTTCAAAATCCCATTTTTCCCTTTGTAAAAGTCTTTTCTTGAGGTATATTTACTTGGATAAAATATGGCTTGATATTTACAGCTATTTCATGCAAGAAAATTTGTAGCACAGCTTTATAAATATTCAAGACGGCAATAATGAGAAGAAATATAGAGAATAAGTTCTATCTTATTAATGGTTAGTGGTCTTTTTACATTACGCTATATATTAAATACCTCATAGTCAACATGTAACACAAGAAAATATTTACCTTTGCAAAAATATAAAATGAACTCTAATGTTCCATTTCTACATATGTATGTGTTCTTTCTTTCACAGGATTTATATTGAGAAAATGATATGTTCCATTTTTGACACACAGAACTTCTTTAAATATTTTCGACATCTTGTTCCAGATATCTAAAAAAGCTATCACTTACAGCATTTTGTACAGTTTCAATTTCTAAAATCATGAAACAAAATCCTTTGCTTTTAATTAACATAGTATATATTAGAGCCTCTTTTATGTTCTTTGCTATTTTTTCTTTTGATATAAATATAATATTTCTATATAATGGCATTCAAGAGGGATAAACTGTGAATTATCCAAGTTATTTCATTAGAGGGTATTCCTGATACATGGATTCTAAAGGTGTAAGAGACTTAATGACAGTGCTGACACCTATTAGAATACTGTAACTAATAAAACTACGTTCCTTTCTGTAAAAGAGTATGTTTGTTTTAATTTTATAGACTTGCTTTCGCTTGCAGTTCAGCTTCCTCCCTTTATAAGAACCATTCCATCTCAGATTACTAACATGCCAAGTTGGTCTGCCTGTTGCTATGGTTTCATAGCTGTCATTGGCTATGCCCTGTTGCCTGAAATTATGCTTAGGCATGTCCTCATAGAATTTCATCTTTCTACTGTGATTTTGGTTGTTCTCAGCTTTGCATAGAGCTGTAATCCTTTTTTTTTGTAATCCGTTTTACACCAAGTTTATTTGACTGCAGCAGAATTGAACGTGTCCCAAAGATTTGTGGCTCAGAATTTATTAAGGCTTGTCTTGTTAATGGCAGACCCTAGACTTGTAATCTGTCTACTGCTCATGGAGTTGAACAAATGGCATGATCCCTCAGTCTCTTTCAGTGTCCTCATGAATCTATGACATACTATTTGCCTAAAGTGAATTTCAGTGGTGACAGCTGTTGGTTTCATCTAAAGGCTTACCTTTTGTTCATTATGATGTGGTGGAAGTATTGACATTCAGCAGCATCTGTAAAATTCTAGGCCTCACAGTCAAATTATAAATTGCATTCTACCACCGTTCTATGGGCTATTAGCTTGACTAGGAGCATTTTGCTCTGTTGGCATCATATTTCGTCAGCTAGACTTTCTGGGAACATGCTGGCTTTCTTTGTTTTGTTCTCGATTTCATGAACAGCATGTTGTTTAAATATATTTTGACAAAACAGTAAAATTCAATAATCAATTTTTATTTTCCCTCTTCAATAAAACTCTTAAAATGTGATCTCCCAGTTTAGTGGACTTCAAGCTCATTATCATTAATATCACTGAATAACAATTTCTAAGATTCATTGAAATAAGTTCCTTCGAATGAATAAACAGAACAAAAAGGAAAAGCATTTTTATTTTTATTATTTGATTTTTGAATCAAATCCGTTAGTAGTTTTCATTAGTTATGTTTTCTACCCAAATTATTTTTGCATGATACTCAACATGATAGGAAATATATTGGAAAAAAATAAACAATGAAGACACAAAGGAAATCAATTCAGGCAAAATAATATTTATTTATTTATTTATTTTTATTTAATCTGCATGTGGTAATAAAAAGGCATATCAAGTTATATAATCACATATTTTGTACATGAATATTCACGTTAAAAATTTTTAAATTATCTGCTAAAATAATTCACTTTCAAATACTGCTATCTCCAATTCATGTGCAGCCATTACCTAGGAGTATTTTTAAATTAAATTTACAAAACTTATTTTAGATGTGGCAGAACAAAACTAAAATTCCTAAGTCTTTTAATTTGGCCATGATTAAGAAGGGTGTCTTCATAATTAGTTGGGAATGTTGAGAAAATTGGTTTTGCTATTGCCAAATTATTACTTTCTAATTTCTGGTTGCTTTTCTCTACAGAGTATTAGTCATAAGAAATCCCATTTATTAGGATTTTTGTTACTTAAAGTAATATTTAGTCAATGTTTTAACCACATTTCTATAAAGGGTACATTTTTACCACCAATTTTGGTGATAAATTAGCCAATTAAGCTTTAACAAAACCAATCTTTATAAAAATACATAACAGAATTTCTTTCACATAAAGACATGGCTTAATTTCTATTTCTCTTTCTAGAATAAAATTACTAGTAAAATACAAAGGTTAATAAAGATGACCTTGAAAATGACAGTTTTGAGAATATTCAAATGGTCAAGTACACTAACAGAGGACTATCTCCTAGACTCAAAATCTCAACACTGATACTATTACTATTGCTGAATACCTATCAATCATGCAGCTTTTAGGATGTACAACATTTGTATTTTTTATATGCACGTCCCTGCTCGTTGCTATTTTGAGTCTAAGTGATGTATAACATAAAATTTGGATTAAAAAATCCTGGACTATAATTTCATTCTACCACTTGCTTCCTCTGTGGTCTCAAATATATCGTTTCAATTTTCTGATTCTGTTTTTTCAATCTGTAAAATTAAAACACTTTTTGTGTGAATGAAGTGAGGGTAATTGCTGACAAATTTTGACTGTGAACTGCCAACACAAGTGTTAATTTAATAGTTGCTGAGGAATATCATGTCTCATGGGTTTCTGAGGATATTTAATCTAATACTGATACTGTTTCTACAAGAATATCAGACCATATTTATTTAATTCTATGTATGAAAAAAATACACTACAGAAAAAATTATGAAATTGAGATAATTATAATACAAATATACATTTTCTTCAAAAATAACAAAAAATAGTCCATTTACTTTTACTTCTAAGTTCTCAAAATAACTCAATACATTGTATATTTTTAATTTTAGCTAAACTATGCTTCTCTTGATTGTAGTAATCCATTGTCAATATAATAATGTAAAATATAAATAAATGAAAATAAGCTAAAAAATTTTATTGGAAAGAGTATAACCTACATAGGCCAACAGATTTGGGCTCAAATTTCAGTACCGCCACACCTCAAAGAGGTGTCAGTCTTCTTTTACATAATATCTATGTTTTTTACCTAGCAAGCATAAGTGCACAGTTTTATATTTATTCTTTTAAAAAATCTGCTTTCTTTTACTCATTATTCTAGCCTAATTTTATACATTTTTATTCTGATCTTGTTAACAACTATTCTAAAATCCTTCTTGCTTTGTAATATTGATTGCCTTATTTATATTTTGAAATATTTTGATTTTTAAAAAAATTAAATAGAAAAAGGCCACAATGAAATCTCACAATGTACCACTAGCAAGTTCTCTAGGGTGATAACATTGCACTGATCAGTACACTTTTCTTGAGACAGTTGCTCAGTCACTTATTATCTACATGATTTTAACATAATCTAGAGTCTATTTTTCTCCCCCTTACCCATAAAATTGTAAAATATTTTTACATGTAAGCTAAAAATATGCTTTTTAAAGAACTGCCACTTTATCCATTGATCTGAAGCACCAAACTGAATAAAGTCAGCTGAATTAATTTTTACATATTTTTCTCAAGATTTAGTTATCAAAATTGCTTTTATTATTATGTAACAAATTATTTAATAATATGTTGCAGATTTTTTGTTATCAAACATGTTGGTCGTATTGATATAGCAGATTCTAGGATTTTTAAATAAAGATTCTATTCCTATTTAATTTCCTGTACCAAATATCTCATCATTGTTTATTTTTTATATAGTAACAAATATATAAGAAGCACCTATAATGTGTCAAGCCCATGATAATACAGTGTTGAACTAGAGAGACAAGTTACTTTTTCTCATAAAATTTATATGACAGAGAGGTAGACAATATGTACCACCTAATACATAAAGAAAATAGAAAGTAAGTAGAATTAGAGAGAAAAAAGCTGGATTGCTATGAGAGAGAACAGCAGAAGCAGCCTTCCATAGGTAAATGGTTAGGTAATGATTATCGAAGAGTAATATTTTAGATTAAAAGAAGTCAGCTAGGTGAAGTCCAAGAAAAGAAAATTTCAGGTGCAAAAAAACAGTGCAAAGACACTAGGTAGTAACATTTTATCTTTTCTGGAGAGGGTATAGAGATTCTGGTGACTGAATTATGGTAAACAGTTCTCTGTTTAAGCAACAGGATGAATTTAGAAAGGTAGTAAGGAATGAGATGAAAAAGGATTGAAGGTTTTGACATATTGATTAGACACTACCATGTAAATCAGGACTCCATTAAAAGACTCCAAGTGGGCAGTGGAATGATCATCATAATATTCTAAAATGATTATTCTGTTTGTTATGAACAGATAGGGTTGGTTGAATGCAGAAGAATAAAAGGAGAAGAAATACTAGTTAGGAAGATTTTAATATTACAATAATGATAAAATGAATGAATTATTTTTGTACAATTTGTCCAAGAGAAAAATACATCAATTACAAAATGACTGAATCCTTAAAAATAATTCATAAATATGCTGAATTATCAATATGCTGAATGGTCATTTTGCCAAATTGACCAATTTACTGGAAAATGTTATTTATTCATAAATTTTAGAGATAATTTTGATTGAAATGGATAGTTTGATAAACTTTGAAGATTCCTGAGTGGTTTTAGCCAGGCAATTTAAATTTCTGTTATTTTTAAATTCAGTTTATTTTTTATTTATTATGAGCCGTTTCACTCTGGCAAGCCAAATTCTTGTGTATTCCTGATTGTTTTTGCCATCCTTGGTTTGGGAATGAGAATGTCTTCTCCATTTTCAATGACAGGTCTTGGGCATTTATTCAATTGAAACTTTAAAATAGAAAGAATCATCTTCTATCTTCCTATAAATTCATAGCTACAATTTCCTTAATAATCTTGATCAAGTTTATATTTGAGAATTTAAGGACTGAAATGCAAATAACTCCTAAAATGAACAGCTAAAACACATTTCACAAACTAAACGTCACTGCAAAAGAACCGAAGTAATATTTAACAGCGTTAAATTACGGTGAATTAATTCCTTTTATGGAAAATTTTTTTAAATTTCAAAATCTTTTGAAATGATCTATACACCATGTATACTGGAAGCTATGTAAATATTTAATACTAGTATGTGAGAGCATTTATATTAGAGACAATAGATTTTTTAGAATTCACTTTTGCACTATTGATTTTACACTTACTTGTTTAGTGTTTTTAAAGTTTGGTAAATAGGTCATTTAGCCTGAACTCCATTAGTGGCAATATAGATAGAGGGAAGTGGGAATGAAAAGATTTGGTGCTGCTGTGGAGTGGAGGGATGAAAGGAAAGCAGAGGTCAAGAATGGCTCCTCCAATTTTAGGAAGACATGGTAAGTGCTAACATTATTTATTGACATAAGAAATCTGAGGCAAAACCATGTTTGCTGGTAAGAGAAAAGATATTTCCAAATTGATATTCTTTATATAGCTAGGATGCCAATGTAATAACCATGTGAAGATGTCAAGCAGACACTAGAAATTGTCAGCATGGATATAAAGGATAGAGCTACAGTGGTGATATAAATTCAGTAATCATGAGAATATGGATGGCAATTAAAATGAAGGACAGGAGGTGCCAAAAAGAGACACTAGGCTTCACCCCTTGGACTCAGTATTTAGGTGTGGATGGAAGTAACATAACTGAGAAAGAGTCTAAGCAGAGAAGCCAGTACATACAGATGACTTGCATGTGTGTGATTCTATCTGACTTCTACACTTCATTCTTAAATAAGAGCTCTTTGAGGGCAGCCCAGTATGGTATTTGAAATTACAAAGTACTTGGAAATATTTAATTAATTGCATTATGTTATTTCTAGTAAGAACATCTCAATTACCATCAAGATACAGTTACAAATATTAATGAAGTATATATGTGCATCTTGCATATTCAAGACAAAAGAAAGTATGTTTCATTCCTTACTGGTAATTTTAATTTCCGTGCTTGATTTTTTTTTTTAAGAAACACACATTATTTCTTTTTTCTTTATTTCTGAACGTCTCTCATTGACTTCTTTATGAATCACACAATTAAATCACAAATGCTGAGCTCAGAGCAGAAAATTTGCAAGAAATCACGTCTGCTTTCTACACCAGCTCCTCATCTGAAACTGCGACCTGCACCTGTAGTGCTAAAATTGATTTTATTCATCTTTGCATATGTCATCAAGATCAGCATACATTTTGAACCTTTTCTTAAGATTTTGTTATGAAAACTTGGACGTTCCAGTTGGTGAGAATGATTGGTTTTCTGAAAAGCTTCTCTGCTCATTTGCACACAGACAAAAGCCACACGTAAACTCCTCAACAAAGCTATCAACTTGGCGTAATGCCATTATATGAGCAAAGATCTCAGAGATTTGTTTATTCCTGAGATTAACCTATTCATTGAAACAATGTAAATGAGAATGAGCTCTGTTCTGTGAGCTAACACAGCAACATAATATGACTATAGCTTAGTATATGAGAAAAAAATAAAAATAAAATAGAATGGGAATTATCTTTAAAAAAATCAATAAGCATAATCAAAAGAATGTGTGTTTAAATTGGCCTTTAACATAAATCTGCATGTAATAGGTTATCTGGCATCTCAAACTCACTTTTCAGGGTTATATAATTCACTACAGAATATCAACATTAAAATGTCTCAGAAGTCCTGTATGACTCAAAGAAGGAAAACCACAACATGTGAAGCAATGTTAGAGAAATGGGGAGGGAAAGCTGTGCTCATATATGTTTACATTGTTTTTATACCAAGTCACGTGATTCTCAAAGAAGCCATGAAAACTTTTACCTCAATCTAGTCTAGCCTTGAAGTTTTCCAATAAATAGCAGTTTGATTGGTGAAAGATAATCTGCTTTTCGTTACACTCAAAACTCAGGTAACAACAACAAAATCCTTATTTTATATAGTTTTGTTATTTATCATGTAACTAATAATAGCAGCATATCAGCCTGATATTAAAATTGGTCTTCACTGCCTAAATACACGCTAGGAGTAGTAAGAAAGGAGTATCAGGGAAATACAGTTGAGAGTTCAAAAATTTACTTCGGAATTGATCTGCCGTAAATATCACCATTTCGCACCCTGATTTTTGAACTACTTTGAACTGATTTTTATTCTTGAGATTTTACTATTAATTCTATGTAACAAAAGGAACCTTTCATTCAAAGTGGGTGAAATGGAAGCCAACTTTTAGTTCATTTTCTTTGAAGTATGAATCACCTATAATAACTTCCATTAACACTAATGGAAATTTGCATGTAATAAATCCTCTTGGTGCCTGGAGAATTAACCACAGCTCTTTTAAACTGTCTGGTGTTTTTACTCCTGGGTTTTTCAGAAGTGATGTGCCATCAGATATAGTGTTCCTGGCAAGGAATAGGATGATAATTAGAGTATCTCCAATTTTCTGTCTTTGCCTGTAACAGTCAATTTTCCCTCAGAAATATATGCATGTGTATTGTGATACTCCCACACAACCACACTTCAGAGCAACTCAGAAAAAATATACTGGATCACAGAAAAGGGACTATGATTATTACTTATGAGATTATTATGAGAATTTTCTATGGGTATAATTAATTATAAAGAGGGTTATAAGGTTATTTATACCTTTAAGTAGTAAAGTCTATTAATTTAAAAAATAACCAGTTTGCCTGATTAACTTAAAATGAAAAAATCTCCCAAGATAAAATTCTACTTTAGCACATATTTTAATTTATTTTATAAGAAAATTAAATATAATTTACTGTTTACTGACTGGTTAGGTCAGAATCTAACATACACAAACTTCTTTGGTTGTTGTATCAAGTGAATAACAAAAAATGACATATAGCAATAAATTTCATGTAACAAAAATGTTTTAATTCCTTCATTTATAATAAGCTATATTTTTCCAATTTTTATTTTAGTCAAATAGGCTTAACAATAATTGCAATTTTGAAATAATGTTAAATATATATCCTAGTTATATTGTTATACAGCCATTTCACCTTTCTTGTCCTAAACTTATCTTGTAATACTAAATTTTTTACCCTACTCCTTAAACAGTAAATCCCTATTCCTACCTACCCAGCCACAGCCCCTAACCACCATTTTACTTTCTGCCTCTATGAATCTGACTCATAGAAGTGAAATAATTTAGTGACTTACTTTGTGACTTATTTCACTTACTACATGTACTCAAAGTTCATCCATGTTATACCTTGTGTCA
Organism: Solenodon paradoxus; assembly: GCA_004363575.1. Taxonomy (NCBI): domain Eukaryota; kingdom Metazoa; phylum Chordata; class Mammalia; order Eulipotyphla; family Solenodontidae; genus Solenodon; species Solenodon paradoxus. The sequence continues at coordinate 396,739 of RJWH01000571.1, forward strand.
GAATATCCTTCCTTTAAAGGTTTAATAATATTCTATTTATCTATTTATTAAGGAACATAAAGTAGATGTTTAATAATACATGTCATTTATATACACAAGCACAATTTATATTGTTCTTTGAATATTGGGGCCATCTAAATATGATCAGTTATAATAAAAGCAAAGAAAGCATGTTTGCAAGAACTCAAGTACAATGAGTCATTTTGTATCCAAGGTACTATCTATGGAAAGATAGTCATGCCCTGTATACAAAAAAAGAGTGGCAGGCAGGTGCTTTAAGGGTAAATACCAAAGTACTTGACTTTTAGGAATATTCATGCAGGCAAGATTATTCAGGGATCATACATGTAGTTCATTGCCACCTTGAAAACTTTAGGAAATAAATGTCAGTGTTATATTAGCAACAGAGATATGGTTGGATTTCAGATTTAGTTCTTGCCATATTATCTGGGGCAAAGATGACCTGGAATGTATCATATTTCATGCTCTATTTTGGGTCCAACGTAGTTAAGTTTGTGTCTTAAGAAACCATTGATTAGGTGCCGTGAAATTAATCTTTTCCGAAGTAAGGATTTACTAGTACTTGGAAAATAATGGATATTTATAGGCCAAACTTCTTTACTAATAACTTTCAGAAAAATCCTAAAATCAGATAAAGTTGTAAAAATATTTTGCTAACATTTTGCATAAATATGACAAATAAACTATAAAATAATAGTGGATTTGTCTTATTCTGCTCAGACTGCTGTAATAAAATACCAGTGTGGTTGACTTAAGCAACAGACATTTGTTTTCTCACAATGCTGAAAATTTGAAGTCCAAGATCGATGTACCAAAATGGTTGGTTTCTGGTAGTATTTACCCGGTTTGCAAACAGTCATCTTCTCACTGTGTCCTCACATGACTTTTATGCACTTGGGGACAGAAATCTCTGATATCTCTTTCTCTTTATAAAGATTGAATTATGTTGTCATTTCTTTGAGCTTATTGAACCTCAATTACTTACTTAACGGCAGAATCCAAAGGTAGTAACATTGGAGGTTAATATCTCAACATATGAATTTGGAAGGACACAATTCAATCCACAAATTAAATCTGTCATAATCTCTTTTTGAAGAGATTAGAAATTTCATTGCTTAGCAAATCCTTTTTCATAAGTAAAACTACATAAAAGGAAGGCTAACTAACAATTAAAATATTTTTATAAAATAATTCAATTACCTTAGACAGTCAGCATGTCCTAGTTCATCTTTTGTCAAAGCATACTAAATAATTGGTTTGTACTGTTTCTGATAAAATTGGTTAATAGATAACAATAACATAGGTTATATACATTTAAATAGTAGTCATGTGCTAAGTAAGGCTAGTGTAGTTAACTTTCAAATAATTATAGTTGGATCTCTCATTAAACTAATAGTCAGATAAGAAAAACCCATGAGGTGGAAACATACATCCTTAATATGAATGATGATTACCTCCATGTACAGATAAGTGTATACTGTATCAATTTTAAAAACATCCTCTATATTAATGTCAATTCAATTCAACTGTAATTTTAATAGTTTTTTATAATTTACTTTTTATTAAATCTATTTCTCAATAAACCAGGTAATTAAAAGGTAAAAAAATAAAAAAGGTAGAAAATATTTGCTTCAAAGGACTTTTCATTTACATGTGCTTTTCTTTTAAAATATGTTTAATCATAGTATTTAACTTATTGAAATGCACTAGTGAAGCTTGTTAACAATTTTATTTTGCAGAAAAGTCAGGATTAAAAGTGAATGTTTTAGAAGATTGCTTTGCAATTTCAGTAGCCATGGGAGTTTCTTAGCAGCAAAAATTACATATAAAATAAAATCTACTACTATAGATATATGTATACACACAAAGTCATAAAGGAAAACAACAAAATTATTCATAACCCCACTTCATTGCAATTGATTTGTTAAAAGAAAAATTAGAAGTCTACATAACTGGAAAAGTTAAGTACTAACAAGTAAAATCTTCCCTATCCCAAATTCAGATCCATTTTATCTTTCAACCACAGTCACTTAAAGAAAATTTTATGCTGTTGCAGTTTGCTAGTCACATGGGCATATTAATTTGAATCATATGAAATTACTAATTGATCACTAGCAATTTTATGACTAATGAATGTGATCCTATATCTTGTTTCATTTAGTAATACATTTTAGAGCTATTTCTACATAGAAAATGTGATGTGGTATTTATAATTGCTATGCATTGCATATATATGTATATAAATTTAGTTTGATTGATGATCAAGTGCTAACATTTTATGATTATTTTTGTTATAACCCTTATAGAAAGAGCTTTATATATATTTATATATATACACATAATATTTATAGAGACCTAATAGTGAAACTTTTGTATCAAAATGACGTGCACTTTAAATTTGAACATAGATACTTAAATTACTCATCAAAACTGTTATACTAATTTACATGATCATAAATCCATAAAAATTATCTCCTCGTTACATACACATACACACACACACACACACACACACACACACACACACACTCCTTGCCAGAATCAGGTTAATATCGGTGAAAAACATTTTGTTTTTTTAACTGTAAGTGAGGTTAAATTTTACTTTTATTTATTCATTTATTATTTGTGTTTCTGTTTCTCTTCCAACATATTGCCTATTTACATACCTTATATAAATGAGGTTAAATATTACTTTATATTTATTCATTTATTATTTGTGTTTCTATTTCTCTTCCAGCATATTATCTATTTATATATCTTATCCCTTTAGTTTTCTTATTGATTGGTGTAACTGATTTTTCTTTTGAAGGAAAGGTGCCGGCAGGAATGAAGGCGAGTAAGCAGGCAGGCAGGCAGAGAGAGGAGGAAGAAGCATCTTTGTTTTATTTGTATTTAGTTGTTCACAGTGGTTGTTTCCCCGTACGTGGGACTCGAACCCAGGAGTATGTGGTTTGCACTTTCAGAGATGATTGCTCCAACTGCTGCTCTACCAGATGCACCCTAACAATGACTTTATATAACTCCTTGTTAATTAGACAATTGGTGCCTTATTTTTATGTATCTTATAATTTTTCTTATTTTGTTTTATACCACTCTACAGTCACAAAAAATTTACTCATATTTTCTTTTAGAGATTTTAGGTTCACTTTTACACTCAAATCTTTGATGGACCTGGAATTTAGTTTGATATAGAGTTTGTAAAGTTGGTATTTAACTTTCAGTTTCTTTCCAAAAAATTAATCTGTTGTCCACGGATAACGGGAATTTTGGCAGATGACACATTGCTACATAGAAAATAACAAGAGTGAAAGATAAATGTATTAATTTGATGGTAATAATTGCATTTTATATCCAATATTGAAGATAAGGATAATAAGTAAAAAATTCCTCATGGGGTAGGAAGAGGCCATGAGATTATATTGTATTGTCTCATAGCTTAAAGAAGTAAAAATTGAGAAACAAAACCTGCTAATATTGGCAAGAAATCAATTTGGATTCAGTCACCTGCACACAATTGACATTAGAGAAGATCATAGATAGAATGGTTAGTCAAAGATGTCTGCATTTGTAGATTATTCTTTCTAGAAGTTTGAGTTAAAAGGGAAAGAGGACAAACAGTGCAAACCTTTTTGAATCAAGCAATGATGTCTAAAATCTGGATTGACTCATGCAGTTTTGAAAGCAAAAGAGAAGCCAGAGGATTAAGGGTGGTGATAAGCAACTTCTGAGTGACAGAGTGGCCCTTCAGAAGTCAAAAGAACTAAAAATTATGGTATCGTTATGATTGAGGAAAACAGGGACAAGCTAAGAACAATGCTGAACTAAAACATAGGGATAAGACTAGGCATTTGGGAGACACTGAAACTAGTAAGAAAATTAGCTAGCTGACATCTGAACTAATTCAAATATGAAGTAAGTATCCTAACAAATTCCCAAAATCATTGATACTACTTTTGATTATTCATAATTTCCATGTGAAAAACAACATGAAGCTAAGAAAAAATCATATAAGACTTATTGAAAATGGGGATTTAGATGAATTTAAGGACAAAATTTATACATATAAATGCTGGAGTAGCACAGAGGAAAATACCAAATTCGTCATGCATATCAAATTTTCATCAGAAATAAAATTTTCAAAACATTAAATTATAGAAATTAAGGAGATTGAATTTATTAGTTGTCAGGTGTTAATGTATATATATATATATATATATACGTATATACATATATGCCAATATTGCATAGATTTTTATAAAATTCCTTTATAAGTAAATATATTCAGGTACCTATACCTGTTAGTACATTTTCTTATTCATTGTAGGCACTAATGACCTTTATTTAGTTCCAATGTACATATAAAAGCAAATTAAAATCACTAATATGTTCCAAAAAAGTCTTTTGGAAAATTTGTTTTCCAAAATAATACAGCATTGATCTTTTAAATGGAGTAAACTTGCACAAAATTGTGTTTTTTTCAGTCAGTATAATTTAAATACATTTTTCTCTTTTTTTTTCAATCTTTGGGTAATTTAAATTTCCTTATATTCAATATTTAGGTGATATTTATTTACTTTGGTTAGATTGAAAATTGATTTATTGGACTATTTCAAAAATATAAATTTCAAAGTAATTTTCAGAGTTGAACTGAACAAACTTGTCTTATTAGTCTTTCCCTAAACTATAATAATTTAAATAATTCTATTTGTACTCACATAAAAAGAAAAGTACAATCTAACATAGAAATGTAGCAAGACAGAGGGCCACTGTATTTTAATAATCTTTTTCAAAATCTGACTGGTATTTGATTAAACAAAGGAGAAAAACAGAAAATTAGTAGTTGGTATTATTCCTTATTTTTGGCACAACTTGGCATACATTTAAGCTTTATCCTCAATTATTGTCCTGTGGCTTTTAATTCTCCATATGAATATAAATTTTTCATTGGAGAGATCACTTAGTCTTTTTATAGTTTATGAATCATCTTTTATGGTTTATGAATCCCTTGAAAAAAAATCATGGAAAAAGCAGGATCACTGATATTCCCAGTATCTGAAACTTTCATCTTTCCTCATTTTGTGTTTGAAAATAGAAGGTATGGCATGAATTAGTCAGTGTGCTTTTCTATCAAATTCTTGAAAATAAAATACATAGTTCTTTCAGTCTTTTATAATTTTTTATGATGTTAGAGTTTTGAAATATCATAGATGCTCATCCCCCCTCTCTGAGACTGCATCTCTCATGGGACTGGTAGGATTATAGAACTACTAGTCAGCCTTAACTTCTGGAGTTCCCAGTAACCTTTAGATTGAAACAATGTGTTTCTCAAAATAATATAGCATTTATCTTTAATTCAGAACAAATTTATATGTTAATATTTACTCAGATAATGATAACAAAGCAAATGAGCCTTATATTTTGAAAGAATAGCTCAGTTTACAAGTTTCATTCATTTTTCAAGAACTACAAAAATACATTGCTCTTATATTAACATCTCCATGGGTCCCTTAGGTACTTAGTAAGCAAATTCATGTTTTCATTCACAGGGAACTTCCCACTTTAAATATTATGCATAATTAATCACTGCCATGTATATGATGTTAATATTACAATAGTTTGTGCTCCCTTCGGAACAGGCAGTTCACAGTGGACCTTTTCGTATTTGCCTTTACTTTATCTTAAGGAATTCCTTATAGCACAGCCTTGATAATTTATAGCCACAATTTGACAAACATCAGGAAAAAGAATAAATAAAAGACTGAAAATAAATAAAAGGTAGAGTTATATACTTTTGAAATAATAAACTCTCAGGAGTTCTTGGTGGAAGAGATTGTGCTGGGAGTGTTAGCAGAATGGTAGATGATTTTTTTCTCTTCCAGGAAGCAAAAACAGCCTGCCTCAGAATTGGACCACAGATGCCAATGCGTGGATATGGCAAATACAGATAATGAGGACAAGCAATAGAGGGAAGTATGACATTTCAGGGGTGCTGAACTGTTCGAATTCTTTCTGACAGCTACTATTCACCAATATCCAAACTAAAATCCCAGTTGCTCTTATCTACTATGGGCAAATGGGAAATATTGGCAGTATGTAGACAAAGGAAATAATGCAAACCATGAGGTGGGGTCTAAATGGCTACTCTCACATAGTTTTTGAATGCCGGAGAATATGCTTTCACCTCAAAGAACAAACAAGATTAACTCAGCTTTCAGTATGGGGCTCAAAACAATAACTTGGATATTCCAGACTAAAGAGCTATTTAAATAATTAATGCAAAAAGAAAAAAATTGATAAGGTAGAAACAGAAAAAGAACTAGAGTTATATTATGTATTTAGGAGAAAATCCTTGTAATCGGTTATTCAGTAATCGAATTCCTGTATTTCTTGTATTTAGCAACAAATGAACCTCATAATCTTGACTTTTTAAATATTTTATATCATTGACAATGTTTCTGGATCATTTACCTTTCAAAAAATCTAGCAGCTAGAGTTGATTACTTCTCTATAATACTATAATTTTTTGAGTCAAATTAAATTTTGTATTCAAATTGATACTGGCAACCTGAATTCAATAATGTTTACAAACTAATAGAGTCATATTTTCCAGGACTTTTCCTTATTCCTGAAAATATAAGGGATTAAAGGTTACTTTATAACATCATAAAGCAAGTCTTATCACACACTGAAAATAGAATAAAAATCTGGAACAATATGGTATTTCTTAAAATTATAACATATCAAACAATCTTTAAGCATTGATTTTATACAAGGTAGTTTGTTAAGTTCTACAAAATATAAATAAATATAGCTCCTACTCTTAAAGAATATTGCCAAGACCTAGCTCTGATTTCCATCTTTTCTTACCTGGACTATCATAATTATCATCTGTTTTTCATACAGTTAGCTCTTCTTCTCCCCTAAAATCACCTAATTTGTCATGTCAAACTGTACAACATTTTGTTTTTCCCTTGACCTAAATCACTAAATATGTCATTCAAGATTTTTCAATGTGGAGTTCAGTCTGCCTCTCTAGCTTTACTTTTTCCAACATCCCTCCCATGTACACCACACATCTCTTTGACCAAAAGAATAATACAGGCTTCAGGAATATCAAAATGCAAAGACCCTTGGTTTATCTAATGAAATGTTTCCAATCCATATTTTGGAAGGGACGTTTGCCTGCAAGACAATGTTCTTCAAGAAAATAATATTTTAAAATATCTATGTTGCTTTAGTTATTTCTTGTAAGTTATTATTAGTCATTCATCTATGTATTTCTCAATGCTCATTGAACCTATTTATATTTTCAACTTTGAGCACAGTTCTAACAGATTCTACATCCAGATTTAAGTCAGAAAGTAGGTGAACATAAGCAGTTTAAAAGAGCACAATGAAAATATTGATTTTTTTTCAATCATATGATTTAATGTGCCTGTTGTGTTATGAAGACAATGGGTAAATCTTGGAAAACTAGTGTATTATCATAAACTCAATTAGCAATTCTAATTGATTATGCTATTTCACATTATGTTATTATGTTATATTATGTGGTTTCCTGAGCCTATAAACAAAATTATATACAAGTGTTGAACTTTAATATTTTATCTTCATCCCAAAAGTCAACAAATACCAGGATTTGTTTGCTTCAATTAAATAGGAATGACATTATATCTTCATTATTATCTGTTTACTTTGACACTTAAATTGTATATTTTGAGCTATGCCCAAACTTGAAAAAGATAAACTTTAAGCTATACTAAATTGAAAAATACAAAATTATTTAACTAAAAATAATTCTGGAGTGAGAAATACAGTAAATTAAGATTACAATTAAAGGTAACCTAATTCGCATTCTCTCCAACTTTACTAACATATAAATTTATCCCAATGAATTGCATTTTTGATTAAATTAAATGTTAATTCACTGTATTCTAAACTATCAGAGACTGAAAATAAAGAATTTTCTATTAGAAATAGTGGATATTTTATACAAAATTATATTAGGATCCGAGAGGAGGACTATTTAACCTGTATTAATAGGACTAGAAGTTACTTTTGAGCAGAAGTAAAGTCTAAGGAAACTTCAGATGAAACAGACAGAAAAGAGGGATGATGGAGGAGGAAATGAAAACTAAGCAGAGGAGAAAACATGATTAAAAACAAAGAGAAGCATTACTGAATGTTGGAAATTACTGACAGTTCAGTGTGGCTTATAAAAAAATACTCAAATAAGTATCTAAGGAATGACTAGTAGTATTTCAAACCTCTTGAATTGGTGAAGAAAGCCAGGACTATTTTTTTTGTAAAGTCCTAAAAAAATTGCTTTCTTTAAATGTTTAAAAATAAAAATGAACTTTGAGAACAGTAGTCATATTAAGTGTAATGATGACATATATATTAGACAACATATATAAATATATATGTCATATAATTACAATATTGGATTTAATAATTCAACAATATTATCATTAATATCAATTATTAATATCATTTAATTATATACTTAAATATATTATACAATATGCAATAATTATAAATTATTCATACTAAAATAATATAGAATAATAATATAATAGGATATAGATGATATGTAATATGTAATTATACAATGCATACCATATTAATATAAACCACACTACATTTATATGCACATATTAATATGTAATTTTATAACAATGCCATAGTTATACTGATACATTATATAATAGCGTTTGTTGAAGGTTTTTACATCTGACATTGTACCAACTGTCATTCAGTTTTATCCTCAAATCATTTGAAGTAGATGGCATTACTAGCTCTATTTTACAGATTAAAGAAATAAGTTTACTTGTCTGCATTCTGTTACCAAGAATCAGAATTCAGATAATTCTGAGTACCTTTGCTGAAAATTTGAAATATCTCTGTATCATTTTGAGGTAAATAACCTTTCACTAATTGCATTTTCAAGCAAAGAAATTTTTAAGCTTTCTGTTCTAAGGAATTGCTTGTCATTTGCTCTGTTCTCCAGAATGATGTAGAATTTTCCATGGAAAAAGTAGCAAACCCATTTGTCATTGATTTTCTTGGAGATATAATTATTTTTGTCACCCAAAGTTCTTTAACTCTCTAGCCTACTTTTTTTTTTTGATCACCTTCTGAATTACCAGTATGCATTCAGTCATTCAGGATTAGATCATAATTATATATTTTTTAAATGTATCTTCTCATTCTTCTTTGAACTGCTAAGTTTCTTTACAATAATGGATGCATGCTTTCTGACTTTTGAAAGACAACATCAATACTGTGACTTCTTAATTCCCCATTTTAACTTCTTATATTACTGTGCTATATTTTTCAGAATTAAGGATTGGTACCATTACTCTTAAATAAAGTCCAGACTTTATTTGAAATTCCCCAGTTTTCCATTAATGTTCTTTCTTTTCCAGGATTCAATTTTAAGATAATACAATGAATTTAATTGTTATTTCTTCCCATTCTCCTCTAGTCTGTCATATTTTCTCAGATTTTTTTTAAGTTTTAGCAGTTTTTGAAGGGTTTTGCTCATGTCTTGTAGTGTCTGCCACACTGGATTTATCTGATATTTTTCTTATGCTTAACCATGGATTATGCATAGGTCATGGGAAATGAATAATACAGACATGACATGGTTTTCTTTCTTTCTTGAAGGAAAAGTGCATCATAACATTATATAGATTTAAGGTGTGTATCATAGTAAATCACCACTTATGTATAAGACATTTAATTTTTCCAACAGTTCTGTTTTTCTTTCACCTTATAATTGACTCTTTTGCCCAACCCCATTTCTTTGTTTTGCTAACCACTAATTTTATTTCATGGGTTGAAAGTCCATTTTGTTTGATTTGGTTAATTTGCCTATTTGATTTCTCTATATGCCACATATGAGTGAAATCATCCCATGTTTGACTCTCTCCTGATTTATCTCACTAGGCATAGTTCCTTCTAGGCCCAGCCATGTTGCAAATGGCAGGATTTTATCTTTTTGTAAAATAATTCCCATCTATATTGATACATTTTATCTTTATCCACTCATCTATTGATGGAACTCTGTGCAGTGATTTTCTAGTCATATTACTTTGGGGTAAAATGTCTATTCGCATGATGCTAAGCTCCATCAGTTGGGTTAAAGCTGTGTTTGCTGGTTTTTTCACTGTAAAGCTGTTGTTTTTCCCTTTCCCTAACGAACTCTGAAAAAAAAAGTCATTGAGTCCAGCTCACCCTGCTGGAGAGAGGTATATTTAATATATAAGTGATCCAGAATTCTTCTGTAAGGAAGATTATATTTTCTTCCTAATGTATTTATTCAATGTGTTTTTTTATAACAAACATTTTTCTGTTATTTGTTATACAGTTTGATCATTTTAGACTACCGCATGATGTATCTGGTGAGGATTCTCCAGAGAAATAAAATTTATAAGCACCATGTTTGTGTGTGTGTGTGTATGCTATGTATAATGAAAATGAGAAAGTGAGACAATACTATAGTTCAAGAAATTGGTCACATGGTTTTTGTGATCGCTCTTCTAAAGAAAGGCAGCTAGCAGGCTAGAATTTTTGAGACAGGAGTTGATAGTACAGTCTTGAGATAGGATTTCATCTTTGAAAAACCTTAATTGCTAAATGTTTAAAGCCTTTAAGCTGATCGGATGAGACCTACCCACATTATAGAGGATAATTTTGTTTACTTGAGGTGATGCGATTGTAAATATTAATTATATTTGCAAAATACCTTCACAGAAGTATCTAGATTAGTGGTTACCATACCAAAATGACACATAAATCTAACAACTACATATGGAAAATAGGTTAAATTTGTGTTTACACAAAGGAAAATTGGTGCTAGTTGGAGTTGCTTTCCTCTGAAAATAAATTAATATTTCCCTGTCATCTCCCTCTTTAAACAGAAAAATGAATCTACCAAGTACAATATTTGGAGCTATACAAACACCTGAGCTAATGGACTCTGGTGGTTTTCTTAGAGAGAAAATTAATAATAAAAACTGTTACATCAAAGGCAGAAACAACTATTTTGTTAGCCTAAGTTCCCACAAAGTAGAGTCTGAAACAGTGTCTGTGTTAGCTCACTTGTCAGTGTATTTTAGGATGAAAGAGTGAGGAACAGGTCAATAAATAGGGAAGTAGAAAAAATATAAGGTAGTGTTTACTGAGGTGTCAATGCTATGAATGACAGGTTCTCAATCCCACAAGACCTTCCAAGGAATCTTAAAAAATGTGCTTCAGATTTTAGATCCACTGCCAATCAATTTACAGTAACTACCCTGACCAACATCTTCTTGAATGCCAAATGGGTTTCTAAAAGATGGAGCAAAGTCAGAGAACCTGCACAGAGCTCAAGTGAGGTGCTAGACTGAACCTGCCAGCTAATCAAGCTTGTGAGAATTGTCAGTTGAGCAGTGATTGGAGTAAGAGGTGCAGCAGACAGGTAACAAAAGCACACAAGAGGTGTCAAGACATACTCCCAGTTTGTGTAATCATGTTCAGTAAAGTCACCCTCACGGTCTGCTTTATTAGTTGAAAACCTGTATCATTGAAACTAATTTTTAAAACATAACCCTTTTACTTATTGTTTTATTTTTCTAAAGGAAAGGTGCAGGTAGGAATGAAGGCAAGCAGACAGGCAGGCAAGGAGAGAGAAGTGAGAAGTTTATTTATTTATTTTTAAAATTTACTTGTTCATCTTGTTTGTTTCCCAGGTCCTGGGTTCACTGTGGTGCAGTCCACATACATTAGTTTTTAAGTCCGGAATGAATGGCTGGACAGGTATATTTTCAATGTTAAAAAAAAACCATTTTTTTCTCCTAAGCATTGGAGATTCATTGTTTCAGCCTGGTTACTGATTAAGCACCTGAATGCAGGATTTCTCCCATCCTATAACTACTGCATTCTTCTGGCACAAGCATCTGATTATGCCATTCCTTTTTAACAAATCGATACTTCTTGCTGCAGTATTATTGCTAACATTAGAACTAATTGTGAGCCTAAGCACACTACTTTCCACATTTGGATAATTCATAAAACTTGCTCAAATTGCAGTGTTTTTTCCTCCAAGATACAAACTATTTTCCTGATATCCTTGTTGGTAATTCCCATGATCCATTGAATCACAGTACTCCAATGTGACAAAATTTCTAAACCATTTGCTATAAAAATGATCTTCCCTTTCTTGCCTTAACATTCTGTGTGTGATACAATGTTCACAAATATATCCCATCTAATATTTTTCTGTTTAATTCAAGAAATTTGGAATTCCATCAATCATTTCTGCTAACATTTTCTGTGAAATTTAATGTCTCTAAAATTAAAACAATAAGTGAAAAGATCATATCTATGTATGTAGTTATCATGTAGTGGTAATTAGAATGAAGAGCTTGAGTCAGTTTTAAACATCACTGCAAAATATAGGAACTCAAGCTTGTACCTTTCTTATTTGACCGTCTTTTTGTCAAGTGAGATATTTGATATTGATATTTGTTTGATTATGCTTGCTGAAATCTTCCAGTAAATAATATCATTGTTTGATGAATCATGACAGGAAATCTATTGTTTACCTACCTTGTGCTAAATACTGTGCCAAGTTCTTCACATGCATTACTTCACTCGGTTCTCACAAGGACCCATTTAACAGATGAAGACGCTGAGGCTTGTATAATAATCTAGCTTATCTAGAACACAGAGTCAATCACAAGAATAAAATTCAAGCTTTATTGTCTCCATAATCAATGTGATAAACCTAATTTCAAAGGCCCTCCAGAAGCTGATACATTAATATTTTTCATTTCTAACTAATATACATGGTCTTCTCCAGTTCCTTCTGCATTTTCACATCATTTCTAAGTTTAGCAACTTTGACAAGAATTTTTGTAACTTTCTCACAACCTCAATGTGTCACTTCATTTATACACACATAATTTCATTTCTTTTTACCAGTGGAAAATGTAATACCCTTAAACACTGCCACCACTACCATCCCACCATGTCTTTTTTGCTTCTATCTCCTCTAATTCATAATGTTTTGAATTCTCTTTCTCACCTATAAGCTTAATTGCTTTCTTCTCTAATTCTTTCTCTTCCATGTAAAAGCTTTCCTAAATGCCTCCTATACTGTTTTAAATGCCACTTTGAAACTAACGACATTCCTTTTTAAAACTTCTTCACTCCATTAAAAACTTCTTTACTCCTTGGTGGTGAGAAGGATTCTGAATCTTTCGATTAAATATCTGTGGTACCCACTATGAAGAACTGGTAAGGAATGAGGCTGAGGAGGGCCTGAAGTGGCATAAAAAGCCATAAAAAAAACCAAGTGGAGTTTAGAGTGAGAGGAAAAGAGAGAAATATTCTAGATTTAGGGGATAGTATAGAAAAAAGAGGGATGGCTGTTGTCAAGTGTAAGAGATAGTGAAGTTGTTACCTCTATTGGGAAGGAAGATAGAGAGAGAGAGAGACAGAGAGAGAGAGAGAGAGACTGAGCTTATTTCACGAGAGTTCAAATTCTATAGAAGGGAGTGAATTGAAATTCAAACACTTAAAAGAATCATACTTTATCCTTGGTGAGGGGGTAATAAAATGAAATTACTTTTCTGAAAGATATTTCAGGTGAAAGCAAGAAAATACGACTGCAATGGAGAGAATATAGCGATAGAAATACTAACTGAAATATGTTGCAATACAAATTATATGGTCTACACTGGTAATTGCTGAAATAAATATTAAATAAATATGGTTAATGAAAAATATTGTGGTGGAAACACAGGAAAATATCATACAGGATGGAGAATTGGATAAAAAGGATGCAATCAAATCTAATTCCAAAATTTCATGCATGAAAATTTGGGCCTAGAAAATTTCGGTCCTTATGGAATGGTATAACTCTGGGAGAAGATCAAATGAAAGTACTTGTAGCCATATTCCTAAGCTAGAAAATCTCTCAAGGTCTCAGGGGAAAAACGACTTTGCATTCAAAGATCAGTTTCATAATCGTTAATTTTTTAATTAGAATTCTAGGGGCATACATTAAAATGTGGAAATTATTTCAGGTTGCAATGCATTTAAATGCATTTACTTTGTGTAAATCGCTTGTGTATTCAAATAGCTGACCTTTTGAGACTAGATCAATAGTCACAAGGTGATCTTTAAATGTCGGCCTCATTTCTAGATATCATCTTTCAGTTTTCCTATCAAGTTCTTTTTTTTTAACTCTTAGAAAATTAATCTAAGAAAATGAAGATCTGTGTTTCTTAATCTGTTACTTACATATTTCTGTTTTTCCTGAATGTGTGTTTGAAGTTGACCTCAATGTCACACCTTGATGCATGTTGAAGACTGAATCCAATACCTAAATATCTGATTAATAGATGAATATATTAATATAAGCCACAGAATCACCTACCCGCCCACTTACCATGGGAGTCACCAGGAATTCTTCTGTCTCTGATATGGAATCCTATAAGAATTTTCTTTTTTTTTTGACAGTTATCATCCATTAGTGTGTTATTAATGAATAGCTAAAAATTTTATTTAGCACTATTAAGCCAATTTAGCTCAGCACTTTGACAAATTATGTTTAATAGTTATAAAATGACAGGAAGGAAGAGAAAGGGAGGGAGGGTGGAGATAAACCTGTGTGAGTTGTGATTATGGAAGCTTCTATGAAGAAAATAAGTATTATATTTTAGCAGAGATGAGTGTGGAGAGTAAAGCTAACAATATATGATTGATCAACAAAAATCTTTCTGAAGACATGACTTTTGAGACAAGACCAAAAGAATAACAGAGCTAACTATGCTGAGCCAAGTGAAGAATATCTAATTTGGTAGAAGAAATAAGAATTAAAAGCTAAACTATAAAACACTTAGAAGAAAACATAGATCTAAATCTTCATGACTTTGGGTTTAGCAAAGTGTTCCCAGACATAATACCACAAGTACAAGCAATGATTTAAGAAATCGATACAATAGATCATTAAAATTATAAATATTTATACTTTAAAGCATACTGTAACTAACTTGAAAAGACATACAGAGTGGTAGTAAATATTTGCAAATCTTATGTCTGATAAAACACTTCTATCTAGAATATATAAAGAAGTCTAACAACTCAAGAATAAAAGGCAACCTAATTTTAATGCACTATGATAAGGATAGAATTAGACTGTTAATGATGCAATATAATGCACTGTCCCTTAATGGATATATGTGCAAAAAAAAATTTGTGGCATTCCTTGATGGAGTAGTGGTTAGGTCAATTTCCTCTGATGGATGCAGACTATATACCCCTGAGTTCGGGTCCTGGGTCCAGGGGAACCACCAGTGTGAACAATTAAATGGAAATAAATAAAATGCTGCTTTTTCCTCTCTCTTCTTGCCTGCCTAGATATTTGCCTCCATTCCTTTCAGGATCTTTCTTTTGAAACAAAAATTAGTTATATTCATACAATAGAATATTATTTGGCCATAAAAATAGATGAAGTATTGATATATACTACAATATAGATGAAAATTTAAAAATCTTATGGTGACAAGAGTCAGTCATAAAAGAAAACATGATTCTGTCCATTGAGAAATAATCAGTCTGCAATATAATCAAGGATTATATTAATTCATTATATTAATTCAAGACTAAGGATAATAATTCAGTCCACAACCAGTGAACAGTGCCAACATGTGTTCCGCCAGGTCAAAGCATAAGGAAGTTTAAAGAATCAAATAGGGAAGTGGTATGGGGCACATTATTTGTTTTGAAGCTTTTGAACTGGTTGATGAATTTTCAGACAGGAGGCTGCGTGTGAGGTTTTGTAACAACCAGAAGCTGTTCTCTTGTTTCTTTCCTAAAGCTGAAAAGGAGAGAACAAAATATTATTCTTTATAGTCACCAGTAAGGAGAAGTCAGATATTATATTTTCTTCCTTAGTTGCTGGTAAGGAGAAAATAGTGAGTTCAGTATGACTACACTCAGTAACTCACCTAGAATTCTCAACATGTCAGTTAGAGGCATAATAGAAACTCTTTGATTTTTGAGCAGTTTGTCACACCCTGGTGGTCTTATGGTTAGCATTTGAAGTATTTGTACAATTCTATTTATATGGAAATATAGAATAAGAAACAGATAGAGAAACAGAAAATAAATTTGTGTTTGCTTAGGGCTGGGCTTGGGGAATAGGAAGATTGGGAATGACAAAGGGTATGTGGGGGTTATGAGGTGAGGGAAATAACTAAAAGTGATTGTGGTTATGATTTTACATACCTGTGAATATACTAAAAATGATGGTTTTATACATTTTAAATGGGATGATTTTATGTAATGTATAGAAAGAATCAGATTATTTGGTATAACGAATTGTTAAGAAGAAACTGCCTGGTTTGATCAACCCTTCACTTTCACTCCCCAGCTAACAGAGAGGAAAGGTAATTTCAACAGAATCTAAAAGATTTTAGAAGAATCAACATTTGGGTAACTTAAAGAATGTTATATGATCTAAATAGATTTAGACAAAACTATCTTATAATTTTAAATCCTAGTCTCCTAATTCCAAATGATACAAAAGTATACCTGTAGTATATTTGCTTCTGTCACGTATTTGTGAAATGATAACTGGCCATATCAAGAAAAAGAAATGGAAGGAAAATCATCACATTCACTTTCTTGGTGATTGACCTTGAGGAGGGGAGTTGAGAACAACAGGAGGAAAACTTTTTAAACATACACTTTTTTACCTCCTACTTCAGTCCTGGAGATTGTCGCATACATCTAAGATGCAAAGTTAGATTCAGCATGTAGTTAGACAGATTTTATTGCATTATCAGTCTTCTATTGCCAATATATAAAATGCATGAGATTAGAAGTGGAAATAAATGTAATGTAAACCTTTGATCTGCATTCATTTTTATGGAGTATATACTAAGGTTAGAAATCATATAGCATTACATCAGCATTAGCTAAAAAGTGATGATAGGATTTCCATGAGAAAAGAAATAATAATGCCTTGCATTTGTGTTACTTCATATATTACCACATGTAATCACGTAACTGAAATCATTTAGTCTTCACAACAGCTCTGCAATCTAGACAAAATAGCTATTATAATATTTTAGTATATTTCAGGAAGGATAATTCATATATCAAAGTTTACTACATAAATAAGAACTTATTGAGTGCACATCTGGTGCCCTGTCCATCACACCACAGCAGTTACCTAGGACAAGTAAACCAGGAATGGAGGGAGAGATGTGCTAGATCAATTACTGGACTAACAAGAGTCCCATACATCACTATAACTGGCATTTCCTGCTTTCATAACTTATGGCTCTATTAAGACAAAAACTAAGGAAGAGTGCATTAGGGCAATTCTCAGAGGTACCAGATAAATAACCAGAATCTTATCAAAACAGTGGAATTCCCTGATGTCCTGTTTAAATGTTTAAAGTCCACAGATACAGTCATCTTAAACCACCAGAACGAAGTCCAAATGCCAAAATCTAGCATTCATATAGACTTTCTGTAACTTAGAGACTTAGGGAGATTATGGAACTGTCAATGATAAATTGAAGTTTAAGGAGACCATAAGATAGTCTTCAAGTAGTGGATATCTGATTTTTTAGCATATGTTCCTCTTTCGCAGTTGAATATAAATAAGTCAAAATTTCAACACTCACTGTAGCTTCATTAATGATTAACTTTTTGTCAATAAGTTGATAACATTTTATAGGTGCTATTGTAATTTCTCTTACTGAAATAAGTAAACTCAATTAATTATCCCTACAGATTTTTTCTTATTGTAACAAACTATGAAATCATTATTTTCAAAGGGTCATTAAACATTATAAATTTAAATTTTATTTTAGTATTATATATCTAATGAGTAATTTGAAGAACATTTGCATTATCACAGTATACAAGTTTAAGGTGGACATCAGTGAAAATCAACACCTGTGCATAATATATTTTATTATGTACCTAGAACTCTTAGAGCTATTTTGAAGGCCATGTGCACACTAGATTGTGCCTCTGATATTTTTGCAGTCTAATCACTGAACTTATACCTGGCACATAGGAAGTGCTGAATAAACATTTATTCAACTGAATTAAAGATAATGAATTATCACATTCCACAGGTTAGATGCATGATTTAAGATTATAATTATGATTTTCCAACTAAAAATACAGAAACAAAATCAGATAACAAATAGTCATTAATGTCTAGCAATATATCTATGCAAATATTTTCCTTTCCTTTAAAGTCATAATTTGAAAATCACCTTGTAAATTGTAAAATCCTATTAAACTAGGTTTCATTCAACAATCATCATGTATTGTTTCCCTCTGTAGACAATGTGTTTCTTAATACTGATAACTAAGAATCATCTGTGTGTGCAGGTAAGTCTTCTCTTGGCTTGTACCTACTAAAAAGTTTACTTCTCACTACAGATCACTCTAGAGAATAAAGAAATATATCACTTGCATATTAAACTACAAGTCCAAGAAGTCAGAGATTTATATTTGTTTTATTTACTGTTGTTTAATAGTAAACAGGGCTTACAATAAGTGTAATATTTTTGTATGTATTTATGACATATCTTACTCAATAAGTATTCTTAGAATACAAACATTAAACAGATATTAGTACAGAAAAAATGTTCAGTTTATATCATCTCCTACAATGGTGTTTATCAAAGGTAAGCCATTATATTATAACAATATTGAACCATCATTTTTGTGTAGATAATTGAGTCATATACTTGATAGCAAAATAAATATTTTACAAAGAAGGTAAAATAAAGCATGTGCAATTTTTTCATTGTTTTATTCAACCAGATGTTTGTCATTTACTAAACATAATATAAACAAATTGCATTTCTTTTATCCACTTTCAGCAGAACTAAGTAGGAATTTTTTTAGAGACCAAAATCAAATATTTTGAGGTTCTAGGGTTATATCTGTGTTTATACCCAGCTTCATAGTGCGATTCACTTCATTACTCTGGGGTCATTCTTTAGTCAGCATTTTGAGACATTTCTCCCTTGTTCTGCCTATTCCTTTTTGTCCCTCCCATCAAATCTTAAGACAAGCAAACAGTATGCATAAGAAAAAAAACTGATAATGAGACAGTTTCACTTTTTCACAAATAAACTAAGGAAGATAGGCAGTTCCTCCAACAACAGCATTTTGTTCAACATCCTTTTCTTAGAACATTGATTAAAAAAAATTCCCAGTTGACATTGAAAGAAATGTTATTCAAAGAACTGCTTTCATTAAATATCATTTGCTAAAGTTTCAGTTTCCAAGAACTTATAAACATTGTTCAGTAAGGACTTATAGTTCTGACTACAGCTAGTTTCTCCCTTTTGGTGCTATAATTCTGCCATTGAAATAACTGGAAATTCAGGCTCTTCATAAACCCATGAAGAGTCATTATGTTGGTGATACCCATACTCAGGCATGTCAAGAATGTCCAAAACAAGGGCTGACCCCATGCTGCCCATTGATTAAATACTTCACTTTAGGACTGGGAAGAGAATGCACCAAATTGACATTTGAAATAGAGAAAGAAAGTTCTGATTGTCAAAACACACCAGTATCTTCATAGTGCACAAATTGTAGAGAAAAAAAAAAATTATTAAACATAGGGAAATTCTTAGTCATGAAGTTTTAAGTTTTTTATTGACACAGTGTTATATTATAACATTATAGAAGTTTAAAGTGTGCATCGTGTAAATCGACATCTATATATACTACATTAAATTCACTGCTAACATTTCAAGAATCGTGACTTCTTAACATCTCAAGAAGAATCCAGTGGGACTTCTAAAATCTCTACTTTGGGTAGATTTTATTTTAAAATAGTTAAATAAATCTCTTACATATTATAAGGTCTCACAATTTTCTTGTCCTTTTTTAAAGTTTTCAGTCTCATATTACTACTTTTGCTTCTCACTCAAGTTCTTAGGATTGTTCACAGCTGATCTTCATGTTTGCATTTTCTCACTTGCTAAGTGCTCAAATATAGCTCATAGAATAATTTTCTTTTACATTCAATTTAAAACATTTGTTCCAGGGTAATAGACTAGTTAGGCAGAAGGGATTAGATACACTGCTGGAGTATCTGATCCTAAGGATTTACGTCTATGAATACAAAAGCAGTTCAGGGACCTGGGCAGCAAAAATAGACCAACACATCCTTTATTCAGAGAATGAAGAGCTCATGCCTATAAACAAGAGTAAGCAATAGGAAAAGGTGGGGAAATGGTGAAATTCACTGGCCCAATATGTCAATTTGAATTGGTAGATTAAGAACTATAATACTAACCAAAGAATTCTGTAGAAAAGTATTCATCATAAATAAAGCTATTCTGAATATAATACAGAGACTTTCATGTGAACTATTTGTCCTATCAAACTTAGATTTAGTCTAAGTGTCAATGTGAGGGTAAGCAAATGATGGAAGAGTTGTTTCATTTATGTAACATCAAGTACAAAGAGAGGTGTCCTCATTTCCTTAAATTGCTTCATGCAGGCACATTCATAGAGATGTAGAAGGCACAGTTTTAAGAGAAAAATGAGTTATGAGGGAACAAACTATAGCAGATGTGGCAGATAGTAGTGGCACCCCTACAGGGAAACTAAGAGGATTACTTTATGAAATCTAGTGAGAAGTGCAAGTCAGAAGGAAGCCTTAGGGACTGCTTGAGATGTGGTGATTCCTTCATAACTGAAAGGATCATTTATTCTGCTGGAGTCTCTTCCCTCTCAAGACTTCAGCCTGTCTGTGCAATTTTAGGATTTATATTTCTATCCTTGATTTGTAAAATGCATTTCAGCTGTATAATAACTTCTCTACCTGTATGACCTACTTGTACCTTGAAATCAGCATGAGCAAACTCAAATTTATTACTTCAACTCCAAAAGCGGCAACTCCTGGAGACTTGCATGTTTTGATTAATGGCACATTCAGTCTCCTACTTATCTGGAATGAAACCTTTGAGACATCTTTGACTCTTTCCTACATCCGTATGATAAACTGAACATTCTTCAGTAACCTCCAAAACATTAACTTTTAAAAAATATTTTATTGCAGTAACTTTGCTTTACAAATTAAAATAAACTCATATGCATAGTTTCCCTATTCCTCAGATATATGTCAACACACCCTGCTTTCCACCAAGTCACCAAGTGTTCTTCACCATTGTTCACTTGGTCCCACCACTTGTCCTCCAGCCTCCTTCCTATTCCCTGTTGGTAACCTCAGTTCTATTGCAAGTATTCGAAGGTTGGTTTTGTTTCATCTATTCCTTTGTTTTGTCTATTCGCGTTCGACATATGAGTGAGATCATCTGGTATCTATCTTTCTTCTTTTGACTTATTTCACTTAACGTAATCCCCTCCAGTTTCATCCATGTTGACTCAAATGACAGGATTTTTATTTCTGCTAAGGGCTTTGTAGTGTTTCATTGTATGTGTGTGTATATATACACACACACACACCACATCATTATCCATTCATCTGATGTTGAGCACTTAAGCAAAATGCTAAATTTAGCTTCCATATTCTGCTTTTCAGTTTCATTTCTACTATCAGTATTTAGTTAATACTAATGATGATAATAGCATTGACTATTTGGTTAGTACATTCTTACTAGGTGGCAACAGCGTTTTTGTGTTATCTTGACACTCAAAACAAAGACAAAAAGAAGAGACATTGTAAACTTCCATTTTCTAGATGAGGAAGATGATTATCAAAGAAATTTAATTACTGATTATCAACAAACATTGGAGTCAGAAATAGAGCATCAATAGCCTAACTCGAGATTTCAAAG
The DNA here is from genome assembly GCA_004363575.1 of Solenodon paradoxus. Lineage (NCBI taxonomy): Eukaryota > Metazoa > Chordata > Mammalia > Eulipotyphla > Solenodontidae > Solenodon > Solenodon paradoxus. The sequence continues at coordinate 418,608 of RJWH01000571.1, forward strand.
TCTTACGCACATTCTTTTCTGTGTTCCTTGGAGCTGTGCTTCTTTCTGAAAGAACAATTTAAATAGATCCACCTGAACCCTTCTTCCGATACAGTTGCTCTCAACAGTAATTTATCTTAAACTTAACTGATTACATTATAACAGCTTCACACAAACTTTCAATGACTGTCTATTGACTTCACAATTAAGTAAAACTCTCCTCCGTAATTCCAGAACTTTCGTATGTTAGCTGTAATTCAGCTTTCACTTTATTACTTTCTATTTTCCTGCATAGCAATTCTTCAGCACTGTAGTTTTTCTGTAATCATAGTTCAGTACTTGCAGTTCCTTCTAACTTGATTGTCACTCTGTTGATTTCCTACTCAGTTTTTAATGATATTTGAAACAGAATCTTAATGATTAATATGTGCCCAAGAAAAATCTTTGTGTGTGTGGGAGTGTGGGGATTATGTCTTTTGGGCCCCTATTGTACTTACCTTGTACATTATTAAAGTTATATTAACTAATTATCTGTTGTACAGCTTGTGACTTTAGCTTACTTTCACAGTAGTCACTTGTGTATGGATACTATTGAATTTCTCAAAAGAGTAAATTCCACTAACATTGAAACTTGGCTCAGTAATCCTGTCCATTTTTATTTTACATGTTGATCAATTGATTAACCAATTCTGTTATGAATGAATTGAGCTGACAGAGGGTAAAGGGAAATGTTCCATATAAGAAATTATTGAATAGAAGTGAAGAGCGTCAGGGCCAAGGGAAATGGTAATGTTCAAAGGCAATGGAGGGCATGCCATGGTGAAGAAAAGGTTAGGTCATTCTCCTCGGAGCTCAGCCCTCAAAACCCTAGATGGGGATTAGGGGGAGACAACTAGTGTGGACAACTGAATTAAAAATAAAATGCTTCTTCCTCCTCTTTTTTTCTGCCTGCCTGCCTACTTGCCTTCATTCCGGCCTGCACCTTTCCTTTAAAATAACAAAAAGTAAAAGTAAATAAAGGCAATGGAGTCATAAGTGGTATATGGACTTCAAAGCAGGAAAGGGTTGCAACCCTCTCCTGGGAGAGTTATGGAAAATGTCAATTGTAAGCTGGAGAGGCAGAAATAATGGGTGAGGCTACCAGGATGTTTTGTGGCAACATAGAATAAAATAAAAGAAATATTTGAGGGAAAAGTAGAAATATGTGAGACACAGTGGAAGGCTTGCTTGTACAATTAATTGCCAGTGAAGTGAACTTTGGGATTAAAGAAGAAAAAGCAAGATGTTGACTACAAGAGGAGAGAAGGAGATAGTTTTACAAAATTGGTAAAAAATATTGCTTGGAAACAACGAAACCACAGTTGAAGGAAAGTAATATAAATTTTAATGAATTCAGTAAGGGCTGATTTTATTTTTATCCATAAGACTTAGATGTTAGAACAATTAAGAATTATTAAGATATCATATAAAACTTACAAAACACATAAAAATTGTATAGAAGCAGTTAATAGTTAATATAAATGTTTCTAATAATATGACATGTATTCATGTAAACATTCAATTAATTTTGTGTAGTAAAAGCTATTGATTCTATGAAAAAGTTTATTGTATAGAGGTAAAGTATACACATGAATAGATACATTAAATATGTAATATAATTAAATTACATGTTTCAAAAATATGTGTAATACATATATTAATTAAATAGAAAATTGCAGAGAAAGTAATAAAATGACACATTTTCTTAAAATAGATTGTATTGATAGTCAAATGAAACTACTTATATTTACTTACTATAATATATAAGTATATATAATATATAAATATATAAAATATTTATTAATATATAAAATATAAGTAATATTTATATTCACTTTACTTTCTATAAAATTATATTCACATGTATATCTATCTACCTATATATTCATATATATAAATACACATTCATATCCATATATACATACATATCTCCTATTCTTACTTGAGTTCTACTAACAAAAATATCTGTCTTATTACTATGACTAATTTTTTGTTTTGTGTTATTTGTTTCAATCTTTTATTCATTTTATATATTGGTACATACCCTGTAACAGTCACTGAACAAAGCCATAGGGGAGCAAAGATACGTGGGATCCCTGGTCCTGAGTAGCAGACAGGTTATCTTCCAGATATTTCAGGGTCCAGTACTTGCCTTTATGTTACAAACATTCTTGCCCCACATCCTCCTCAGTCCAGGAGCCAGAATTATGGAAAATCTTAAATTTACACTTGAGATCCCACAATTGACCCAACACATAGCCCCCTACCCGCTGGCCTGCCCTCTTTAAGTAATGTACTCATCTTTCCCACTTGGGAATCCTTATATTAGATATTCACCCTTGACCATTAACTAACACCGTTTTATTTACTGCTGTATTTACACTAGTAAAAAGAATCACAAACTTTCCCCATAATCTTCCAAAAATATTAGAAAATTTTAGTTGTTATTTTAGATCCATCTCTTCAGGTATAATTTCCGGGTGGGTATATTGTTTTCCATCTTTTTGCTTTTAATCTATTTATTTCTTTAATGAAAAATATGTGTTACTTATAAGGGGAATATAAGTAGATTTTTTTAAACTTCTCTTCCAATTGACATCTTTGCCTTTTGATTTGAATGTTTCATTATTCACTTTTAATGTTACTATGAATGTATTTTACATCTGCCTGTTTGCATTATGTTTATTGTGTGTCTCATGACTTTTGCACCCTGTTTTTTCTTAAAGGCTTTTATTTCTCTTAAGCTGTTTTTATTCTAGCATTTAATTCCTATCATAGCTATTTAGTTATACCTTTAAGTGATTTTTCTTAGATGTTGCTCTGAGGCTTAAATATACATATCACTTAACAGAATGTTCTTCAGATTTATACTTTGCAAAAGTGATATATGAAACTTTTATTCCAATACATATACCTTCCTCCCCACCATTTTATATTATCATTTATACACATCGTTTCTTTAAGTTATATTTTTAAGTTATATTTTTTAACAATATTTGGTTTTAATGGTCACTTTATATAATCTTAGTGTCTTTTTAAAAAGTATATAATAAAATTTGTCAAATTGACAAAATTATTTATCAGGTCTCATATTCTAATGTGTTATTCAAATATCAAAAATGATCCTCAAATATATTACTGTTATTAATATCAAACACATACAGAAATCTATTTATGAAAAATAAATAAAATGCTTTTCTTGTGTTCCTGAAACAATTCACCCACCTTCTGGCCCTTGTTATTCTTCATCAGGCACTGAAGACATTTTGATTTCCAAGAAAGAACTTAACAATAAAAAAAACACAATTTTCCTAATAATATCATAATGAAAGAAACTAACCTATTACATTCTTTTTTAAATTGCATTGAAGGAGCAAGAACATCTGTATATGATACATTGTTTACAACCATGAGCTCAATTCTATCCTTCACCATATAATTGATGCCTTTTAACCTATTTGCCTACCCCCATCCTCTTCTTTTCTGGTAAAAACTAATTTGCTTCAATAGATTTAAAGTCTATTTTGGTTTGATTTGGTTTCCTTGGTTGTTTTGTTTCTCTTTACCACATGTGAGTGAAATCATATGCTGCTTGTCTTCCTCTTTCTGACTTACCTCACTAAGCATAATTCTCTCTAGGTTCATCTATGTCCTTGCAAATGTCAGATTTCATCTTTTTTAATAGTTGCACAGTAATCCACAAATATATCTGCATACACAATGCATACATATATATATATATAATATATGGAACACTATATATTGTATGCACTATATATATGTATTATTTTCTATCCAGTGTCCTGTTTGATAGATCACTATATTATATTCTTTCAGAATTTCTTTTAAACTGTGTATCACATGTTTTACAAAGTTATTTTGCCTACAAATTGAACCCATTTGTAGTACATATTATTGAATATAGATAATAAGGATTCCTTGCTAGCTATCTGTAATGATGTTTTTATTGATTTTCCTATTCTACTTATATTCTCTACAGTCTTTACAATATTTAAGTCTATTGGTGATAAACTACTTTTTTATTTACTTATTTATTTTTATCTAAAATGAATGTATTTTACCTTAAATTTATGCTACTTTTGGTAAATAGTATAATGCTGACTTGAAAATATTTTTTCTCCCCCAGCAATGGAAAGTGTCATATCATGGCTTTAGGCATCCATAATGTGTTTTTTGTTTGTTTGAAAGTAACAAGTGAGTCTTTATCCTCTAGCTTTTAAGATTTTCAACAATGCGAGGATGATGTGCCTCAGCAGTGTGTGAAAGTGTCTTGTAACATGATGCATGTCTGAAGCATCTTGAGTTTGTACATTGATATCTTTCTTCTTCAGATTTTGACACTTTGCCATTTTCTTCATATATGGCTTCCATGTCATTTGTTTTCATTTTCCTTTGGAAATTCAAATTACTTATACCCTAGATACTATGAGAATGCCCAATATTGTCTCTTCTGATCATGTTCTATGTGTCTTTTAAACTGTTATATTTTTTCTGTACATTTTCACTGTTCTTTTTTTCTTGGTGTTTTTCTATTCTCCGTACTCATTAATATTACTTTATTATTTAATCCTGTCTTCTACTGCAAGAATCTGAAGTTATTCCAGTTATGATTTCTTTATTTGACATTATTCTTTTGATTCTAGAATTTCTATTTTTATCATTTGATCCTTTTGAATGTTTCCACTCATATATTTTGCCCATATTTTGCTCAGTTGTTCTTTTTATTTCTTATATTTATAATATGCATAAGTACTTTGAAAATATTTGCTATGTTCAATATCTGGATTATATCTGAATCTATTTTATCTCTTCATAATCAGACATTTTTCCTATTTCATATATCTAGTTATTTTTATTACATGCTCAACATTTTGGAAAATAGCTTGTAGAGTTTTAGAGTTATTTTAATACCCTCTATCCAGTATTAAGTTTTATTCTGTGATGCATTTTCGTACCATCAAATCACACTAATTAAGTCGAACATTACTATCTAGCTTTGTTAAGATCACTTTGGTTTTCACATACTCCTAGAACAGGATCCTTACTCTACTATTATTATCCTTATTTGAATAGTATCACTTCTCTTCAGTTTCAACAAGAAATCTGAAATTTTCAAGGTCTACTCATTCCAGAAGGACCTAAACTCCAATCTGTGTCTCTTTAACATGATGAGAACTCAGAATCTCTTTAACCTTTCATTATAGGTAATTTTTTAAGAAGCCCATCTCTTCACTCACACCTATGATGCCAACCAAAATCAAAAGCCTTGAGGAAATTTTAGAAAGACTTTTAGGGCTAACATTCTGAGCCTCCAATACCTTGCCCTACCTCTCTTGGTATCCTTGATCTGTCATTTCTGTATTCTCCATTTAGAAAATATTGCTGTTTTTGTGGCCTCTGTGTCTTTAAGCAGCAGTTTGTAGTAAAAAATAAAGAAAAAATGTCCTCACTAAGAAGTCTGGGAGGCATGCACTGTTCAACTTTTTCTTTACTCTTGATATGAGAACCTTCCATTAATTACTGGATAACTGTTTTCAACATGTGCTACACATAATGTAAAACATGTAACCTGAATAGTTATTTAGCATGGGGGAAATTCAATACTATATAAATTGTCATGGCTAGAAATAGAAGTGAAGTGGTATCTCAATTGGGGGGTGGGGTTTTGTGTCTTGTTCATCTATTTTGTTCCCCACAAGAATTTTGCCCCTTTATCCCATACAAGGTACTGAAGCAATTCTTTTCTAATATTAAGTCTCTGAATTACTAACTATTGACTACTGCCAAATCCAGTGATGTTATACATTATCTATCACTTCTCTCCAATAAATGCACAAGTCTTGTCTTGTGCTTTATTTAGTCCAATGTGTTCTCGTATTATTCCCCATCCTACCCAGTGTATCTATGTAAGCAGCAGATTCTATTTGGTCTTACTTGCTGAAATACATGGTCAATTATTCTCTATGATACCTCTCTTACGGTAAAAACTTTTTGATATTTTAAAACTTAGCTTCCTAGAGATGATGAACTTAACTTGCTTGAAGTTCTAGATAACAACAAACTGAATTATCAATGTATCTATTGAAGAAGTTAGATGAAACCTATGTTTTAACTTAATTGATAAAAGCCACTTAAGTGGAGGAAGTAGAGGTCAGCTTGATGGACAATGAGAAATGAGTAGGAAATAAAAAAGAACTCAATAGTGATAACTCTTTGTAGATGTTGGTTTGTGAAGTATAGACAGGAAGTAGTTCAAAGTCATGGATGTGATCAAATGATTAATTTATAATTTTTTATCTCTTCATTCAATTAATATTTTTGTATACCTGATACATATTAGGTACTGAGGTGCTGTGATTTTAAAATATGAACATAAAGACTTGATCTCATGGAGCTTATTTGAGTGGGAGGAGGGAAGAAATAAATAAGTAAGAGATAGTCATAAGTGTCTTGGAGAAAACTTAAACAGTGAAGAGAGAGAAGTAGGGAAAAACAGTATCATTTTCAATAGAGTGATCAGGAAAATTCTCCCTTATAAGGCAACTTTAAGCAATCACCAACGGAGAATCATACTGAGACCTGTGGAAAGCATGTTAACAGTCAAATGTTAAAATATATCTAAATGCTAAAAAGAAAACCAGTGCCAAGAGAGAAATGGAAGGACCAAGGAAAGTAAAATCATTGAGAGAAATAGGTACTTGGCAAGATATAAGTTTATGGGGAGCAAAAACAAATACAAAGTTAATTGATTGATCTTAAAGAGGAAAAGATCAAACTAAGCATTTATATTTTATGTTTCAATAAAATAATTATACCATTATACTGCTCTAAGCTTTTTTTTTAATGCATTAGTTTAGTTATTCTTATAAAACTGCCTTAAGGTAGGAGTTATTCATATTCTATAGCTGAAGAAACTGATATCCAAAGAGGAACGTATCCAAGATCACAAGTTAATAAATGGTAGAATCAGATGCTGACCCAAATATTCCGGAAACAATTAATTTTTTGAGGGAATGTCACATAAAGATGACAGTAATGTTGAATGTTCTGAGGGGTGAAATTTAGAGAAGAAGAAATAACAACAGAAAGAATTAAGAAATTGAGACTATTGTTAAACTTTACATTATATCATTATTATTTACCCACCAAATTATCTCTTTCTAAATATAGAAAATGACTTCTACAGTTTTAGAATGGTTTTGATAAATGAAGTGTCATTTGAACTGTATTTCTGAGTATTTATTTGATACCAAAAAAGGTTTATATTATCTGCAACCAAGATTTTTAAATGTTTAGACACTATATAAAGTGTTTCACTGTGCACATAAAATAAAATTGGACTAGAAACTGAATTAATTGATGGTTCACTAAGCAATAAAGTGAATTAAGTATTGATCTTGAATACTTTCAGAATGAAAAACTAATTCACCTCTGAATTTGATATGAGGTATGCCTTACATAAAAAACAGTCTTTTATTAAGAGAAATAACATAAAGATTAATAGAAGTAATTCTTAGTTTAATGAGTGCTAAAGAGGCATCATTTGGTTGCGATAAGAAACTAGTTCAGCACTATGAAGAATGGTAGCATAGTTACAACTGTAACAAAAGATTGATGATTTTTGAAGGATTAGAAGACCAGGAGTTTTCAGGAAAAATGTATGAAAAGCTACCAGCTTTACATTTTGTCTTTTATTATGATTTCCTCTTTCTAAGATGTGACAATGATAGGAAGTCAGAAAATGGATCCTTGTGAAATCCATTGAGAAGCATGAATAATTGGAAAATATAAAGGTGGGAAATATTGTGAGGTGATTTAAATAAGAAGAACAAAATAATCCCATTATCTCTAAAAGAATGGATGTATTAAATAGAAGTGACTAAAAACTGGATGACCTGGAAAGTATTTAAGAGGTTATGGTAAAATGTGAAAAAGAAAACATGGTGGCAACATTCACTGAAGTCGTGGGAATAGTAAATTAGAGATGAAAAACTAAAAATAGAGCATATTAAACAGTAGATAAACAGGAGTAGTAGAATCAGTGACCAGTTGGTGTGGGGAAGGTGAGGGACGTGCCTTAAAAGTGCCTTCATGGCAATCAAAGAAACAGTGAAAAGCAATGTAGAACATGAGGTCTCCGATGAATCATATGCTTAATTCCCAGAACAACAGCAACAAAAATCAATGTTATTTTTATTAATTTTTTTATTGCTTTTATTCATATTTTTAAGGGTTACCACACCTCCCAGTTTAACCAGGATTATCTCAATCAAGCAACATTGTACTAACTTCTTACCTGGTCCCAGGTTTCAATCAGTTTGCTAAAATTTAATTTGGTCTAAAATGGGAGATTTTCTCATACACATCGATATCAAAACTTTGGTGGGTACCAGATACAAAGATTAATGTAAATAAGATAAAATTATACTTTTAAAGACTGGAATGTTCTGAGCTTCACATTATACCGGGTGCAAATGTTTGTTTGCATCAACATGTGAAGTTTGCCATCAACCCACAGCAATGTTCAGTCTATTTATATAGGTCAGTAATCCAAACTGATGGTCACGGGACTGTTGGCTTTCATGTATTTCTGAACTTTTCTTTGGCAGAGTTTTTGATTTTTTTCATTTTTTAAATTCTAGTTTACTTTAGTAACGACTAAAAGAAGATGCATATGACCAAAGAGCTAGAACAGGATTACCCTTTTTTAAAAAAGCTTTGTGTGGACAAGGATAAATTGTGGTCATTCTCTTGGGGAGTTCTTTGTGCATCACAGAGAAAGATCGAATATTAAAATCTATTTGCATCTCAAAGACACAAGGTGAGTGTTGCCTCAGCTGCTACAGCATCACAATTAGATACTTTCTAAAATAAGTTCAGAAACAACTAATTGAAATGCCTTTCCACTAATGAATCCACCTTTTGCTTCCATATAGCTTCTCATGCTATGAGTTTCAAGACAATGGTTGTCCAAGTTGGCCTCAAAATTCTTTGAGCCAAAATTTCATCTAGTACAGACAAAACTTGAAGCCATGGATTGGAATGCATCAATGACCAAATTTGAATTTGGTGAAGACCCAGCCCTGACAACTTTGTGATGATTTCTAAGGATGCTTCAAATAGAAAAGATGTTTAAATGATTTCATACTATGTTCCTGTCCAATAGATACAAGTCAAATTTTTGAATATTCACCCTGGTGGAAGAGATAGCCGAGACTTTGATGTCTTAGTCTCAGTTACTGACACGCACAGTTTGAAGGAAAAAGTGGTTGGATTTTGTGGAGACAACAGTAACACAATTTTGGCAGGGTAGAATGAAAAGGTAAGAACAACATCTGATTAAGAACCAACCTAGGAATGGACCTTGTTGGCAGCGTCTGTGGTGCCCACATTTTGGACAACTGTTTCCCAACAGCTATTGATATATTACCAATTGATATTAAACACATATTGCGAAAAATTTCAAATATTTTTTACATGTACACAATTTGTGTAACATAGCTAAAAGAACATTAGGACTTTGCAAGAATGGAATTTAAAAAAAAACCTATTACAATATGGCAATACCAGATTTTTATCAATGGTACTAACAGTTGAAATAATTCTCTGTATTTTTGATGGCTTGAAGTCCTACTTTTTTTTTTTCAAGAACATTGCCTAAGATTGATAAGACAGTTATTTGACAGTGATTGTGGTGAAAAATATTTATATTTTGTATATGGACAATTTAGCCTTTTAAATGGCATGATCTTGGTCACAGAAAAGAACAGTGTCAGTGCAGCCGATAAATTAAAAATGCCAACTCTGATTATAAATCTTGAAGAATGAAAAATGTGAATTCGTACCTAAAGGAGCAAAAGTCTTCCTGAGAATACCTGAAGAAAATGGTGAAAATACTGAAAAAGAGAAAGGAGGATTTAAAAGTTTGTTTTTGTTTTTGTTTTGTTTTTAATAAAAGTTTTCTTTCATGCCTAGAACTGTGAAGGAGAAAGTTTTGGATAGGGAGACTTGCATGGTTCAAGAGGTAAGAGCAACCAAAAATTTTATAAGAAGCAGTATGCATTGAATAATTATTTGGTGATATTATTTCACAGAGATTTGGAGCTTCTAAGGCATTTTAAGAAAGTTGGGTAACATAAAATTCTAAGTATGAAAAAAATGGCAAGATTCTTTTGTTCATTGTAAAGAATGACACTTATTAGCAAAAAACCTAAATGCTGTAGTAGGATATATTCTTTGACTTGCTGATATTTCTGCACCAGTGAATGGTATTTTCTTATTAAGTAATGTTTGTTCCGAAGAAAGCAATAATGTATTGGAAGATACAGTCAGGGATCTTCTGACTAAAATAAATTTTCCATTAAGCCACTAACAGTTTATGATAAAATTAAAAAGAACACAGAATTCCTCCATTTCAATGAAAAATATGGATGTACTGGTGACTGAACATTACCTACCAACAAAAATATGTTTAGCTTATTTGTAACTGTCATTATTCTACTTGACAATATTTTACATTTTTGTGATAAGCAAAGCATAGTTGCTTTGTATATCTTCTGTTTCCTGTCTTTCAGCCTCAACTCTATTAAAGTTATTTCTAAGTTCCAAGTCATAAAGACACATAATGAAATATCTTGCCAGCTCACATGTATTAATTTCATATTTGCCAAGAACATCCCCCATATAAGAAGAAAACATGAAGTATGGTAATAATTTTGCAATAAAATCTCTCCAAAACTCCCTAAATGATGGGAAGAGTAGGTTCGCTCTTCACAAGTAAATTACACTACAGTTTTTCAGACTTTATGTGATTCTCAGGATAGCACCAGGTTTATGCTGAGATGGGGTGGGAAGGCTCAGTCATGGATTTGGGGACACACACAAACTAGCTAGCTTCACACCAAAAAACTAACTCCACATTGCACAGCAAGGGTGTAGTTTTCCTCAATAAGGGTGCCATACCTCTACCCTGATATGTTCCTGGTTATACATTGGTCGCAGTTTCAACTCTAAAAATTATGATAATCTATTTATAAAGTGGAGAGGGAGATATAAACCAAGAGTTCATTGGAAAAAAGCAAAAGTTAAAAGTATGAGGTCATTTTATTTGCTGGGTTATAGTGTTCTCTCATTGACCTCTTACTGGGCAAGGAAGAGCCACCTTCCTGACTGCAAAACAATAGCAATTCCTGGTGGAGATCCAAGAATGTTCCTTTTGGTTGGGTCTCTTCTAATTTGTGCTTAGTGAACATGCCTGAGACCGGTCTTCTAAACTCTAGACTTTATTTTGTTTATTTGTTATTAAAGTAACTTCGTTTTACAAATCAAAATAAACTCATGAATTGTTTCCCCATGTGTCAGTTTCCCCATTCCTCAGATATATATCAAAACATCTTGCTCACTATGCAGTGGACAAGTATTCTTCACCATTGTCCAGTGGGTTTGTCACTATTTGTCCCTACCCCCATTCCCTATTGGTAGCCTCAGTTATATTGCAAGTGTCCTAGGGTTGGTTTTGGTTCATCTGTGCCTTCTTTGTTTTGTCTATTAACATTCCATCTATGAGTGAGATTATCTGGTGTCTTTCTTCTTTTAACATATTCCATTTAGCATAGTCCCCTTTAGAGACATCATGTTGATTCAAATGATAGAATTTCATCTCTTCATTAGATTGCATAATATTACATTGAGTATATATATCACTTCTTTATCCATTCATCTGACGTGCACTTAGTTTCCAGTTCTTAGCTATTGTGAATAGGGCTGAAATGAACATAGGGGTGATTAGGTCTCTTCGAATTAGTGTTTTTCTATGTTTTGGGCACACACTCAGAAGTGGGATAGTGAGATCACAATGTAATTTCCATATTTAACTTCTTTAGAAATTTCCACATTTTTCCATAGGTTTCACCAATTGGCATTCCCATCAACAGTGTTCCCTTGTCTCCACATCTTCAACAACATTTGTTGATTTCAGACATTTGAATAATAGCCAGTCTCTCAGATGTAAGGTGATACCTCATTGTTTTATTTGCATTTCTCTGATAGTGAGTAGGAATATCTTTTCAAGTGCCTGTTGACCATACACTTCAGAAAACTGTCTCTCCAATTCTTCTTCCTGTTTTTTATTTGATTACTTATTTTTCTGTTATTGAGTTTGATGAGTTCTTTTTATATTTTAGATATTAATCTCCTGTCAGAAATATAAAATGCAAATATATTCTCCCATTTAGTAGTTTGTCTTTTTGTTTTGATGTTGTTTTCTTTGGCTGTGAAGAAGCTTTTTAGTTTGATGTAGTCCTAGTTGTTTATTTTTCTTTTTGCTTCCCTTGATGCTGGAGTTGAGTACCCAAAGACCTCTCTAAGGCTGATGTCATGGAATGTCTTTCCTATGTTGTCTTCCAAGAATTTTATGGTTTCTGGCCTTATGTCCAAGTCTCTAGAACATTTTGAATTAATTTTTGTGAATTTTTCAGTGAGCAATCTAGCTTCACTCTTTTTTCATGTGACTGTCAAGTTATTCCAACACCATTTATTGAAGAGACTTTTCTTTATCCATTATATGTTTTTGTCTCCTTTGTTGTAGATTGACTGTATGTGAGAGGGCCAGTTTCTGGTGATTCAGTTCTATTCTACTCATCTGTGCCTGTGTTATTATTCTGGCACCATGCCATTTTGGTCACTATCGCTTTGTAGTGTAGCTCACTGTCTAGGAGTATCATCCTTCCAGATTTGTTCTTTTTTTCTCATAGTTGCTTTTGCTATTCGGGGTCTTTTGTTCTTTCATACAAATTTTAAGATTCTTTTCTTCTATTTACCTGAAATAAGTTTATCAGATTTTACTGGGGATTGCATTAAATCTGCATGTAGTTTTATGTAGGATGACCATTTTAACAATGATGTTTCTTCCTAACTATGAGCAGAGATAGTATTTCCATCTCTTTGATCTTCTTCAGTTTACTTTAAGAACAACTTGTAATTTTCATCATACAGATCTTTCACCTCCTTCTTTAAGTATATTCAAAGACACTTGATTTTTTTACTTCTATTTTAAACAGTATACTTTTTCTGTATTCACTTTCTTCTAGTCTGTTACGTATAAAAATGCAGTGGATTTTTGTGCATTGATTTTGTATCCTGCCACTTTAGTGTATTCATTGATTAGTTTTAGTAGTTTATTTACAGTTTTTGAGTTTTATATAAATGTATAATAATGTCATTTACAAATAATGATAGTTTTACTTCCTGCCTTACAATTCGGAATCCTTTTATTTCTTTTTTCCTCCCTAGTTTCTCTGGCTAAGACCTTCAGTATGTTAAACAGCAGTGGTGAAAGTGAACAGCCTTGCCTTGTTCCTTTCAATTTTTTGCCATTGACTATGATGTTGGCTCTAGATTTTTGTATATGGCCTTTATCATGTTGAGGTATGTGCCTTCTATGCCCATTTTATGCAGAGCTTCTCTTTCAAACGGGTGTTGGATCTTGTTAAAAGCTTTCTCTGCATCCATTGATGTGATTGTGTGGGTTCTTTTCCTTTCTCTTGTTGATATTGTGTATTATATTAATAGATTTATATATGTTTAACCATCCTTGCATCCATGGGATAAATCCCATCTGATCATGATGGATGATCTTTTTGGTGATTGTTGGATTCAATTTGCTAATATTTTGTTGAGAATTTTTGTATCTGTGTTCATTATCATGCATCTGTGGTCTGTAATTTTCTTTCTTGGTGGCATCTCTATGAGCTTTTTGGTATCAGAGTGATGTTAGTTTCATAGAAAGTATTTGGGAGTGTTCCCTGTTCTTCAATGTTTTGGAAGAGTTTGAGAAGAACACATATTAATTCTTCTAAAACCATCTGGTCTGAGCTTTTCTTTTAGTGAGGATTTTGATTACTTATTCAATTTCTTCTTGATTGTTCTGTTCAGATTTTCCAATTCTTCTAGTTTTTGTAAACTTTATTTTTCTAAAAATCTGTCCACGTCCTCTAGGTTATCTGCTTTACTGACATAAAGCTGTTTATAGTAGTTTCTTATGATGTTTTGTGTTTCTGTGGTAGTTGTTGTAACTTTTCCCTTTTCACTTCTGATTCTTTATGAGAATTTTCTCTTTTTTCTTTATGAATCTAGCAAATTACTTGTCAATTTATTTATTTTTTCAAAGATCCAACCTTTGATTTTATTGATCTAGATTGTAAGATTCTAGAGTTTAATTAAATGAGTCTTCTGTCTATTTGTTTTTATGATATGTATTATTTTAGAAAGGGTCTATTGAACTATGATGGGAGAAATCTGATTTCTGATATCTGAAGCTAATGATGTGGGAATAAATAAGGTGAAAGGGCACGAGGGAAGATTTTTTATTATTGAAAATCATCTATATATTTTGATTAGATTAATGGGCAGCTGGATGCCAAAATTTGTTGAAACTCATCAAACTTACATTCATAATGTGTGACTTTTATGTGTCCATAAATTATGCTTTAATAAAGTTGATTTTATAGTAACAACGAAGACATTTAAATGGCATAACTGATGAACTGGAGTGGGTATTACTACCGAGTACAACAGTCACTGAGAATATCTTCTCAGTATAAAAGTAATAAATATAATTAAAATAACATATACAAAAGACTTTCATTAAAATAATATTGATGGATTTTCAGTTATTAAAAACTTGTCCTAAACAAAAACATTGAAATGCATGATATGATATCAGCAATTAGGAAAATGTGATAATCCAATCCTAAACTTATATTCATAAAATAAATTTAACAAGATTGAAAATATATAGGAAAATAGAACTAGAAAAAATAGTTATGCATAGTTATATAAATTTAGTTTTGCTGAATTATGGAAATTTAGCATAACTATCAGAAACTAATACAACAAACTGATAAGAATGATGAAAATAATATAAATTATTTAAATAAATTTGATATAATTTATATCTATAGAAAACTGGAATCAACAATGAAAATTCACAAACTTTTTATGAGTACTTATAATATTTAAAACATTATATGATAATAATAAACAATAACATCTAATGATAAAGTTGAAGATAAATAAAGTCTAACCATATGGCACAGGATTGGATCAAGTCATATGTGATTTTATTTTTATTAGTTTTTTTCTCACTTTATTGATATACACCTGATAAATAACTTTATAAGTTTAATGTGTAAAATGTGGTTGATACATGTATATACTACAAAATGATTACTGCAATAAGCATTAACATCTTGATATCTAGCATATTGCATTTTATGTGTATAAGAACAGTTAAGAATCGCTGTCTTAACAACTTTCAAGTGTATAATATCGTTAGTTGTGGTCACCATGTTGCATATCAGATTCCAAGATTTCTTCATCTTATAAGTGGAAATTTGTCCTTTTGACCAAATCTTTTCATTTCTCTACCAATCTCTGGCAACCACCATTCTTGTTTCTGTTTCTTAAGTTTGTCTTTTTTCAAGTTTCAAACATACATGATAAATGTGTTCAGGTTTTTAATGCTTTCTTGATTCCGTCCTGGTAGATTGTCTGATTCTAAGAATTTGTCTATATCTTTTAGATTGCCCAATTTATTGGCGCATAGTTGTTCTAAGAATTTGTCTATATCTTTTAGATTGCCCAATTTATTGGCGCATAGTTGTTTTAAGAATTTGTCTATATCTTTTAGATTGCCCAATTTATTGGTGCATAGTTGTTCACAGGAATATTTTATAATGCTTTGTACTTCTGAGTTATCTGTTACATCTCTTTCTTTTCTGATTCTCATTATTAGAGTTTTCTCTCTTAGTAAGCCTAGACAAAGGTTTGCCAATTTTCTTTCATTTTTTAAAGAATCAGCTTTGAGTTTCATCGAGTTTCTTAATTGCTTTTTTAATTTCTATTTAATTTATTTCCTCTCAATTTTTTCTCATTTTCTTTCTTTTACTCTTTTTTGTTTTCAGTTGTTCTTTTTTCTAATTGCTTTAGATGTAGAGTTAGTGTATTTGAGATTTTTCTTTTTACTTGAGGTAGGCCTGAATTGCTATAAACTTCCTTCTTAATATAACACTGCTTTTGCTGCATCCGTAAGTTCTGATAGCTCATGTCTTTATTCCTGTTGTCCTAAGTAGCTATTTATTTCTCCTTTGATTTTCTCTTTTACTCAATAGTTACAGAATTATGTTGTTTGCTCTCCACACATTTTGTAATTTTTCAGCCCTCTTTTTGATTGATTTCCAGTTTTATGTCATTGTAAATGAAGAAGATACTTTGTATGATAGTACTCTTTGTAAATTCATTGACATTTATTTTGTTTCCCAATATGCTTTCTATCTTTGAGAATATCCCATAGGTACTCAATAAAAAGGTGAATTCTGCAGTTGTTGGGGAGAGTGTTCTGTAGATGTCTACTAATCTCATCTGTTCTGATTTGTTATTTGAGTTTGTTTTTCCCCCTTTTAACTTTCCACCTAGTTGATTAGTTTATTTTTTTAAAGTGGGGTGTTGAATTTTTCTACTATAATTGTATTGCTGTCAGAGTCTCCCTGTATTTCTGTTAATTATTGTTTTATTTATTTTGATGCTCCCTCATTTGGTGCATATATATTAAAACTGTAATCTCTGTGTAATGTCCATCCCTATACTTTGTTATTTTCTTTTGTTATTATTTTCTTATCTGATATAAGTATGGTTGCTATTGTTTTTCCAGGTAACCAATTGATAGAATTGTTGCCCAACTTTCACTTTGAGTCTACATGTATCTTTAGAACATAGATGAGTTTCCTTATGAGGCACAAAGCTGGGTTTTGTCGTTTAATCCATTCAGCCACTCTATTCTTTTTAGTTGGTGGGGTTCAATTCATTAAGATTTAGGGTGATTATTAATATACATTATTTTTTATTGTCATCTTATATTTGTTTTCTAAGCATTGCTGCAGTCAGTTCCTATACATATTTCTCTTATAACTTCTCCTGAACTTTGAAAATTTTCACGTTTTTCATTTTCTCTTTTGATTTCTATTTTGTTATGCATTAATGACTTAATCCCCTGCCGTGATATAATGGCTCTGTGTTACAGCATAAGGTTGCAGGCTATGTCTGGGGTGCTGACACAGAAACTGGAATTTCTTTTGCTCTGTTATCTCTGCACCAGTCAGGAATGGTGGAGCTCTAGTTCCAGCAGCAGATTAAGCTAAGACCCAAGATTCCATCCTCCAGGGTTGAAGTTGGGGCAAGGTATACAGAGGATTACCCCCAAGATTCACAGGTTGAATAGCAAGGCACTAGAAGAGAGATCCAGGAGATGTGGACCAAGACACAGGAGGCCACAGTGTCAACAAATGCCACAGGTAAAAGGGATTTGGGGTGTTTCCTGAGGTCCTCAGGATCTAGTCCTGGAAAGGCACATACACTCTTTCTGTGAATATCTCTTAGTCTTCTAGTTGGGCAGCAGCTCTTGCAAGGACCAGCACACAGCAAGGGCTGAGGCCTGGGTTTGGGAGCTCTACCAAGTAGTAGCAAGATATCCAAAGCTGTTTTGACTAGTCCCAGGAAGATACAAAGTAGCTATTTTGCTGGAATCTCTCTAATTATCCCCTCTGAGAAAGCTATGGAGCCATCTTTGAAGGAAATACCTCCGCTATCTCTATCAGCATTCCAAATCCAGCTGCCTAGCTCCATGTGAAGCAGGTGATCACTTCCCTGGCATCTGAAAGAACCAGCAAACAAAAGCTATGAGAGCAAACTGACACTATAAATATGCTAATGGGGAGGGGCAGGATATGTTAGCATCAGGTCTTGATGCAGTATTGTGGCCTCCAGTGCCAAGCAAACAAGAGAGCACCTGGAGAGAGTACCCCTTAGAGTCTTAGTTCACAGGGAGGCTGTCCCCCTATTATTCCCTACATTGAAGTTTTGTGTTCAACAAGTGAAAATGCCCTGCAGTCAAGTGTGTGCACACTTCACCTATAAGTTCCCCATGCTCTCTGTCCTATGTTCTTTTAGCCTCTGTAAACTATTGCACTCCAGAAAAAAAAAGAACACCCTTCTATTTTTCATACCAGTTTGTATGCATACACAGGTCAGTTCCCAGGTGTAGATGCAGCCACTGAGAGTATAAACCCTCCATCCCCAGAAGAGGATTTATACTACTGATATCTCCTGAGGGACCCCAGGGTCCTGGTATCAGGCAACACAGTTGTGCACAGACTAATTAGCTTCTCCTACTATTTCCAGAGACATGTATTCCTTTCTTTGTGGAGATGCTGGACTTGTTCTTTTTCAAGGGCCATAGATTTGAAAGGATGTAGTATTTTGTATGTCTGTGTACAGGTGGTCAGTCGACAATCTTAGCAATACACCATATAGGAACAATCTTCATCAGATTATCATTGTCAGTGTAAAGATTTTTCACCTTGTTGATTTAATTTGTATGTATTCTATTTTTGACAATATTGTGAATGGGATTATTTTCCTTACTTGATTCTAAGATTTTTTATTTATTGCAAAGAAAAGTACAACTGATTTTAATTCATTAATTTTGTCTCCTACAGCATTAATGAATTTGTTGATTAGTTCTAACAGTTTTATAGAGAAATCAATAGGGTTTTTTAGATATGGAATCATATCATCTGCAAAGACTATTTTAAGTCTTCCTTTACAATTTTGTCCTTTTTTTTTCACTTTCTTAATTATCTGTCTAGAACGTATAATACTATGCTGAATAAGAGTAGTGAGAATGGGCTACCTAGTTTTGTTCCTGATCCTCAAGGAAAAAAATTCCAACCTTTCACCAGTGATTATGTTAGCTACTGATTTGTTGTATACAGATTATATTATGTTTAGATGTTCCTTCTATACTCAATTTTTGAGCACTGTTATTATGAAAATACATTTAATTTTGTCAAATGACTTTTTGTGTCTATTGAGATGATCATATGATTTTTAGTCTTTTATTATTGTAGCATATCACGTTTATTACTATGTGCATATTTAATTACTGGATCCCAGAGATATATCCAACTTAATAATGTTCTATAATCCTTTCAATGTACTACTGATCAGTGATTACCAGAAGCTGGGTGGGAAGGGTTGAATAAGCAGAGCAAGAGGATTTTTTTAATGCAGTAAAGATACTCTTTATAACACCATAGTGATGGATATATAACATTACGCACTTGTCCAGACTCATGTACTCTACAACAAGAGTGAATATAATGTAATTTGTAGACTTTGCCCTACAATATTGCATGTCAATATACGTTTATTGGTTGTAACAAATATATAACTCTGGTAGGGATGTTGATTATGGAAGAGGCTATGCATATGAGGGGAAGGGAAATATCTGTACTTTTATCTCAATTTTTCTGTGAAGCTAAAACTAACTTTAAGATCAAGCATTCATTTTTAAGGGAGAAACGGGGCTAATTCTGGAATATCAATACTTTAAATATCTATGATCTGCTGTATAAAACTATCTTAGAAGAGATTAGATGATACTCATATGAAGTTTTATAATATTCTATTCACACGAACAAAATATTGAAAGCATTCAAAATTGTATCAGTAAGTGTGTGACAGAGATACTCATATGTGCTCACCAACACCATTTTATTTTCATCTTGGTCACCACTATATTTATTATTCTCCCTATTATTTCTTGGACCATTGGTTGAGTTCTGTGGGTTAAGGGAATGTGGGCAGATATGATATATCAGATTGATAGTCCTCCTTCAAAATCTTCTATTACTTTATCTTTACACAGGTATTTGAAGCATAGTGCCCTATGGTAATTGAGTAAATGGAGGCATTGGAATACATAGCAATATATATATATATATAATATTATAACAATATTATAATATTTTGTAAATCATTATTTTACATTTTTATTCTCTTAAGTAAATTATCTTTTAAATAAACGTTTCAGTTATAGATATTATATCTTATATAATGCCTTTCTAGCTTATGTTTATTAGAGGTCATTCATCCTTTTCTTGAAAAACGTAACTTCATAATTACAACTTTTGCTACAATTAATAGCTAACAAATATTGAAATCCTACAATTTTCCAAAGAGGTTAAGTGTTTAACAGGCATCTTCACAACACTTGTCTAAGACATATAGTATTATCCTATATTATGAACAAGTAGAATGAGGTATGATATGTTTCACTAACTTGGCGAAGTTGAACACCCAGTAAGTTGCTGAGCTAGTCTTAAAACTCTCCTTAAACAGATTTATATTCTTTCTTATTAGATTACTTTTTTATTCCTGAGAATTAATATCTTTTGAAAATTTAAAACAATTTTATATGCTGATCCGAATATTTGTTTATATACAACTTACAAATTTCGCATTTTTATTGATAACAGGAATTGATAAGTGGGTTAGAAATAAAATTTTGGTTCTTTATTAATTTCTTAAAAGGATGGTAATGGTTTATTTCTCATTCTAAAATATAGGGTATCGAACATGAATAAGGATACACTAGGAAATTTGAATTAAACTCACCCATACCACATTCTCAGACTACAGATTTTAGAGGCAATTTTTTCCAATCATTTTCTTTCACTTAGCTGATTATATCATCTGTTCAGATTGTCGAATATTCTTGTGCTACATTTGTTACTGCCTGTCTTCCCTTAGAACTGTTCTAAATCTATTTTCTTATAGCTAGAAAAAGCAGAAAAATGTATTTGTTGATATTTTAGAAGCTTATTCTGTGAAATGATAATTCTTTTATCTAACTGGTAGCTTTATGTTTCTTAGTTCATTGTGATACTAGGATGTTCTGCTCTAAGAAAATTTTATCTGCCTCACAGAATAAAAATAATTACATACTTAAACTTCCTCCCCCAAAATATTTGCTATTTTCTGTTCTATAGGAATAGAGGAAATATTGCTATCAGCTCACTGTATTAAATTTTTAACTTTAAAAGTATGTGCTACATGCAAGATGATTTACTTTCATGTTTACGATTTATTTTTATTGACTTTTTAAGATGTCTTTCTACTTTACAATTAGGTGTATATTCTTTAGCATAAGAAGGAAATTACATCCAAATATCAGAGAACTGGAATATTTTCTTTTAAAAATGTCTATCAAACTTAAAATGCATGATTATATACATTAATTTTGTAAATTTTTAAGGTATGCATTAATATACAATTCTGCTTTCCTTGGAAAAAAAGAATTTCTTAAGGAAAGTATATTATAAGGTTTATACTTTTTAAATGTGCAAGGATTACTAAAGAACATTTCAAGTAACCTGAAATGTACAAAAAAAAAGTCTATCTAGAAGTTCTGGGTCAAGATTGCACAAATCTTGAAAATTTTATTAAATTTTGGAGATAGCAGAGGATGCTAACATTCAAGTAAGATATGTAGCAACCCTACGTAGGTCGATTATTTCCTTGAGACCAAAACAGGACACTAGGAGGGCAAAAATGGGTTGGGGTTCCGCTGGTTACTTAAAGGAGAGGGGAGGAGGCAGAGCAATCTGAGCAGGAGCAGAAGAGCCAGGCCAGTAACAAGTCAGTTAGTACTGCATGATGTTGATTGAGGATCACATAGCAACAATGTGTGCTCCAGTGGGACTTCATACAAGCAGACTGAGTCAGTGCAAGGAATTTTAGCACCTTAGGTGAAAATCAAGTTTGGTGTCTCTGTTTAAGCCCCACTCTAAATATCCTCCCTAAAACACATGTTGTGTTAAACATCCCAATGTCAGAAATATCCCAAAACCCCACAGTGCCAGATATAAACTTCATAGTGTCAGAAATAACCTCCATAGTACCTACTGCAGCTCCACCAAGTTGTGGTGTTCTGCTCTCTTTGAAGAAACAGGTACCCACGGGGTAGGGGCAGTGGGGAATCCTCTTCTCATGGGACTCTTGTTTCCTCACAGGCGGGTGGGAATAGCAGTAACCAGCTGAAGTCAGTGCTAACAAGGACCATCTTTAATGCAGGGCAAAGGCTGCTTTTGGGGTTTCTCAACAGACTGGGCCCCAGGCAACTCAGCTGCCCCTCCCTGTCATAGAGATGCCCCCTGTTTATTAAAAATGGGACAAAATTGACATTTACATTAAAATGATGGGATGGTTGGGAAATATGAAAGCAACAACAAAAAGATACTCTCCATTTAAAATGGTATATACGGTCTGCTTATCCTTAGGTGTCAAATCCTTGGTCTGCTTCATGTATTGCCTTAACACCAGAGGGAGCACAGCCAGGCACTTCCTTTTCAAGTCACGTAGAGACGAATAAGGAAAGCTGGACATGAAAATAGTGTCAGCCCATTATTGAAAGTGTTGTTTCCTGATTCAAAGAGAATATTGAATAAGAGGAGACTGACTTTGTGGAAGCCTAAAAAATTAACATCACTAAGGAGAAAAAGTACAAAATGGGGAGAGGAGTAAATGAATGATGTTAGTCTAATTGTTCAGTAGTCAGCAGAAAGCCTTAATTTATATTTTAAAATGATTGGGTTGTCAATATACAATGTTCAAATATGTCAGTTGAGGGCAAATTAATGACCACTTATATGATACATCATTTATGTGTATGTTAAATTCTTATTTATTGTTCTCAAATTGCCATTTAGCAATGAAGTACATACCAAATAAGTCCATGAGCAGTGAAGCATATCTTTGTCATACACGTAATGACAGTTTTCACTTACGTTCTTTGTATATTGATGTATACATGTACATATGTGTATACATATATGTGTGTGATACACTCCTGGGATGTGAACTCCTTGAGGTTAAGAAATTATTAATTTCTCTTTTTTACCCACTCATCACTTAGTATAAATCCTTTCAGGTAATGAGTTGCCAATGACTATAAGGATGCTATAATTTGTTATTTTTATATAGCCTCTTTACATTTGAATCTAACACTTTGGACAAGCAATTTGCATAATGGCTCATTTCATATGGCTAGAGAAATAACAGAAGTGTGGGTCACTGAGAAACTATACACTCATTGTATACATATGGAAAAGCAGGACATTCTAAAAAGAAGGAATCTAGGAAAAATAGCCCTATGTATGCTAAATCATTATTTTTTTTCTATGAAAATGTATTCTAGTTTTTTCCCCAGTGGATGCATTGTAATTTCTCCTGGCTAGAACTGGCAGTGCCCTTTTATTTACTCCTCTTACTTCTCATTTAAATATCATGCACTAGACTATCATTCCTGATTTTACTACTTTTTACTGCCTATGGGCTTTTTTCAACTCATTTAAAAGGCATTATGCTTTGATAATGGACTGTCTGAAGATGGAACTAAATTATAATTTTTTTAAACTTCAATTTAATCAATGCCAGAGGCTACCCAGAGATACGGAGTTTCTCATGAAAAGTTCTACTCTAGTTGAACTCAATATTATTCTTTATTGGAAAATTTTCACAGTGTATATACATGGATATATGTTGAGAAATATGCAAATATGTTTACAAAAGTAATTTTCATGATCATAACTAATTAGCATTAAGATAGTACCTTGGAACTGTTTGACTTTATAAGATGAAGATGCAAGAAAGAAGCAGTAAGAACACAGACTTTAGGGATTTGCAGATCTAGCTTTGAATTCTTGTTTGGCTTTTTTTTGCCAGCAATGTAACCTTGATGACATTACTTAACTTCTCTGAATTACCCATCTGGAAAATGATTATGACAAGCCTTACTACTAAGGTGTGAATTAGATAACATTGTAAATCATTAGCATTCAAAAACATTAGTATTCCTGTTAGAGAAAAATGAGAGAAGCTTCTGGTCTAAATATAGGTCCTGTTTGTTTTTTATACCCTCCCTAGAATACATAACAATGAGAAGAAAGTGACATGTTTGCACAGCAACTTAATCTATGTATGAATAACAGAACCAAGAAAAAGGTTCCAACAGTTCAGGTACAGTGAGGATTCCTAATCTACCTGCATGCTCCTGGTAAAATTATAATTAAGTATACATTTTATAGAATTTAGTAAATATGTTCATTTCTTAAGTTGTATGTGTGTGTGTTGCTGTATTGCTTCATGAATTTAGCAAATATGAAAGAACTTAGTATTTCTGAAATATATCCAAAGTGAAGTTTTATTTCCCCCTTGAGTCCATGCCTCCAATTCTTCTTCACTAATAGTATCATCTGACAAAGGGTTGTTCAGGCCACTTATCTTGGATTAATTTTTGACATTTCCATTTCTCTCACTCTGCCATATCTAATCTATTGTCTTTTTTTTTCTGTCTCCAGAATTTATCTTGACAATCTTGAATGCGTCCTTTTCTCTATATCCTCAACGATTAGAACACAAGCCACAGTCATCTCTTGTTTGAACTACCAGTTTCCTGTATTAGATATTAGCTATAATAACAGAATCACCACTGAACACTCAGATAACCACTACTTTTAAAAATGTAGTTGTTTCTTCTGTAAGATAATAACAAATGTAGAGTTAAGTATTCCCAAACTGGCATTGTGGTTCTATGAAGCTGGAAGAGGAACCAAATTCCTTTCAGCTCACTGTGCGGATGTGATTCTCAAGCTCATGATTCATGATGGCAGCACAAACTCCAGTCATCATAATCAGCTGTATGGAGGGATGCAGGTATAGGGTGTGTCCTCTTCATTTAAAGAGACTATTTATACATGTGACACTTCAATTTTGAACAATATTTCAGAAATTAATCACATGACCCACTAGTTACAAAGGGACCTAGAAAATATCTTTGTCATTGTAACCAGCTACTTGTTTGGATTCTGTTTTTAAATAGTTCTTCTCTACCTTTCTACCAATAAATAGTTCACCAGTCCTTTTATCCAACTTGCCCTCCATATTTCCCTTCTGGTAGCCTCTAAGTTGATTTTAGAGATTAAAATCTGTTTTTATTATATTTGGTTCACTTGCTTGCTTTCTCTGTGTACCATGTGTGAATGAAATCATATGATGTTTTTTTCTCCTTCAGACTTCTGTCACTAAACATAATGCCCTCTAGGCTCATCCATGTTCCTGAAATTGACAGGATTCCATCCTTTTTGATGATGGAGTAGTATTCCATTGTGCAAATATGCCATGTCTATGTAACTCACTCATCTACCCATGCGCACTTAGGTTGCTTCCAGTTCTTGGCTATTGTAAATAAAGCTACAATGAACATGGGAATGCATGTATCTCTTGAAATTAGTGTTTTCATGCAAACACCCAGAAGCAGGATTATGGAATCACATCGAATTTATATTTAAATTTTTAAAATATTTTCCATACTGTTCTCCACAATGGTTGCACCAATTTAAACCTCCCAACAAAAGTACAGAACGGTTTCCTTTATTCTTTATCCAAATTAACACTTGTTTTCAGTCTTTTGCATAATAACTGTTCTTACAGGAGTGAGATGATTTTCATTGTTGTTTTGCTTCTATAAACAATGACAAATTGAAAGCAAGTTAAGCTAAAGCTTATTCTGATAATCCACAGTTTAACTCCTTTGACCCATTTTGTAGTTTTGGTGTCTTGAGACTTCTAAGTGGGATTTCTTTTCGTTTTATATAAATCCCTTAGTAGTTCCTACAAGTTTGACTTAGAGTTGATTAATTCCTTTAATTATTGTTTGAAAATTTCTTTATCATTCCTGCAATTTCAAGTGATAACCTAGAGTATTATCATTTAGATAATTATAGAGTATTCTTGACTGGATAGCCTTTTCTTTAATCATGTCATTCTTACTGTCCTGTAAAGTATCTACAAACAGTCTGACAGAGGTTCTCTTGTATGTGATTTGTTTTTCTGTAGCTTCTTTTAAGATTCTCCTTATCTTTTATTTTTGTCATTTTAATTACAGCCCATCTTGTTGTGTTTCTGTTTGGGTTTATTTTATTTGCAAGTCTTTGAGTTCTTGTGTCTGGCTCATTTATTCAATCAGATGTTTCTTCCAGTCGTCTGTTGTGTCCCTCTATTGTGGCACTTAGTTCAACGATTGTGTTCTTTAACTCTATGATTTCTATATGGAACAGTCTCATATTTTCTCTACCTCTGGTTTGGATTAATTTTATTCATTATTCTCCCATTATCAGTGAGCATCACTGGACTGTTGTTTTGAAATATTCTTAGGTAGTTTACTTAAATCTGTTGCAATAGGTTTTTTCTCAGGGGTTTTATCTTGATCTAACATTTAGAGTGATTTTTCTCTGTCTCTTCATTTTCTTAAATATTCTGTGCTTATCTATAGATTAGGTTAATCAGCTTTCTTTCCCTGTCTTAATGTAATGACCTTAAATAGGATTTCAGGTTGCAGAGTTTAGGACTAAGGTTAGGAGCTCTAGCTATTGGGACCTGGGGAATACAGGCTGCAGGCAGGCAGGGGAGCGAAGCTGTTTTTCAGCCTGCTGCAGCTTCTCTTTCTATCTTCCCTGAGAGAACAGTCACAATGTTTTACTCCAAGAATATTCCACACACTGAATTTTGCAGGAACTCACTCAAGTGCTGGTGTTGGGGTTGAGAATAAACTATAGATGACTGCAAGTACCACTGATGGTGGAGGGCAGGATGTTTAGCCCACCAACCTTATTCTTTATGGTATCAGCTAGTTTCTGGATCACACAGACAAAAAAGAGACCAAGAAAGACCCTCAGGAGCATCTTTGCTCATTGGAGGGCTGTTCCTGTTTCTTATTCCTGCTTCTCAAGCTTTGGTTCAACATATGAAAATCCTTTAGTTAAGTCTGTGCACACGACGTCTTTAGGTCCCCCTGCTCTTTGCAACACTCTGTTCCCTAGAGTCCTACTGTTCTTTAAATGAAATCTCTCTGTTTTACACTCCAGGGCACATGCACTTCCCTGTTAGTGCATCTTCCATGTGCTGAGGCACCCAATGTGAGAGTAAGTCCTTCAGTCCCTGGGGAGAGGCTCTGTGTTGCTGGTGTCCCTTCTGATTTTGGATTATAGTGTCTTGGTGACATTCCTGGTGAGGCTGTATCTTAACTTTTCCTGCCCTTTACAATATTTCCTATCACTTTTCTTAGTGGTGGTATGGGACCCCCCCACCATTTCTCAGTTCTCTATTGAGGGCCATAGTTTATATCTAGATGTGGTTTTGCTGAATCTTTGGGGAGAAGGTTCACCCTAGTTCTTGCTAGACTGTCATCTTGGGTGAAGTCCTTCAGATTTTACAGTAATATCACTGCTTGGAATAGCACTTTCCTGATATAACAATAGAAAATACCTCCTTTATCACCTCCCTGTTTCTCTCTGAGAGCTGAATCTTTCCTTCACAACTTGAGTTACTAATGGCATTTATTGTTTTTGTTATCTGAATGCTATCTGTTTTATCCAGTAGTCTAAAAAATCTATTAGGATGGGTAATATGTTATGTTTATTTTTCCTCAGTTTGTCTGCTATGGAGCACAAGTTTAATAAGGATTAGAAAGAATGAAAGGAAAGGAAGGGATTTTTAAAAAGGAAATAGAATTATTTCAAAACATCAGGAATGCTAATACTTCTTATGGAATGATTGATAGTTTGGCTTTCATCTTCCTAGTAGACATTTTTCCATTTTTCTTCTTACATTTATGGTTTAGTTAAAATGTATTCATTTCACCAAGTATTCACTGACTAACTAATTTGCTCTTAAACATTCAGAATTGGTATTCAAATATTGTTTTGAAATAATGTTTTGAAATTCTTTTCTACTGGATTCAACATTCCAAGAGAAAATGTAACACAGTTAATCTGAAATTTTGAAATCATATTTAGATACCGCTTTCTAAGAAAACACTCTTTCTGGAAAAAGACTAGTAGATCTCTTTGCAGGCTCAGCCACACAAATAGGAGGATTAAATTTATGAGATGCCTTATCAAGTGCCCTGTCTGCTGCCATAATTGTTTATAAGGAAGGAAAACATACATTATAAGGCCTTTTGCCATTACAGCAATGAATATGTTCTACTGCATATAGAATCACTTATTTTCCCCAGAAATCAATCCATTTGGATTAAGTGTTGCAGAATACCTTATGAAAGTTTGTCAGTCCTAAACATCTCTCCTAAACTTCCTTTGTGTTCAATTGTCAATAACATCTTGTTTTGCCTTCCCTTGGATAGCACTTTTACTTTCAGTAATGAATATACAGAACTAATTGAAACCAATATTCTTCTTGAATAACATGTTATTCTCAGTACTCTTAGCCACCCTAGTTAGCACTATGAGTATTTTTCTGTCATACAATGTTGGTCTACCATTCAGATTTCTCTTTTTTCTTAATTGATCTTATTTAACTTTTTCTTTTTTTTGCATTGCAGGAAAATTGAATTTCCCCTATTGCACTTTTCACAAGCCATCTTTGAGACTAGTGCATTTTTAAAAACATGCTGAAGAGTTCTTCATAAACATTGGTGAAACAGTGTACTGCCAATACTTTCAGCTGTGCTATATTTTATTTTTAATGAAAGGTTATATTAGTATTCATGGGATAATATTGTATATTTTGAGCTCAGTCACATTTCCATTTAGCTGCTTTGTAGAAATAATTTTTCTTTTCATGGGGATTTATCAGAGAACTTTTTTAAAGGAAAAATCTTTTGAAAGCAATTATTCTGACACTGGAAAGTGAACACACTTTTTGATGTAATGGTTATCATCATGTATGAAAATTATTTTCACCTAGATAGAAGACAGTTCTTCACTGAATAATAAAACCACAAGAATGCATGCCTCATAATTAGTATGCCTAGAATGTTGTAATAGGGAGAATATTGGCCCTCTATGTATAACCCCCTCATCCATCTTCTCTCTTTTTTATGATCAAAAATTTGGATTTACGGCTAAAATTTACTTCTATTTATTTCATCCCTTTTTTGTTTCTCTAAATACAAAAGTTGAGTGAAATGATACAGTATTTGTTTTTTCATCTGATTTATTTTACTAAGCAAAATACTATGTAGGTTTCTTTGACATTGCTGCAAAAATTAATATCTCATGTCTTTTTTGTTGCTGAATTATATTCCATTATGCCTATATACCAGATCTTCTTTGTCCACTCATCAACACTGGGGTATTTGAGTATTTTCCAAATCTTTGTTGTTATAAATACTGCTGTAATAAATAGGGGGATGCATGTATGTCTTCAAATAGGTGCTTTGTTTTTTTCAGATACTGAACAGTAGAATAATTGAATTACATGGACTTCTATTTTTAATATTTTGAGGAGTCTCATGCTGCTTTCCATAATGGATGCATAAATTTACATTCCCATCAATAGTGTACAAGATTTTCCTATTCTCCACATCCTCACAAACACTTGCTGCTTCAGTCTTTTGGATAAAAGTCATCCTCATTGTTGCGAGGCAATATCACATTGTTATTTTGATTTGCATTTCCCTGATAATAATAGATTATAAACGTCCTTTCATGTGCCTGTTGGCTGTCTGGATGTCTTCTTTAGGAAGTGTCTGTTCAGATCCTTTATACATTTTTAAATTGTTTTTACTGCTGTTGAGCTTTATGAGTCCCTTATATATTTTACATAATAACACCTTCCCAGATATGTATATGCAAATATCTTCTCTCATTCACTAGACTGCCTTTTAATTTTTTTAAAGCTATTTTTACTGATGCAACATTGGTTGATATTTCAGATGTATGGTATTATAATTTGACATCTGTATACACCTCAACATGACCACCGTCTAAAATCTAGTTTTCATCAAGTCACCATACAATTGACCTAATTTACACATTTCATTCAATTGACCTAATTTACCCATTTCATTCACTCCCTCCTTATTTTAATTTTATTTTGTTGTGCACATGCTTTTCAGTTTGATGTTTTCCCATTCATTTGTACTTTTTTTCTCTTTCACTGGAATCAAGTCCCCAACATCATCTCCAAGGTCAATATCTAGGAATGCAAAGCCTATGTTTTTGTCTATGCATTTTATGTTTTCAAAATCCTTGTATTTATAATGAATACATCCAAGTCTTTATACATTTGAATCAATTTTTGTGTATGGTGGTAGATAGTGGTCTAGTTTCATTCTTTTGTGTGTGACTGCTCAGTTTTCCTAACATTGTTTATTGAAGAGACTCTTCCATTGCATGCTCTTGGTTTCTTTATTGTAAATTTGGTTATACCTATGTGTGTGGGCTTATTTCTGGGCTCTCAGCTTGATTCCATTGAGCTGTGCCTATTTTTTTTTCCAGTGCCATGCTATTTTGATAACTATCAATTTATAATAGAGTCTGAAGTCATGCTATCTCATTTTTTGCTTATTTTCTTTAGTATTGCTTTGCTATTAGGTATCTTGTATAATTCCATATAAATTTCATGATTTTTGTTCTATTTCTGTGAAGAATTTTGATAAAGGATGCATTAGATTTGTGTATTGCTTTAGGTAATAAAACCATTTAAAGCATGTTAATTATTCCAATCAATGAACACTGAATATTTTAAATTTCATTGTGTTTACTGTTTCTTTCAACAACGTTTTGCAGTGTACAGTTCTTTTCTACTTATTTCGGTTAAATTTACTAAAATGTTTCATTCTTAGTGTGATTATAAATTGAGTTATCTCTCTAATATTTCTGTAGGCTGATTTGTTATTTGTGTATAGAAACACAACAGAATTTGATACATTCATTTTGTAGTATGCCACTTTACTGCATCATTTATTATTTCTAACAGCAATGTATGTCATAATGTCATCTGAAAAACATGATAGTGTCACTTCATATACAATTTGGATACCTGTGGGTATCCATAATAGTAGGACCTCAACGAATATCAATTCTTCTCCCTGTTTCTCTTTTCTGTTGTTTTTTAATTATGTATTTGCATCAACTTAAATCCAATATGCTAATTTTAAAGCTTCCCAATCATATATGTGTGTGTGTGTGTATGTATACACATGCATGTGTACATAGTCAGCTTTGAGTGGTGAATATTCATCTTGTGCTATAGCATATTAGTATATAGCATGAATTTTGGCTCTGAATATGTACATCAGAGATTTCTCACTTCATATGCTACTTATGCTCTTATGCTTTTGGTTGCCAGCAGTGCCAAGTTCCCATTTCCCTCTCCTGCTCTTGCAACTTTAAGTATGTCATGGAAATTATTAAGGAAATTGGAGCTGATTTCATTTGTCTACTTAGTGAAGCTAAAATTTAAGCAGAAATGTTAATATTATAGGTAATGAACCCTGCTAATTTCTTCTGTATTTTAAGTAAGTCAATATTTTGATATTTTATTATAATCTGGTCTAGGTACCAGAGGTTAGAAAATTAAGTCTCAATTACAATTACATAAATGGACTGGTATAATTTTATTAACTCATGATTCTTTTTAAAAATTTTTTAAAGGAAAGATGAAGGTATGAATGAAGGTGAATAGGCTGGCAGGTAGGTAGGAAGAGAGAGGAGGAAGAAACATTCTATTGTAATTTTTACTTCATTGTTCTCAATAATTTTTCAGCCTGAATTCATGACTGAAACTCAGGAATATTTGGCCTATGCTCCTTTGGAGGTGATTGACCTAATCATTACTCAACCATGGCTCACCTAAGTCATGATTTCTATTGTGAGTGTGTTCTGCCGAATAGTTTGACAAGGTATTTAGACTAGCAAGGTATCTCTAAAGTTCATGAGAACTCTGAAATAGAAACTTGGAGTTCTATTTAATAATACAGGTAAAAATTTTTTATTAATGTATAAATACAAGTATAATCAAATGCCCTTTAGCCTGTCGTTTTTATAAATGTGTGTGCAACTATTGATTACCGCATGCCTTATTCATTCTTCAAGGTCAAGTTTGGTTCACGCAAAATTGTTCACAATATTCTATTGCTGAAATAATAGTGCAGTAGGTGGAATACCATTTAAAAAAAACTTTCAGGATTGGAAGTTGTGTTTAAAATAAGGCAAATCTTTATCTCAGATAGACAAATCAATTCAGTGGTGATTTTGGTTATTTACAGTGATAGAAGTGGGCTTACCAGTAGTGATAATTTATTCATGGATAGACACATAATGCTCTACCTAACAATCATCTATCAGCACCTCTCAATTTATTAAAATTTAGGTTTATAAGATAACTTGTCAGTAAGTTTCTCTGAGAAAATACAATAAATAATTGTAGTGTATGTAAAACATTTTTAAGTGAAATAAATGTAGAACACAGTGACATAGAGTCATCTCTTGAAAACACATGAATCTGATATTGAATGAGTATATGTGTAAGGCATTTGGAGAGTTTGCTTTTATTCAGCCTTATCTTGTTTGGACATAAGTGATATTTTAGGCACCGGTTCTGAGACATATTGATTATTAAGAGTAAATGTAGCTTATATGTTTTTATTGTATGATGTCTTTCATTTGCTAAGTACACAGACTCTCCTAAAGGCTAGATTAATGTTCATCTTCTTTTAATTTTTAAGTTACATAAATATATGCTTTTTCTCTTAGAATGCATTTTAGACTTTTGTTGAGCATTTACTTGAGAAAATAAAATAATAAGTCTTTATTTTTAGTTGTAACCAGAAAAAATAAAAGCTAGCTAGCATACCATATTTATAATGATGTGGTTCTCCAAAGACATTGTATAGTAGTCAGGACTTTGACAACTCTCTGTGGTACCTTCTTAGTGCAACTTTAATCATGGTAAAGAGAAATCAGAATGGATAAAAGTAATTGCTAGTCCTGGATTTAACAAGAGCTACTGCATCTTTTTGATTCATGAAACTGGGTTCATGCATGTTCCCATCAGCATTATGTTTTTAATCTTTTGGTATGCTTCAAAGTCAAATGCAATTGCAATTACTGCACAAACATTTTTCTGATTCATATTCATTCCAAAATGTTTATGATTTATTAGCTATGGTTGTCATCTTACCCACCCAGCACTGCTGCTGTCCACCTCTGAAAATCATCCTTTCATATCTCTGTTGCAAACCAGGTGCAAAACATACTATCTTTTAACTACTAAACATCCTGCCTAACTCAAGTATGATAGCAAACACTTTGCATATATCCTCAGTTATAAATTACAACTTCTTTGAAAGTAAGATAAGACTCAGAGAGATTTTTGAGAAGCACATGCAAGCAAAGAGAGGACAATCTTTCAAAGTTTTCCCTCTCACTTGGAATGAAATCCAATCCAAATTATTAGCCACCCAGAAAATCTTTGGTAGTTTGTCCCCTTTCATCCCCATAATTATTTTTCCCCATGTTTCCCAGATCACATAGTCATACTGACCTTAGTCAGTACTAGTAATAGACACAGGGCTTTTGCATGGGTAAATTCCCCTGCCAGAATGCTTTTTTCTGCTCATTTTACACAGGTACCTCTTTCTTTTCCATTAGTTTTTGCCTTAAATGTCAGCTTTTCAACAAGACTGCGTATTTACTCTGGCAAAAAAATAAAGTAGGTTTTTTTTTGTATTATTTTTTTAACTCCTGTATTGCTTCCCTTTATTGACCTTTATTGGAGCCAGCATTGTCAGTTTCTGTGTATTTTGTTCTATTTGTCTTTCCTCATTAGAAAATCATCTCTATTGTAACAGGTAATGAATGCTTACATCTCTTTCACCATCCATACGCCAATGTTTCTAGCAATCCCTAAGCCCTTTTCAATATCCAATAAAAATTTATTGAATGTTTACAGTGATAAATTAAATATTTAATGTATAGCAAAGTGGCCCAAAGCATTACAGTATGAACTAAATGGTACTAAATAGACTTGAATTTTAATCTAAACTTAGGCATTAACTAGCTATGAGACTTGGTCCACTAAACTTCTCTTCCTCTGCCTTAATTCCCACACCTGTGAAACAGAGAGAGTAATACTTGCTCTGTATTTTTCAGAGTGTTTCTGTGAGGACAAATTGAGATAATGAATGTCAAGTCACATTAAAAGAGGAAAGTGAAAGATAGTCTCCAGTCTTTATCTTAAAAAATAAATAAGGACAATATTCAAATTCAGCAATAAAATAGTGAAAATAAAAATGTTTTGGCAAGCTTTATTTGTAGAAAGTTAGAACCTTCCTTTCACCCCAAAAATGGTGGGATAAAGACATGTTGGAAAATGATTGTTTACCAAAAAGAGTGGGTGCAAAATTGTTTTGTAACATTGGAAGTAAGCAATTTGCATTTTCAGGGCCCATTATTAACAGAAGGATGGACACTGGTTATACTGTTGGGATAAATGGATTATTTGTCTCCTTTAAATAGAGGTGGGATAGATACAAAGCTAAGCAATAGCACCTGATGAGACTATCAAATCTAAAATAAGAAGGGGGTGGGGAGAATTACAACTGAATTGCTGTATTTTATCTATTTTGTTAGTCTCCTTTCACATCTTCCCAATTCGTTTCCACAATGTGGTTAAATATATTTCTTTTTAGATTGAAAATTCAGTCCCCTCTCAGAACCTCTCCAATACATAGGGATGGGGGGAGGGAGGATGGATGGGAGAGAACCTAGAACTAATTCAATGCCCTAATGATTGTACACTGGAAGCATGTTGCTGTACAACAAAATAGCCCCCGGAGTCTCTTTATTTGTTTATCAATGAACATCCTACTGCGTCCTGGAGATGTAGGTCAGGCTCATTGGAAATACCAGCCGCCGATCACATGCAGTCTTCAGTATATTTCCAGACCTGGTGCGCTGCCGATTCCTGCCCTGGAGTGTGTCTGAGCTGCTGGTGGGAGAGGGGACACCTGTGTCTTACGGACGCAGGTGAAGTCCCATCTACCTTCCAAAGACTTTCCTTGTCTTTCCCTCACCCCCTCAGCAGCTTACTCTTCATCTTCATCTGCCCTCCCGTCTTGACTCCAAGCGTCTCTGTTTAAAGGGTGCTTTTCCCGCTCTCTTTCCACCCACACCTCAGGTGAAGACACTGAGGGCTCTACACAACTGGGCATGCCTAATAACCAGGGAAGGCTTGGGCTGCAAAGAAGAAAGCGTTTGCACCTTCTGTGCTCCCCTCCCCTATGCAGCTGCTTCCTGCCAGTCAGGCGATCCGACGTGCATCATCCCCCAATGAAAATTCGCAAGCTCCACGGGGACCCCGCCTTCCATGGAATTACCACCAATGAGTGGTTGGCGGAGGTGGGACATTGCCTATTCCCGCCTCTCCGGTTAAGGCCGCTAGTGTGAGTCTGAGCTCCGCGCAAGTGAGGGACGACGGAAGGGACCCGCAGGTGTGGGCGCGGGGCCGCGCTGCCCGACGGCAGGAGTCGCAGGCACTCGTTGCATGGGCCAGTGAGGGCGCGCGGTGATCCCCTCGCCGCGGCGGAGGCTGAGCAGCGCGGACTAAGGCGCTGCCCGGCGACCCTGCGTCGGAGCGAGCGAAACCTTGAGCTTCGCTCGGGGACGGTCCGAAGTCCGCGCTATGGAAGAGGAGAAATATTTGCCTGAGCTGATGGCAGAAAAAGATAGCCTGGATCCATCTTTTGTGCATGCATCGCGCCTTTTGGCGGAAGGTAGGACTTGCCCCCATCGGTGGGATCAAACCGCCCGCTGCCTATCTCGCTGGCGGTTTGGTTTGGGGAGTGAAGTTGGGGAGGGACGACGGTCCCCGCTTTCGCCGACACTGTACCCCTGAAGATGCTCGCTTCAGAGCCCCAGCGGACGGAGCCCATTCTGGGGGACGGGCAGCAATGCACCTCCTTACGTCTTGGGGAAGACCAAAGCTATGAGATCTAATGGCAGTGGTGATGTGACCTGTTAGGATCCTTGCCAGAGAAACCATAAAGTGTAACGCAGTCTTCAGGGATATTTTCACTTCGCAGATGGAAGGGAAATCAGTTTGAAAGTAAATGGTGATCATTGTAGTGTTCTAAGAGCTTTTTAGCTGCAAATCAGCCTGCCCCCCAACCCCCGCATTTTGGAAGTGATTTTGATAATCTTTAGTCTAATCACAGTGTTTCCAATGGAAATTCTTAGAATTAACCTAGCTTAAACTATGCGTGTTCATCTATGTATGTGAATGAGTAGAAGCTAAAGTGCTTATAAATGCATTTGAAGTGTGATGATTGGGTACGCTCCGAGATATTGGTCCCTGAGAATACTACACTATTGATCAATGGTTTTACCAAGTGTGCATTTTCTTTTGTGTACCTGTAATTTTAAAGATTTAATTCCCAGAGGAACATGTATGTTTTATCTTTTGCATTGCTGTCAAAGGTTTTTTTTTTTTTTTTAACAGTCACACTCACAAACTTCTGTATGACAGAAATATTAACCAAATTATTATTTCTTGAAGTAATACCATCTGTTAGCGATACCCACAAAATCTGTATATCTACACCGGTCTTTTTAAAAACAACTCTGTATTTTCTGATGAATGCTTCATTAATAATGAATTGCTCATCATCAAATTGACTACAAGGCAATTTTGTAAGCTTAGGTTGATAAAGACTTACCTATGGCAAAACTAAAAGTGACAACTTTCTCTTTCTCTGTCCCTCAGCATTGAAAGAAATGTGTTTAAAAAAATTTTTTTTTTTTTGCAAAATTGATGTACATGGGAGGGAAATTTCTGATTCCCCCTTGTATGATTTAAATACACATTAGGTTTATTTTAATATTTTGATAAATTATTATTCACAATAAAGATAAGATTTAAGGTGTTTTAGTATTTTCGCATGCTGAACAATTATGAAAATATAGATGATCAAAATAATAAACTGCTATTCTGGAATAACTTATCTTTGAAGCAACTAATCTGCTTTTCAAGGAAAAAGTTGATTTCATAGTGGATTTAGGAAGGTACTACTTTCTTGGGTGTTGAATAAAAAAGTACAAAGTTAAAAAATTAGTTGTCAGTTAAAAAATTTAGACTCTTCCTCTACCTTATTAGCAAATATAGTTAGGTGAAAATAATAGGCATATTGAAGATTAGTAAATTTATTATGTTTACAATTGTTAAAATGATTAAAATGCAGTTAAACTGTCTTAAATTGTTTACATCAATATATTTTCCAGAAATGTCTTCGTTTAACTGATAATGTCTTGAAAATGAAGAAAAAGTTGCAGACTGGTGATTTTCTCTGACCTGCTAGTTAGAGTTCTCTTTGGGACAGCAGGTTCAATGATTATGTCATTAACGAGAATTAGTATATTTTTGCCAAAGTAGAGAAATGCATATGGAAACTCTCACTAGATGCTTAACTATTTTTTTTGCGACCAGTGAAACAATCAGAGAAGGCTATGCACCTGGATCTATTAACGTTTTATTTTTCCAGGAACTTGGTTTCTTGATACTTAGGAGCATGTTTAAATGTACCTTGTAATTTAATTTTTTCCCAGTAGGGGGAAGCATATTCTGTTTTTGTAAAGAATTCAGAGGAAAAAGCTGCTAAATAGAGAGAAAAGCATGTAAGAAACAAAGAGAGGTGTCCAAATTTTAGAGAAATCATGAGGAAAAGAGAATGGATAAGTAATAGTAATAATCTGTCTGTCTATATATACTCTATATATGCAAAAAGATGCATAGGGTTAAAAATAATTCTCTGGTTATACCTGGGGCTCTTTATATGTATTTATTAGAAAGTATAAGGTGAGTACCTTTTGGAATCTAATACATTATAGATTGCTGATTATTTTTCAAAGGTTCTTTGCCAAAATTTCCGGGTTTTGTTTCAGATCTCTATAGGAGAGTATTATTGAAATTATTTTATTTCTTTTACCTGGAAATGAACTGATTGAAGGCAGTGGTTATAAATAAACCTGACATAGATATTCGTTTGGAAGGAAGGTGCACACTGAAGTACATTTCAGTCAGTACTGTGCAGACAGTCTCAAGACTGAGTGAGTAATAAAAATGATCCAGACGATTCAGTTTTTTTATAATGATTTTCCAGAAACACACACACATATATGTATGCAGTGATGTAAACCAATGAGCTTTCACAATAGTTTATTTTGTTTATTTGAATGATGATAGATGCAAATCTGTGTTCAGTTGAGTACTTGGTTTAGAATTGTAGGCAATGTGTTAAAAGTAATAGTTTGTCAGTTATTTTCTTATATTTGTTGCAGTTTATTTTATTTTACTTGCTTGTGCTGTGTGTTTTCAGTAAGAATGATTCTGAGAAAGCTAATGGAAGAGTCCAGACATTTTATGTATTTCATCATTTCTTAGAAAAGGTCTTAATATGATTCATAGTGTTTATAATATATTTGATTAATTAAAATAATTTTCCTCCTCTGATTATACTATTAATTATCCACTTGTTATGAAAGGCGCTTCTGAGTATGATAAAAGTGCAAACTCAGCATGATCCTGAAGTCCCACTCAGCCTCTGAATTTGCTTGCCAGGTGAAATTAGATGAGGTTATTTATATCTATGCTACTTCTGGGAAGTGCATTAAACTGAATCCAGATACCTGGATTTTATTTTCACATTTACCTAAACTGAATCTTGTTAAACTTTCCTTTCAATTTCCATGTCTCTCAAATTAAGGAGTTAGACTAGGTGATTTGTATGTTTCTTTGTAATTCTAATTAAGTCTCGGACTACTGCTGATGCAAGGAATAGTGTTTGTATATTCAGAAAACTAAAATCAATGGTTGAACATTTTTCAAACTTTTCCATTCCTTCTTAGTTTAATGATTAATATATTTATTGCACTTTAATGTAATTTGAGGAATATCATTCTTTTCGGCACTGGGCACAGATTTATGTTCTTAAATCTATTGAACTAATATCAAAGCTTGGGGCTAAAAATGTATATACATGGAAATATTCTTGTTGCAGTGAAGCCTGCCTGTCTCCTGACAAACATAGCCCTGTTCATGTTTATAGATTCAAGTATGGTAATTCCATATGTTTTGGAGGATTAACACTTTCTTGTCCAATTTAGCATGTTTTGGGTCCTATGTCTGTGAAGACATCCTCATCCAAATTCTTTCCAAACATTGGTACAGTCACCATGGTTTTAATTAACTCCTCATATGATGTAGCCCAATGTTGCTAAATATCCGGTATTTCATAAGTTTAAAAAAATACCTCTGGGTACTGTTTTAAAATTTTCATGAATATGTTGGCCTTTCATCTAGGATTGACTTTCATGCTTGCAGATCTAGAAGAGTTTTAAAACTATGATAGAATCAGAGATTAATGGGACAAATAGTGACTTGTGACTTAACTGCATTTGGATTCTAAATAAAAATCATTTAAAAATTAGTTTTGTTTCTAAAAAGATTTTCTATAGTGTATGGTCACTCTTAAATTAAGGAAATAATTGGTGTAATGTTTGAAGCTAGCTTTTGCTAAAAATTAGTATTCATGTAAATCACATTTCCTTTGATTAATATAATCAGATATTTTCCCCACATACGTTTGGTATGATCTCATGTTTCTTAAATAGAAAAAAAATCTCCAAAAAATTCAATTTATCTTTGATTTGCAATTAAGACATATTTATGATATATTGTTAAAATCTTGCTTTAGCAAACAAAACACTTGGATTGAGTATTGACATTTCTACTATTGTGAAATATAAACTGTCATTTTTTTATTCTGATTATTAGTTTCTTCATCTGTAAAACAGGAATGGTAATATCTTATAGGCACAACTCTTTCAAGCTTAAAAATACTTTTTGTGACAATATAAGCAGCATTTTATGCAAATATACATACAATTTTTATACAAATACCAAAAAAAATATAAGCAGAAAATAGAGAAATTTGACATAGTCGTTTTGAGATTTCCATACAATTTTAACGCTATATGAAACACATTTGACCTCAACTTGCAGCTTGTTTATTATAAAATAAATACTGCCTTACTCTTTGAATTCACTGAGTGAAATCTGAATTAAAAAAACAAACTATGAAGTAAATTATCATATGAAAAATGATTCCAGTGAAGGTTTTAAAAATATCATATTCTCTTTGTTAATGGTCACTTGTCATTGTTTTATCTGAGCTAGACTAGCCCTAGTTTCATTTATTTCATGGTTAATATCAAGCCTTAGGTCTTAATCCACCATGTTCTTTGTTCTTGGCAGCTGATTCCATCATCTGTTTTACTGGGAGAAATGTGTGTATCTCTTTGACATTCTTTATCCTCTTACCACCTAAACACTTATATTCCTCCTTACTGTCTTTTATTCCTAGAAGACGAAATATTTTTTGTTCAAGGTTAACTTGTTCACCAATATCCTCAACCGTAATGCTCATCAATTCCTCTAGACTTACTCTATGAGTTATATTCTTTCTTCACTATCTCTACTTCTTTCTCCCTGTTCATCCTTTCCTTGTAGCAACATGTAAAGATGATCCAATCAGCGTAACTTAAAACACAGAATTCTTCTTTCACTTGCCAAAAGTAATAGAGATAATCTTTCTTGATACTTATCCCCCCTTGTTTCCTTCAAGTTTATGATATTGTCTCTGATCTGCCTCACTTTCTCAATTTGCCCTTTCAAAACTCTTTAGTTTGACTGCTGTCTTTATCATTGTCCTAAAGCTTGTAATCTAAGTGACAGAATTATCTCTTAATTGCCAAAATGAATTAAAAAAAAGTACTTTTCTGAACTTTTATCAGGTCTCCTGGCTACACTTTCTGCTTTTGATAATTTTTTTAATTTCTTGCTTTCTTCCTTGGCTTCCAAGTGTGAAACACAACTTGTTTTATTCTTTATTTCTTAACTTTGTCATTCTCCAGCCTCTCCTCCTCTCATCACACACAGTTCTGTCAGAGTGATTCCTTCAAAATCAAAATCTTACCTTGTCACACTTTCAATAATAGTCTTTTTAGTAGACCTCCTCTAACACCTTGCTAACAAAGGGAAAAGGTGCCACCAGGTGGAGGTGAAAATTTGTTTCTCCACTAGGGCTCCCTTAGCACTACTCTGACCAGGAGAGAAAGAACCACCTTGATACTGGTCCCTGTGTGACCTCTGTTGACATCAAGAGCTGGAGAGTCTTCATTCTTCCACGATGAAAATAGCAGCAGCAATAGACCTCCTCTGACATCACTCTGACTCAGAGGGAGAAGGGTGGTTTGTTACTGTTCTTGATGTTGGAAGTCATAATGTGCCTTTCAACCTTCTGTGATCCCATAAAGAGGGGGAAAGGGAGCCTCCTTACAACTTCAAGAGGTTAGATATCTAAGTGACTATATGACAGGGATGAGCACACACCATTATTTTATGTGTGTTGTTTGAGTGGAGAAGGGTGTTTGTTGCAATTTTTTTGTTTGTTTGTTTTGTTAGACAGAATAACTTTTTTTGCTTGCTGCTGTTGATGCTTTTGGGTTGCTAGCTTCCCAGTATCCACTTTTCGAATTTATGAAGCAAAAGAATAGGGAAACCACTGCTCTGTAATTTTTGGGTCTTGTGGAAACAGCCAGTCAACTGTTTTCAACTTTTCACAGTTGTATGTTTGTTTTTTATAAAATATCCAGTTCTCATTCATCTGGGTGTTTTATTTCTTTATGAAACTTTCTTGTGAATGCATACTAGGGTTTCCATATTGCTATTGTATTAGTAATAAGAATGAGCAGGACCAGGATAAGTCCACCTGGAAATGGGCACATTGTTTTTCTCTTTCTCTTATTTCAAGAGATTTTGTGACACGGTGCCTATGATTGGGAACAAACTAAGATTTGGTTATTATTCTTAGTTTCTGACTTAGGTATACATCCCAGGTTGAAACTCTTTGTGCCCATAGAAGCTGTAGAGGAGAAAGAAGTTTGTGTAGCCGGTTTCAGAAAATTTTGAAAATGACTAAGACTTTCCTAAATACCTTGTTTGAACACCTGATTTGATCTTTTTTTTGTCTCAGTATATAAGAAATATATTTTCATGCATGGGAATTGTATTCTAATGCCATTTTGTTTTTTAAAACTATAATGCATGAGATTTAATGTATTCATATGTGAAATATGAACCCCTTTTCTCATAAAAATATGAATTAAAAGACATGATATAGAAATAGATTTTTAAAAATATTAAAGTACTGGTTAATAGTTGATCTACCAAATTTATGTTTAGAATATACCCTGGTTTTATGACTGATTCATTTTCTGCAGTGGAAAGGTCTGAAATGATTGCATGTTTTGTCAAAAATTATAGAAGTCATGGTCAGGCATCCTGTTGTTCAATCATCATTAACTATATTGGGGAACACATCACTTGTAGAGTATGCTCCATTGCTTACCTTTGCTGCTTGAACACTGCTTCCAAAAATTTCTTGTAGTAGAAAGAAGTAGGAGAGAGAGTGGGCCAACTGAGTAAAATAACTTAATTGTGTAGTGAAGAAAAACTGAAGTAGTGGTGAACTTAATGTATTATATGCAGATGTGGATATAATCTGATGCATAGTTACATAAGTTATGATGTGGTGTTCCTTGAATAAAATTATTAAAAAATATGCACTACTGGTATATAAAGAGGTATCATATGTTTAATTTACTGTTTTTTGAATCAATGGAGATTCAATAGTATATATGAGATATAAATAATGA
This sequence comes from Solenodon paradoxus, assembly GCA_004363575.1. Lineage (NCBI taxonomy): Eukaryota > Metazoa > Chordata > Mammalia > Eulipotyphla > Solenodontidae > Solenodon > Solenodon paradoxus. The sequence goes on from RJWH01000571.1 coordinate 461,117, forward strand.
AATATGAAGTTCTGCTGGTTTTACAGGCTGATGATCTAGAAATTCAGAGGAAGTCATGATTCCTGTTGGTCATGGTAATCAGAGATTCTTCATCATGATCATCATCATCGCTATAAAAATTTATGATAGATTATTCTTTGTCAGGAACTGTACTTGGTTCTCTGCTTGCATGATCACAATTCACCCACCACCACTCCATGAAATAGTTACCAATATTATACTTCCTTTAACAATGGGAAGCATTCAGACTTAGAGAAGTTAATTTGTCTCAAATCATACAGAAAATGAATTGCATAGCTGAACCCCAGCTTTCTCATGAAGAAACCCTATGTATCTATTACACTACTGTTGCCTTTTGTGGAAAACTTGAAACTTTGGCCAAACTTTGAAAGAAAGTTAGATATTAATATACAAAGTATGCCTAAGAGATTAACTTTGTTATAGCCATTAAACACATTCCAGAATATGTCGCTGCTTGTGAGCAAGCATTGGATGAATTATAATAAAATATTGTAAAACAAGTATAGTATATAAAGGGCTAATACATTTATATATGGGAAAATTTACCTATGAACAATGACCTAAATTTTTTGAATGCCTTATATTGACTGTAGTTCCCAAGGGAGTTTGGTGATATGGTGGCAAGGAACAAAGGGACATTCCTGGCTTTTTAATTTTAAATCCAAAAGTGATTGGAGAACTTTGTGTGATTTGCTGAGGCATTTTTCTTTCCATGTGTTTTAGAGAACTGCTTATGTTTGCTGAATTCTTCTAGGAAGGAAGAACAACTATAGGTCCTCTCTTGTATGTTGAGGTATTGTCAGTTTAGTTTGAAATTTGAAAGCGAGCAGAATTCGTATGTGGCCAGAAATAAATAACTTGCCAACATGACTTGATTTAAATGTTATCATCGATAGGTGTTGAGTTATTAGGACTTAATAACTTGAAAAAGATTGGCCAGTATCATTGTGATGTTACAAATGCCACATTTGATGGCCATTTTCTTTAAAAACATTGAAGATTAGATTTTACTTTCCTTGTATAAGAATAAAATGAATGTATTTTCTCTAGACTGTAGATTTTTTAACAGGTTCATAGAATTGTGTGTTAGATAATGATGGATACTGACTACAACCCAGGAGTGAGAGCCTCTGTGACAGAAATACAGTAAAGGGATGGAAGGAAAAACAATGTTAATTCTGAGAGAAATGGATGACTAAAGTAATAGCTACTTTTATTGACATATGGTCTGGTCTGGCTCCAGTTCTTACAATATATCAAAAAAGGCAGATAATATTGCCCCTTTTTTATAGAATACATTAAAGAGGCTGATTAGAGGGTAGTTTATTTAATATGGATTTTTTAAGCAATAACTCATATGTCAGGTAAATATCCAATTATAATGTAAAAAAGTGTCGAAAAGCAACCACTACATATAGAAGCATTAAACAGTATTGAAGAGCATTACTTATTTAATAAAATAATAAGATCTTGCTTTGAAAAACTTTTAGAAAAGTTAATTCGGTGTTACTCTAGAATTTACTGCACCCTTTAAAATATTTTTCCATGAATTTTAAGGAATTTTATTTTTTAGAAAACTGGTTTTCATGTACCAATATACTCACTATTTAAAAGACTAGAAAATGCAAACTGTAGATGGATGAATGCATAGTAGAATGCATTTCTTCTTATAGGCTTACGCATGTAAGCATGCAAGTTTTATAAAGGCTAAGTTAATGAATCTTAAATTGAATTAAGGGTTAAACATGCCTTCATAGAGTCTACATTTTTCTTTCTGGAAGGCAAAAGCTATCTATTCAAGATTTGGTGGAAAAGGATATTTTTAGGGAATTGTGTGAAGATGAAAGAACGTTGGTATATTGAGGCAGATAATATTTTATTATATGATGCTCTTCTGTAATGGATTTCAGAATGGCAGACAGTTTTGCTTTAAACTAGTATGCTGAAATTAGTGGAATATTGGAAATTTTATATCCATATAAGAGACATACAGTATAATAAAACATTATGATAGTTGAAAGCTATTTAATGAAATTAGGTGAAGAGATATATATTTGGAATGAACTGTAATGATAATGTATTTATATTTGTGTGTGTTAAGCATATGCTAGACATAGGTAGTCAATGAGAAATAGTACAGACTAGGTCCGATTGGTTCTCGTCATGTGTGCTTTAGGATTATCTGAGACTTAGAATAAGGAAGGGAGAAGAGTTCCAGGCAAGTGAATAATCAATTTCCAGAGGATCTGTGAAGTACAATGATTGAGAAACTAGATTATTTTTAGAAGTCCTTGGTAGGACACCTAAAGAAGTTGGCAATTGATCCTGGGAGGCTGCACCAGGAAGGGACGTGTTAGCTGACATCTATAGAATAAGATCAGGATTCAGTGAAGGAGAGGCTTTAACTGGAAGAACTAGTCATGAATCTAGCAACAACTTCTCCAAAGACGGAAAAGAAAGAAAACATCTCATTTGAATAGGTAGAAGTTAAGTATACTTGGAAAACTAAAGAAAAAGAAAGCATTGAGAATAGTGGGTCTAAAGAGAATGGAAGAAACTTATTATACTAACCCAAAACTATGTTAGAACTTTGGGCTTTATGACAAAAGCAATAGTAAATCATTTAAAGGTTTTAAAAGTGGGTCAGGTGTGATATCATAGTTTCATTTAAAGCATAATGTGGCTGCATTTTTGGAGAATGGATTTGACAGATACAAAACATGGGCAGGCTATCAGCTAACTAGAGCAGCAATCCAGGAGATAAATTTTGGTGACCTGGATTTGAATAATGAGAGAGTGCAGACAGAAAGAAGTGGACATAACTAGTAGAAATTTAGCAGCCAAAATATGAACCATCAGATTAGATGGAGGCAATTAAAAATAGAGAGTGGTCAAGGCTATTATCTTTGGAAAGTGGTTCAATGCTGCATCAGTCACTGAAATAGGAATTAAAATACAGTTAATGCTCAACTCAGTTGTATACTAGTGAAAGACGTGTGGGATGCTGAAGTACAAATGCAGGTTAAGAAAGCTATGGGCAGGTAATGGTTTAGGTTTCATCACCATGTAGGTGACAATTGACCATGGAAACAGAAGAGCTCGCTCAGAATGTGTATAGTCCCATTGGAAGGAAAGTCGAAAAGCACCTAGGATCAAGGAATCTTATCATTTAAAAGGAAGAGAGAACCAAAGTTGACTTAAAAGGAATTTCCTAGAATATAGATGGGAAAGATCAAATAAGTACAGTGTTAAGTAGATAGAGTATTTGAAAAATAAAGTATTTGGTTTATGCTTTCAAATGTTACGGGTAGTTCACATGAAACAAATATTAAACATCTGTCATGGATTTGGCAACAAAGAACAAATTGAGAGGAGCTGGTGAAAACTCTAAGTTTCTTCAAGCTGAGGAGTGAGTAGAAGTGACCAGGAGAAAATAAAGTTGGGACGCTCTTTCAAGAATTTTGACTTCATAGAGGAGAGAAATAGGAGTGATTAATATGTTGAATCATTTGAAATTGATAATATTGATAATTTTTGACATTATAAATAGCAGTTTGCATGGTTTAAACTATGGAAGGGGACAATAGGATGAGAAAAGCATTAAGTATGGTGGTTAGCAGTATCTACTCTAGATCTAGACACCTAATTTCAATACTATTCCTATAATTAAGGTATGTATTAATCTACACTCAGTCTAGACACCTAATTTCAATATTATTCTTGTAATTAAGGTATGTATTAATTTGGGTAATTTTGACCTCTATACTTCTGTTTATCCTCGTGTAAAAGGAGAACATAATCAGTTCTCAACCAATGAGATGAAGCATAGTTTTGTGTCTTTGCTCATTTTAAATTATAGAGCATTTCCTAGATGGTGTCATTATCTCTGCTTCCTCTTGCTAACTTTCTTATTGTGACATGGAACATTCTTTTACAAAACAAAATTCTTATACATACATATCATAACATTGTAAAATTAATCCCTACCCCTTTGCTGTGGGTATCCTTAAACTATGAATCTTTATCCTAAAGTCGTAGCATACATCTGTTTTTTTCTTTGACAGGTCTTACTGACAATGGCACATGTGACTTTGTTGACCACTGCCATCTTTCTTGACAAATATCCCCTTTCCATTTGTGATTCTAAATCAATATAAAGCTGTATTGTCTTCATTCTGATAGTGAACCTATGATCCACAGTGATCATAAAATGGGTATCTGAATGTACTGTCCTCTTAGATCCTTACAGCTTCTTAAAGTATGGAGCATTTCTCTCTACTGAGTGAAGCTATAATGGGAGAACATATATTACATACACATATATATATATATTTCTAAGTGTATGGTACTTCATGTTTGTTTCATAGAACTAGCTAAAGATTGTTTTATGAGTATTTATGTGTGCTTTTGCATGTGTATGTGAGAGAAAGGGAGAGATTTCATTTCTTACTCTAAAATGTGGCAAAATATGTTTAAGAACTACTATTATTGTAGAAAGAACATGGTAAATCAAATAAAAATACTAGTGTCTGAATTCTAGATCTCCTTTTTGTTTCTTTTTGGCTGTGGGCAAATCTGTGAGCCTCTGTTTCCTTATCTATGAAATAGGTTCTTGTCAGCTATCTCATAGGTCAACAAATCAGTCACTCATGAGTCCTCTGCAAAAGTATGTGCAGTATTTATCCAATGGCAGTAACCAATAAGAATTCTTTTCTTTACTTCACTTTGTCTCGTTTTCTTTAAAAATTGAGTTAAAATTTATGAACTCTGAAAATTTAATTTTTAGGTATACAATTTGATGAGTTTTGATAATTTTTTTAATCTTAAGCAGTACTGTCAGCAGATATATAATTTTCTGTCATCTCAAAAACTTTCCTTATAATTACTTCCCATTGACTGGTGATTTTTCTGGTAATCACTATTCTGATTTCTAGCATCATAGATCACTTTGATTGTTCTTAGCTTTATAAAATGGAAATGTCATTGTACCCTTTCTTATTTTTAATTTCAATGTATTTTTGAAAGTCATCTATGTTGGTTCATATATCAAGGTTTTTCTTTTTCTTGATGAATGGTTTTTCCATTAATATTTGATTGAGTACATAAATGTTACAATCTGTTTTCTTATAGATCGACAACTGGACTGTTTTCAGTGAACATTCATGTTTGAGTTTTTTAATTGACATATTCTTTATTTGGAGTTGATTTACTAACAATGAGAGTATACATAGAGAATATACACACACATATGTATGCATATATTTATATAAAAGGAGAGAGTGTGTGTATTTATATAGTATATAATCTTACATGCAATTGTCAGATTGTTTTCTAAAGTTCCACTATATCAATCTCTCCCCAGTGATATATAAAAACTTTGGCTATTCTACATCCTGGTCAACATTTGCAATTCTTAGGCATTTTAAGAAGAGATATTCTAGTGGCTCAAAGTGGTAACTTATTGTGGTTTAAACTGGTATTTCCTCCTTGATGATTAATGAGGTTGAAGATGTTTTTTTATGTGCTTTTTGGCCATTCATAGGTATTTGCTTATTTGAAATGATTGCTTAGTATGTTGACAAATACTTAATTGGATTGTTGGTCTTCTTTATTGCTACAGGAGTTATTTTTATGTTCTGAATTGGTATCCTTTGTTAAATATTTGTTTGTAAATACTTCCTCCTACTCTCTGGTTTAGCTTTTAATTTTCTTAAGTGTCCTTTGAAGATAAAAGTTATTAATTTTTCTGAAGTCTAATCTATCATATTGTTTTTATACTTAGTTTTGTGTCCTCTCTAGGAAGTCTTTGTCTCAAGGTCACATATATTTTCTCAATATGTTTTTCTAGTGACTTCAAGGTTTTAGCTGTGAGATATAACTTTATGTTCCACCTGAAATTAGTTTTTGTGTATAGTGTCAAATATAGGGTCAAATTTCCTTTTATATAAAATTTGAATATTGAGTACTTCCAGCATAATTTGTTAAAAAGAGTTTCGTTTACTCATTGTTGTGTTTAAAATGTTCTGCGATATATAGTATAAACTTGATGAAGGTGCAATAACATAGCAAATTAAAATCATTATGCTAAAATATATGTGAACTACTCTACAATATTTTATGTATAATATGTCTGTTTTAAAATGAAAGGAAAACTTATGATTAAGCATGAAGTGTGTTTATACTGTGCTTTAAGATCATATGTACCTATGTGGATTTTTGCCTTTCCTCAGAATTTAAAATATAATTCTTATAAAAAATATTTGTATATAATTTTTTAAATTATAACTGAGAATAGTCATCCTGGAAACCTTGGTGTTTACTGAATTTGATAAGTATAGCATTCAATCAATAAAGAATTAAAATATTTGGTGTTAAAGAGAAGTTGTGGTACTTGAGCACTTGCACTCGCCTGATTAGCAAACTAAAGTTTAGTATACTGACTAGTAGAAAATGGTAGATGCATTAAGCATCTCCATAAAAAAGAACCACACAGGCACACTCTGGTGGTGTAGTTGTTAGGTCCATTGCCTCTGACCTATAGGCAGTCCACATATAGCCCAAGGATCCAGGTTCATGTCCCAGGGAAAACAGCCAGAATGAGTAACTAAAATAAATAAATAAATAAATGAAACACTTCTGTTTCCTCTTTCTTCCTACCTGCTTTCTTACTTGCTTGCTTACCTTCATTCCTACTTGTGATTTTCCTTCAAAAAATGGTGTAATTTTAGATACTATATTATGTGCTTTTTATTAAGATAAAGCATATGGTACAGAAGCAATATATTACTTAGTATTAACAACCCCCCTTTAACTGTACTAGATACACCTTAAGAAAAACTGCAGAGACCTATGTCTGTATCCAGAGTGATAGCCCATCTATCGCTATTGATCTTCAGTGACATATTAACTGCCAGCATTGCTGTTACCCTGAAATATGACAAAGTTTTTGAAATCGCCCAAGGGCCTAAATTACTGGTGACTCTACACTAATCCCCAAAGCACAGGTACCAAACCATTGACATTTAGTAAACACCTAGGTACTCATCATGTCAACATTAATAACCAAAAAGAAGGTTTAACAATGATCCAGGCTGACAGTGTACATCAGAGCTAGCATCTGACAAGGTAATTCTTGGGGGAATGTGTTATATAGGCAGGAAGTTACCCCCTGAAGGAAAGTGAACATATGTGATTGGGCTTAGGAGTAGGGATGCAATATATAATTTCTGTTTGTATTGTGACAGGAAGAAAAATGGATATAGATGCCACCAAATGATATAGTATTGTGAAGAACTGACATGTGTTCCCACAGGGGTATTTAGAACCTCCTATAGGAAGTTCTGAGAAAAGGACAAATAGCTATTTTGTTTTCCTTAAAAGATATATATTGATAGTCCTTTATAAATGAAATCTTTTATTAGATGATCTATGAATATCTGCCTTATCTCATATTTTAAAATTTCATAAAATTGGATAATAATTCATGATGTTAACATAAAGGAAAATCACTTCTGAGATGTATCTGAAAAATGAAATGTTAGAATATATGATTTACATTGAACAGAAGTCCATAGAACTATCTAAATCCCTTAAAGAAAATACCTTTTTATATATATGTATCAAACTTTTACAGTATTAGTTAAAGATGCACATGGAGTAGCTAGAAGAGAATAAAGTCTCCAGTACATCTAATGTTTGTAATAAATGGCTAATTTTGTCCACTCCCTAGAATTGTAAAACTATAAACAGCTTTCTTATATGCAATCCACTTTGTAGTTTCTAATAAGGGTTAACATATAATTGATGTTTTGGAGGATTCTCTTAAGTTTTTTGCTTTTTTTTTTTTTTTTTTTTGACTCTTACTCTCTTAGAACCCCAACCTGTTCTTGGCAATGAATTACCAATCCTTGTTTATCTGACTGCAGCCAAAGGGATTAGAAGGGCCACTGGACTTTTTCTAGCAAGAAAAAAAAAAAAAGAAAAGGAAAGAAAAAGAGGCAATAAAACTGAGAAAGTCAACCACTTTGGACTGCTTCCTAGTAGAGAGGAAATATAAACTCTGGAGTTGTAGGTCTAATTTTCAAATAGAGCAAAACAGATGCATAGAGCCAGGCTGAGATGAGTTTCCTGAACTTCCTTTGGCTTTCTAAGGAAGTCTTTTAATGAACCAACTAACTTTGATTCTTTAAGATAAACCCCAGATATTTTCTTTACAGATTATTATGTTAAATAGCTCCAATTGATTTGTTGTTTGAAACCAAAACAATGTGAATTAAGAGAAACACATTTGGTCCTAATAAAATGGCAGCCTCATAATGTTTTAGTTTGGGTTCCCCTAAATGCAAACCTTGAGATGAGGAATTAAATGTAGGAACTTGCTTAGACTAGCATTCATTGCTAGCACTGAAGTGAACTAAAATTCCAAAGAAACATTATTAATCTCTATAGAGTGGCATTTTTCTTTGATTGTTTGTGAGTCTGCTTCTAATTATATGTAAACTAAAAATGCCTATACAACATGCAACATTTTTAAAAAAAACTTTTTCTGTTCAAACTACCAGTCCTAGGAGATGAGGACAAATTGTATCAGATACAGCTATGAGGATGTGCCATATTTATATTCTCTTGACATCTTCATTGTTGATGACATGTTAGGATACATAGGTGTCTCCAATTTACTCACTATACATTTTAGGTAAAGTTTTGTCTAAACTTATTTAGCAAGAGGTACATCATGTTTTACAATTTTCTCCTGAAGCAGACTTTGAAGCGGATACTGAAGTGGCAGTAATTTATTTTGGTAAACCAGAAAGTTAGACATGAAGGAAAAGCAGCCAGCAAAAGATTTGTTTTCAAGCACATAGACAACTATGCTTAATCACGTTAGGAAAACTTTGGGAGTAAAATGTTTAAAAGCTGAAAGATGAGAGAACTAGGGCATTGTTATCAATTCCTTTTTGCCATTGGTTGAGAACAGCTTCTAGAGTATCTATTTCCTGACCACTCATGCTCATCACTTGGGCATACAAAAACAGCCTGAAAGCAAATGACAGCTCTTACCTTAGGCAAGAAATACATAGGCCCTGGAAGTTGAAAATTGAGCAGATCAAAAGAGATAGGCAAGCACAGCTATTGCAAGCATGGAGTGCTAGAATGTAAGCAGCTTTAATCATTTTGTTTTGACTGTATAGGACAGACAAACCATGCAGTAATCTCTTGTGAGTTAGAAAAGAGTCAGCTAAATAGGGAGGAATTTGATTTGTCTGCCCAACCTTCTTCTACTCCCTCAAACAACAAATGGATAAACATGAACTAGGTTTGGAGAGTACCTCCTCTGAAATGTTTCTAAATATGAATGAACTTTAGAATAATTTTTTTTCTTTATTAAGCTGAAGCAAAATATTGTAGCTGCCTGATAACAACCTGCCACATTACACATCACCACTTGCAAGGTTATACAAGGTGCCTTTAGAAAAAGCTAAATGACTTCAAATAGCATGTTTGTATTAAAAAAGAAATAGCTGGTATTTTGAGAGTGACAGTCTTTTCTTTTGGTTTCAAAAGACCCATTGCCATGCTTTGCTTTTGTATTTGCTGCTGGGAGCTTTAAGCCTAAGAGAACAGGTGAATAGAAGATACTTCTAATTGAGAAAAAAATTTTTTTTGTGAGACGTCACTAGGTTTCTTGTTTTATTGTAACCAATTTTTAGGTTAGTTAAATGTAATTAAAATAAATAACTGAGCTAAGTCATTTTATTTAATTCTTCCTCAGTTAACTTTCTTAGTTAAAACATTTTTCAATCCTTATATGATAAGTCTGGAAGAGTCTATTTAATTGCTATAATAGATCTCAAAAAACACACATCCACAAAAACACACCCCACATATATCTATATTTATATGTCTATCTAGTGAACATACATACACACAACATATAGAGGAGGTATTATATACGTATGCAGACACATAAATGATACACCTGTTACAGAGTCCTGTCATTTCCGCTCATTATAATGGAAATAATTAATTAGTAAAATTGGTTTGTATTTGAGAGGAGTAGTTAGCTTTTCAGAAAGGATGGCATGAAATGACTTTTTCTTCAGTAGTCAGTTTTATCCCTACCCCTTATCATTGAATGACATACTGGCATGATCAAATAAGTTCATTTTCTCTCTAAATGATATTTCACCTGATAAACTTTCGAGGCTTCCTTATTGTCTCTATTAGTTTACTTAGCAATGAGTTTTAAGTTAAACCTTTTTCTTATTAGTTCCCTGAGAATTTGTGAGCCCAAACTCATGCCAATAACTTTGGTGATAATTTTGCAATGTATAAAAATATTGAATCATCATTGTACATTTGAAACTAATATGTTATATGTTAATTACATGTCAATAAAAAAAATCCTTCCTTTTGCTGATATAAGCCAAGGGCAAATTTTTTGACAATACTCCAATGGAGCTATTGTGTTTAGAATTTTTTTTCATATTATGGTGTTGGAATTGTTGATCTAACGAGCCTAGTCAGTAGAGGTGGGATTTGAAACACTGTTTAATTTAGAGTAATGATAAATAGTATTGGTGGAATTTCTGGGTAGACAGCATAACTTGGAATACCACTTAATCTTTGAGTTATCAACATTTGGGTCTAATGATTCTCGTAAAGAATAGGGAAAAGATAGCTTAATAAATTGAATGACAAAAAGGAAATAATGAATAAAGAGATAGATTTTAAAACAAGCAAAATGCAAGATGACTAGTTCAGTGAGATTAGAATTATATGGTAATATATCTCTCCTATATACATCTCAATATTACAAAGCTAATTCATTATTATATTTTTCAATGCTACTAAGTTTGAAACTGTTAAGTGTGAATTCTGCAAAGAGAAGTGTGTAGAATATGAGAAAGTGAGAATCACAGTAAAGAAAAAGAGAAGGACTGGTGTATGATGGTAGCTGAGCTAGTTCCCTGCTTTGTATGTAAGGGATGCAACTAGTCTTTTTCTGTGGAAGCAACACGTGGCAGAGAATCCCACAGAGCTCCTAATAACTTTCAAACAGTGCCTTCACTGAGGGGTTCACCTGAGGAATCACGCACATCTGAGTGTCTCGGATGGGATGCATACATGGTAGTTTCACTGGGGCAGTAGTACCTAACGAACAACAGTGGCAGTGGTAGTCATAAGGACCAACTAACTAACAGAGCAGTGGACCTAGCCTTGAATCCTAAGGAGGTAGGAGCAAAGATTGCACACATGCTTGGCTTGAGTGAAACCCTAAGAGGAGGTATAGAGGTCAGGACCCCAGTTGTCACATAATCTGAAGACGGGCAGGGAGTACAGTGGAGAAGACTACACTTCTCACCCACCCCCTTGAGATCCTTGCTTCAGTGGAGAGGAGCTCTATCATCACATTAAATAAATCGACAGATCCAGTTCTAGGAGCCCTGAGAAGAGGGCTGACTGGTGATATTCATACAAACAGGTTTCCTCATCCCCTCCAGACCACAATAATAGCTATCCCCTGACTTCATGCTTTTTCCTTATCCAGCAACCATTCTCCATCTCTCCATCTCCTTGACTCAGCAAGAGAATCTTAATATGGAAGTATGCAAGGGTCAAAATATAAAACAAAACAATGTCATCTGCCAATAAAACAGTAAAATAAGCAGCTCAACTACAAGGATCCCATAGGTTAAAAAAGTCCTCAAGAACTTTGAAATTTCAAGATGTTATGCCATCATAAGGAGATGACATTTCATCAGAAACCAGTTTCACAGACATAGAGGATTATTCCTTTTTACCAGATAAAGAATTGAAAGTGGCAGTCCTAAAGAAATGCAAGATAAAGGAAAATGCAGAAAAACAGATCAAAGAAGTACAACAAAAAGAAACAAAACAGTGAGCTCAAAAGTAAAATTAGAGAGCAGAAGACAGAAAATGAAGTGTTAAAAAAGAGACTAATGGATTCAGGATATGAAAAATTCAATAATGATATTGAGTACCAAAGAAAGAAAGCTTTTGGAACAGAACCGACCAAATGGAGGAAAGGATCAGTGATCTTGAGGATCGAAATGTACAAAGGATTCAGGTAGAAGAAGAGACAGAAATTAAAAATGGAAAAAGTGAGAAACTCTCCACGATCTGACTGTATTAGGAAATGCAACATAAGAATAATGGTATTCCAAGGTGAAGAGAGAGAGAAGGGAACAGAGAGCATGTTTAAAGATAAAATAGTTGAAAACTTCCAAACGTTAGGGAAGGAAATGAAAATAAAAAGCAATGAAGTTAATAGAACTCTTGACTATCTAAATGCAAATAGGTCCATACCAAGGTATGTAACTGAAATGATCAGAAGTCAAAGAAAGAATGTTAAAGATTGCTAGGGGAAAAAAACACATCATGTCTAAAGGAATTCTCATTAGGTTTTTTCAGACTCTCAGCAGAAACTATACATGCCAGTAAAGAGTGGGACTATGTTTTTAAAATACTGCAAGCTAGAAACTGTCAGCCAAGAATACTAAATCTTGCAAAGCTCTCATATACAAGAGAGAAATAAAGGTTTCACCTGACAATTAAAAGCTGTAGTAATTTACTCTCATGAGACCTCCCTTACAAGGAATGTTGAGTTGCATCCTGGTGGAGTAGTGGTTGGTTACAGTTCACATATAACCCATGGTCTCAGATTTGCATCTTGGTTTTGGGGGTCAAGCAAAATGAACTCAACTAGATAAAATAGAATGCTTCTTCTCTCTTCTTTTCTGCCTAAATCTGCTCTCCATTCCTGTCTGCAGCTTTCCTTTAAACAAAAAGGAAAGAAATGTTTAAAGATGCTCTTCTAACTAAATCAAAAAGAAGAAAGTTCATACAAGATAAACAAGGCAATAAATAGACAAAACCAGAAAACAAAAGTCAAAATGTCAATAGCAAGTCTTCATATATTAATAATCACTGTGAATATAAATGGACTGAAATAGCTACTTAAGTGGCACAGAGTGACTGGATAGATTAAAAACCAAAATTCAACTATATGCTGTTTGTGAGAGACTCTCTAAAGATATAAAGACTAACATAGTCTTAAAGTAAAGGGATAAGAAATGATACTCTGAGCCAAATCTAAATAAACAAAAACTGCTATACGGTGTTGGTAAAATGGGTAACAAAAAGATAAATATGATCATTATATTAATGATAAAGGTATAATAAAATAGTAAGACAGCACTTATTAATACATATGTATCTAATATAGGAAAGCTCAAATATATTTAAAGAGAGACATTGACAGCAACACAAAATAGTAGGGGGCTTTAGCACCTCATTTATAGTAAATGACAGGTCTTCCAGACAGAAAATCACAAAGAAACAATAGACTTAAAGGGCAAATTAGATGAGAGGGTCTTAATAGATATATGGAGTATTTCACTCCCAAATAATAGATTTCACATTATTTTCAGGTGTTAAAAGAATATTTTCAAAGATAGACAACTTGTTGGTACACAAATCAATTCTCAATAAATATAGAATGACTAGCAGCATATCAAGTGTATTTTTGGAGCTCAATGGCATCAACTGAAAATCAACCAAAAGAGGAAAGGGGAAAACTGCAAAAGAGTGGAGAATAAACAGCATATTTCTGAGCAACTGCTGGGTCAAAGAAGAAATCATAGGTGACATTAAAAAAACGCCTATAGTTAAATGAAAATGAAGATATGACTTATTAGAACCTGTGAAATGCAGCAAAAGCAATACTAAGAGAGAAGTTTTAGCAACATAATCCTACCTCAAGAAAGGAGGATCACACACACACGCACATTAAACCTAAGCCTTCATCTAAAGCAACTTGAAAAAGAAGAAAATAATGGAAGTAAAAGCTAGTGAAAGAAGGAAATAATGAAACATAAAGCATATATCGATGAAAAAAATAAAAAAGACTATGCAAAATGTCAGCGAAACCAAAGTTTGTTCTTTGAAAGGATAAATAAAAAAGACAAACCATTAACCAGAATGGTAAAGAGGAGAGAGAAAACACAAATAAAATCAGAATTGAAAGAGGAGAAATTACAACAGATACTATAGAAATACAAAGGATCATAAGAGAATACAGCAAACACCTTTATGGCATTAGGTAACCTAAGAGAAATGGAAAACATTTTGGAAATAAATCACATTCTCAGACTGTCAAGAAGAAGTAGAAAACATGAATAGATTTATCACAATTAAGGAAATTGAAACAGTAATTATAAATCTACCCTAAAACAAAAACCCCAGACCAGATGGCCTCACTAGTAAATTCTGTGAAACATTCAAAGAAGACTAAATACCAGTCCTTCTCAAACTTTTCCAAAACATTGAGAGAACAAACTTCCAGACATAATATAGTGGTAACTTTACTCTGATTCCAAAACCAGATAAAGACTTCACGAAAAAATAATTTGCAGATTGATGTATTTCTGGAATATTTTGGTGCAGCTATCCTCAATAAATACTAGTAAACCGAATTTAACAAATCATTAAAAGTATAATATTACCACAGTCAAGTAAGATTTAATCCAGGGATGCAAGTATAGCTCAACATATGCATAACAAAATGTGATACACCACATCAACAAAAGAAAAGACCAAAAAAAAAAGAGCCTGTATGTGTGTGTGTGTGTGTGTGTGTGTATGATCATCTCAACAGATACAGAAAAAGCATTCAACACATTTATGTTAAAAACTCGCTAAAAAGAGGGTTCAGATGGAATTCATCTCAACATAATAGAAACTACATATGACAAACCCAGTTAGCATCATACTCAAAGTGGAAAAATGGAAAGCTTTTCCTCCAAGATTTGGGACAAAACAAGGATGTCTTCTTTCCCCACTGCTATTTAATAAAGTGTTGGAAATCCCAACCAGTACAATTAGACAAGAAAAGGATATACAAGTTAGGAAAAGAAGAAGTTAAACTATTTCTGTTTACAGATGAAATGATCCTATGTATAGAAAATTCCAAAGACTCCAGTAAAATCTTCTAGAAAAAATAGATAAACTAAAGTGGCAGGCTAAACATTTAATATTCAAAATTGAGTTGCATTTCTGTATGCAAGAAATGAACTCACATAAGGAGGACTCACAAATACAACCCCATTTACAACTGTGTCAAAAATAATGAGGTACCATGAATAAACTTAACCAAAGAAGTGAAAAGACCTATACTACCAAAACTGCAATACAATGTTAAACAGAATACACAAAGAAATGGGAAGATATTAGACTGGAAGAATTAACATAGTTAAAAGGGTCTCATTACCTAAAGCAATATACAGATTTAATGTAATCCCCATCCATATCCAAAAGACATTCTTCATAGAATTAAAACAAAAATCTTGAAATTTGTTTGTAGTTACAAAAGATAACAAATAGCAAAACAACAATAACAACAAAAACAAAAATCCAATCCTGAGGCAAAAGAACAAAATTGGATGTGTTATGCTCCCAGACTTCAAGTTATACCATGAAACAATAGTAGTCAGGTCAACATGGTTTTGGAATAAAAGCAAATATGCAGATCAGTGGAATATAATTGAGAACCCAGAAATAAACCCATGCATATATGGATACATCTGAAATCATAAAATACATAGAATACATGGGCACAACACTCCTTAACATTGACCTAAGAGATTCCTTTGTAAACTCCACTCATATGTAAAGAGAAATAAAATTCAAAACAAAAAAGTGAGATTATATCAAACTAAAACGAATTTGCACAGTGAAAGAAACTCTAATCAAAACAAAGACTTCCTCCTGAATTGGAAAGTCATTTGTACATTATACATCTGAAAAGCGATTATTATCCCAGATATTCATATATATATGAATAACTCATAAAATTCAACAACATAAAAAGCAAGTAATCTGTTTAAACAAAAGACAGAAGATCTGAATAGGGAATTCTCCAATGAAGACAGACAGATGGACATAGGCACATGAAAACATGTTATATCCTCTTGTTAATAGGGAAATGTAAATCAAAACAATGAGATAACACTTTATGCCTCTGAGAATGGCCATTATCCAATTGATTAGAAATGAGTGTTGGCAAGCCTGCAAAGAAAAGGAACTCTTCTATACTGCTGCGATATGGAGATTTTTCAAAATTTGAGAATGAAAATCTTATGTAATCCAATTATTCCTCTGCTGAGTATTTACCCTAAAAGCAAAGCAACAGTAATTCACATTGATATGTGCATGTCCATATTCATGGCAGCATTATTTACAATAACAGAGAACCAGATACAACTTAAGTGTCCATGAACAGATGAGTGGATAAAGTTGTGGTATATATGCACTCAGCTGTCAAAAAATGATGAAATACTGTCATTTGCAGTAACATGAATGGACCCAGAGGAGATTTTTCTGAGTGAGATAAGCCAGAAAGAGAAAGACATCGTATGATATCACTCATATGTGGTCTATAGAGAAGCCAAGCAAATAAACAAAAAAAAAAAGCAAAAAACTTTCAGTCGATAAAAACAAATTAGTATTTTCAGAAAGAGATGGGGTGGCTAAATTAGGTAGAGTGGATCAACTGTATAGTGAAGAAGGAATTGAAATGATGGTGAACTTATTATATACAGATGTAGATTTGCTATGATGCACACCTTAAACTTATGTAATGTTATGATGTTATGTTTCCTTAATAAAATTAATAAAAAAATTTAAGTAGTAGTTAAAAAGAAATTAGCCAATTTATGCCTTATAATAGAGGCATCTTGTGAGTAACTTCAATGAACCATCAAGTTGAAGTTGAAAGTCAGTATGCAACAAATAAAACCTTATTTCTACTGAACTAATTATACAGCTGTATTAGAGTACATAGAGTGCATAAAAAGAGTTATGCCTATATTTCTTTGGTTCTTAGAGTTTTTGATGATGGGAATTTTAGTATGACACCTCCTGTACAAAGAGTACCCTTTGGTAGGACCCTGAAACACTGATAATATTTATTTTTAAAACTGACATTAAAATATGGGACATAAAGGAAATAGAATGAAGTTATCAGCTTATATTTTGTCAAAAAATGGTATGACTCAATTATTTCTTGCATACACTATTTTCTTTTAACTTTGATTTTTATGTGATCATGAAGTATGTATGTTAATATCTACTTCTTTGGCTCAATACCAGTTTAATTGTCATTACATCAGATTCACGTTAAATGTGAAATCATCTTGTTGGTATTTTCTGATTGCATTACGTATGTAACTTTATATCTGAATTTTTTTTTGGTGGGGGATAAATTCCCATGATTCTTTGATCTGACATTAGAAAGGACAGTAATGTTCTATGGTTTTTATCTTGAGGGTTCATATTATATCTCTGAAATTAAAGTAATTATCAACTTGTAAAATTGAAAGCACTTATGTTAGTGCATGAATTAACCACAAATACTAGTCTATAGGTAAAGACATAAAACCAAAAGAGAGCTATTTTACCTCAAGTTTTGGTGAACATTTTTGTAATATATTGGATTTGAAGTATTCATTAATTAATGAAGTAGTCATTGAACTTAGTAAATTGACATTATAGTGAAAAAAATCCTATTTCATAATTAAATGTAGCCATTATTCATACATACTTGGAAAGAGATTATTAAATTTTCATTTTTAGTTGAGAAAAATGTGTTTATTTGCAGTGGTAATATTTTTAAATATTAACATATAAGAATAATTGATATTAATTATTCTAGTTGCAATTTATGTACAATCATTTTGTCAAAAATAATGTAATTTTTATTGCAATAGATCATAATCATGTGCAAGTAATATTTGGTTGAAACTGTGTAGCAACTCTTATTTTTAAATGTATTTTCAAATAATATATTTGAAAATGTGTATAATGGAAAAGAATGAGTGGCTGTTATAATATTTTAGATCTTAAAAATACCTAAAAGAGAGGTTGGGTTTTTAAGCATGAAAAGCATTGTATACTTCTGCTGAATTATATATACATTTGTAAGAAATAATTTATAAAATCATTCAAGAAAGTAAATAGAATCTTTTTCCTTGCAAATTTCTTAGCACAGATTGCTTTTTAAAGTTAGGTAGGACAAAATATCCCAATTGGAAGTGGCATAGAAGTGTAAATACACAATTCTAAGTTGCTAATGAGTTGTTTCTTTGAATTTTCTTGGTAAATTCAGTGTATGGTAGTATATAAGTAAGGTTTGTTCCATATAATTTTTATGTTTATATTCATAGTCAAACTTTCATCTCTTACTTTTTTCCTTGTAAGTTTTCACATTTTAAATGTAGACATATGGGAATATCAATATGACACAAGAAAAGCTGGCCAAGGACTAGTTTTATGTGTTTGATATTAGAGAGAATATTCTCTCTCTAGAGAAAATTTTAGAGTACCTTTTCATATAGTTACAGCTTTTATTTTGCTAAATTTAACATTGATGTGCATTACTTATAGATACTTTTGTATATTAAACATGGTCTAATGATTCAACTTAGTATCCATTTATTGAATATTACTAAGATTAAAGTACTGTTCTAGATTCTCGTAAACAAAGATGCTAAAGAAATACTTGCACTCAACTCCCAAGAAATAAGAATTTCACATAATTTTAGGAGAGATTATAGTTGAGACTTTATGAATTTCAATAAATCTTTGTTAAAAAGCTTTATTTCAAATTCTTGAGATGTCTTCTTTTGGTGTTTACATCATTTACTTTTTATCATTTAAACATATACATTATTATAAAATGCTTGATTTGTCTGATAGCGATAGAAATAATTAACACTATGACATAACCTCAAGTGATGACTGATAGATGTGTAGGTTTTAGTGTAATTTCAATTTAAAATTTCATGTATGTATATAAAAGCTCAGTTCTTTTCATAATGCAGTTGATGAAAATTAAGCATTGGACATGCACAATGGACCCGAGTCATCATTGCTAATGCCTTGCAGTGGAAGACCATTATATTTCCAGAATTATTGAGATGTTTTGTCTATATAACTGGCATATACCTTCTTCCACTTCTAGACAGAATACATGAAGTGCATCTAGAGTAGTTAAACTTTTTCAGTTTTGATTGACTATATCAAAATTTCAGTTGAAAAACATTAACAGGTGCCCATGTCTTTCAAAAACTGGTGTTTATGGGAACATGACATGGAGAAAGTCCTCCATCTTCAATTGCTACATAAATTCCTTCAGAATTGTCATTCAATTTATGATCTACTTAATACTCCAAACTCAAGATAGTGATAATGAGTTTATGATTAACATTTATTATGTTCAAGTGAATACATTTTAAAAACTTTTCTTGCATTATCAGCCAATTATCTATATGGAACAGATGGTAACATGATTTTAAAAGTTACTTCTTAGGTCTAATTTGACCTACCTAAAATTGTATTAAAAAAAAGACACCGTTTAGAGTTTTTTTATTTTACTTTCATGCTGCATTAATAGGATTATGAAGACCATGCATATATCTTTATTTATAATTACTTGCTTCTAATGAATTTTTGAGTCATTTTAGTAAGCAATAACACATTTCTCCTATTAGAAATTGAGGCTGTCCAATTATTTGCTACTCATTGAAACAGGTGGCCTTCTGTCAAAATAAAAACAATGCAGATGCTCCTGCTAATTCCCATCTTCTAGATCAGAACTCTTAAGTAGTTCCATGGAGATAGATCATGGGTTCATATGAGACAACTGAAACTAGGGAAGTTGGCAAGGACAAAATCATGAATACATTTATGCCCTAGTGAGTTTATTATTCTTTAGGTAAAAAGCAGTAATTGCAAATCTTAAAGGAATCTAAGCAAATTCTATTTGCTTAAATCTACTTAAATGCTAATTAAACAATTTTAGCACATGTATTTAGAATACTTTCTAATTTTCACTTTACAAGCTATTGATCTGAATCAATAAAAGCAGATATATTTATTTAGTAGCCAAGAATTAAATGATTGCCAGTAACTAGATAAAGGTCTTGAAATAAAATACTGTAGAACAAGGACCATGCTAACTGTTATGAATTGTTACTAAGTAACTTTTCCTTATTAAAAATATATTTCCTAATGTTTCCTACTTCTTAAAACATTATTAGGTATTGTGCTTATTCATAATAATGAAAAAAAGTTAGTGCTCAGGCATAAGAATGGAGGAAAACTCAGCATAAGGAGACAGAAATTGTTCTTAGAGTGGTTTTATAGAATATAGCTTCAAAGATTGATAGGTTTATCTGGAAGTATCAATAAAGAAATATGTCTCTAGGAATTTCAGAAAAAAACTCCTCATGGCTTTACTTTGGACAGAAGAAGAGAAGCAGAGATCAAGGACTGGTGGCCAGTTGCTCAAGAATAATACGGAGTTTTCATTTTCTTGGAATCACAAAGAGTAATCCAAGTGGTACTCCTTCAGGCAGAGTCAAAGGGTGACTGCTACCATGTTTATTCAGTCTAAGCACAAAACTTAGCTCAAACTTCACTGACAATCAAATTTTGGTAATGAAACCAAAAATTATATTTGATAAGAAAGTCATTCTTCCCTACCTAGAAGCCCAATGTATATAAATCTGAATTTGTAATAAAGACTCACATGACTTGATTTGAACCTCAAACAGAGCTTTAAAAATGCTTATGTATCTTTTAATGATGACAGATCAAGCTTCATGCTGCTAGGGACTGACGAGGCTGTACTTGAACCCCAGACTGACTGACAGCACTACAAGACCTTGCTGATAGTCCGTACACTGACAAATTATACTCTGCAAATGTTGACTACTTAGAGCCCTTTTGAAATTCTATTTTCATATGCAATATGCTCCTGACAAATATTAGAATACACTCTTAAGTTCTTGTGCATTCTGGAATCACCATGATTTTTTTCATTATAGTTTTAGTAACTCCCTAATTTTCTACAATGACCATTTTTTTAGAATTAAAATCTGGAAAGCATTGATAAAGATAAGTTTATCGCTGCTGCTTTGAGTTGGTGCTTCTTTTTTCTTTTAAATTGATTTTATTGAAGGAATGTTGCATTTTAACAGTAAAACATTTTAACAACATTTTAATAGTATAGGTTTGTGGTATACATGATAGCAGATTCACATCTTTGTGTGTGTGTGTGTGTGTGTGTGTGTGTATACATATATGTGTATGTATATATATATATATATATATAACAGTAAGTTTATCACTATTTCCTTTTTTTTCCCTCACTATACAATTGTTTCCCTTTACACCATTGCTTCTGATAGGCAAAATTCTTTGTATGTTGACGTATATCCATTTTCCTTTCATCTCTTAGATTAGGAGACTGGTTTCTCTCCTGAGCTGTGCTTTGGTAACTGGGACCTTAAGAAAGACTACCTTACCCTATTTCTTATTTTCTTCCTATATGAAATGAACTCATTGCATCTGTTCTCCTGAGATCCATTTCTGCTTTCCTATTTGAGAGTTTTCTCCAGAGGAATTATGGGCAGAACTGGAGCTACAACCAAGAGGTATCAGCAGGAACACTATTCATTTCCATGAATTTGCTAACTTATTAAACTTGCTTCTGATTTGAGGCCAAGCTAGGTCATCCCAGCGATTACAGGGCAAGAAAGGTTCCCGTAATCAGGTAAAGAATAGGGGATGAATATGAGTTTATGTTTCTTGGGGGAAGAGGTAGGTGCTTATCCTGTGACTTTTTTGTTTCAAACAAAACAAAAACAGTTTGCTGGAGATAAGTTTGAGTGAGAGTTTTGAAATTCTTGAATTAGATCAGGAAAAGAGAGAAATTAACAGCTGAAGGACGAGGTTCAACCTGTAAGCAAGCAAAATGTGGACCTTCTTTTATTTTGTGTAGAAAATAAAACAAGGATTTATGAAGATAAACTATCTGAAGGTTTCCTGGCATTAATTTAATATTCATGGCAAGTTTCAAAAGAAATATGAGTTATTAAAGGATAAATAAGAATTAGTAATAATGATACACATGTCTTGTGGCAGGGTTAATTGCCTCATGCTACTGTAAAGATAATCTGCTTTCATATTTATTACAAATATTCTCATGTTTGATAGTTTTAATAAATTCAAATGGATAGTAAACAACTTGCAGAACAAAGAAGACATGTGTAAATATTTGGTTAATTGGTAATGTTCTAGTGTTTTACATTTGCTCAAATTCATCCTAAAAACAAAAATAGGATTAATTATTAAAATGGCAACAATAATCGTAGCCATAGTATTTTATTGATTGACTTATATCATGGAGAATGCTGAATTTAGTGTTAAGATTGTGACTGAGAATCTCGACAGCTAGCGTTCAAATGCCAGTTACCATACTATACTCTGTTACCTTGGGTAAAGCGTTTGTGATTCTGCACATCTCATTTTCTTCTTCTACAAAATGGAAATTATATTTGACCTAACATTTAAAGTAGTTGCGAAGATGAATCTGTATGAAGTATTGATAAAATGCATGACATTTAGGAAGTTCTTAGTGAAATAATTGCCGCTGCTTCTCCTTCCCCACTGCCTTATTATTTATCTGTACAACAACCTTATGGGGTAGATACTATTTTAGCTCCCTTTAGGGAGATGGAGGATTAAAGAACACAGGTAAGTAGTCAAAGTCCACCACTTTTATGAGTCCAAAAGTCTCTTCCACCATATTCCACGTTGTCTTTTCTCTGGAGCTTCTTGAATGTACAGAAATGACTATTTTGGTATTCATTTGTTGCCTACTGGATTATTATGACTGTCCCCTTGGCAGCACTGAGAAAAAATTGTTCAAGTTCTTCAAAGGAAATTCAGGTCATGAACTGGGCGAAACAGTAATTGTTCACAAGTTTCTCTGGAGCTACCCAGACTGGAGCAAATATCTGGGCAATGGCAGCTTCTGTAGCTGCAATTTAAAATCATTTTAGATACAGGTTTTTGTTTTGGGTCTGTCTTGATTTATGACCGTGATGAGTTTAAATAGGTAAAGCCTGAGTTTACCGACTTTTCATGTTGCTTAAAAGTGTAGAGGACGGTTTTACCTGGGATTCTGCACTTGGGTACTCTCTCGTTTGAGATGGAGCACCTGGGTGCATGGATACATTTAAAAAAGGCTTGGTACTGATTCACAAGCAAACAATGGCTATGGATATTCTTTTTCTTTTCTTTTTGTTTTAATATATGAAGAATAAGAGTAAATAGTGTTGCATGGTTACTAGGAGGATTGGAAAGAATATACAGCCTAGGTTTGAATTGTATGGGTTTCACTCCCTTTTCTGTGATCGCTCACTGCTTGGACTAATTGTTAACCTCTGCACTTCTTCGTGTCTCATTTGTTAGCTGTAGATAACAATAGTAATGATCTACTTCATGTTTTTGTAACAGGCTTTTATTAATTGATGCTTAGAATAGTGTTGGGTACCTATTTAGCATCGTCAGTGGTGAGAGTTATTTTCCTCTTGTTTATTAGATGGGCTTTTAATTCCAAAACTAAAACCAGTACAAGTGTAGCTATAGATTCTTAATATTAACACATCATAAATTAAGTAGAACTCTCTGGAATGCCATGGGAAAATAATTAATATTTGTTTCTGTGATAAAGTATGCTCTGCATTTCCAGTTGTCGATGCATGTGGGAATCCACGTGCAATTGCAAATCGCCTGTTTATTTGTCTCATTTTGTGAAGGGCCACAATATGTGGTGATTAAGTCTGCCTGACCTTGAATCGAGTTTATCTTACCTTGAGTCTCTGTATTAAATCATAACTTATGACCCAGTTTCAGAATTCATAGGGAAAATATAATAACGAATATTACTAATCTTAATTTTAGGACCTAAAAGACATTACATATACTATTGTCACTTAATATGTATTATCAATTTAATAATAACTTTATGATAGTATTGTTATTTTATATCCCCTCCATAACCCCTTCCTTCAACTGCTTTCAGAAAATAAAGCATATTGTCAAACTTCCCCAACCCCTAACTACTCATTGTAATTAGAATGAAATACAATGTCTGTATCAGTAGCCTACTCTCTTCCCCCTTACCTGGCCTCATCTATCTTTCTGACCTGATTTCAATCTCTTTTGTCAGCACTAATTTCTTTTCTCTTCTTTGACCAGCTATTGGCTCTTTCCTGTGCTAGTGCCCTTGTATTAACTTATTATTTAATAATTTCTGGGAAAACATAACCCTCATAACATTGCATGGTTGATTCCATTACATTCTTGCCACTTAGCTTAGAGTGACCTTCTGTGGCCAGTTTAAATCATGTATCCTCATTCACCTGTGTCATTGTCATCCTTTTTTTTTTTTTTTTTTTTTATTGAAAACATTTGTCATTAACAAGTATATCTTTATTGCCTGTCTCCTTTATGGAATTATAAATTCCATGACTGTAGAATCCTTTGTCCCTCTGGTTTGTAGTACCTAGAAATGTACTTGCATGTATTAAGCATTTAACTATTTGTTGATTAAATGAATGCATGCAGTTTAGGGAGGTTATAAAGTGTGCCTGTCAGCTTGAAGCTAGTAAAGTGAAAGAACTCAGTGTATTTGATTTTAAGCTTAGTGCTCTCTAAGGTGGTAGAGAACACATAAAATGCATGAGCAGCAACTGAAACTAAACTATGAAAGTTATGATGTAATAGCTTTTTGACATTCATTTTACTTTGTCAACCTTTCTGCAAGGAAGATATGCTATGTTTTACTTTCTCTTGCACCTTTCCTTCCCATGTGTATGAGTTTCTGTCAACAGTGATGTTCTGGGTCAGTCATTTCAGTCTCTGTTAAAAATTAGAAGTCTGTGCTATTTCTGCATAGCTACTGACTAATGGGGTAATTCCTCAAGTAAAAGAAAAACCCTGTCATCTGCTTCACAGGGCTATGCTGGTAAAGAAAAAGGAAATCTCCATAGAAATGCCAGAATAGCAAAATTTTATAATTATTTCAAAAAATATAATGCTAATTGTAGCAGTTTATAAGCCCAACGTTCATTTAAAAATCATTTTAAGCAGAAGTGGGGAGGTATTGGGGGTAAGAATCAGGTGAAAGTACACACTTGAGGGACATACACTTAGGAATATGTATGATATAATAATGTCATATTGTTATAACATATTTTTATCTGTAAGAAGCATTCTAAATACAATAGGATTATAACATTGTCTTTATTTGTTCTTCCTCTTTTTTCTTCTTTTGTATGCTAACTTTAATAATCACATAATTTTTTCAGGGAAATGGAACCTGAATGTCAAACAGATTCAGGTTACACATCTTAAAGTTTTTAACTTGAGAGAATAAGATAGATAGATAGATAGATAGATATTTATATGTGTATATATGTTTATATGTAAATTGTGTGTGTGTGTGTGTATAGAGAAAGACAGAGAGAGAGAGAGAGAGAGAGAGAGAGAGAGAGAGAGAGAGAGAGAGAATGAATTATTGTTCCAGCTTTGGTTCAACCAACTCTTTCAGGGGAGGAATAAAAGAGAAATCTCATTGTGGACCATTATTTTATGGAATGTTCACAATTATGTAAAATTCATATGTAAACATGCACAAAGCAAAACCCCCTCTAATTGAATGAGTCAGAGAAATAAAAGTAGAAGATAATGACGTTTGGGATACATAAAACAACACATATAAGCCCAAGTTTTATTTATTTAATTTTTTAAAGTTTGTAATGTTTCATGTTTTATGTGATGTGTGTATTTCAGAGAGGGTAGGGAAGAGGAAGGGAGTAAGTCATAGAAAATTTGAACAAAATAAATAAGTAATATTTCACTCAGCTATTAGGATAATTACTTATAATTACTTATATATGCCATCCTATTTGTTTTATAGTGTACTTTATTATTATAGTAATAATCGTAGAGTTTTTGCTTAGTTTTTAAAGTATAAATTTGTGATTTATATTTAGACTATTAACTTCTCCACTCAGGGGAGTACAAGGGATAACTCGAAAATTTTATAAAGTCATCCTCTGAAGAAGATATTTAAGAAGTTGAATATTTTACTAGAGAGAAGAGGAAATGTTTTCATGCTTATGCTCGTGTTGTCTTTTTTTAAAGTAGTCATTACAAGTGTTGTCAAACAAGGCTTAAAATTGCTTTAATTTTATGAAACTTTGGGACAAATTAAAAATAAACAAGCAAATAAATGTGAATTGAGTCATTCAGAGGGAATTAAGCATTATGATTAATGTAGAGATAGCTTACACAGTCTGTGGTCCCAAGGAGTTTCCAATTAGTTTGGTTAGAAATGAACAACTGGTGAAGATATAAATCCGTTTTCTGCCATGAGAATTAAATAAGCTATTCAAAGAATACTGAAAGGAAATACCAAAAGGTGGTATTTATTGCTAAATGAATGAAAACACTTGAGTATGAAATACTCAGAAAAAGTGTTTTTCGAAGAGGTGAGATAAAATTGTTTTTAACAGCTAAACAGAGAAGAGCAGTGGTGTTATTTTGGATGACATGATGGTAGAATGAAAGCACAGAGACCCTGAAAGTAGGAAGCATTGCTGCAAACTCATCGACCGTGAAATGTTCTCCTCGAGTAAATCTAGCACTCATAATATCGAGTGGTATCATCAAGCAATGAATATTATCTTTATTGTTTGTCGAAACCTATTAAAACTATCAAAACCTGAGGGGAAGAGCACATTTCTAAGAAATTTATTATACCTCTCCTCTTATAAATTCAGCCAATAAATATTATTGTGTGAAATGCTATGCCAGGAATGTGCTCCTTCCTGGTAATAGGTAGGCTATTCATTCATTTCTACAGAGGTCCCCCTTTTAGATACTATAAATGGTAATGGAATTGGATTTTAAATTACTTTGACCATTTAGTCTTCTGTTAGATTCTCACAAATTCAAATATGATTTATTCTCTTATCCTTAAGATTATATTTACTGTTTTCTTTCTTAATACTTGTGGATTTGAAGTAAAAAGTGGATTTGATGCATGGGTGAAAGAAACATCAATTTTTGGTTGAAAATAATTTCCATAATGTGTGATTTAATAAAAAATAAAATGCTAGATATTTATGTAGATAAGAGTTTTGTACCTGGACTGTTATTAAGTAGGTATCTGCTAACTTATCTGTGTGGATGATTGAACTACTTCATTGTCATATACATTTATTAAATGCCTGAGCTTCCTTGGTTATTTCTATCAACCTAATCTTCTACTTGTTTAAAGGAACACAATTATCATAAGAGTAGGAACTTTGAATTCAGACTCCCTAGGTTTGAAACTTAGCTACTAATGATGTTATATATTTGGGGCTAACAGTAAACTTCTCAGTGCCTCTCTTTTCTTATATGTAAAAAAGGGTACATATCTCAAAGGTATGTAAAGAATTAAATGTGCAAATAACTGTAAGTCTGCTTACAGGGTACATGATAAACAATTGGTTAAATGAGAACAAAATGCACAAAGATACTAAAATTGCTAATCTACCCACCATAGAAAACATTTAACATTTTGTTTCAAAATGACCCCAAATTTAAAAAGGAGTTCTCAATATAAATATAGCACACAGAGCACTAGTAAACCCTTTATCCAAATTCACATATTTTTAACATACATTGTGTTTCTTTATTCTTAAGTAGCTTAATGAGTATTATCTAGCATTAGGATATTCTGTTACATAATTATAGTTAAATTGTCAACAAATTGTCTAACTGATGCAATGCTTTTATGTAATTATCTTTGATGAATATATGAATATCAGTAGACACATCATATCCAGAGCACTTTCTTTTCCACTGAGGATCTAGTTGGGATCAGATGTTCTGTTGAAGATGCATCTGTACAGTCTCCTTTTTCTGGGGCTTTTCATAGCCCCTGTCTTTGTCTTTGATAACTGATATTTATGAAGAATAAAGTATTACCACCGCCCTTTAAAAATGTAGAATTGTCTTATTTTATAATTAATCTTATTTTTTCTCCCTGGCAACTAATAAATAGTCTGTGGTAATATATTTCAAGATTCCTCTAGAATTAGTATTCACTGATAATTCATGTCTGATATAATCTTTACTATGATCATGAAAAACTTATCATTTTCTAACTCTGGTACCAGCCAACCTTCAGCATTCTACTGAAATTTCGAATCTGTTTTCCCCCTCCCTCCCTCTCTTCCTAACCCTGACTCCTTCCCCCTCTCCCTTCTTTTTATATGAGCTCTGTTTTCCACATGTGAAATCAAAATAATTTTTTCTAAATTAAATTATGCAAGTCTCCATTAGAGGTTATCTATTGAAACAGAATTAAAAGACACTTGCCTAATAACATTTATATAAATCAGAGGTAGCTGTATCCTGAATTTGCTTTTTAATAGAATTACTTATAGGGAATATCAAGAGAGACTATCTTGTACATGTGTAAGCAAGTACAGACTTGCTCTATAATTATAGAATTTTTCATTAACAAAGGTTGATCTGGAGAAACATTTTGCTTTTATAAACTAAACCTTTATTCATCTGACAGGAGAGTCAATGTGCATTCTGTGTTCTTTGGGGATAACTTCTGAAGTTCTTCTGAATGGCAAACCATTGCCCCCCTGGAGCTATTTCCATTTATCATTTTAAGCAATACAAAAGTATTTTCTATTAATTTAATTCTACTCCTCAGTGCAAGGACAGAGTGCTATAGTTAATAAAAAGATAATTAAGAGACATCACATGGGTGAAATTGGTGCTTCAGTGGAACTTCTGAACATCTGAGGAAGCTACGTCTTAAATGTGAACTTTAATTAAATAAATTTATCATATTAATTACTTGAGGTAAGTTATTTTTATGGACATGTGCAGCATAGACTTAATCATTAGTAGAGAGTGGAAGTACATGTTCTTTTCATAAATAAAAAAAAATATTTTCCACATGAAAAATGAACCCTTAATGGAAATACATATTGTTTTTCACCTGGATAGCAAAATGTTAATTTTCAAGAAAGGTTAAATGGTAGCCTGTATCTCACAAACTATAGAGGGTCAGTGTGAAAATTAAAATATTCTTAGAGTTAGTTTTATTTATTGTAGTATATATTTCTTATATTGTCTAATATCATATACTCTTATTCTAGAAAGTGTTAGGTGAAAAAAGAGAAAAATAGACAAGATTTTCCCAAAGTTTTATATTTATTTTAAAAAAGTAGAGCAAGCTATGTAATTGCCTAAATAAGATTTCGTTATATTAATATGTGTTATTTATGACAAATATGCTTAAGTGTTCAATGCATAGCCTTAGAAACTTACATTTAAAGGTACCTTTCAGTTTAAAGTGTCTCAGTACCTTTTAAAATACACTTTTATAGCATATTTTGCAAAATATACTGAAGGAGACATATAGGGTGGAACCTTTGATAATTTTCTGTACTGTTAACTCTTGTGACTACAAATAAATGTGTGATGATATATTTACATATAAATAATGATGCAATTAAAATCCTAATGGAACACTTTTACTGAGAAATTTTACATACTCAGTCTATTTATTATTTTAGAGTATTTATATAGAAATGGTTAAATTGACATTTTTAAAGCATCTTTTAAAACAAATTTTCAACACTTAATCATAAAAAATTGATGAGTCATTATTTTAAATGTTCTGCATTTCTGCTGAATGTACAGTCAAAATGTAAATGATTATTTATCAAAAATATATTGCATTGAAGAGCTATAACATTTAGGTTAGTTTTGTTCTATTACTTTCTCTATCCCAGGTTCTCAAACCTGAGTGTCCTTGCTCTCTTTTAAACATATTCTTCATGCATTTATTTCATAGATTTCAGATCTCCTGTGCTTGTTTTTTTCTGTTTGCAGTTGTATTGGTAAGCATATTTACTTTGTAACTATTTTTGTAACATGTCTTTTGCCCTTTGAAGTTTTCCTCAAAGTAGAATAGGGAAAGTCACTTGAGCTCTGCCTCAGTCTTTTGAAGTGGGACACGAATAACATCAATAAAAATGAGACTGAGTAAAATCTCTCTCTGGATTCAAGTAAAAAGAATAATCTCTGCCTTGTGATAATAATTGTGTTTAACTGAATGAATTACTCCTGCTCTTGTGTTAACTCCCCACCTCCCTTTTTGTTTTTCTTGGACTCAGAGATAATGGAAGCTAGCATAGATATAAATGTAATTTATGCTAATTTGATTAAATTTATCTGGTGACTATAAACAATTTACTCTCTAAACCAGAATTAGCAACTTTATTGTTGGCCAATAACTGAGAATTATTCATTTATTTGTAATTTATTTCTCAGTTAGCAATTATATCTGAAAATAATTAAGAGACTAAGAATTTAATTATATATTTGTTTCAGTTTAGCATTTCATTAAAGACTATAAGGGAGATACTTTTTGTAATAATGTAGGAAAACTCTTCATCATCCCTGCTGAAACTTGATTAAATGTGAAAAATGGAACCATACTCTATAGAGTCCTTCAGATAGAAAATTCCTACCTATGGTCTCCATATAAATAAAAGGAATACCATCAGCACCTTGTTATTTTAAATACCTATGGTTGTTTACAAGTATTAGCTGAAGCATTCTGAGCACAGATTTGCTACTATTTAATGCTATAAAAATGTTTATACCATTTGTTTTTCATTGTGATGATTGTTTTATGAAATAGGAATTATCATTTCTCTTTCACAAATGAGATATTTCGGATGTAGAGAACTTAAAATAGAATGAAATACCAAAGTCTTGAATCCACGTTTGCTGGACCCCTGAAAACTGACATTCTGCATAATTACACACACACACACACACACACACACTCATATCTGTGTGTGTGTGTGTATGATAACATTTGCAAAATATTTAGTGTAGTTGGTTACTCTAAGATTTCCTTTTTTAGAATCATAAAGATAATGGGAACTAGTTTAGATGCAAACGTAATTTTTGTTAATTTGATTAAATTTATCTTGTGACTATAAAGCAGAAATTTCTTATTTGTATTATGGCTTCAAATGTAAGCATCTCTACTATAATATATTTGGATCCCAAATTTCATATAGTAGATTTGTAGTCGTAGCTGGTAATTTATAAAATGTCCCAGAAATGTTAAACCAATACTGCTGCTTATCAGAGGAGTCAGAACAGAAACAGACGCTATTTCATTAAGATTTTAGAAGAAATTTCTCGCCTTTCTCTCTGTGTAGACCATTGGTATGTATGAAGTGTTTAACATTGTTTGGATAGCTTTCACCTTTATGATAATTTGTTGATAAAATTATTTCAATGAAACTTTTTGGTCTTGGACTCAGTGGTCTACAAATTTCCTCTGAAATATTTAAGAATAATTCACTATTACATAATTATTCAGTGTTGCCACTTTCCATAACTTGTCTGATAAATGCAGTTCCTTTTATTAAAAAAGGAAAAATGCTTTATATTTTATGAGTATATTTGACTGAAACTTAAATCTATTGAACAAGGCATGATAGTATGATATTTTGCTTTACCAAATTAGGGGAAATATTTTAAAACATCAGAAATCACTAAGATATGTATAGACATATTTCCCTGAAAGCTTCATTAAAGATACATGAGGGTTCATTTTTCTTTTCCTACTTTGTCAGCATTTGAAAATGGCTCTATATCTTTTTTTGAAAGCTGACTTTGATTAAATGCCTATGTAGTATATACATTGAAAAGTTTCTTGCTCTTTTATTTTGTAAAATAGTATATTTAAAGTTGTATGCTGTAGATGGCTAAGAATAAAAACAGTATTCTTGTTATATATCTATTCATCCAGACCAGCTTATCCAAAATTCTGGATACCCCCCCACTAGAAAAATTAGCTGTTAGCTGAGACTAGAATAGAGAGGCATAGAGATTTTTCTCATAGAGATATATCAGCCTTATTTCAACTGAGAAAATAGGTTTTCTAAGGTGCATTGTGTAGCATGAATTGTTTTATATAACTTGCTCAATAATTAAAAAAAAGCTTCTCCATATCATGGAACTGATAACCCTAACTAATTCTTCATCTTAGTTCTCTGGCTATTATAACTTCTGTTTTCTTCCCTTGGAAGCAGTTCAGTGTCTCAAGGATCCCTTATTTTAATAGACATTCTTCCACTTTGAGGAAACTCTTACTTAGATGGAACAAGATTAATATGAGCTGGGGGGTAATCTTAACACTGATTTTTATATACTAAATAATTAATTGCACTTTATAAATTCTGCATTGAGAATGTATTATTTGGCATAAGTCTACATATATGAATATTGTAACTGTCATATTTCTAGAAATTCTTAGTAGATTATTGGTATAAACTTGTATTTAAAATGTAGATGAATTTTTTCATGGTTGTAAATAGACATTTGAACTCATCCTTGTCAACAGTTATTTCAACAATCACATATATCTAGATCAGAACTTGACTTTCAGTTGAGTATAGAATGTTTGAAGCAGAAATAAATATAAAATCAAATTTAATTATTTGATGTTGCATTTTTTTTGGTTAGTGGTTTGAATTTAGATTAGCTATAATGAAAACAATAAACACGAAGTCTCTTTTAGAGTAGTGAAGCTAAGATTTTCTTTGTGCAAATTGCATAAGACTGACAAGAAACAAACATTTTGGAGTCTTTTAAATCTGGGTTACTAAAATGGAGCTGAGAGATTCTTCAAGTCCTTAAGAATCAGTCCCCAGGGACAAATGGGCATGCTTAAGACACAGTCAACTCGGGAAAGGTGCTGAAACAGAGATCCAGGATTGAAACTGGACCAATCACTGCTTTATTCCCTTTTTACCTCATTTGCATGTTATTGCACCAGTTGGAACATGATGGACTTGTAACTACGAGATTTGTTTAATCTTGCTATCTCAGTGTGGATATATATCATCCCCCAGTCAGAAAACTCAGAGCATAATCCAAAGCCCTCTTAAACCTGTGTCTCTTGGGCTTTAGTCCTAACAAAACCCAAAGTAAATATGTATATTATATTTTGCTTCAGCCAGGTCTTACTCATTTATGGCACAACAGGGTTAAAATTAGTATTTTCTTTTAAGATATTGTAGCAACAGAGATGACCTGAGATTAAAATTCTTGAGAAGCAATTAGAAAACAGTGATTCAAAAGTGATGGAGAATAGCAAAAACAAAGACTGCAGTTTACCTTCTAGTATGCATTCACATGATGAAGAACACTTCTGAATTTCACTTTCTACCTTGTGTATAGATTTTTAGTAATTTTCTTCAAAATCCCTTCCAGCTGCATGAAAATGTTGGCTGTGTTTTTAAATATATGAGAATTTGGGGCATAAGCTGGAGTATTTATCAGATGCCATTATTCCCATCCCTTTCTGAGCCATAAAGTCACTTTTAACTCCTTTGGTGTGAGCAAAGGTTGAACTTGCTGTAGTTTGGCCCCAAGAACATCACCTCCAGGTCTTGAAGTGCAAATATTTATCTGGTTATCTCTTCTCATTATTCCT
The DNA here is from genome assembly GCA_004363575.1 of Solenodon paradoxus. NCBI lineage: Eukaryota > Metazoa > Chordata > Mammalia > Eulipotyphla > Solenodontidae > Solenodon > Solenodon paradoxus. The sequence continues at coordinate 494,613 of RJWH01000571.1, forward strand.
CTTAATAGTCACAGACTGCTCCAGATGCAAGTGCAGAAACACTGCAAGGCAAATGCGAATTCCAGTGCTCCATAGAGATTGCATTTTAAAGATGAGATTTGGATACAAAAAAACTTAGTTCATAGATCTTTGATGGAGATATTTAGAAACAGATTAAGTCAATTGTCCAGTCAATTCTTATTTATCAATCTGCATTAGGTCACTATTGATAGCACAGTAACTCAATTCACATACCTGCATGGACAAGAATGTTGAATGTCATAAAAAAACACATTTTTTCTTTGTATGTTTCCTGAGTTCTTGATTATTGTATTGAATTTATTCCCCTGCCAAAACCCCAAATGCTTGATACTGCCTATATACTTTCTTTATTACCTCAGGATGTTGATACTTGTTACATTTCCCTCATTTCCTTCTTTACCTTTGGGAAGAGATCATAGGCAGATGGATTTCAACTTTCTTTAAAATTTTGGGTCAGGAGAGTAAATCATTTTGTGTGGTAATGCCTTATAGTTCTACTTATTGTAGTGATCATTTCACCATTTCACAATATACAGAAATGGCAAATCATTATATTCGACACCTGAAACAATGTAATATTATATGTTAATCGTTACTCAATAAAAAATTAAAAACAAATAAGGCAAAAACTACAGTTGCCTAACAATGGAAGGACCCATTTATACTTGGCAAATCCCATCCAGCTTTCTGTGAACTTACATACTCCTTATAATATATAAAATTTCTTTAGCTAGAAAAAATATGAAAATATTTTAACTTGTATTTATTATAGCAAGCAAAACCCAATACACTAGATTGATAAAGCAAACAAAGCAGAAAGAGAATAACTTCATGTATATATTTAGATGCAAAAATTCTAAATAAATTATTAGCAAACTCAGCAATCTTCTAAAAGTAGAGATGACAGGGGCAAGCAATGTTTTGTTTGTTTTTGGTTCGTTCCGGGAATGACTGCAGGAGTCAATTATTGGAAATATGATTCATATGATTTATTACATTAATTGATTAAATTGATTAAAGGGGGAAAGAACACATGAGATACTCTTAAAAACTATGAAAAAGGCATTAAAACAAATTCAATAGATTATTTGTACACTGTGCAAAGTGTATTTCCTTTAATTTGTAAAAAAATTTCACACCCACCATTTAGTTAACATGTGTCAATCTTTTGATTTAGCAGTTTGCTTTGCTTACCTCCTAACTCATTCTCTCAACAGGTTGGCCTGATCAGTGATACTCTCTTTACATGTGAATGCTGAAAGGATTATGAACTCAGTGAGGTTTGAACCCACAGTCTAATCCAATTTCATACCAATAAGTTATTATACTTATATTTCCCTGTAGTTACTTTTTTTCTTCGAATACCATCAGAATGAGTTTTTCCTTTAAATTTTCCAAGTAATTATGTATTATTTTCAATTATGTATTTTTATTTGCACTTCAAAGTAAAGGTAAAATATAAAAAAAGCATCTTGGAGTGTGGACATCTCAGTGTAATCACTTCACATATCTGCAATTGGTTTAGAAGCCTGACTAGCAGTGTGAAATTAGATTTCTACATTGAGGTCATTGAATCTTAGTGTTTCCACTCTGTTGGAATAATGTTTGCTTTATAAATATGATGCTGACTTACAAGTACATATAACTATGTTGCGTCAATCTTTATCAAAAGGTTCTCATGACCGTTAGAGAAGTACACAGACCTGAATGTTTCCTGCCTTATGAAGCACTGACATTTTCACAACAAATATCCTCTAAGGTATACATATTGTATTATAAGAACAGCTTGGACCAAACCCATGTAGAGAGCACTGCATCTTGTATTTAGGGCACTATGTCAATTCCCTTTAATTTTAGAGTCAGAACCTAGACTGATGCAGAACTCACAGGATGGGAAGGAGCTTCTGACAAAAATAATCTGAGTCCATATATTGTTTCCTCCATAACTTTTGCCATTCTATGAAGGTTATGGTTGTGGCACCTGACAAAATATATAAAAGCAAAAAAGTCATGTCCTGCAGGCACAACATGCAGGCCAGCTTTGGATTGGATTTTAAATTGTTTCTATGCCATAAGGCCAGATAGCTTTAAAGAAACAAGAAAAGCAGCAGTTTTGAGAAGAGAGTACATTGTTCACATCTCACTTGTGAAGGTGTGATTTATAAGGAGATAAGAGTTTTCTGTTTTCTTTGCTGCTACTGAGGTTGACTCTATTTGGAATAAAATTTAATCAGTTGACTCCAGAAAAAACAACAACAGCAACAAACTTTTTAACTAGGATTTTTCTTTTTTGATGTTTTATAAAAGATTCTACAATTTAAATTCAGTAAATAACATTCTTCTAAAGTGTTGGTTCTCAATCTGAGTAATATTACCCAAAGGATACTAGCTATGTCTGAGGAGTTTTTGCTTGTCACCAAAGGGGATTGTTACTGTCATTGAGTGGGTAGATCTCAGGGATTCTGCTAAATATCCTGTGGTGCACAGAACAAGTATCATAACAAAATGTCCTGTCCCATTTCAATAGCTGAGAAGCCATTCTCCAAAATTTGTCTGTGTTTGTATTCTTGGCAAGTGGAAGAAAAGGAAATCATCAAGTAAAATGAATAGAAACTGACATTAAGATTTTGATAGTCAAGACCTTTTTATGCAGATATATCTAAAGGATTCAAAAAGTACAAGTTCTTGCAACTGGTGGAAAGTGACTGATACATTTGAACTGGTTTAAGACAATCAACATCTCGTTCTCTCTGTCCATAATGACTTTTCTCTTGAATAACCATTTTGTGCCAAAATTTTATTAATGGAATGGTAGATGTGTTTTGTAGTTTAAAATGGAACTTGTTTAGTAAAAGCTGCAAAGTAGAAGTTTTCAATTTTCATGTCAAAATCTGTAAGTAAGAAATTTATAAATTCTTTTATGTTAAAAAGTTGCAAGCTGACATTTGAGAGATCCTTTCTGAAACCTCTTCCAATAAACTAACTCTACTCTTAGATAATGGAAAACCAATACAGCCAGACATTATTTTTGGGACCAGAAATACACATTTGTCCTTCTGCTGTTCTTGGCTCACAAATTTGAAATTTTGCATAATTATGACAGTGATTGCTAACAATTTTTGATCAATTACTATGTGCTAAGCACCATAACAAGTGTTTTACCACCCTCATTTGCAAATAAAAATTAGAGACACAGTATTTCAGTAATTTATATAAAGTTATACTCTTAGTTAATGGTAGATCTGAGATTCAAACCATCTGTTTCTAGAACCTATGCTCTTAACTATAATGCCATGATGCCTCTCTGATTCAGTGAAAACTTTGCTTTTAACACTCTCATTCAGAATAATGGAGCACTGTTGGAAAAAAAAAAATCATACAGAACTACATGAACTAGTCAGATATAAAAAAAATATTTTTTTACCTTAATTGGTTTCCTTAGTATTTTATTTTATTTCTATTTTCAGATGAAATATTTAGTGACTTCAGCACTTCCTTGAAGTTGTTTCTTATATATGGCCTTAATTGTTTTGTTATTTTAAAAAAGACAGTTATTAGGGTTTTCTATTAATTCTTGATGGGCAGGCACCTTCTTCTGGATCTTTAAAGGATGATGAGTCTCATCATCTTTGATTTTTCTTTAGGAAATGTCTCTTGTGTATTCTTTCTTCAAAGACACTGAGAAGGCTCCTGCAATGCATTCTTCTTATAAGTGTGTCAAAATAAGATACTTTTGCTTTATTGTTTCAACAATTATTTTAATTTGAAGTACTTCAAACTTGCAGAAAGGACACAATAAGAAAAAAAAAAAAAACAGGGGTAGGTGCAGATCTAAGTTACTTTGGAAATTAGTACCTCTGTAAGATTAAAGGGAATTATGCTTAGTGATACAAGTCAGAAGGAGAAAACCAGACATTGTATATGTTACCTAGGTAGTATATAGAGATATTGAGCAAACAAATTAAATCAAATGAAAACAGACTTTTAGTGCATAAAAGTAAATCAGTGTTTGCAGGAAGAGAAGGGGGAGGCTGGGTGAGCAAACAGGGCAAAGATGATTAATTGTACAGTAAAGGAAAAACTGAAGTGGTGGGGAACTTAACGTATTATATACAGATTTGGGTTTACTATGATATACATCTTGAACCTATAAAATGTTTCTTCAATACATTTTAAAAAAATAAAAGCAAAATTTATTGTAATTAAATATTGTAAACTGTCTCATGGAAATAAGATTAATAGTACTGAAAACACTATATATTTATATATGTAATATATATATGTATATACACACACACAAATAAATATATACTGGGTTTGAGAAATAAGATAATTTTATGGTGGGTGGAAAAAGCCATGTTTCTTATTGTTGGAATAAAATGTTACAGATGAGGAGAGAAAGTTGAAATCCCTGTGGTGATGGAGTCAGGTGGAAGACCTCAATAAGAACTTCAATTTAACATAATACAAATCATATATTATATAATTTCTTACTATATTATAGCATATATTGTATATTGTATACATATTGTATCTATGTATATATTGCACATATATACACACACACATGCCCGCACACACATGCATACATATACTAAAAACCACAATGACGTGAATATGTCAAAAGGACACGAGAGCTCACCGAGTGAATGTCCAATGATAAATCTAGAACAATTTGAGTGAAAATAAATAAAATAATATTGGACTATAGCCTAAAATATAAAATAAATATCTGTGAGTCCACATTGATATTAGTAATAGTTTATAAATAAATGGGAAAATCATGTAAATGTCCTGTGCAAGAGAGTTCCCAATAATTAATGTACATATTTTGCCTTCATGCAGAAAGAAGGTGAAGCATACCCCTTTTTAGGTGTGGGCTCTACATAATAATTTCCTTCCAAAGTGTATACTATGAAAAAGAAAGAGTAATTTTATAACAAAGAAACGGCCTGTTGACCATCCCTTTGTATTTTTTTGATGTCTATTCACATACTCTGCCATTTTTAAATCGGGTTGTTTGGTTTTTGTTGTTGACATTTCTGAAGTTTTAAGAAAATTCTATTTAAGTAACAACATAGATTTTAACATTCTATAGGTTTAAGATTTGTGTCTCTGCGTATACGACGTGAAATTCACCACCAAGAGTTAAAGTTTAGCCTTCAGCTTAAAACTGAACTCCTCTAACCAGTTTGCCCAACTCCATCACCCCTGCCCTCTGGCAAACACCAATTTTGTCTTAAAAACTCAAAGTATTTTTGTTCAATTGTTCTAATAATTCGCTTGCTTTCTCTATATACCTACAACAAATGAATGAAATTGGATGTACCGTGTGCATATATCTTCTCCCATTCAGTAGGAATCCTTTTCATTTTAAAACGCTTTCTTTCAGTTGCAAATGCTTTTTAGTTTGATGTAGTATGATTTGTTTATTTTGGTTTTGTTTTCCATGTTATTTAAATCTAGTTCTTAAAGAAATCTCTAATGCCATGTCATGGAGCATATCACTTTTATTTTCTTCTATGTATTTTATGGTTTTACAGCTTACATCCAAGTCTTTAATACATTTTGAATTATTTTTTTTATGATGTTAGACAGTGGTCTAGTCTCATTTTCTTTATGTGGCTGTTTAGTTTTTCCAACATATTTAAGAGAGTGTCCTTGCCCCAGTATATTCCCTTGGCTCCTTTATCACTAATTAGTTATCTGTATGGTTTTGTTTATGAACTCTCATTTCTGTTTCATTGACTGTATGTCTGTTTTATTCTGATACCATGCTTATTTGATTATTATTGCTTTGTAGTATATTTTGAAACCAGCGGCAAGATTCCTCCAGTATTATTCTTTTTTTTTTTTTTTTCAGGATGATTTTTGCTATTTGTGGTCTTTTGTAGTTCCAAATAAATTTTATGATTTTTTTGTTCTATTGTTATGATGAATGCTGTTTAGATTTTCAGTGTATCGCATCTTGCCATAGGTAATAGAGCTATTTTAGCAATGTCAGTTCTTTCAATCCATGAACATAGACTATCTTCCCATTTCTTTGTCACTCATTTTTTTAAATGGTGTTTTATAGTTTTTAGGTTTATAGGTCTTTCATTTCTTTGGTTAAATTCATTACCAAGTATTTCATTCTTTTTGATGCAATTTTATAAATGGGGTGTTATGCTCATTTTTATTTTGTTATTTACTCATAGAAATAAAAAAAATGGGAAGAGTATCTAAGTAGATACTTGTCCAAAAAAGACATACAAATGACCTCTTTTGTTTTTAGTCAGGGAATGTAAATCAAAACAAAATTTAGATATCAATTTGCACCTCTGCAAATGGTTATTATTCAAAAGACAAAAATCAATTGTTAGTGAGGATATAGAGGATATGGAGAGGAAGGTATCCTTGTGCACTGTTGTTGGAATATAAATTAGTGCTGTCATTATGGAAAGCAGTATGGAGATGTCTCAAAAAATTAAAATAAAATAGAAATTCTGTGATTCCATTATCCCTCTTCTAGCTATTTACACCAAAACACAAAGGATTAATTGAAATAGATATATGCACCGTCTATGTTTTGAGGTTTTACTTACAATAGCCAAGAGCTGGTTGATTATTAGATAAAACAGATATAGTTTATATACACAGTTGACTATTACTTGGGTATGGAAATAGATGACATCTTGACATGAATTGCGCATGAATAGACCTAGCAGGTATTATGCTTATGAAATAAGTTAGATGAAGAAAGATGAACACTGTATAATTTTGTTTTTATGTGATACATAGAAAAATGAGATAAAATAATGAACTACACAATAATAACCTTTTAGTCATATGACCAGAATAGTGGTTAGCAGATGGGAAGAGGGGAAGAGGGGAAGAAGGTAGTCAAATATGGTTTAATAAAAAAGGTCAATGATATGATGAAGCACAGAAGTGGACTGTTAGTGGTAAATTTAATGTAGATGTTGATTTATTATGCTGTGAATTAAACATACATAATGTTATAAAGTATTTCAAGAAACATTTTTTTTGAAGTAGTAAATAAAAAGGAACTTGACAGATTCTGTCTCAGGTTGATAATAAAGGTCAACATCAACTGTGATAAATCATGTTGAGTAAGTATCCTTTTTGTAATGTGATAACAAATGTCATTTTAATTCTGTGGTCTTTCTCTCCGAAACATATTACCTCTGTCTAATCATAAGAAAAATGTTACGCAAATGCTATTTGGAGAATATTCTACAAACTACCTGGCTGGTATTGCTCAAGATTGTCTAGGTCATCAAAATCTTTTTCAGAAAATATCATAGCCAAGAAAAGCCTGAGTAGATTGACAACTAAATGAAATATGCTGTCCTAGGTGAGATCCTGAAACAGAAAAAAAATACATTATGCAAAAGCTAAGGAAATGAGAATAAAGCATACACTTTAGTTTATAATAATGTATCAGTTTTGGTTCATTAACTATGATGAATGTATCATACTAATGTAAGACATTAATGATAGGAAAAACAGGGTGTGTGATATATGGTACTTTTCCACAGCTTTTCTGTGCTAAATCTATTCTAAAGTATATTATTAAAAAAAAGTTAAAAAGCATGCATCTTCAATCCGGATTGAGAGTTTGCCACGTTTGTGCTCTAAGTGTGTCTATTAAAGTGTGTGTGTGTGTGTGTGTGTGTGTGTGTGTGTGTGTGTGTGTGTTTGGGGAGTGTAGTAAATGTTTTTGTGAACTACTTGAAAGTAAATAACCTCAAAACATTTAATTCCTACCCTAACCATATCAGTATGAATTCCTGAGAATAAGAACAAGGAAAATCTAGCACCCCATCATAACTAAGAAATTCAACATGGATTCAATATATAATCTGTTCTGAAAAAAAAAAATCAGGATCAAATATAGTCCAAATATTACATTTGGTTGAATTGCCTCTTTATCCCCCTATATTCCATGAGTTCTGTCACTTTCATTGACTTTAATAACCTTGATTTTATTTAGCTGTTTGCTTAATTTAATGTAGGTTAAACTTCTTGATAAAATATGAACTGCTCATGACATTACACTAGAAAGGACATGATTTCAATTTATAACTTTATTGCTTCTACTAAATATATTCACTTGATTAAGATGTGCAGATATATCAGTTTAAAATTATAATTTTCCCACTCTAATGAATAGGTAATCTATGGGACCATAGTTTGAGAATATATGTATATATCTATATAATATCTAAAAATCTTTCATCCAGCATTCTTAGCTTCTTTCATTGCCTGAGTCATTGAGGCCTTTTAGGATATTTTTTATAGTGAATATAATTTTAATATTTTTCTACATTTAATAACTTGCATGTCTCTGTAAGCTAGTCTTTCCTTCCAATCTTAACTTTTTATATTTGAGTAATACTAAAATTTCATGGATCATTTTTATTTCAACATTTTATACTCCATTACTTTCATTATTCTCTTTATATTCAAGTTGTCACAGGTTTGTCCAGTAAAAGACACACATGTACCAAGACATTTGAGATTCAGTTTGTCCTTTTTCTGCTAGAACCCTGTATCAAGATTTCTCTAAAATATTTAGTTTTCTTTAATGTATTTAATAAATAAAATTCAGGGTTATAAGAGTTACTAGTATGTTGCTTTTTTCTGGACTTTGAGGGTGCGTAGGTATGAAACATCTACATAGATATGCATGTATACATCACATGTGTATACTTAAATAATCAGGAGATTATTTTCATACTTATAATTCAAACCCCCAAACTCAGGATTCTTTATCGTCGTCTTCCTTTTCGTATTTGTATCTGCCTTCTCCCATAGTGAAACTATCTGACTTCATAAAGCATCACTAGGTTTATTCATTTGCTCTATACTTAAGTATAAATGAACTTGCTGCAGAATTTTTATACCGATGTCATTACTAATTTTAAAAGTTACTAATTAAGGTTAAGATTGTTTGGCAGTTGTTTTTTATTTTGCTATAAAATAATTAATAAAGATGTATGATCAGAGTATTGCATCTAATGTAACGAATTGTTTGTGTGATTTTATTTTATTAATTTGGTATACACTAAGGCATGTTTGTTTCATTTTTGTATGTGATCTTAGAATTGTCATTTAAGCATTTATTTTGAATTATGTAAATAAATTACTTCTGTTTCTACATTTTCCAGAATATCATGTAAATTGAATTATATCTCATGGAGGTTTTGAGTTCTGGCTTTTTTCACTTAGAAAAATATGCATTTATGTTCCATCCTTGTTGCATGAATTTATTGTTTGTTCTTCTATATTTTTCATTTTATTCTATGAGATTACTATATCATATCTTCTTGATTTATTCACTAAGGGTATTGGAATTGTTTCAAGTTTTTGGCAATTTTGGATAAATAATTCTAGATATTTTCATATAGGTGTTTTGTGTGAATAAAAGTTTTCATTTCACTTGGGTAAGTACCATGGAGCGTTTCTTCTGTGTTGCATGTAAGTGTAATTTTAACTTATAAGAAACTTCCAAACTATCCAGATTTTTTTTTATTTAATCATTTTATTCATTTTGTTCACTTCTTATGTTGATGACAAATACATTTTTAATAAACTGATTTTCTTTTTATAAAATGAAGTTATATTCTCTCAGAAAGTATATGAGCCAAAATTACAGCAAAAGCATTGAATCATCTTTTTTGGAGTAGGTTTAAAATAATGCAGCTGATTTATTCATTTGGGACTTAAAATCAAGAGAAGCTTTGTTTTCTTTTTTTTTTTAACAAATCTTTAAAAAAATGAGAGATGACAGAAAAAAAAGCAAAATGAGAGGCACAGTAAGAAATTATAACATACCTGCATGAAATAATTCTGTGTTAGAAAGTAGTGAAAGAATTGGGTTACGTGGAAAAAATATCAAAAGTGTTTTAAATATATCACACATTTATCAAGACATTTGAGATTCACTTTGTCCTTTTTCTGCTAGAACCTTGTATCAACGATTTCTCTAAAATATTTAGAATTTTCTTCATGCCTTTTTTGGTAAGTTATAAGTTCATTATTTTGTTAGCCTTACACATGGACAGCTTCAGCCCCCAAATATTTAAATTCTCTGCACTTCATTTTCTCATTGTCTTATTTCTAAGTACAGATTGGTTTGTGGGATTTGTACATTAAAATACAACGGCAGAATTATTTCTGTCCACCACAGCTCCTCATACCCGTTGTCATCCAGTCCTCCTTATTCCTTCTCACATTTATTGCCAGTCATCTGTCATTCATAGGATTGGGTGGCGACTCCAGAACTTGGGGGCAGGAGGGGCCTTCTGAGCACCCAGCATTCGTGGGGCCTCAGGTGGCCACTATGTGTCCATGTAATCCATGGGCTTCATGTCCCCATTCTCCTCCTGGGGTTATGGCAGCAATGTCCTGCTCTGCTCTACGGGCAGCTGGTGGACAACGAGAAGATCACCAAGCAGAACCTCAATGACGGTGTGACCTCCTACTTTTGGAAGGTGCACACCCCAGCGACAGCTGATGGTGACCTGGAAGTGAAGATTTGCGACTAGTACCAGAAGCAGGGTCCCACGCCCACACAACTACAGCCACTACTTCCAGACCATGAAGGAATTGCAAAGTCAGATTCTTGGTGCCACCATTGAGAGCTCCAGGATTGTTATGCTTATTGACAATGCTCATTTGACTGCAATTGAATTCTGAACCAAGTTCAAGATGGAGCAGGCCCTGAGCACTAGCATGGACTCTGACATCAGTGACCTGTGCAGGGTGCTAGGTGAGCTGGCCCTGGTCCAGGCTGACTTGGAGATGCAGATTGAAGGACTAAAGGAAGACTTGACCTACCAGAAGAACAACCATGAGGAGAAGATCAGTGCCCTGAGGAGCCAGATAGGTGGCCACGTCAGTGTTGGAGGTGGGCTTTGCTCCAGGAATTGACCTAGCCAAGATCCTGATTGATGTGAGAAGCCACTATGGAGGTCAGGACTGAGAACTGAAAAGATGCTGAAACCTGGTTCACCAGCTAGACTGGGGATGATCCAGGAGGTCACTGGCCACACAGAGCAGCAGCAGATAGTAAGACAGGTCCCCAACATGCAGGGCACACTCCTGGCTCTGAAGATGGAGCTGCAGTCGCAGCTCAGCATGAAAGCTTCCCTGGAGGGCAAACTGGCAGAAACAGAGCCCCACTTTAAGCTCAGCTGGCACAGACACAAGGACTGATCAGCAGTATGGAGGCCCAGCTGAATGATATGGTAGCCAACGCCATGAGGATGAAACAAGAATACCAGCAGTTTTTGGATATCAAGTAGCGCCTGAAGTAGGCAATTACCACATACTGCAGCCTTTTGGAAGGCCAGGAAACCCTCTGCAAACTTACCCAAGCCCAAGGTCCTTTGAATCTCAGCCTCCTGGACAGAGAAAGTTCCCTGGGAGGGGAGTGGGAACAGAGGGACCCTCACTTACCATTCTTCCAGTGATCTGTTAATAAAATTTGATGGCTCCAGGAGGTGGGGGGAGGACAAAAAAGTACAATGGCAGTTCCTCATAAATGTAAGTTGAATTATTCCAGCCGTGGGGACAAATGGAATAGGAACAATAGTCAAACCATCATTAATTTTAACAGTACCATGAGCATTATTAATAGAGAGTAAATGGAATAGATGAGCTATATGCAAAAGAATGTATACCAGAAGATGTAAGTGTATAAATTAGTGTATAGCAAATGAAATTTACATTTAAGAAATTCAGAACATGTTCAAATGGTATTTTTATCCTATGTATTGATTTGAGTCTAACCCACCACATCTTGAATTTATTATCTTTTCAAATTTAAGGTAAAATATTCAATGCATATAAATAATTATTAATGTCTTTATGAGTTTGTGATTGGTACATTTCCTAGGTTTTGAGGGTAAATTTAGTATTCTTGATTTCTTAGCTTTTATCCAGAAAACAATTGACACAAGCTTGTAGATTTAACCTCTTATATTATAATGTCTGGAAACGATGTCAGAACAATGAATACTTTAGGATACTACTCTGAGTAGTTTAGTGTAATGTAACTTTTGTTTAATCATTTAAAGGTTGACTGCTCCTATAGCTAACAGAATGATCTAGTTGAAGAACTTAACTATATTTTCTTTTTAACAAGGGAAAATTTATTTTTCCTTATGTTGAACTCAATGACTTAAAAATTATATATTATCTAAATATGTAAGTTTTAGCCTATATAAACTTCATTTATTTATATATCCCTAAGAATTTTTTAGGACTGGCATTACAAACATTTTGAAATTACATAAATATTTGTTGCTAGTTGACAAGAGACTTATTTTTACCATTTAAATGATGGGTGTTAAATCAAGTACCATTGGTTGTTTATTCATATATACTTTGTAAGTCAGCTTAGATTGAACTGAACATGTTCTTTCTGACTAGCCTTTGTATCTCCTCCTAAAAGGTGAGTCATTTTTTTATAAAAAGATATTTTTTTTGGAAATGCATCATTTTAAAACTAATTTATGTTTTGGTAAGAATTTGTAGTCATACTCTAAGATTTTAGTCATAATGAAACCAAAGTATGGATATTTGTCTTTTTTTTTTTTTTAACTGTTCAAGTATTGGTTTTATTGATCAAGCATATTCAAAATATATGGAGAATGGCCATCACGGCTTTATTAAAGCCAAACTTTTCTCATATTTGATGTTTTAATTGAATTAACACGTTGCAGGTAAAATAAAAGCCTCCTCTCTGTACACTTCAATCCCATTTTCCTCCTTTCTGGTTAACAAGCCAGATTTTGGTGTTTTTCATTCTCGTGCATACTTTCACTCTTTTAAGGTGTGTATACAAAATCAATCATATTTTGCATCTTATCACACAACACATATCAATTGATCATTTTTATCGAATAGTGATTTATAATGTTACATATATTTCAGGTGTACAACCTTATAAATCAACTTTTCTGCATTGTGTTTATCACCAGAAGTTTAGTTTTTGTCTATCACTATATAGTTGACACTTCTTACCTTACTTGGCCTGTTTCCTTTTTCCCTTCGGATAACTGCTATTGTGTTCTTATAGCATAAAGGATGGTTCTTGTTTTGTTTTGTTTGTTCATTTCTTTGGTTTCTTTATCTACCACAATGAATGACTTCATATGCTGTTTGTCTTTCTCTGACTTATTTCACGAAGAATACTGGCATCCATGTCCATCCATGTTGTTGCAGATGGCAGGATTTCATCTTAATCTTATAGCTGAGCAGCATTCCACTGAGTATATATACCACATATTTATCCGCACGTCTGTTGATGGATGCTTAAGCTGTTTTCAGCTTTGTCACTTTGCCACTTTTTAAGTCATCATTGTTTTCGAAAGGTAGTCAAGTTAATACACATACCTTGTATTAATCCACTTTAACAGACAGCTATTGCAAATGATGCTACAATTTATTTATCTTCTTATGGACTTTAGTTTCAGGTTTATACAGTTAAAAAGAATACTGTGGGCAGGCCCTCATGGCTCGGGTGGCTGAGTTAACTCCACTGTACCATAAAGCCCAGGGACCTGGGTTCATACATCTGGGGTTGGAGGCAAAAATCAAAATAATGTAAATAATGCTTCTTCCTCCCCAACAGCCTTGTCTCTCCCTTTCTTCTTTCCTTTCTTTTTCTATACATGTCTCCTTGAGTACATGTGTCAAGAAACCCTATAGAATTTAGGACCCTGAGACCAGTTTAGTGTGTAAGCCTCTTCAAATAAAGTAGATGTTTTCAAACCACTCTCTAAAATAACATAAATTCCAGTGCCACCAGCAAAGAGGAGAGCCCATTGCTCCAGACTCAGCAGTATGTGAACTGCTAGGTGTTTTTGTTGAGGTTTTGTTTTGTTTTTATTTTTTCCCATCTTATCACAGTGAAATGAGTTTCTCAGTGTTTTTTTAATGTGAAATTCTTTGATTTTTAATTCAGTTAAGAATTTTTTCAAGTTAGTGACTAACTAGATATTTTCATCTGTGAATTGTTTGTTCATATCCTTTGATAATTTTCTTGATTTATGTGGAGTCTTTTGCCAATGTGGAAGCAAACATAAGTTTAAATTTTAGTGTACAGAGCGCACCTTGGTGGAGCAGCAGTTAGGCCAATTGCCTCCGAAGGGTGCATGCCACATACCCCTGGGTTCAAGTCCAGCAAGGAACAACCAGTGTGAACAACAAAATAAAATAAATAAAAAGCAAAAAGTTATTAGTGTATGCAAATGAATCAGCCCTTCTTTTTTGTATTTATTGCTATTCCGGTGTCATATTTGATGCTTTACTATAGTTTTAAAGTTCTGTTTTTCACATGTAGATCTTTAATCCATTCTTCCTAACATAAAGAATCAGAACAGGAATAAGAGTTGTAAAAAAAAAAAGAGTTATCACAAGGTTGATGAAAGTAAACCTTTCAACAACCTCAGTCTTTGATGGAAATGGTAGTATAGAAATATTTAGATACTCTTTAATGTGCAAAGGATAACAAACACACATCAAAATTTGAAAGTGACATTCTTTGTTTTTAAAATGAAGTGTAATGGTTACTACTACCTACACAAAACAATTGACCATAAAGGCAAAATTATTTAAAATACAAAAATGATAGATATGAAGATAGAAAGTTATCATGAGAATCTACTTGCAAATATATTCTCACTCTTTTCATGTATATGTATATCTCTCCATTTATCTGTATATAGATATACATGTATATGTAGGCAGGAAGGCAGAAAGTGAAAAGCATTTTATTTTATTTAGTTGTTTACATTGATTGTTTCGTTGGCCCTGGGTCTTGAACCCAGGATCTTGGGATGTATGTGGGACCATTCCCTGGTTGTACTAGACTGTTAGACCACTAGAATGTGGCCTCAATACCATGATTTACAGCTAAAATATTGAACATTTCAACAGAAAATTCTGGCAACTTGAAGATGTTATTTTTTTATTCTTTTTAAATGGTTTAACTTGATAACTGTTTTTAAGCAAACCATTACTTGTTAATGAATTATATATTATGAAATGATTTAAAGAGTGTTTGAATATCCTAAACAGACATCATAATTTATGCTTACACATCACTTTACCATTTACTTATAGGTTACTTTCTCCTTTCAAAAATGACATTTTTACCATGAAGCTGGCACACAGGATGCTGAACACCTACATCTTCTTCTTTAGTGGATTCCATTTTCAATCAGCCCACCACCAAAACAGAGAGAAAAACAGAGATAATTTTAATGATTTGTCCAAGTCTGCACAGTTGGATATTGGTAGAAAAATAATAGAATTCATTTTTCTTGTTACCCATGACCTATCTCATTTACAATTAGATAAGACTGTGATTTAGTTCTCTGTGATATTTTAAAGCTATAAACATTCAAATGTTAAATTGCTTTGAATGAATTGAATGAATCATTTGAATGATTTAAAATGAGACTAATTCTTTTAAAGTGGCAGGTATCACATTTTATTTGCTTGTTTTATGTGCATGAATGTATGTGTGTGTATGTAAGGAGGGAGGTGTGCGTGTGTATTTATCTTTAGTACCAAAAGCAACACTTGCTTGTTTCAAGGAAAAAACAGTAATAAACAAAATAAGGAGTAACTGGTGTTATAAATTATTAGTCAAAATTTATATACATCCTTTGAGTTTGTCTCATTTTTCTAATCCTGTGTAATATTTAGACTACTTAATATAAGGAGCATTAAATAGTTCTCCTTAGGTTCTACTACCTTTTTTCTTTTCTTTCTCAAGGATTTTAGGCCTACCATACTTGCAAATCAAGTACTTAAGCTCCATTTTTCAGTATTATTTCTATTTATATTTCTGGTCTTCATGAAGTTCTGGTTGAGATAATTTTACTCTTATCAAAATCTTATACCAACACCTTTCATAGTGTAAGACAGAGAAATGATGGTACACTATTCTCACCAGCTATGGTGAGCATTTTCTCATTAATGACTACAATTGGT
Source organism: Solenodon paradoxus (assembly GCA_004363575.1). NCBI lineage: Eukaryota > Metazoa > Chordata > Mammalia > Eulipotyphla > Solenodontidae > Solenodon > Solenodon paradoxus. The sequence goes on from RJWH01000571.1 coordinate 510,648, forward strand.
TTTTGTTTTTGTTTTTTTAAATTACATTTTTTTCCTTCTTTACTCTGTGCATACTCTGAGTGGAATTTTTTGGTCTTTACTTATTTAAAAACGTTTTTGAGAGGAAGGAAGAAATGAAGGAAGGAAAAGGAGAAAGATTTTTTTTTTTATTAATTTGTTTATTTTGGTCTCCCTGGGGAGTTGGGTCCTTGAATTTTGCAGAGTCTACACTCCAGCCCTCTCGGCCACCTGAGCCACGAGTGTGTGCTTCCTTTATGGTTGAGGGAAGGAAAGTGTTATATAAAAACAATTTATAAAAATTGTAATACCTTATAATATGGGGTATTTTTATGGCTTGTTAAATAGAATTAGTAATTGAGAATATTATGGAAATGAATTAATGTCCTGTGCCAAAATACTGACCGATTTTGATTGATAAACCAATTCTGTAAACAGACTTAAGAAAGACCTGAAACATAACCTAATGTTTCTCCTCTGGCATAAAAGTAATAGGTTAAATTAGTAATGTGACTCCCCTGAGATGATACTAGTTAAAAAATTCTAGGAAAATAAAAATGTTTTCTTTGTCATTTCTGTACACTCACAACTTATTTTCAAAGCAGTAAAGGTGTCTTTTACACTTTACAAGACCCTAAGTTTTACCATGTAAGAACTGTGTTAGGTTGTTTATAAGGTAGATGCAGGTAAGGGGTGGGGTCCGGGATTCTTTGTTGTTTTGTTAAGTTTTAACTGAATTCAGAATGTTTTTCTAGTTTTATCTTTTAAATGAGTATCACTGAAAATGTATTCTCATCAAGTTCTCAGGGGAAATTTTGCATTTTCACTACCTTCCTGGGAAAGTGATTGGGAATCCTCAGTAAGAAAACACTGGATAAGTGCACATAATATCCCGTCTCAGAGGGAATACATTTAACTCTGGGGACAATAGATAAAATTAGAAAACACACTAAATTCTCTGTAACAATTATCCTCAGAGAGATTTGAGAAACTAATGTAATTTCCAGTTTCAAGACTGCAAAATAGAGGCATATGTAGGCTGATAAATTGGTGGGTTAGGGGCAAATGGTACCAGGATCTGGTACCAGTTGACTGAACCTTAAGACTCAATCAGTGTAAGAATATCATAAAGCAATAGAGAATTAAAACAAATAAACAAACAAAAAACTAAACAAACAAAAGCAAAACAGATCAAAGGGGAGTGGGGAGTGCAAATTGGAAGGCAAAAAAAGAGCAGCGCTTCTAAGCAACTTACAACTTGGTTTATCAAGTGTTGGTAATTTTTAAACTACAAATCTAAAATAGAGATCATATAAGCAGGAGTCCAGTGTTTTATTTTGAGCTGGCTTAAAAGAAACAGTTTGTCACATAATAAACATTGTGTAATTTCCTAAAATATTTTTTTTTAAATCATTTGTATTCATTGTGACCAATTAAGTCACTTTAAAATGAAATATTCTAATAATTTTAAAAATTCATTTTTCAGTTTAGATTTTATTGTCCGTTTTGTTTTGGTGCAGAAGGAGAACCTCATGGGGCTGTACCCTGACCCAGAAACTCAGTTTTAATCTTTGTCAAATCTCTTTTAGCCATTAGAGATGGTAATAATGACTTTGTGACTGTGTTCGAAGTTCTGCTGAATGATATATGTTCACTCACTTCTGTGAACTGGTCATCATCCCTCACTGCCCAAGTCAGGGAATAAAATAGCTCCAAACAGGCATTATGGTTTTAGATGACAGTGTTGGCTATGGCTTCCATCACACTTTCCCTACTACTCATGGGTATTGAGTTATACTTTCCAAATTAGCACTTTTCACTTTAACACAACATTTTTTTAAACCAGTGTTTTTAAATCCAATGTTTTTTTTTTTTTTTTTTTTTTAAGTTTCCTGTTGATATATAATGAGGATTATTGGATATAATATAATGATGCTTACATATATCATTGTGTCCCTAGTACCTGGCTTATATAAAGAGTGCATTGAATATTTGTGGTCTGAATAAATGGATTAATTTGCATTGATTTTTACCTATATTGGTTACATAAATTTTCACAACGTAAGTGTGTTGTAATTAGTAATTAAACTACTTTCATGTAGGAAGAGAGAGGGCTAGAGGGTGGTTAGGTGACTTGTCCAAGGTCATTCAACTTGTGTCTAGCAATATGGTAATCAAATCCAGTTTATGTTTGGAATATTTTTAGCCTGGTGCTCTAGTTTTTAATACTGTCCTTTATCAGTCCTACTATTTTTTGTGCCGGCCATCGAAATTGCTGTATTTTGTGCATTATTTTATCTTCATAAAACTGAAAGTTTGGGATACTTACTTTTTAAAAGAAACTTTATGTTCCTTCAATATTATATAGTTATATAACAGGTAAACCTATCTTCAGTTGTTCTACATTGATTATGTATATATGGTTTGAGTCATGATAAATACCTCTGTTTTCTTCATTCATTCATAGTCTTACTATGAATTCCTGTTATATGACACTCTAAATTAATTACTTTTTTATTTTTTAAGGGAAAGATACAGGCAGGATTAAAGACGAGTAGTAAGGTGGGCAGGGAGAGAGATGAGGAAGTACTTTATTTTATTGAGTTATTCGTCTTGGTTGCTCCCCCAAGTCCTGGGACATGAACCTGGGTCTTTGGGATGTAATTGGGCTGTGCCACTCCTCCAAGGTGCACTCAACTTAGTTTTATAGAGGCAATTTTTGTATAACACAATTTATCAACAGTAGTAAACAAATTCTCCTACAGTTTTCTTCCTATCATGGTAGTGTATTGGTATAATCCTGGGCCTCTTGTCGGCTCAGCCCACGGAAGTAGGCTAACACGTTTGGTTTATGAATCTGTGAATGCACAATTCAACCTGACCTTTACTTCATCTTGGAGGAAGAGAGCAGCTGCAGCGGGGAAGTACCCATCTGCTCCTCCAGGGTGAGATTCCTTTGTGAGGCTCCAAGTGGGTTAACAAGAACATTGAACTAATAGACCTAAACTTCATTTGCCAAGTTGACACCTATCCACAATTAAGGTGATGTTTTTATGCTCATTTATAGTTTTTATTTTATTTTAGTTTCTCATCTTGATTGTAGCTCAGCATGGAAGGTGGTATATTTTAAGAATCCCATGGAGATCTCTATAGGATTTGGTCTCATGATTATGGTAGGCAATTATCAACCTGGAACTTAGTTTCTGGTTACAGTACACTTCTATTGACTGAATTTCTGGAAAAAAATAAAGCTATTCTTAATATGTCTTATATTAAATCTCTTTTAAATGTTAAAGTCTTGACAAATAACTCTTGGTTGATGTGAAAAATTGAATCATAAGTCTGTGATATTGATGGCTTTCAAAGAGAAGTCTATTACATTCTATTTTATTCTATCAGGAGTTTAGAAACAATGAGACAATAATTGCATGAAAAATAAAGTAACTAGTACCTTTCCTGTTTTTAATTATATGTGTATATTTTCTACTTTACCCAGCCTGTTTCTTTCCATTAGAAACCAGAATGTTCTCTAGCATCTGAACCTCTTTCATGCAAATATGTGCTTCTGTATTTCTTTAGCTAGTTTTAAGTGTGGGTCCCTACTGATCTGTCAGTCATCACCTGACATTTGCTAGCAACTTTACAGTAAAACTGAAAGGAAGGGCAATGATAATGGTTCCAAAAGAGGTTTCTTTTATTTTCAGGATGTGACAAGGATACATGACTATTAAGTGTTTCTCTTTAGTTGGGTAGCACAACAGCGAGAATTGAGTTCTCTGTGACCTACTTTTAGTTTATTGGTGGATTCTGGTTTTCTGGTGAATTGGTTTAATTCCAGACTTTTTAATATGTTAAATAAATAATGTCCTGTTGAAACTCATTTGAATAACACCAACTTAACTAAGATACTTTGAGAGAAAATGTTTCAGAAAAGAAACAAAAAGGAATTTATTTACCTGGCTCAGTTTATGGAGGTATGTCTAAAGTATTAAGCACAGAACAGTCATTGAGTTTTAGGTGTGTTTGTTTCAGGTATGTTCTTCAAATAATTCTATATAAGGTGCACACGTGTGCGTGCGTGTGTGTGTGTGTGTGTGTGTGTGTGTGTGTGTGTGTGTGTGTGTTATTTCAGTGGGAAAGTAGCTAATACCTTTTCCTTTTTGGTATATTTTTCCTTAGAGTAATTCTGTAATTGAGCAATAACTTGGTCAAATGAATGTAACAACGTATTTCTACATTTATTGGGCTTGGGTAGGGTAAAAATCATTCTTAGTTGCATGCAGAGGAAAATTTGTTTGTTTGTTTTTAACATTTATTTGTTCAATAACTATTAAGTGATAATATTTACCAGGCACTATATTGAGCTCTGAAAATAGAGGTCTTAACAAGACACGGTTTTCTCTTCTTGGAGCTGATACTTTGATATACACAGGAAATTTATTTAAATAAATCAAAATGTTCTCTCCTTTTTAAGAGTTATCATCTGTCCCAATAAGTGTTTTCATAACTAAAAAAACATACAGTATAACCCAGATACAAGCTATCTCCATAACTATAGAAAAACACATTTGAAAGACAAATTATTTTTAAAATGTAATTAATCTAGAAAGCTTTGTATCAATCCATTGCTATGAAATACTGCAAATGATGTTTATAAAAATATTTTGACAGTGCTTCAAAGGATTCACCAAGAGACAAACAATACAGATTTGTATCTTGGACAGTCCCTCATAACTAGGTAGACCATTTATTCTATTTTATCTCAAATAGCACCACACGTAAATGCTTCCAGAAAAAAAGTCAGTTCTCCAGAATAATAAAGAAAAGGGAAAATGAAGAACAATATTAATGATATACTTTGAAAATTAAAATGTAGTACAAATAATATTTTATGATTTGCCAATTAATTTTCAGCTGCACCTTGCTATATGTATATATTAGGCTTAATGCAAAATACTTTTGGTAATTTTATTTTCTTTACTCGAATATTCTTGATATGCTTGATATTGCTGGGGAAATTTTACACATTTGCTCTATAAAGTAAAAGTAGTTACACGTAAAAAATAAAAGAAATTCCTAACATGATATTAATTGAAAATATTTATATGCATGATCATTCCCAAATAGATTTAAGGCAAGTTTTGAAGGTACAGTAACTCATGAATTTAAAAGTTTAATTGTTTAAGATTAAAACAGTACTGAAAATTTCAATATAACGCTCATTCATTACTATAATAATGCATTTTTAATGACCTAGGATAGCATTTTGCACTTGCTTTGACACAACTCCCATTAATTATAGTCATCACACATTTATAAGAGCTGCTAGTTATGTGGTGATTAGATCCTAGGCTATTCAGGAAAACAAGATGATCAAATCACCAGGCTCTTATCATATATATTAGTTAAACTCCTGATAACAGCACTGGCTTTTGACAGAGTTAAGCTGAAACAACATAGCGGGTTTTCAGGATTTTCAATTTACCTCCAAACTGATTTTATTTTTCCTTACTTTTCAAAGGTTTTGAAGGGTAGTGAATTGGGTAAATATATAATAATATTTAAACATTAATTAGAATATCATAATGATTAGCAATTTCTTCTAAGTGCTAGGATCTATTCTAATCACTTTCCACATATTAAATTATCTTAACTTGATCTAAAGAGGCAGAGCAAGGATTGATCAATGGAAGTCTGACTCTAAATTCAGTGATAGCCAGTGTTGTATGATATTTCTATAGTCCGTTCAAAACAATTTTCCATAAGCACAAATATAATTTTCCTATTACAAACTAGAAATGTCTGCTTTAATTTTTTTAATAACTTACATTTTAATTCTAACAGCTTTTTAACAGATCAGTTTCGAGAGTCTGTAAGTCACTTAGTAGTGGAAAAATACTGCAGATATTTAATTCTTGGACTTCTTTCTGTCATTGTGTTAGTCATTGATTTCCTACTAAATTTGCTTCCCCAATTATTGTTTGCCATTTTATGAAACACTTTGTGCTTTAATAATTTAAAAAACATGGGAAAACTAAATTAAGTATTGAAATAAATTTTATAAATGTAGATAAAGCAAACTAACCTCTTTCAGATCTTCATATTGCCTCTTGAAGAACATAATACCTGCAGTTTTCATCAAAAAATGACTGTCATCCACCAATACCAATTTCAGAAACATACTCTGTCAGCATTTATAAAGGAAAATACCTAGGTTTCATGAAAATCATTATATTTCTAATGTTAATGTGGTAAATATGATATAATTTAAATATTTAAATATCTATTTAGATGAACTCATTACAGATTAATGTAGTGATTATATTTCTTTCACTTGTCAGACAGGTGATTAGATTATTCTTTAATGAAAGTATGAATAGTTCACTTAAAATATACTGTCTACAAATTATGCAAATAAGTATATCTGAATTTTGATACCTTAGAATTGACTAAATTTCTATTCCTTATTCCATGATAGTCTCTGTACAGTCTAGAAAGCACAAAGAAATAACACAGCATTACTGTGCATAAAGAGTGAAAGAGTAAGAATACCCTACTGTATTGATTGGATTAGGTCAGAGTTTCTCAGTGTAGTACTACTGACATTTGGGCTAGCTAATACATCCTTGTGAGGAACTGCTCTGTGCGTTGAAGGATGTTTAACAACTTCATTGACTTTTACCCTCTAGATTCTGGTAGCATCTCTCTCAGTTATAAAAAGCAATGCAAACAAACAAAAATTAAAGACAACTGGTTAGTGCCGTATGTCCTGTAAGGTTAAACTCACCCTCAAAATAGAACTACTAGATTAGCCAGTATTAGAGGGAATATCACATCCACAGAGATCCTAATTTGGGGTGATGGGCAAGCCATCAGGATATGCATTTTAAATACTGTATTATTGATATTTGAATAGTGAGCCACTTCATCATTTCATTCCATGGGAATATAACTCAGTCACAGAGTAGCATATATAAAGATTTTGCTTAGCTAAATTTTAACCAGTAACAGCAAAAACTTAAACGATGCTTCCTTTTCTTAAGCTTCCGTTTCTTCTTCCTGCTCCTCCTCCTCTTTCCCCTTCTTCTTCCTCTTCGTCCTCCCTCCTCCTCCTGCCTCCTCTTTCTCTTCTTCTTCTTTCTTCCTTTCTTTCTTCTATTTCCTCGTGCTCCTCCCTTCTCTTCCTCTTCCTTTTAAGGAAAGACGTAGACAGGCAGGAAGGAAAAGAGAAAAGGAAGAAACATCCTATTTATTTTTATTTAGTTGTTTATTTTGGTTGTTTTCCCTGACCCTGGGTATTGAGCCTTAGTATGTATGTGGACTATGCCACAGTGGACTAACTCACTAGCTACCAGGGTATGCGCTCCCTTTCTTCTTTACAATAGGAAGGCCCACTCTCATTCGTGAAGTGCTCTTTTTTTCATTCCTTTCTTTTCATCAGTTAAACTTTTCTTATCATTTTAAATAATTAGAGATGGATTGGATTGACATCTGTTCAAATATCACATAAGGGCAATTTCTAAAGTTTACATGTAAGAAAAAAATGATGTATGCCAATGTAATTATTGAAATCCATAGGATGATACTAGGATAAAAAATGTATCCATTCTCTCATTAGTCTTATATCACTAGTGTTTCCAACAATATTAGGGAAGTTTAGTAATTTCTTCATCTGAATACAAGACTTATGTTTTAGTGAGTCAACTCACGTTCATATCCATGCCCTTTAAACACATGTGCACACACACGCAAACATGCATACACCACTGCCCATGCAGATTTGCAAAATACTCGTCTATAACATGATACCCAATGTATTTCTACCATCTGTCCCACAACTCAAATTTCACATTTTGAGTTATTCAGTTTAGAATATTTTCTAATTTCCATTCTGTCTTTGGCTAGTGGTTTATTAAGGGTGTTTCTTAATTGCCAAATATGCAGGTATTTCTATTTATTTTACTTTTCATTTTGCTATTTGTTTCTAACTTAATTGTAATTTAAGAAATAGATTGAAAACTGTGTAGTACTTGTATTTGTTAAAATTTGTTAAAATAGTTTTATGACAAAATAAAGGGTTAATTTTGTCAATTTGTGATATTCCATTGTCTGCTTGAATATTCTAACCTATTAACAACACCGGTAAAAATGAGTGGTGTTTATGTCCATATATTTGAGATTATAATTATTTTGCTTGAGCTACTGTTTAAGTTTTTATCTGTTTGAGCTATAGATTATTGAGAGGATCAACTTTAACTCTAACTGTGATGGTAGTTATTTAATTCTTTGTTTCATATATAGCGCTATTATTTTTCTTCAAATGTTGAAGTATGAAATTGACTATTAATTTAGATTTTTTATCTCCCTGACATGTTAAGCTTTTCATAAGTGACCCTCTTCTAATTCAGTTTTTGAATATCAGTATGTCATTTTAGCTTTCTGTTTTCTTTTAGTATGTGCATGGTGTATATATGTCTATGTATATGTATGTATCTATACATATATTGTTTTAAGAGAAGAAGAGAGAGGAGGAAGAAGCATTTAGAGAAGTGAAGGAAGGAAGGGGAAGCAAGGAGTGAGGGAAGGAAGGAAGGAAAGGAAAGAAAGGGAAAAACATCTTTATTTATTTAGTTGTTCATTTTTTACTTTTTATCCTGGCTCCAGGTCTTGAACCTGAGTCTTGACCTTTATATGGTACACATGCCAGCATCTCAGCCTCCTGAGCCACAAGGGCATAACTCCATAGTATATTTTTGTACATTTCTTTTTTTTTTGCTGTTCTGTTTCCTTAATTTATGTTTTCATAAGTAGAAATATTTATTTCTAATTAAACATTCTTCTTATTGAAATGCGAGTTTTAATTTCATTTCCATTAAAAATTGCTTATGTATTTGCTCTAATTTTGTCAGTCGAAGTGCTGTTTATGTCTTGTTTGGTATCACTATATTTTTTTTATTCTTTTTTGATTACTTTATTATTCCATTTTTACTCTCTGGTTAAGCTGTATATTTTTGCATTATTCTTTTATCCATTCCCTAGAAATTACAATATATAATTCCTAATGGTGGATGAAATGATCTAATATTAATTGCTAATTCTATTCTCCTTCTAGTTAATGTGAATCCTTAGAACACTTTAATTCCATCTATCTGTGTGGACTTACATGCCATTTTTATTGTATGAGTTATTTGTGATTTATGTATGATTGTCTACCTCTGTGCATGCATTTGTGTATATTTAAATACATATATGTATATGTGTATGTAGGTATGCATATTTTTTATATACAGATGGTTATTATGATGACTTGACATAATTATTTTACTTTTGGGTGATGTGAAAGCAATATACGTTCAGTAGAAATTGTACTTTAGATTTTGCACTTTGATCCTTTTCTAAGATAGCGATATGCTCTGTTTTTCTTTTGTGATTTTGGGCAATGGCAGTGAGTTGCAGCTCCCAGGAAGCCATGTGATCAAAAGCTTAACTAAAGTTTGCTGTGTTTTCAGTATATTTTTAATTTACATTGGGTTCATTAGGATATAACCCCATTGTAAGTTGAGGAATTTGAATAAAAAAATACATATTTGAGGAATATATATATGTATATATATGAATGATATAAAGTACCTGATTAATTACTTACTGTTACGGTTTCCTAAAAGTGAAAAGTTAGTTAGATTTTCCTCATGTAGCCATTTCTGTTGATCTGCTTTGTCTTTTCCTGTTTATACTTTCACTGAAGTCATTTTTCTTTTGCTAGAGAAGACTCTTTTTAATACATCAATTGCTTGAGTATGTGGATAGCAAATTATCTCAGTTTAGCTTTGATCGAACTAGTCTTTGTTTTACCATAACTTTTGAAAGTGTTTTTAATTTTATATAGATTTCTGGTTATTTCCTTTCACATATATATATATATATATATATATATATATATATACACGGCTTATCAACTGTCTTCTGGCTTGCATTGCAGTTGTTTGAGAACTTTCTGTCATTCCCTCCATGCCTCTACTGTAAATTTCTTCCTTCTACCTATGATTTATTTTCTTCATTTAAAATTTTTGCTATTTCATGTTCTTTTAATAAAAGACTTATTAATCTTTCTTAAGAGGGACTGGGATATTGAATATATGGATTGTAGTTTTTTAAACCTCTTTGCTATTATTGTTTTCATTGTTTCTGTTACTCTATGTTTTTTCTTTCTGTTTTCTCCACTTGCATTCTAATTATATGTATAGTGGGTACTTCCCTGTGCTTTCTATATCTTTCTTTCTCTCATATTTTTCTCTTTTTTTTGTAAACTTCCTTCTATAAATAAGTTCATTATTTCCTAATCTATGTTTTATCTGCAGTCACATCTGCCTGTGTGTTTTCCAATTTAATATTTAATATTGAATTCTGAATATCTTTTTCAGATCTTAAAATGTTACTATTTTCTGTCTGAACTTTGTAGTTTTGAGTTTTATCTTCACAAATATTGGAGATGATCAAGTGGTATTTATTCCAGATATTCAAGGGTGCCTTAGCATACTCAAATCAATAGATAAGATAAACTACATCAACAAAAGGGAGGACAAAATCCATGTGGTCATCTCAATAGATACAGAAAAAGCATTTGATAAAATTCAATACCTATATGTTAAAAACCCTGAAAGACTATATATTACACACCCATAACTTAAATAGTACTCAGTGGGGAAAGTTTGAAGGCTTTTTCTCAAAGATCAAGAAAAAAATCAAGGATGTTCACTCTTCCGACTACTATTTAATATAGTGTTAAAAGTCCTGGCCAGTGCAATTATATAAAAAAAAAATACACAGTTTATCCAAAATGGAAAAGGAACAAGTGAAACTATCACTATGTACAGATCGCATGATAATATATAGAGAGAACCCCAAAGAATTCAGTAAAAGACTGCTAGAAGCAATAAACAAGTACTCTAAAGTGTATTTACACATTTTTTTAGGCTTCAAAATTAATAATCAAAAAAACCTGTTATATTTCTATTTGCCAGTAATAAACTTGCAGAAAGAACTCAGAGATACAATCCCATTTACAACTGCATGAAAAAAAGATGAAATACCTTGGAATAAAATGAGTAAACTTAACCAAAGAAGTGAAAGACCTGTATTCAGAGAACTACAAGACATTGTTAAAATATTAAATCCACCAGTAGGAGGATTGGTTCACTCCCAGTCTCCTGTTTTGAAAACAGAATTCCATGCCAGTCAGTAATTAATTTTCAAATTTGATTTAATCTTTACGAAGTCTATATTTTATTGCTTTATGATTCTATGTTACTGTAATTTTTGACTCAAAAAATAAGTCTTCATGATGATGACAGGCGAATTGTCTCCATGTTACATTTTTAAGACATTTTGATACATTCTTTACTATTCTAATCAAAACATTAGGTGATCATCCTTCTAGAAAATGTAACCTAAATATCATTTTGCTTATGGGTCACTCTCCAAATACTCTAATAATTTTTTTTTTATTTTCTGTTCCCTCAGTACTTTACTGATTCTTCTTATTATATTTACCACATTTTGTTATCACTTATATGTTTGGAAAGCATCTCTTCAACAATAAAGATTAAATATCATTAATATTTGTATCCACAGAGTTACAGCAGCATCTGAAATTTAGTAAGTCCACAATAAATGTTTAAATAAAATTTCAATATATCTACTAAGTCTGTCAGTTAAGTTAATTGAGAATCATTGATAATTCCATTGAATATGTACCCCTTGAATGCAAAAGTCACAAACCAGTTGTTAAAGGTTCCTTTCTCTTTCTAAGCTTTTTTTTTTCCTGCTCTTTTGAACATAGCTTGTGATTTTAGCATGTGAGTCGATGTTTGTGAATGAAAATCAGCTTCCTTTTGAAAAAGGAATAGAGAAATTTCTCCTTTTGCATTATTTAAGTACATGTATTATTCTCTCTGAATTAATACAGTGTTCAGAATAAATAATGATGTAGTAGAGATGTTGACATCAAGAATATAGTCTTAATTTTATTCTTTGACAGATCATCTCTTTTAGGGACAAATGAAGACATTCAGGACATACAGTTTCAACAGTCTTATTAGTATACTTGATCTTGATATGAACCCCTGTAACCATTGTTACAGTTTTTTGTCCCTGGTTTAAAAATAGCATGAAACTAAAAGATAAAGATATCTGGAAAAATGTATTTTCGGGTATAGACTTCAGCCTCCTTATGTCCAACCAAGGTTTGATCTAGGCTTTCAGTCTACTCAAGTTTACCCTGTTCTGCTTGAAACTTGCTCTCTACTGGGAGCAAGCTACACACAATGAATAAAAAATAAGGAAGAAGAAAATTAAATATGTTCCCATTCTTTGAAGAAAGTGAATCAACCCTTAGTTATATGAATTTTTGGCAGCTTCTAAGACCACCACCATGCAGCACTCTAGTGAATACCATGCCATGGCACTTCAGCCTTCCAGAGCCCTTTAATATATATGTACATCTGGAAGCATTTTACTGGCCATTTAGTATCCTACGCTTTAAAAGACCTATTGTTTTTATGGCATATAAACATTTCCGCACACTTCATAGGAAGTTTTATATTCCATATTCAAAGCAGATTAGATATATTCTGCTGAGAGATTTTAAAGGTTCACAGAACAAATCATTGTTTTGCTCTTTTAGAAGTATCACACTTTCTCTTGATCATATATTATTCCACTTTTGCTGAATGATTCTGAAGTGTCATTGAATATTTTATGTAATAGTGTAAATGTTTTTCTGTATAGTGATTTTAGAATTTCAAAGTCCATTTTATTGAGTTTGGGGGAAATTTAAATGTAAAATCCAAAAGGATTCTTAAATAGACATTTTTTGTGATCAGCTTATTGTATATGAAAATGTTATGTTCTGAATACTTAACATTATTTTTACTTTTAAAATATGACAGTTTCCGTTTTTAAATGTTAGTTGTAATGAGATAAAAACTTCATGTGAGAGTCTATGGCAGATAAATTAAGATAGGTGTTAAATTTCTATTCAAATATCTTGTTTGAATTTATAAGGTGAAAATCCTAAGTGATAAACATTGATTTACAAAGTATCTCTGACTTGAAGAATATCCCGTTAATAAAGAAACCAAAACTTTAAAAATTAAATTTTCTGTCTAGTGATTTGAGATTATGCTAAAATATGTAAACACTGGTTTAAATAACCTAAGAAAACTTTTATTTTCTAATATAAATATTATATGCATTATTTTTATAAATGCTATTTCCTTTGTACTCTTTTTGGGGATGGCATCTCCCCAGTACCTTCTATTCTTTTAGTGTGGAACGATTTTCAATCACTTAGCACAACAAATCCCTCTTTAATTTCTCAATCTCTCTGGAAGGAATTGCGGTTTATATGACCAACGAAGGAACTGAGCAATCATAACCCAGGCCATATCTTCTTCTTTCTTCTTTCTTTGGAATGCTATTCTCCCAGAGGAAATGTGTGTTTTTCTATTTTCTTCCAAACCCTAGAATTTAATGGGTAATGCTCCTCACCCAAATAGATGATTTACCACTGACTGTGACTAGGTGAGAATACAAGGTATGTTGAATTCTAGAATTCAGAAATAGAAAACCAACTTGTTTGAGTAATAAGTTATATTTTGGGGTTTTGACTTTATCATTAACACACGATTTTGGTCTTTCTACTTATTATTTTATTTTAAAGGAAAGGTGCAGGCAGGAATGAAGGTGAGTAACCAGGCAGATGGATATGAATAGAAAGGAGAAATGAGCATCTCACTTTATTATTATTTTGGTTGTTCACGCTGATTGTTCCTGCCCCCAGCACTCCCTTGACCTGCTTTGGAGGTGATTGGCATAACTGCTACTCCACCAGGGTGAGCCTCTACTGGCTCATTTATATTTTACATGGGGTTCTGAATTTCCATAGGGCAAAAGTAACTTTCTTAGCTTTCTAAGTGAGTAATGACAAATTGAACAAAGTTGTTAAGAGTTTTGTATTTTTAAATTCATTTGTTTCACTTTTATCTTGATTTATCTGTTTCTCTCTTTCCCTAATGAATGGATAAACATTTTCATTAAAAGATGAAGAAAAAGCATTTTGAGAGTTAATAGTGATGAAAGTTATCTGACTTTCACATTTGGAAGAAGTAAAACTAAGTGGAAATAAGAGGAATTGATGATTGTAATCTTCTAGGGAGAGGGGTGGGGAAAGTACACACACTGTTCAGCTAAATTTTGCTACTGTGAGTAAAATTTTATGTGACAGAGACTTGTTGCTATGTGCTGCTGATCCCATTTCCTTGTTATAGTCACTATCAAAAAAGAAAAAAAAAAAGAAAACCAAAAAAGCTATCTTTTTAAGACTCTTTTTTAGATCAGCTGTAGTCATATGAATGAGCTCTGGTCAAAGGAATGTGAGTTAAAATAATATCACCCATTTCTAGGTATGCTGTTCCTTCCTCAGTGTGTTCAGTTATATATTTTTCTTATATCTGAGGTTTGTTTTATCTGAAGGAGAATTAGTCTGGTAAGAGCTAATTCATCTGTTAGTCGAGTCAACTTTTAAATGAACGTATGGTTCATCTGTTACTATTTCTAGGGAAGTTTTAATTCTGATATTTGATGTTATTAAAGCTTTCTAGAGTCATAATCTTATTTAATACTAAAAAATCTGTTAATATATTAAAATGATATACCTCTATATAATACAAAATAGAGGTTATGATATGGTATATTTCTGTGTATTATGGAATGGTATAAAATGTGTATACTGGAGTTCCAGAAATAAAGGATATCAGTAATCACAAGAAAGATATATTTTGCCAACAAATTTGCAATGGGTACATTTTATGTAATATGAACTGAATCTCAAACTATACACATGAAGCATCAAAAAGCATAACAGCAATTTGAGTATACAGCTAGAAAGATCTGCAAGGGATAGAAGAAAAGGCTGTTTAATTTTCCATGGACAAAAATCAGATTGATAGTTATTTTCTAAATACATTTTATACTCACGTACCAAAGTCTTTTTATCATAATGTGTATCTCTTGGCATAAAATGTACTTGAGAAAACAAATACACATGCATTAGAGTAATACTTTAATGTATTCTATTTTCTGTTGCAATAAGGATATTATTTTCAGACTAGTTTCATCTCCGAGATCTTATGACTACAACCTGGCTTCTTTTTCCTCCTATCATTTTTCTTAATGCTATGCTATCAATGGTTAGTACTTCCCTTGATAATTTAATTTATATAGTATTTTGTTTTAAAATTAATTTAATGTTTCAATGATGATGTCTTTTGATAAGAAGTATATAATTTATCTGTTTTTGTAAAGACCCAGATGTTTACAAAAATACATATAAATAATTAATGTTATTAGTTTATATTTTTTGAGATTATACCAATATGAAATATAAATTGGAGGGGATCTTTTATCTTGTAATATAATCTTTGCATGAATGTTCCTCAAAATAGAGAGATGGCATTGTATTTAGCCATATGACAATCATTAGAGGCAGTAAGTTTAAATAACTACAGTTTTGTGGATTTCTTTTAAATTTCCTTGTGTGTTTGCACATATGTGCATTTAAAGAGAGAAAAATAATTTAGGTTAGGTTTGAAATGTGCATATCCCTCGCCCCTTTTTTTTCAGAGTATTCATTGTGAATGGATTTTGAAGTATATTATAGTATTAGAGAAAATTCATTGACTTGGTGGTCTATACATGGGCCTGATTCTCCTGTATTTTTGTTTTAAAGACTAACTCTGAAACAGTTTCTTAATCTTATGTTAGAATAATTGAAATAGCAAAATGATTCTCTTATTATTATTTATTGAATCAGATTATTAATTTAACTAATTATTTGTTTAAATTTAAAGATGTTTAAACTAATTCAATATTCAGGTTTCTTTAATTTGTCCTATGAAAAATTCTTAATTGGATACATGTAAAGAAATATAACATTTATGGTGAGAAACAATCTGTTTGAAGATGATTTTAATAGTAAAATGATACACTTATTCTTTTTCCAATATGACTAGTACATTTTAAGCATTCATTAGGAGTTATTATTCAGAGAATTATTAAGAATATTATGTTTTATATTACTTCATATAGTGAAAGTAGGTGGTCTGAGATTCTTTGATAGCAGTTTTCTAACCAATTAAATAACTGAATATTTAAAAAATTTTTTCTTTGTGACATATTAGTTCTGAATGACAGTTATCCTCAATAATTAATTGTAGTGTGGTATGAGTGTGTATGTGTGCATATGTACATGCATGCATGTTCAAACATACTCATATACACTGTGGCATGTAAGACCTTATCTAACATTTTGAGAAACAGTCTGTAAATTACCAAAATTGAAGTTCATCTACCTTTACAAAAATATCATGATCTACAGCTCTATGACTGTCTTTGATTCTTCAAATCTCTTGCCCTTTTAACTTATAGTTCCCAGTACCAAAAGGAGAGTGGTAGGATTGAGATATGTTGAAAAGTACTTTTTGCTTTTCCTACCATGATTTTTCTAAGGAATCATTTACAGCTTCCTGTCAAAAAATCAGTATCTTGTAATATAATCTTTGCATGAATGTTCCTCAAAATACAGAGATGGCATTGTATTTAGCCATATGACAATCATTGGAGGTGTCCTATTTCAAAAAAGCTTGTCTTCAGGCAGTAAGTTTAAATAACTATAGTTTTGTGGATTTCTTTTAAATTTCCTTGGGTTTTTATTATGTTTATTTCTTATTTGTTACAAAGATTTCTTTGAATTTAAAATCCTCTTTCATATAGATTTTCACTTCGAGTTAGGCAGTGTGTAATATAAAGAGGTGAAATTTTCATCCACTCATCATCAGGGCCTAATATATATTATGTTTTGTAATTTAAGAATACTGACTTTCTTTCACAGTTCCTGAGCTAAGCATCTAGAACCAGCAGCCTTGCTAATTATGTAAACTAAATTGGCCTTTGACTTTGTGGATAAAATAGACATTTATACACATATTGAAGTGCATCACTGGTAGGCAAATTTTATTGTTTAAAATAATTAATTTTGATGTTATTAATGTGTATGATTATATATGGATGGACAGATAGATAACCTGTGACACTCTAATTTTTATTTTGTAGTCTACAGAATACTTTAAAACTTATTCGTTGATGTTTCAGATTACCTTGAATAGACCTTATCACATAATAGACAATACATGCTTTTTGATTGTACAAAGTATGTCTGAAATATGACTGTGACAGTAAAGTTTTGACAAAAGCAGTTGTGAAATTATTTAATCTTTTTTTCTGTCCTGTGCCCTGCTCTTTGCTTACTTGTATTGTTATTCTTTTCCTGCCAATAACAGTTTTATTATCTCTGTAATATAAATGTTGTGTGTATGTGTGGGTAGATAAGTAAATATGGCTAAGTGGAAGAGTCTATATTTGATTTTTTTAATGGCCTATGCTTCCTATGCCCTTTTTTATGTGTCTGAACAAGGAGAAGATAGATTGACAACAGGGTATCTACATATGAAGTAAGAATAGATACACTCAGAATGACTGGAGAAAGAATTCCATCAATCCATTTATTCATTCATCCACCTGTCAATTTATATATGCAGGCATATATGTATTATATAGCATAACTCTGTTATACTTGAATATGGATACATCAGTTATGCATGCATATACATACTTGCATCCTGAAAATATTATAAAAGGAAACTGAAGAGATTGAATACGATCTTAGATATATAAGACTAGAGAGATAAAAGAGGTCAGAAGCATTGAAAAATATCTATGTTGTTATACTGAGAAATTAAGAAGTTGAATTGGGAGGTCATTTATTAGTTTAGGACTGAAGAACAAACACCATTTGTCGAAAATTAGCAATAAAATTCCTATTCATTTACTTTAATATTTGTAAAATGGTATGACTGTATTATAAATATTATTTCTAACTCGAATAGAATATGTGTATCAGTATGTGTTGATTCAGTATCATCTGAATCAACATAAGCCCTGTACCCAGTGACAATTGTTTTGGGGTAAGTTTATTTTTACATATTGAAGCTGAGTGCCCTGGTGGAGTAGCAATTAGTCAGTTGCCTTTAAAGGACACAGGCCACATTATCTCTGGGTTCCAGTCTCCTGTCTGGGGGAAACAACCATTGTAAACAACTAAATGGAAATAAATTAAAATGCTTCTTTCTCTACTCTCTTTTCTGCCTGACTATTCACCTTCATTTCTACTCACCTGAATTTTCCTTAAAAAAAAAATTGAAACTATACCTTAAAAACAAATATCAATTGTATGTGAATTTATGTAGCCATATAGAGGTTTTAAAGCTAAGGATTATAGATCACCTTTTGAATATCCATAAAGAAAAATAATTTTGAAATCAAAGAGATAAACTACATATCCCCAAAATATTTGTCTTTAATTTTAAGGTAGTGCATATTTTTGAAATATGTAAATATCAACATGACCAAACACTACTTGTCTTTTATAAAACTAAGTCTCCTCACCTACTAGCTTAAGGCATTATGCACAAATGACTTTATAATAGTTACTAGAGTTTTTAATTTATAGGACAGAATATTATTTTCTTCTCATCCATTTGTCCAAAGTAAAAGTAGCAGTTTTATTTGAAAATTCATTTAGTTTTGTTAGAAACATGGTTTCCATGGAGTTTATTGTCTTCTATTATTTATACTAGCTATATGTAATTTATGTGACATGTTAAAGTATCTTGGACATTTTAATATGCATTGCACATTATTACTCTAAGTATCTTTAAATTTTACATCCGTTCTTACAAGTTTCAAAATGTCTTTCAAATGTCTGCTACATCTGCCACATTTTAATTATACCTTTTCCGTTCTATATTTGTATAAGCTTCTTTCATCTGTTTATATAAGCATAAGAATTCTTATTCCTGCTCTAAAACCTGTATTTATAGATTCATGTACTTTGTCTCTGCTAAACACATAGATGGCTTTCATGTTTATTAGTCTAAAAGACTGGGCTCAAGAAAGCTCATTTTTAATGCTTAGTGTGATAAACACTTGAATTGGCAAATGCATGTCTTACTAGAAGAGTAAACTCCTTTAGGACTCATTATTCTTAGAAGCAGTGTTCTTAGAGTAACTGAAGAACAGTTTCTGTAAATGATTGGTGATGTATGTGATACGATTTAGAATTCATGCTGATTTGATTGTGCAACAGTTTTTCCTCAGTAACATACAGATTTTAGAATTACTGTTTGATCTATGTTCACAATTGAGTTTATAAACTTAAACTCAGTATTATGATGCATGTTTTTATCACATTTACCTTGGGTTGTGATAGAATTATAAGGGATTATAAGATTGTGAAATTCGCCTACGTATCTAAGGAATCTTGAAATTATGTGTGTATGACAATTCATATGTTATAATCTAATACAGCAGTTCCTTTAATAACATCATTTTTTTCAGCATTGTTTTGTTATCATGTTAATGAGAAAAAAAGTCTTGATCGATACTGAATGAAATGAAGTTATTGAGGACCTGCTTTCATTATTGGGTGTTTAGCTTAAAGTTGATTTTCAAGAACCTATTGATGATGTTGAATGAGGATGTTTTGAGGGAAATTTTCAGGGTCTGAATCTTTCTTCTGATTTTCCCCCATAAGATTAACTTTCTGCAATTTTGTCGTGATTTTTATCTTGAATGACAAAATGTAAGAGGACAAGTAGAGTATAGAATGACCAAGATGGTGTCTTCATTATTAGACCTGAACCAGGGGATTCTACATTGAGCTCTTTGCTTCAGAGATGTTTCTTAGGTTTCCTTAGGTGATTTCCTCATGCCACAAGGAATCTCATAGAGAAAATTATTGTCCCATGTAGTCAGTAATGCCATCTCCCACCCCTATTCTCTAGAACACATTTTGAGTACCTGAATCCTCCAAATCCCTTTCCATTTGGCTCCATGCCCATTCCTCAGACATATTTAGATATGTACCTCATGTTCAATTTCCTGAGGGCAAATTTCTCTTCTAGGGTTTTCAAGATTTTCGAGTAGCAGTTCAGTACTGGGGATGTATGATTAAATCTTGGTCATAGGGGATGGATCTCCATATTTCCTTGACAAATCATAAAGCAGGTAGATTTGTTTAGCCAGTTTTCACTAGAATATATATAGCTTACTAGTGATGACATTAAATGATATAAGTTATTAATATACAAATCAAATCACAATGAGATACATCTTGACATCTACTGGAACGGTTAATGAAAGACAAACACAAGTGTTAATGGAGATGTAAATAAATTGGAACCCTCATGCATTGCTTTTAAGATTTTAAAATTATATAATGACTTTAGAAAGAAGTTTGGTGATTAAAATATTGATCTTATAGCTATAATATGACTGAGTAATTCTGCTAGGAATATATCCAAAAGAATTTAAACTATATATCCTTATAAAAACCTGTTGGCAGTTATTACTAAACTGCACTATATGTTTTGTCAAAAAGTAGAAACAACACAAATGTTCACCAATTGATGAACAGTTAAACACAATGAGGTATACTCATATAATTGGATATTTATTTGGTCATAAAAATAAATGAAGTAGTGAGGCATGCTGCAGTCTGAATGAAGCTTGACACCATGTTGCTAAGTGAAAGAAGTCAAACACAACAAGCTACATATTGTTATGATTCAATTTATATGAAAAGTTCAGAATAGGCAAGTCATTTGAGATAGAAATTAGATTACTGGTTATCAAAGCTGCAGTGAGGTGAGCACAGGAGTGGCCATGGAGTTTACTTTTTGGTAAATAATGCTGATTTTTTGAAAACTTCACTGAATTGTAAATTTTGAGTGAAATTTGTGGTGCATGACTTGTATCTCAATGTAACTATTGTATATATGTATATTAAACCTCCAAAAAATGTAATGTGAAGAATCCTGTCTAACCCACCTATCTTGTCATGAAGATACAAAATATCTTTTACTTAGAAGATGTTTCAATACAGAAATCTGTTTTTGACACTATTGAGATTTAGAAATAGAGATAAGAAGCTTCAACTATCTGGATAGTGACGCTCAATATGTGAACAACTACTATAATTCACTGCTCTACAGCATAGTGGTACCATGATTCTCTTCTTTTGATGCTTTCTTTAGTTAGAGTTCTATTGAGCCTCCTGTCTAAGACCACAGTTTGAGCATGGGCATTTTCTCCTTAGGTGGGTTCATGGACATTAGGAATTATGACAATAGTAGCAATAATATATTAAGTAGTTTTCTAAACAGTGTAGTTGTTATTACTATTAACCCCTAAGACAATAATGTGAAGTAAATAGTTTGATTATCTCCATTTGATTAATGAGGAAAATTGAAAACAGAAGGTTGACTCTTGAGGCCAGACTCTTAACCATTAGAGTATAGAATTTAATCTAAAACAAAATTAAAAGTAAAAAGTGAAAAGAGATCAAGTCACAAAAATAAAACCCGAGGTGAATTATTTCAAACTTCTAATATGGTGGAAATAATTGTACTGAGCTAATCAATCCCTGTAGACATCACATTCTATTTTTGAATGACAGACTTGCACTTAATACATAGAATTGGAAAGGCCCTTAAGATTTATTAAGGAGATTATCATTTACAGATAATTAAACTTAAAACCAACAGTGTAATTGGGCTTATACGATATCCAGTAATAAAACAGTTAGTGTACCTTGTAATTCCTAGTTTATATTCATATAAATTTCATAAAATGGGAATGTTTTAGCTGCCTTTGTTCATCCTGGAAATAGTAATGAAAAACGGACTTCATATTATAGGACGTTGTTAAAAGAATGATGTGACAGAAGAAATGAGACCCTTTTAACTCTTGTTTATATCTCTGTATCTTTGTAAATAAAAAATATCTGCCTGAAAATGTGACAAGGGGAGTGTAAAACAAGTGATAAAGTACAAAGGAAATAATAAATAATAAGCACTTATACCTTAGTGTATTCCTCTTCAATGACAGTGTAATAGAGTCTTTGTTGAAGAGGGAAAATCTAAGGATCCAAATTTCCAAGTCTGTAATCCACTCCCAAGTTCCAACATGTTCCTGAGTGATGAATGAAGAGAGATTGCTTCCTGAGACTTCGGATCCAAACACTTTCTAGTTTATCTTGTGGTGAACTCTATGGAAATTATTTGCCTCCAAGCCTAATTTGAAATTAACTTCACATGGAGTGACAAGCATATACTGGCCCTTTCCCCTAAAGCCCAGGATTTCAATTTATTCCTCAAGGATTTGCTGCTCTCTTAGTAAGGAAACAGAGAAAGAGGGACCCAAAGAATATAACATTTACCACTGCAACTAAAGCAGGATGACCCTAAACAGGCCATTAATTGTGCATGTTGCCCAGAACCACAGTATGATAAGAGACCCATTCATAAAATAAGGTCATTCTGTTTTAGAATATCAGCTGTATGGTAGTAACAAAAAAAAAAAAAAAAGAGGAATAGAAAGAACAAAGGGAAAGTAGAACATCTTTTAAATATAGAAACTTTATTTTCTCAGATTGTCCTGATTGTTAGATCTTGATTCATTAGTGGAACTTCCTTCCCTCTTTAGAGTTGGGGTACAGGGATATTTTCCTAGAGATTAGGATTAACCAAAAGTACCAAACCTATCCATTATATCCTATATAATTTACAAAACAATTCAACAAGATAAAAAATTCTATAAATCTATTATATGTATTATCTATCTATGCACAAACATATAGACATACATATATATGAATTTATATATGTATTCTATATATTTTTGTCATAATAATTGGATATTATTTACATATATTCAGTAAGAACATGAGATAAGGAAGGTGAACTTCCAATGGATATTTATGATATTCATAAGTACTGAAATATATTTAATAAATTCATCCATTGACTTACAAAATCTTGCTTATTGCAATATATAGATAAGAAATTAGGAATGGTATGAGCAATAATAAAATAAGGACTGTCTTAACAATTGTTGGTCACTAGTTAGCAACTGAAGACAGTGTTACTTCTCTCTCACAATGACATATGTAATAAGACACTCTCCAGTGACTGTAAGTACTCTATGAAGAAATTGTATATGATGAATGTAGCAGGTCACATTCAGTCCTATTAAAATACTTTGACTATTGACATATTAGGCATTTTTAACTCGAATGAATATTATCTCACTTTTAACTCAGGAAAATTAATTTTTAAACACAAGGAATTCCTAATGTAATTAGGCTTTGAACATCTCGAAAATAAATTAATATCAATTCAAGCACATCTGGGTATAACATTTCTGTAAAATTACTCTAAATGATGAGTCAATGCTGATTTAGGTAATTATCACAGCAAAAGTAGGCACAGAAAAAGATCTTTTAATTTTAACCAAACAAATGCAGTTTGAGCTGCTGATTTTAAATGTGTTTTCTTCTATTTAAGCTAATATATCTTAAGATATCTTTGGTAAAATTAAAGTTTCATTTTTTTTCCCCCACAAACATCAAATATATGTTCTGCTCATTCTCTGGAAATATAGTTAAATATGAGTAAGAGAAAATGTAATAATAGCTTAGTAATGATGATAGATTGGTCCCAGTTAGCATTAGTATATCATTAAACAGCAACAAAAGAAATCACTGGTGTACTCTTCTGGCTAAAGTGTCTAACTGCAGAAAGCCTATGGACTCAGGTTCAAGACCTGGAGCAGGGAATTTAAAAAAAAAAAAAAAAAAAGAAAAAAAAAAGAAAAGCTTATTTCTCAAAATTTTGCACAAGAAAAAAAGGTATTAAACTCAAAAGCTTCAACTACTTTCCTAAAATATAGCAAAATAACAGTAAAACATCTAAGTAACCAAAGATCTATTTGGTTGTAAAATATTTTAAAATATCGGTTAATGATCACTAAATATAATTGTAAAAAATAAGTTGCTTTGAATCCTTAACCCCTCTTTTAGATCTTGCTCTACTTTTTTTAGTCTTCCAAAGCATGAAATTTTTCTTTTGTTTTAAAGGAAAGCTGCAGGTGGGAATGAAGACAGGAATGAAAGGTGCTGGCAGGCAAGCAGGCAAGAAGAGAGGGAAGCAGCATTTTAATTTATTTTATTTAGTTGTCCATTTTGTTTTTTTTCCCTGGCTATGGAACTCAGACTCTGGTAGTTGGGAGGTATGTAGACTATGCCTGGACAGAGGCAGTGGACCCCAGCACTACACTACCAGGAGGCAACCAAACATGCATGTTTTATGAGATCAAAACTTCCCCAGATTATAAAAATGTTATATTGCCTTTTGTCAAAATAAATGTGAATTTAGAATGTGTCATGTTTTGTAGAAATGATGTTTCGCTATTTAAAAACAATCTAAAATCAGTGTATTTTATCTCCTATTTCCTATGAAATTTTTGTGTTAAAAACCAAGACATTCTTCTATTAAAACTTATTTGGATGGATAACATATTGAATAGGCCTCATTTTGAGTTTATATTTTTTGTTCACTTTAATGAAGGCTGGTATAAAAAATAATAAATGTTACATGGTGCTTGGTTCCAGTGAAGTCACAATTAAATGAGGAAGACACTTGTAAAGAGTGCATTACAAAGTGATAACAATGCTGTATTTTAGAAGTGCTACGTGCTAAGGGACATTTATGATGGGATAATAATGCAAAGTGACTGTTAGAACTGGGTCAGCTTTAAAGAAAGAGCAATTCTTTATTTATTTAAGGGTGGAGGAAAAGTAGGAGCAAATGTCTAAGGATATTGAAAGCACAGATTATACTTAAGGTCGTGTGAGGATAGGTGCAAAGTTTGCTTGAGAATGGCTAAACTAGACTGAAGTATGGCAAGAAACAAGAGAGGAATGATCAATTTTTGTGATGGTTTCCATGCATTTTTTATTGAAGTATGTTTTGATATATAACATTTCAGGTGAGCTGCCTGATTCTCCATTTGTATATGTTGTGAAATGATCACCGAAATGAATATAGTAGCTGTCACCTACAGAGTTGCAATATTTTTTTCTTGCTGTGGCTATGTCTAAGAGCTATCCTCTTAGCAACTTTCAAGTATACAATACAGTATAAACTGTAGGTACTATGCTGTAGTTTATATCCTTAAGCCTTTTTTTTTTATCTGATGGTAACTTTTGACTCCTTTCATTCATATCAACTACACCTCCAACTCCCATCTCTGGAAAAAATAATCTGTTCTCTATATCTATGAACTTGATTTTCTATTTTTTATATCTCATATATAAGGAAAATCTTACAATATTTCTAATTCTCTGAGTTACATCACCATAATGTCATGAAGTTTATCCATGTTGTTGCAAATGGCAAGATTTCATTATTTTTAATGACTAAATAATATCCCACTAATAATTATATATTTTTATCTCTATTATACACACAGGTATAGATCAGAACTTCATTATCCATTCATTCATCAACGAACATTTGAGTTGTTTTCATATCTTGGCTATTATAAATAATGCAATAAAGAACTTTATGGAGGCATACAGTTTAACTGTCAGTTAACTATCTTCTTCAGATAAATACACAGAAATGGGATTGCTGAATCATTGTTATACTTTAAATTTTAAAAGAAGACCCATCATACTATTTTTCATAGTATTTATGGCAGTTTTAAAAAATCAGGAATTTAAACTTTAGCAAGTGAGACTCAGTTACATGCCAGATTATTGACATTCATTCAACAAAGAAATTTGAATGCTCAGTATAACTTGGGAATAAATAAAAATTTCACATTCCAAAAGAAAATGGAAATGATAATGCTCAAATCTGTTTTACAAAGACAGCTTGGGTATAAAAATAAGTTATATATGGAACTTCAGGGAAACTAGTTGGAACTCTTGCTGACCTTCAGTCTGAGATATCTGTGCCAGAGAGGAGATGGATGACAAGTGATTGGAGCAGTGACCAGATTGTGGAGTGGTGAAGCTGGATTTGAGAGGAACTCCAGAGATGGAACTGATAGAACTTAATAATTATTGCATGTAGAATAATGAGGACCATCAGCCACTAATATTTAAGTGGCTAATCTTTAGGTTCTTGTTCTTGTGTAACTATGAAGAATGTGATGGAAGGGAAAACAGGGAAAAATAGGCTTTAGAGTTAAAGTGCATTCAGTTTGAGTTTTATATATCTTGGACATTTTAGAGTGAAAATGTAGAGTAAAATTTGAAGACTTGTCCAGGGCTCCAGAGTAAGGAGCCTTGTATGGATGTGTGTTAGAACTGAAAGGAAGTGCAGACTGAATATGTATTATAGGAATTCAGTGATAGCAGTTCATAGAGCATGAAATCACTATGAGTTACTCTGTCCAACTCCATGGGAGAGAGGAACTGTGTGCTGGGCTTAAGAATGGTTGGAAATCAGATAAGCCATTAGGAAAGAGACTGGCTAGGTGTATTTCACATTTTTATTAAAATCAGTTAGTATTACTTAAAATAGTTAATTGTTCTATGTTTAATTGTGTTAGAAAAGCAAATGATTGGTTTATATTTCAATTAATTTTAACATTACTATTTCTATTTTAATCATCAAAACAATCGCTTTTATCAGTATTTCATGTTATTGAAATTTTTGCTACTGATTTGCCATCAGTGAATCTGAAATATATTTTTGTCTTCAATATAAAGGAAAATATTTATTTAGAAAATATTTTTCAATGTTTATTAGTCCATCTTTTAAATGCTTTTGTAATTAGACCATCTGCTTTGATAGCATCATTGCTCACTGTAAGGTTGTCTATCCTTTTATCATGTAAGTTCTGTTTTGTAAGAAATCACCTCTTCATTTTTCTTTGGGTGAAAACACAAGTTTATTTCCTCGTCTACCTTGTAAACCACTGACCCAAGTACAAGGCTATGAAAATGAGTGAAATAAACCTCCATTATACATTACAATACAGGGGGAGGCAGATATGAAATATTATAATATAAACTCAATTTGAATAATTATTGCCAGGGAGGTACATACAAAATGCTGATTCCCATAGTACCGTCATTTGAGATATTCACTTTTGCCTTTAAAAAAAGGAAACTGATGCTAATTAATTTAGATTTTTGTAGCTAAATTTTTGTTGCTTTTTAGGACTCAGATTTAACTACCAGGGCTACAAACAGAACTCAAAGAAATTTTGCATTAGTAGAGTATTTTGACTTAGTAATTATTAAGGAAGAACATTAAATAATTTGAAAATATTATATAGTGATTTCTGAGATGGATTTGAGGAAACACACTTATCACTGAGCTTCCTAGAAGCAATTAATGAAAAACATAAACCTTCATTGCCCCTTCTTAGAAAAAATATTTTTTGCGAGGTCACATTAGCAAATAATTTTTAAGCAATATCTTTTCCTTTGTCTTTTTTATATTAAATGTAAGAATACACTTAGGATTGCTCAAAAAATTTAAGTCCCATTTTCCCTACTGTTTTCCTTCTGTATTTATATTTTACATTAGCTCTTTGTACTTCTCTTTATTTGAAAAATGGGATGATTGTTACCAATCCCATAGGGGTATGATACTAAAAAATATAATATATGTCAAAGTACCATTGATGTTTCTTCCCCATTTCTTTTAGACTAAAATTTGAAAGTGTTGTCTTTCTGATCAATACAGATGAAGTAAAAAATATGTTATAAAATATCTCCTCATATTCCTTTATGAATGCTAGGTTACATTTTATGGCAAATAATTATTTATCCATGGCATATTTTCCTTTCATTTTTGACTTAGAATTTGAAGTGCTAGAACCTTATTGTGTTATGTACTGTTCTCTGAAAGATTATGTGGAGATTCTTAAAGGAAGATGAAAATTATTATACTGTTTTCCACTCCTTCATTCTATTAACTCTAATCATTAAAGGTTTGGGTTTTATCAAACTTATCAAAGAGCAGATAACATTCTGCTTAGAAAATAAAATTTGAAGGTGCAACAAGTTAAGACAAACTTTGCTCCATTACACTATTTAAATATAAGTTGTTTTTATATTTATGGCAAAGTGTTCTAATCATGAGGCAATTCAGCATCATTTGTATTGTAAAGTCCCTTCTGATACAGTCCACAAGTGAAAGGATTTTTTACAAACTCTTACTGACATTTTGTTTTAGATGAGTGTAAATTTCAGAACAACTCAGTATTGACATCATTCCCTGTCGTTATAGTTAAAGGTTATTTACATTTCCTTGACAATAATTATTTTCTTCCCAGACTAATTCCATGTTCTTTGCTTTGATGGGTTTCAGAATTGCAGTTGGCATATAATTGTCCTTTTATAACATTTTGAAAAATTACTTGAAGGGTTGGTTAGATATTAAGTGTATATTGAGTCTTTAAAATTTTCCTAGAATGAGCTGTTTATATGTATTTTAAGTTTGCATCTCCTTTTTTGAACTTAAGATATATGCTTACCTGGAATTTCATGTATCTCATGTTCCATGAAGACAGACATGAAGAATTCTATATAATGTACTTGGCTGTGAATATATTTAGTATTAGTACAGAGCTCTAGCAAGGTTGATTATATGGTTTCTTTGTTAAATTAGTGTACACAGAGGATATCTAATATCATGTAAAATGCTAAATAAATGACAAAGACAAAAATTAAGCAACAACTGCAATAATTAATTGAAAAGCTAAAAATATGTCAAGTGGATATTTCTCCTTCCCCACGATCAAACTTATTGCTAGATTTACTTATCTAGAATAAGGACTATATTCTTCTCTCCTTCCTCCATTTTCTTTGCATAGTTAGTATAGGATATCTTCTTTTCAAGATCTATCTCAAGTTGGGTCATCATTGAATTTTCAGCCTCAAGCACCTTATGATATTCCCTGGCTTTTACAATTTCTCTATATAGTTGATCCTTTTTGCATGAAGGAAACTATAATTCAGTAGTGTTTACTGAATTAATAAATAAAATAGTTTTAATAATTATTAAGTCATTACCTCACTGATTAGCATGATAGAATAACTGACATATATCATTGAGTCTCTGGATCATGCAAAAGTGTTTTCTCTTTGAAACAACTGGGAAATAAGTAAATTATTTCAGAGATATTATTTATAACCTATGAATGAACAATTTTAAATTTGATTTTAAAAGAAAAATTCGCTTATGTTAAATAACTGATTTTTCTCTAGAATAAGATAATTATGATTTATTTGATTATGTGTAATTATCTCATCTATATTTAAAACTTTTGGTCTCCATAATGTTGCTAAAATAAAGATAACCACAATAAAATTACTTGTGTAAAGCATAAATATACAGACATAGCAACTTTATAAGTATTAATGATTCCAAAATCTTAAGCTATATTCTGTAGATAAGAAATATACTAGGTAGAAGTGTGTGGGAGGCCACTTTGAATGACATACTTACGTTAGGAAGTATGAATCATGTTTGCAGAGAAAGTGACTTGAATATAAAACTATAAACTAATATATTTAACGAGTTACTTTCACTGAAATTATAGTTTTAGACTAAGTTTAATTTCAACTTTAAACTGTTTGACACTCATTTATGCTTTAAGTTTTGATATATATTAACTTCGGATACAAAACAGATGTTAAAATATTTTTGGAAAGTATTAAAGTGCAGAGACATTCTCAACATATAAGAATTAGAGCATATGATTCATTCCTCAGTCCAGCCAGTTGCTTTCCCTGTTTCCCAATAAAGCTTGTTTATCATGGAGATTCATTTCTGGCTTCCTCACTAGTGAAATTTTGCCTTGTAACTTTAGTTCAAAGGTTACTTGATCCTTGATCCTTTAAAATTTAATATAATAATGAGAATACTAATAAAAACATACATACTTTTGCCTAGATATAATTTTTCTAAGCACTTCACTTTCTGAATTCTCAAGTGTAAAACTGAGGCAGAATTTGCAGTTCATGTTCTACAGTCTGAATTTTAACTATGTAGAACTAGTTATTTTGTATCGGTTATTTTTAGTCTATGAATCTTTGTTTGCACCTCTCAATTTATCTTTCTATTTGTCTCTCTCCTCCCTCTGTGTCTTTCTTTCTCATTCTCCTTCCCTCTGTTTCTCCATCTTCCTCTTCTTTTTTAGATCAGAATTATATGCCGGTTATATTATAATACAGATTTTTATAAAAGCCTCTTGAATTATAGTTTTTGTATTTCTTCAATTTACTGCATCAGTTTTTACCTCCTAGGAACTCCTATTTTACATATCTTGACCTTTCTTTGCCTATCTTCTACTTCTGTTATTTTCTCTCAAAATCTTTTATTTGTGATTTCTTTCTAATTTTATTCTTAATTCTTTCCTCTTTCTATTTTTGTTCTTTTGTTAGTCTTATTTTCCTTCAAGTTTATTCCTAATCTATCAGGCAAATTATATTTTATTTTAGAGCACTGACAAATCTTCTATTCTCTTTTATTATACACACTTTTAAGAATTCTAATACATACTTTTTCATTTCTGTTAGTTTCCTCACTTTCCTCTTCATTTTTAATATTATAATTGTTTTGTTTTATCTTATTCTATTTTGCTTTCGTTTTCTGCCAATGTATTATTTAGTCAATTTTCCTGTGCTGTACTTGTATTACATTCAAGTGTTTTCCTCATTAATGTTTAAATAAGAATTTTTCTCCTATGCTTTTAGGAATTTTGTGACCATGGATTGTTCAACTATGGTTATATTCTTCATGCTTCATTATGGTTATTCTTAAAGCACCTTTTTCCTATCAGGAATGAACTTTATCCTTTGTGAAAGTAAATTTTGTTGTTTTTTTTTGTTTTTGACATCCTCAATTGCTTTCACTGCCTTAGTGCCTTTATTTTTTTCTCATAAATGATAGGGTATTTATTATGCATTTCACAATCACTCATAAATTGGAATTCATGTCATCTTTTCTCAGTTTTACATGTTTGTTTGTTTGTTTTCCAGAACATGTTTGAGAATTCTAATTTGAGAGGTAATCTCTTTAGAAATAAATACTTGCTTAAAATTTCTGTGTTCCAGAACTATTGGACTATCACAAATTTTCTTTTTCTTTCTTTTTATAATCTTCCTGTAATTGTCCCCAACCCCAACACCATAGGATTCAGTGGGATTCCTGATATTTTGGTGTTTTAAGAAACACACTTTTATACAGCATTCTTGTAGGTACTTTGTCACCTAGATTGTGAGGCTATTTTCAAAGTTTAGTTATTGTTTTGTTTTTCCCTCTGTCTTGTAACACCCTAGATGCTTAGTTTCTATAAAAGAATAAGGGAAGTTTGTAAAATTAAACAATTGAGGGAAATAGAAATCCTTGACACACCTACCAACTGTGAGAATGCCCCTGGTATATTTTGTAGAACAAAACAGTAAGTTTTAGTCAAACTAATTATGTGCATAATTTCTGAAGAACAATTTCACACTTGTATACTTATTACAAAGTAATTCTCATACATGTCTTTCATTCCAAGATGTATCCTGTTGAATAAAAAAGATCTCGTGGATTAATATGGAAGTTTTACCCATCAACAAAAATATGCATAGTTTATGGAATAGTCAAGAGTCCTACTGGAAACTTATGAACTAAGAAATTCCTCTATGAATAAGAAAAAAACAAAAGGAATAATTGCAGTTGAAAAATTAATACCAAAGTAAAATGACTATTTTTACCATTTGGACACTTTCTAAATTTTTATGAAACAACACTTTGAGAATGATAAAATGAATGTGCAGATATTCTGAAGATAATTATAATTAACAGAAGACTAATCAGAATCAGCTAAAGGAGTTTGCCAAGGAGAATTTATAGCATTAAACATTCTTTTACAATAAATGAAAATGAAAATGAATGAATTAATTTTGCAAAAGTTTTAAAAATAAAGTCAAAAGAAAGTGCAATTAAGAAAATTGTATACATACAAGGAAAATGAGGAAGAAGTGAGGCAAGAGCAGAGCAAAAATTTCCTTCTACTATATTGAATATGATTATCTAATAACATGACAGACAAATTTAAATCGACGCTATAGTTAAAAAGTACCAAAATGACTTAGTGCCTCTACACAAAATGTTCAGTTATTACTGGATGATAAGCAGTGTCTTTCAGTTTTTCTGGGTTACTTTCTGTCTTCATGATCTACAGTGAACACACATTAATTATGAAATAAATAAAACAAAAAAGGAACAATATGTGTACATTGCCCTTTCTGGTTTTAAAACCAGATCAGTTCGATGCATACAATTTTGTGACTATGCAGTTAAGAAATGGAGTTACTAAGCTGTTAATCACATAGATATGTCATGGAAAATAAGATAACTGAAAATATCAGAAAGACAAAAGAAACAAAAAAAAAATAAGATATAGAAATGAACAGAAGCAGTCAGAACAGTATTTTATTCAACTACATTTCTTCATAGAAAAGTTATGGAATTAATCATTATTGAGTTGCAAACTTCATAAAAATCCTAAGGTACTAGTTTTGTAGAGAGCAAATAATGTCATACAAATTCAATTTATTTTTATGACTGAGTGACTAGGGACAAATTGCACATTTAATAGCCTGGGAATTGAGTCTCTTTTTCGTGTGTTCCACATTACAATTTCCTCAGCAAACTAGGAAGGACAATCTTAGTAGATGCGCACAGCCAAGGGGCAATGGACAGACTTTCATTGTTAGTGTCAGATGATATGATGAATATTCTTTCTTTGTGGTTATCGGAGTTTTGTATGTAATAATAATAAGGGATCCAAAGGCCAAAAGTGGAGATATTTATTAGTTTTAAATGGTCATCTGGAAGGGAATGTCATCTTCAAAGTTTTGTTTTTGATATCATGCAGACCACATTAACAACACTAATAGATTGCTAAAAGGAATGTTACATATGATATGTGATATCATTTGGGGAAAGATGCTAATTAAAATCAAATATCAAATAATAAGCCAATAGGTATAGTAATAAGGTTTCTTTTGCCACTACAAGTCAGAGCTTAAAAAATTATGTTTAAAAAATAATGCTTAAAAAATAATGTTTCAAAGACAATATACATGAATATGAATTATTAATTTCCATACTTAATAGCTATCACATTCTTTTCTTTATTTCACAATAACGTAAGCAGAATTTTCTTATTGCACCTCATACAGAACTAAAAAAACAAAATACTGTCACATTTATATCTTAAGTAGTGCTTTGGATATGGTGCAATTGGTCAAGAGCAAGAGGGGAAGAAATATTCCAAGTGATTTTATGCTAATAATAACTGGATAATAAACATAAAGTAAATTAGTGAAATAACTGTTTTGAGATTTATAGAAATATTGATTGTAAATAGTGAATTCCATGAGTGACCCTGCTTATGTGCATTGCTCAGTATTTCATTTCAAACTAGATAGATCAATTCAGTATCAATTCTGAACTAGACTAAAACAAGTTGTTTCCTTGTTTGCCTACTCTGTGCTTGGATTAGTTTTCCATACTACTTCTGATGTTATTTTGACAAATGCAAATTAAATATGATTTCTCCATCACCTGACCCAACCATCCAGTGACTTCCTGTTACATTCTTAATACAAAGAAGATATTGTAGTGTATCCTACAAGGCCTTACTTAATCTGTCCTATACCCATTTATCATACATTTTTCTCTAGCCATCCCTGAACCATAGTTTCTTGCTTCTTGTTAGTTCTGGAGTAAGTCAAACTTGTTTCTCCAGGAGGCTGTAAAAACTTCTTGATTAAATCATAAAACGTGCTTTAATTTTTCTCATTATTCAGGGAACTGCTCAAATATCACCCTATAAAACTAAAGTAAATTCCCTGCTCCTTGACTCTTTGACTTCTCTTTATATGCTTAATAGTTTATTGTATTTACTTCCACACATACATTTGTATATGTATATATATATATATATATATATTCATATGCAATTGTTCATTCACCACAATAGACTATAAATTCCATAAAATCAGAGATATTTTCTTATTTTCTGTTTTATCTACTGTGCTGATAGTAGAGGTTCAAAAGTCATTGTGAAAAAAATTAATTGCTGAAAGGAAATAATTGACATTTGCTCAAAATATTCATTTTAGGAGCATACTCATTGGCAGAGTGTGCAATCTCCTCTTAAATATCTAGACAGATTAGTTTATTTTGATGAGTATGAATGATAGCATTTATAGATTTAAACAGGAATGAAGGTGGCTAGGCAGGCAGGCAGGCATGCAAGAAGAGATAGAAAGAAGTAATTATTTTATTTTTTTGTTTGTCTTGGCTGTCACCTCCCATGGCCTTCTAGAGACTGTGGACTTACTAAGCCATCAAGACAAACCCAGATTTAATTCTTTATATGACTTTTCTGTGACCCCCCCCTTTTATAATTTCCTTTAAGTTTGGTAATAATATAAAATGACATGTTATTTCTCTTTTGA
This sequence comes from Solenodon paradoxus, assembly GCA_004363575.1. Taxonomy (NCBI): domain Eukaryota; kingdom Metazoa; phylum Chordata; class Mammalia; order Eulipotyphla; family Solenodontidae; genus Solenodon; species Solenodon paradoxus. The sequence goes on from RJWH01000571.1 coordinate 545,146, forward strand.
ATATTAGGGAATGGAGTATAACACATTTATTTTTTTCTTAGAAAATTCTGAGTGAAAATAAAGCTTATAGCTTATACTAAAATATAATTTTGTTCTATTCATTACACCTCGGAATGTTTCGTTTGCTTAGATATTTAAAATTGTTAAAAGACAATCATCCTCATGTTTTGTTTGAAGATGTTAAAATATTAATCAAATGCATCATTTATTTCACAGAAGACAGTCTCATCTTCAGTGATAACTCTAGTTGATAGAGGTCACCTTACCTGCATGTCAACAGGATGCTGTTTCTCTTTTTATCAAGAGTTTTCAAAATCATATTTTAAGAAGGAGATAAATAAGAAGAAACAGTATATTTATGATGACTACTCTTTTCACTTATTGTTTTTTGTCATTTTTTTCAGAAATTGAAAAGTTTCAAGGTTCTGATGTAAAAAAAGAAGATGAAGAAAAGAAATATCTTGATGTCATCAGCAACAAAAACATAAAGCTCTCAGAAAGGGTGCTGATTCCTGTCAAACAATATCCAAAGGTACTGCAGTATATGCTTTGTTATCATAGAATTAAAAGAAAATGATAAAAATGAGACTAGATGTTTTATTCATTGGCTTTCATGAAAATATTTAAGACTTCATTATATAAGTATGTGTAAATATATGGTAGTAACAGAGGAAGGAACATTCTCAGCATGTAGAATGGTGAGGGTAATTTTTAACTGAAGTCAAGATGATACTTATTCTGTGACTGTATAAAGCATAATTAGATATTTCAATTATTTATTTAACATGTGAATGGTTCACTAAGTTGTCTAAATATGCAAAGTTACTTAAATTTGTTTTGCTTCACTTTACAGTGCATTATCCTTAATAATAGGGAGTAGAATTAATGATGATGCATAGCATTAGCTAATTAATGGAATTATTATATCTAAGAAAGCACCCTAGGCTGTTCAATTATAAAATTTTGTCTTCTATATTCAAAGTTCATTTATAAAAATAATAATGATATTAAGATGTAACACTTTTTTCCATTGGACAGCTGTTAGCATCTGAGATTTGCATCATCAGAATCACTATTATAAAGCACAGCATTCAGTGGCATGGTTTCATCAATTATATTTGTAAATTCCAGTGGGTAAAAGGATATTTTCTTTACAAAATAAGTTAAACTGAAAATGGAAACTCAAAGATTCAAGCTGGTAATTTGCTTTCTGAAGAGTGAATCTGAAGCAAGGACCATGTAATTATCCTAATAATAGAGATTACAGACACAAATGCTGTAGTTTACCAATTTTCTTCTAATATGGTAAATTTTAGTAAATATAATTAAGTAGAATGTTGTGTTTATAATTACTTCAAACAGAATAAAACTGTTAGAAATAATCATAATACCACCAAACCATAAAATTTAACTTTCAAATGAGGCTTTAGGTCATATAAAGTTTTGATTTTTGTGTTTTTTAAAGCTAGACTTACCCTAGCTCAACAAAGGGCATTCTATAGAGATACACATTTAAATTAAATGTTATTAGACATGTTTTATGTAGTGTTAAAATGGGAAGTCACGGAATTATGCATGATAACTTTTATATCATAACGAAATATGGCAGAAACATTATTAGGTATTAGAAAAAATATGCATTTTAAAGTACTTGATTAATTTACAGTACTTTAGAGTACAAAGTTCTTTCTTTAAATCAAATGAGTTGATACTACTTCTTCAGATAATCCTATCTTTAGGTTATGGAGATCTTAATAGACTCAATATCTGGTTCTTATTAAAATGCAGCACTGTGTGTCTCTGACCAAATTAAGTTGGCAAGGTATTTGGAAGGCATTTCAAGTCTTGATGTTTCTTCAAGTGACAGTATGAATGGTTTTAATATTTGATATTATAATAGTCTATATTTGATTCATAAGATGAATATTGAAAGAATATTTTATAGCATCTAATTTGTGTGACATTTAATTTAGCAATTTATAGAAAGATTATAAAATAACAAAACTACCTATTTGTATTGAAGTAAACCATGTATCACTAGCAAATTATTGTACCTTTGAGAATATTTAGAATTACAGGATGATTAATCTAGGACTAATTTGGAGATCACAGAATATCTAAAAGCTTTATTTTATAGATGAGGCAATCAGAAATTATAAATATCAAAGACATATCTTTGTTACTGATGAAGACATTTAGAAAGAAGTAAGGTTGCTGTAATTTTAGAATCTTCATTTTTTTTTAAGCCATTACATTTTAAAACTTTTTCTTCCTAAGGGCACATATGCTGTATTTCATAGTTTGATAGTTTGTTTTATTTTTTCAAATTCCAACATTTCGAAGAGATATGCATCATATAGTAAGAATTACTTTGCTGTCAGTGATCATATTTCATTGAATTTTGTCTATAAACTTTACATATCTAAACTTAGTCATGCTTTCTAGATTGAATTAACATTTTTTACTTGACTGATAAAATGCCTTATACTTGTATTACTTTTCATGTAAAATATGGAAGGATGTGAAAAATGATAACTTCTAATGATTCATAGTTTTGTGGAATATGATCAAGTAACTATTTGTGCTCTAGACAACTTTCCATTTTAATTGATAAATAAAATACTACACTGCTTTATTTTTTAAAGGCTGTCGATATCATATGTCATATATATCTAATTGCACCGCATACAAGAACTCTTACAACCCTTTTACAGAAAAAGAGCACTAATAGAACAGAACCATTCATCAAATTGACCTAGTTTTTTATGCGTTAACATTAAAAGTATAATCAATCTTCTGAAAATCAACAATATTTTATTTCAAAAGTGGAATGTTGTGTTCTTCCTAATGAACGATTGTTGCCTACTTCTCACAAAAAAAAAAATATCAGTAAGGTTAAGATTATGATCACTAAACGATCTGTATTTGATGTATATTTGTGAATTGTAAAATATGTGGTATATTGCGATACTATAAATTGTTAAGCAGAACAGAACTGTATTTATCAACTTAAGGTTTTATCTTTTATAATAAAAAATGATTTATCTCTTAGGAGATATACTGGTAAGAGACCTGCTTTTCACAACTTTTCTGAGAGCAATCTTTTTTCTGGATGATTATCTGTTTGCGTATTAATGTGATGTTTAGTCCTCTCTAACAAAGGGCAATAAATAACTGTGGGAAATTCTAAATAAAACAACATGATCCTGAATTTTCTGTAGGACCCTTTTTTTTGGATAAATTTCATTTCAGTTAGTCTTTGATTCCAAGTTAAATGCTGAGTTAATTAAGTAACACATATAATTGAAATAGAAGTTCAATATTTTAAATTACAGAAAATAAAGGAATGTTGTTCAAGCACATTAAAAACAATTTATCTAGTTGTAGTGCTTTATTTTTAATCGTTAATTAGGGAAATATGCCATATTATTAAAGTATTCAATGAACATTTTTTAATATTGGTAACAAGATTAATAAAGAGATAGACCTTATACATCTATTTTTTGCATTTGCAATGTTTTAAAATTCAGAGCAATTATTTTGTGGTAACTAAGCATCTTACAAGGCAACATGTGACAGTGTGTTCCTTTATAACCCTAAGAAATTTATACAGAAGGTCCTAAATAACTCCACCCCCTGCCTAAATCTTTAACATAAGCTCACTTTCTCTAAGTGCACATATGCTATATTTCACACTCAATATACATTTTCTCAAACATTAACATCTCCACCTGTTATGTATGTTATAGTCAATCAGTGGTCACAACTTGTTAATTTTGTCTGTAAACTTTGCACATTTAAAGTAGGTCATGCCTTTCTATAGTTGTTTTCAGTGTTGGAATTAAACATACTGAGTTTAGTTTCTGTTTAAATGTCATCAACTATTGCATCATTATTTAGTGTTGACATGCCAAGCTATTACATGCACAAGAAAAGAATAGTGACATAGTTTTGGATTTTAATTTTATATTAATGACATTATTAAGACTTGGAGGAGTGAGATAAATTCCATAATTTCTCATACATCAATGAACAATTGCCTATGAGACTTAAGAAACAATGGTGTACATAGTGGCTGAAGCTCTGTTATCATGTTTTGTTACTACTAGACCTGCAAAAGGAATGTCTATCGCAAGTCTGATACACTGAAAGAATATTAGAAGACCAGAAGTTGTTCCTTCCACTTGCAGGACAAGATCTACTTGTTGGTGGCTACCTGTACATTCAGCCTCTCAGTACTTTATAAAATGATCTTATTTGGTGTTGCCTTCAGAATCCTCTGGGTTACAGCATTCTTTATCTTCAATTACTTTTGCCACAAGGCAGACTTCTTATTTACCTACTTGAATTCCTGCCAACTTTTTTAAGCAGGAAATTATTAGGAGTGTAAATTGGTCCCAAATTTGGCTTTTTTAGATCAAAAGCAGCCTTGTTCTCCTATGCTGCTTCTCAAACAAGATTTTTTATGTAGATCAATGAAGAAAATGTAAGTTCTAAGACATGTTCAGAAGCACCACATGATCTATATTTATCGTTCTCTTTACAATTCCTAGAGAGACGGGTTTCATTTTATACCTGGTTGGAAGCAGTTTCCTCACCTAGCATGTCCTCCCACAGAATTTGTTTTCTTTACACACTTTGAAAGATGAAATACACATGCAATAAATAACACTCTAGTCTAGGTAATTTATCTGATCATTTAAAAATAATTAATAGAGACCCAATGCTACCATCTATAGAAATTATGAACACATTTCAAAGCTGAATACAACCACTTAAAATCTTGGAAACACCTCTCTTTTTATAAGTAGTGTGATTTTTGAAAAATTGTTCTGCAACTTACATCTTAAACCCACTTTATCTTTCCTAAACAAAGATTATTACATGCAGTTTTTAATATTTTTAAAGCAAATGCGACAGAGGATTTGATGTGCTTTATGATTTCAGTTCATTTATGTTGGTTTACCATTTCTTACCTGTGAATTTGAATCTCAAATCAGAAAATAATGACTCTTTGATTCATATATTCTATAAGAAAAAAATTAATAGTTATTATAGACTTCATTCTCTCCAGTAGAATGGTATATGAGTTAACTCTGTTTTCTAGAAATATGTAGAAATTGGTATAGATGTGGTATTGTATCTAGTAGTGTTTTTTCTAATGAATCTTTCTTTTAATTATTGATCAACTCATGAACTTTATTATTGTTACATGTGGCATTGTTTTTCAATTTTTTTGGTCTCTATTTCAAATTGACCTCTTTGTTCCTAATCCAGAATTATCTATATTACTCTCCATATCCATTTTTTAGGGCTCAGCCTATTTTCATAAAATGGGTCCACAAATTTCCTCAAATAATCTCTTGTTTTTATTGTGTCTAGACCTCATAGAGAATCTTCAGTCTGTTTTACCTATTTGTTTGCATTCTTCCAGGTTATTTTCTAGTAATACCAAACTTTAAAACTGAGAAATACTTCTAAACAATTTATCATTAAAATGCTAGTGCTTTTTAAAATCTGCCCAAAGCTGTGTTCTTATTCAAAGCTCCTCTTGAGAGACAAAGATCTTCCTCCTCACATCCTTCTCCTTAATTTTGCCACCTTTATTTGCCTTTTTATTCATTTGTTTAATTCAGTGAGCCTTCAGTGAGTTTCTCTACACCCATTAAAGCACAGATGGCCTTGTTGTTATTTCTTTTGTTGCTGCAGAGTTGGCTTTTTATATAGATAGATCTGTAAGAGATTAGAGAAGAAAAATACATCACTACATTACCAACTTAATAGATTCTCATATTATTTTTGACCTTGAAGACTTACTGACTTGTGAAAGGAAGTGAATTTAATATAAATTAAGGCACCGACTATTCTGAGATAAGCATTAAAAGCACTTTTTCTAGAAAGGATACGGAAAATTAAAATGAATTTTTTGACAACCACTCCCAAGCATCTAGATAAAGGGTTGTTGTCACTTGCATTGCTAAATTAGGACTGATTGCAAATACAATTTTGAAAGAAATTTAAATACATATAGAAAATTTGAGTGATTTTTGTTTGCTTTTTCGAATGTAAGTCATTGTTTAAAAATTTGTGTAAGATATTTAGATTTCTACAATTTTATAAATAGTTCCCCTAAAATATATGAGTTTCATATGAATATCATAAAATAAAAACTATTGCAAGCTCAATTGTAAATATTACTGCAAAAGCAAAATATTACCAAATGTTATATTCCCATGTTCAAAGCACCATTATTCATTGTAGTCAAAAGGTGGAAATAACCCAAATATCCTCAACAGATAAATCGATAAGCAAAATGTGACAAACACACACACACAGGAATATTATTTAGGCTTAAAGAGCAATGAAACTCAGAAGCGTGTTACAACATGCATGAAAACTGAAAACATCATACTAAGTTTCTGTTTGTGAGGACAGAAAAAATCTGGAAATTGTTATAGTGATGGTCTCACAACATTGGGAATGTATTGTCACTGAGTTGCACATTTAAAATAGTTAAAATGGTAAATGTATGTTATATATATTTTATCACAATAAAAATAAATTTACAGAAATATTACCAAATATATTTCAGTAAAAAATCACAAGCAAAATAAATTATACTCAAATGGAGTGTTTTTCATGACTGCAAATACTAAATTGGTATCTAAGCTATATTTTTTTAATTTGCTGAATTTCTTGATCAAATTCTTCATTAGATGAAATCAATTTTATATTGCTTATAAAATGAGTATGTATAAGTATATACTTAAAATCAGTGTGAAAAACATAATTTATCAGTAGGTGTTGGAGAAATAGCTAGTAAGGTAGTTGAGGTGAAAGTAAAAGGAAGATTAAGTTTCTAACTCATCTTTTACACCAACATAAATCTCAACTAGAACTAAGATAAATGTGAAAAAAGAATTACTAGATTATTATGGGGAATTTATTTCATACTGCTTAATTGAGGGAAATCATTTTTAAAAAAATGGAAAATGCTGAAACCATTGTAAGTGATTAAAATATTTTGTAACAAAAACTAAAACTTTTGTACCAAGGAAAATAATGACCACCAAAGTCAGGAGGCACAGTCAATAGTCAAACTAGTGTGACTATTTGAGAAATATTTGAAATATGTGACAGAAAATTAATTTTCTTTAGGTGAAGTAACTCAATTTTTTTCTAATTGAATAAGAAGGCAATGATACCAACAGATATCACTTATGTACTATTTGAAACAAATAGAAAGAAACCCTGTGCCTCACTTATTAAAAAAAGATGAATATGAATTTGATTCATTTGAAGTGTTTCTGATTTCTGTTCAAATTGACAAGCATTGATTGCAACCAACAGTGGTGGTAAAGTATGAGGAAAAAACATACTTGTAACCTGTTGCCTGGAGTATGATTTAGTAATTTTGGGGAGCAGTTTTGCAATATCATCAAATCTCAAAGGCACAGATTCTTAGGGGCAATTGAATAGGTAACAATTTGTTTTAGAAATATATATATGGATATATACACACATTGTACTGCTAAGTAAATACATAAAATATTACAGATAACTTTCCTGTAATATGAATGGATATAAATGGAATAAATGGAATAAATGTAGATAGACAGAAAATAAAAGGGAGGTTGCCCTTTTATTTGGCACTTTTTAAATATTGTTTGAATTAATTGCCTGTAATGTGTTAGTTTCTTAATAAGAAAGATATTTTAAAAGTGGTTTGGATGGATTGAAAACATTTCAAATAGTAAAAAAGGAAAAGACTATTTCAGAGACTAGAAGAATGATAAAAATGAAGACATTGAATATTTGTATATATCAGACATTTTATAGTTTTTAACTCATATAATAATCATGAAAATCCTAATAATTCTACTGATTTCCTTTTATAGATAGGAAACTGAATCTCAGATGAGTTGGCATACCAAAATCCCACTACTAGGTATCAACCAATTCAGGACTCTTCTTCAACCACTCAGATTTCATAGTGTGTTGTCTTTATATCATTATACTGTGTGGTTCTAATGTTATAGTATGGTCAAACAGCACCCTAAAATATGCAGTAGAAAATGTGACCCTAATCATGATTCATTAAAATCTGTGATGAACTAATAAACAAGATGGAAAATTTTATCTTTAAAAAAAATCACAGCCTTTCATTTCTATTTTGTGTAAATATACACTTAAATGAAAAATGTAGATTAAAAATCAAGTTTAGAGAAATAGCTAACTTTAAAACATCATAAAATAGTCTTTAAACTCCTTGACCTCACACTTAGAGAAATAAAGTTTTTATGATTACCCATTGTACATCAAATACTGAATAAAACACAGTGGACTACTATACTAGTCTCTCAGAAACACTCTACTGAAGAAGAGACTAATGTTTAAAATATTTAAGGAACTTTTCCTAAAGCCACACAATTTATCAGAGATGCTGTTAGCATTTGAATTCAGGTACATTTGCATCAAAACTGCTTTTCTTTGCAATAACCCATTGTTATAATTCATTATTTTAATGAAGAGATATTAAGATAATTCTGGACACAGACTGCTAAGACTGTAGAGGCCCACAGATGGAAAAGCAGATGCATTTCTCCTCAGTGTTAAGTGAGGCAGAAATAATAGACTCATTAGTTGGAGTGTATCTTATAGGTCATACGATCTCATCTTCTATCCAGTTCAAGTAATTTCCACAATGTCTCTGTTACTCACCAGCCAGAATACCTCTAATAATGAAAACTAAATTCACTCTGCTATAAAACAGCTGTGTCTAATATTGAGTAGACATTTCTGTTCAATTTTTTTTTCATCAAAATTTCATCTGTATTCCCATAAGTTGCCTTGGTCCTTATTCTGTATTTGGCATCACTAAAGAACTCACTTGAGACACCTGAGCTGTGGTTTTACTTGCACTATCATTGACACATTGTCTTCTTTGGCTTCTGGACAACACAGTTAATTTTCATCTTAGATTACCAAACTGTTTACACTTGTTAGTTTTCTCTTCTCACTTCTTCTCTTCTGCATGTTTCTCATCTCATTTCTCCTCCTTTTCTTGTTTTTGAGGAAGTAAGTGAGGAAGGAATGTAGGCAGGCAGGCAGCCAGGAAGGAAGAGAGAGGAGACAGAAGCATTTTTATTTATTTGTACATTTCTGGTTGTTCTCCCAGCCCAGTCACGAACCCTGGTCTCTGGGCTTCATGTGGTCTATGCTCCATGTTGACTTAACTCCTGAGACACCAGCGCTTGTCCCACACAGCCTCTTAATGCTGGGACTCCCGGGGGTTATCCATGATGCTCTTTTTCCTCTGCACTCACGCATCCCTGGTCATCCCATCTGTTTTACAGACCATGTAGATTATCCAGTCATGACCTCTTTCCAAGACAAGTCTGAGCTATCTTTTTGATATAAGCATGTGAAAGATCTAGATATCTCTGATTCCACTGTTATTCATCTCATGCAAAGTGACCTTTCCCTGCAGTCTACCTATCTCAGGTTGGCAGTGCTGTCCTTCAACTTGGTCAGGTCAGAAACCTTGGAATCTTCCTTGACTCCTCCTCTCTCATACATATCCATCTTCTAGGTAAACTTGGTTGTTTTTATCATTAAAAGACATAGACAATCAAATAATTCTCACTTTACCTGCTGCTACTTCTCTTGTCTAAGTCATCATCTCCTCTTATTGGACCTACTATGATAACCTCTTAGTCGATTTCTCTGTCACTATACATACCTTCATCTATCTCTACCCAAGTACTCACAATCCCTTTACCCTTCTCTATTTTTTTTTTTTGCCATTGCATGTATCATCTTCTAGCATGCTTTACAATTTATTTGTTTTTATTATTTCTCTGCACTAGAATGTAAACTGAAAATTGCCGTGTTTCCTTACCTTTTGATCAGTCATATATCCCAGTGACTGAGAACAATGCCTAGCACACAGTATGTGGCTAATAACTTTTGCTGTATGGATAAAGAATAATTAAACAGCCTTTTCTTTAAGACACTCTTGCTAGAAGAAATACATAGAACAGATCCAGCACAAGGATCTCCCATTTTTCGCCTCTTATTAAAGGATTTCCAGGGGACCTATTAGAATTGCAGCAGTGACATTCAGTTTCTCTTCAAGAGAGACTCCAGTGGCACTGTCATCACGGAAACCTCATTGCTAATTAATCTGGGCAGAGTCTAAATAGAAGAAGAAAGCAATTCTAGTGAACATTTTTATGCAATTCTAATGTCTAAATAATCGGTAACTTTGCTTAACCAAATTTTCTAATTAAAAAGAAGTTAAAAGGTTATCTCAGGAATTACTTTAACCTCATTTCGAATGCCATGTTAAGGTTTTATTATTTAATTACCCATTTTTAGTAAGTGCATTATATTGAACATTCTTCGACCTTTTATCAAAGAGCCTAGGAGGCCTCCACATCATATTTCTGAATATTAATCCCAGTGAATTAATCCAGTTATTTTGCAGATATTTATTTGACCTGTATGGAAATCACTCAGAATTCAACACATAAATGTGAAAATGAAAGATGCTTTGACTCGTTTCAGGAAGTCCTATAATATAATAGTTCAAACAGTTGCTCTAATATGGCTTCATATTGGGATAAATCCAGTAGCCTCAAGGTTGTATTATTTTACAGGAAAGTCTGAAGTCAGATTGCATTTAATAATTTCTGTTAAACTCTAGAGACTAAGATATAAAAGGAGATAAGGATTAAGACAAAAATAGATAATTGCTTGAAAAGCATAGCAGAGGAGAAAAAGAAAGGGTACTATTTGACACATAGGGTGTGATAAGAAGGGGTGAGGGTGAGAGAGGTAAAGTTTATCTTACTGTCAAATCCTCTTAATATATAAATCTCATTTTATATGATTTTTAAGATTATTTTTTGTCTGACCACTTTGCTCCTAGTTTCTCTGTTTATGTAAAGAAATCTGTAAGAAATATATTGAGATGCAGAATTTCTTGAGATGCTAGAGAGAGCTTTTAAAAGATATAATGGGAAAATAGCAGAATTTTGACCCAGAGAGACCTAAGTGTCATTTACAAGTCTGCTTTCATTTAACTGTGACAATAGAAAGGTACACAACTCCTTCATCCTCAGTGTCCTTCAGCTGAAGCATAAATATAATGACATGCTGTGAGGTTTCATCAGAAATTCAGGATACATGTACATAATTGGCATGGTCTCAACACATGATGTAAGTTCGTACAAGGCTAATTACTAACGCTTCTTTTTTTCACCCTTAATAACACTCTTTGTGATAGGAAGGCCCCTGCTTTGTATCAGGCTCTGTGTATGTGATAACAGGTAGTTGGAATCATTTCCTTAAGAATTCTGTACCACCATTCCTGAAATGAAGAACTATTAAGATGTTAATCAAAATAGAATTAAATGAATGAGAGCTAATAATGATTATATTGGTGGTAATAAAAGTTTTTACTTTAGTACTATTTACTATGTACCAGCCTAGTTTTTTTGTAATTTATAATTTGATTTAATCCACTCAATATCTCTAGAATACATGAAATACAGAGGAAAAAGTTTAGGCAAACATAATTAAATTGTTCATTTAATTCATTGATAATGAATCAAGATTAAAAAAAAGGCAAAAGTCTAGGCATGAATGCTATCTTCAATAGCCACATTGTTTATTTACAAACTAGATTATATCCTTATTGATGTAAATACAGTTCTAAAGCATTACTCATGTATACCCTACCTTCCTTGTTCAAATCTTTAAAATTTGAGATGGAAATTTATAAAGCATGGATTGGAAAATGAATACCTACATATAATGCATTGTGAATGAATAAATTTATATGAATGATGCTGTTATTAAATTTTTTACATATTAGCTATATATGTTCTATTTTAAAATGTGATATATGCCCAACAGTATATTTTGTTTTTTGGTGTTTCCATCTGAACATAAAACTCTTAGAGGTAGAAATTAATCTCCTGCCAGTAGTATTCTAATTGCATATAATAGCTAAATGGGAGTGAATATTCTGTTTCAGTTAGTTATATATTTGTTAAATAATTTTCAAATTATTAAGCAAATATTGAATCTTCATAAAATTCTTCATTATTCCCGTGTCAAAAGTTATCTTTGTTTCATTTGTATGATAGGCTGTGTAATCCGAAATTAAGAATCATATACATCTGGGTTTAGCTTACTGCATTTTAGTTTTCTTCTTTAGCTTACAATATTATAATTAAACTAATGAAAAATTGTTACTTTCAGTGTTACGAACCAATATAATAGTTCCCTTTTTACACTATGACTCACTGTCATTCAAATACTATTGTTAAGTCAATAGCAGAATTTATTCATTAAGGTAAATTCTTAATGAGGAAAATTTATTTTCTGAAATAATAGTACACATTTGAATTTTTATGAAAAATGGGACCCTCAAGTTTATGAATACTTTTGATAGTTTTGGTTATTTGTTGGGATCTAATTTCAAAATCTTGAAATATTTTTTGATTGCATAGTTTCATATTAATTATGCAGTTGACATACCCAATATTTGATCAAGTGTCCCATACTTCATTCTTGTTTTAGTTCAATCTAAGTACTGAACTAGTCAAAGAAATGTTTTATTGTGAGATTTAACATAATCTTCAAAAATTCTCTTAGAAACTGACTACTAAACTATAACTTTTTGTCCAATTAAAATGTTTTGTACAAGACACACAAAAAGTACATAGTTTAGTAGAACTTTGGAAATATTTTCTGTATGATTGTCATTTTTATATTTGCATCACAGATGGTTTGAAATATTAAAAGCTTCTTTACACATAGTGATTTTGTACCTAAGCAATCAGATATAATTGGATTGAAGGCATTGCTGAGAACCTTTTATATTTTAGTATATATAGAATTGTTTCTGAGTACATCTTGGGCACTGTATGGGGAAATGCATAAAATTAACATACAAAATTCTGCTACTAAACAGTATATTGTCTAGCTGAGACATAAATTACTGCAACCCTGCTTCACATGTGTGAGAAAAAGAATGAACCCATAATGTGCTCTGAAATTGCGATGATATTCTTTTCTCGCAATATATACCTGTGGCATAGAGCATGCTAATCTTTACTAAAATGGAAAGATTATACAGAAACTGTCACTTTTCTGCTATTTTCATCCTTCTTACAAATGACTTATGTGAATTCCTGTATTTTTGTAAACTATGGAAGACAGATCTTGGAATAGCTTGTTCTCTGAGTTCTGAAAACAACCATATGAAGGATATTGTTTTAGGTTATATGAATAGTATGCATGCATTAAAGCTAAAATGATAAATTAACAATTTAGTTGAACAAAATGTTTGCAAGTTTGGTTATACTGGGCAGTGTCAGGCACATAGCAGACTGTATGGCCTGTGTGGCCTTAAAGTCTGTGTACAAGGTAGAACATTTATGCCTGGTGGTCTTGACGTAGGCCCCTTACATTGCTCTGTACCATTCCCTGCCACCTCATCATCTGCCGTCATCTTCAGCACCATGCATTTGCTAATGACTACCAATTCCTTATCTCCAACCAATATCTTTTCTTGATATCCAGGTTTATGTATCCAGTAACTTAGGTGACATCTACATCTGTATGTCCCTGAGGTAACTCAAATTCAGCAAGACAAAAATCCAGTTCTCATTTTATTAGAATCTGCTCTTACTCATTTGCTCCTATTTCAGTAAATGACACATCCTTCTTTTTGGTCCATGACAGAAATTTGACTTTGACTCTTGCTTTAACTTCATAATCATAAATTATGTACTCTATTACCCTCTAAACACAGCTCAAATCCATTCACATTTCTCTAGCCCTACCCTCTTCTGGACTACTATAATTCTTTTTATTGAGAGAACTTTGATTGACAAAATAATATGTTGTGTATGTGCAGATCTGCCATCATTCTTTGTGTACATTTTTGCAATAGCCTTCTGATATCCTTAGATGTGTTCTTAAATTATCTTGATTAACTGTCATTAATGTCATTAATTGATAGTCATTCTTCTTCCTCCTAAGACCCTTCACTGCTTCTCTGCTTTCATGCAATCTCCGTGATAATTCTCTTATGATATGCTCAATGTCATTTCCCCTTAGGTCCTGCTATTGATCACTGAAATCTTTTGCTGTATTTGTAGCATGAATAATTCTCAAAACTAAAAGTTTTGTGTGGTTGTATAACTAAAATCTAAATTAAAAAAAGGGATGCATTCTAGTACTTTTAAAACAGTGACCCTTCAGTTGACAGTCTTCAACATCATTTGTGATATTCTTACTAGTTTATCTATTTATTCCATGATGTCTCTTTCACCCTTTGTTTCCTTATCAATCCTTAATTCCCTTTTCTGTTTTTTTCCCTCTACTTCTTAAGATAAATAGGAGAAATTGAGAAAATTCTATAAAAGGAGTCCTTCTACTAAATTCATACTTTCCAATAAAGAGAAAATTAGCAGAGATTGAAAGAGCATTAAGTCAGAATCCTGTTTCTTTTTTCAACATATACTTTAAAATCTAGGGCTTGTATTATTTGCTATTTTTGATTGAAATTTGGTATGTTCTTAAATTATTCTGGCTTGAGGTAATATAAAATCACTTTTTTGAAATAATTTCAGGGCTTTTCATTCATTTTTTTCTTTTATTCAAATCTAGTTTATAAAATAATGCAGCACATGAAATGTGGCAGAAGAAATTGGGACTACAAGAAGGAGATACCAAGAGAGAACACAGAATCTGTGTGACATGTGGGTGGTGTTGTCTCTGGATCCCAAGCATATTTGTTCTGTCTCTATGCCTACCTTTTCTGAACTAGTGCTTGCTAAAAATCTGTTAACTCCTTATGTTGCTTTTCACTGTGTGTCTCCAGAGCTCTGCTTCACTTTCCCCATTCGTTTTAGCTAGGAAGAAAATACTATAAGCCATTTCATGACCACTAGATAAGAAAGCTTTCACTGGTGAAAAAACAGAAACCAAATACCCAGATTCTCAACCTCTTTCCTTAAGAAAGGTCTGTTTTGTGTTTTCAGGACTGGTGGTTGGGGAGAATGATAAAGTAGGGGGCCTGTGAGCAACATTTGAGATTATTACCTTAAATATACTGTTAATGCTTTAGGCAACTCGGGGTAGCGAAAAGAATTTTGTCCTATACTCATGGCTTAATAAAACTGAGTATAATTATATCAGATATTTTTAAAAAGACAAAAGACTTTTTATTTAGATTTCTGAAAAGTAAGAGTTGAATGCATCTGACAATATTTCCACTCAGATCTTTCACTCTGCCCCACATATCATGATGTATACATGGCTGTAGGAGAGACATTGATCATCTTTCATTTTCTCCTCATTTTTTATATTGACAAAAATAATTTTTGGAATTATTATATCATTTCTTTAAATGAACACTTGTTTAAAAGGGGAAACATTGTATTTAGGTATTATTCTGTCCTTAAAAATTAAATCAGCAATTTGAAGGTTAAATCCTTTTGTCTTTTTAAAAATATTCATTTGCTTATTTTTTCTAAACAAATGGATAACATATTTTAAGTATGGGAACACCATGATTTGACCAACAAATTGAGGGACATTTATGTGATTTTTAAATATATCAGTTATTTTGTACAGCACAGTGACTATTATTAATGATGCTATATTATACACTTGAAAGTTTTTGAAAGCGAAAGAGTAGCTCTCACTTATTATTACTATACATAAGCAAATATTATTTATGTAAAGGGGTGTAAATACTTTCTAACTTCATTTTGTAGTATATATATGTATGTATGTGTATATCTAAACATCAGGTAGTACCTGTTAAATTTACATATGATATTTGTCAATAATATCTCAATAAAGCAGGGGGAATAGTAAAATGCATGTTATTCTAAAATTAACTTTTTCAGGAATATTTTTAATATGATTTATTGAATGTTTCTTAGGTTAGTGTCTTTGAAACACTCTTACCAGTAAAACAGCTATGTTTGAAGGCCACATATATTGAATTTGACAGTCTATACCAAATTTCTTTGCAGAAAAGTTGTATCTGTCCCATCAGCAGTAAATTGAATGCCTAACATCCACCTGTATCCCCAACACTGGGCCTCATATTAATTTTAACAGATAATAGGTGATTATCAGATTGTTATTTCAGTTGTTACCTATTGATCATCAGTGAGATCAAGCATTATTTTTATAATTTCTGAATTTTATGGATAATATGTCATTTTGCATGTATTTTTAAAAATTGTTTTATTATTGAAATTCACAGAGTTCGAGGTGCCTATTCAATATCCTAATAAGCATATAATGATGCAGAATAAATCCTCCTATCTTTTCAAGAGTCATGTGTCATGATTTTTATTATAAGACCAATCATAGCACCATGCAGAAAAGATTCAAGATGTACTATGTATGCACTTTGAAATGTGACTTTATATTCAGTTTTTCTTTATCACTATCAGATTCTATATTATAATACATAAACATTAGAACATTAATTATTTACGCAGCACTAGAATTGTACCAGCAAATTTGGATTTGGAATTTGTGAAGCATGTTCTGTTTAAAACACGAAGCAGGTTATTCCTTAATGTTCAATTCATTCATAGTTTATGGTAATGAATCGAAGTCTTGGAAGAGAACAAAACTAATCCTTAAGTTATGTTATGCCCTGAAAATGTAAGTTTAATATTTATCTCGTTGAGCAAGCTATAAACTGTGAAAAAAAATGTTTCAAAATCCAGGGTATCCTCCTCTCCAAGCCTTTCATTCACCTACAAAATCACCAGCAAGCCTCACAGGGACCAGAGTCTGTCCCAGTGCTCCCAGGTGTATCAGCACACCATAGCTTTCCCCTGCTGTGTCTGTAGAATCTAAATATGCATTTTAAAGAGCTTGTAACAGACTGAAGATATTAACTTGTTTATTTCAGATATGAATTATGTTCCCTGAGGTTGCTTATCATGCACAAGTTACTTTTCAGTCCTTCCTAAGGAATAATGTGTGTATGTGAATGACAGCCCCAGAGCAGCCTTTTCCGACTCAAACCAGCTGTCTCCATGGAGCAAACAGGTGGTAAAGGGGTAAATGAGAACCACAGAGAAGAATTTAGTCAGGTCAAGATTTGAATATGGATTTTCTATCATCATCTCTAATGATATTTTAAGCAGTCTCCTATGCAGATACTATACCTTCAGCTTTTTAAATAACCTGATTTAATGAGTAGTTGTATATATCACACTAAGAAATTTTTATGCCAATTAAATGTTTTCATGTGAGTCAGTGGATTAACTAAAAATGCCTTCTATAAAGCACAATAAAGCACAATCCCATTTGTCCTAATGTGCATGTGATTTAACATTTAATGAATTCTTATTGTGTGCCAAGAATGTACTAAATGCTTTATTTGTAATATCATAGTTAAGCCTGATGGAAGTTCCATGTAAAAGCACTATTACACTCTTTTAGTGTATGAATACACTAAGGTATAGAGAGGAAAATTATATTGTTTTATCACATAGATATGAAGATAGGGGTAGAGGGAATCTGACTCCAGACCCACAAGCTTACATTAGCTGTTTTATACTGCTGAATTTATTTTAGCTCTCTTCTTACAATTTTTTTACCCATAAGACTAATATTTGTTGGATAACAAATACATTTTGATACTGCCTTCTTGCTTCATATGTTGCGTGCATCTTAATTTGAAATTATACAGCAGTACTGACTTTGTTAGGTTAGTCTACTGACTTTTTGAAATTTATTATGTAATACTTGAAGTTGTGTATGTATGTATATTTGTGTATGTGTACACATGCATGAAATATTTTTCTTCTTTTTATACTGATAGAGATTTCAGTTCACTGCCAAACAGCTTGAGAATCATGTTGCCACTTTCTTCAGTGTTTGGCTTTTTTCAAGATGACGTCTTAAACAATCTTAGAGATTAAATCTTATTTTTCTTTTTATAACTATAGACATCTTTTCCTTCTTAATTAAGATAAGTTTTAAAGGAAACTGAAAAGTAAAATCTTACATATAGAAGTAACCATATTGTCAATTATATTTTTATAAAAGTAGCATTTCATGAGTATTCCTAGGGAGAAAAATATTCATTCTGAGATTGTGATTATGAAGTATAGAAACAGATGTATTTTATGGAATATGTGCATCCAGTTTGATTTTTTCTGGTAGATGAAGGAAAAGAGACTATATTAACTGAATAATAAGTGACAAGTTCTGACATGGGGAGTTATTGTGTCTTTTTAGAGATAAGTGTACCTCATTATTGTGGATGATATCAATAGTATGTGACTAAACCAGAATTTATAGTCTGAATACAGAGTCCATAAATGCTATCTTTCCCAACGCAAGAGGCCAGTAAAATACTGAAGGGTGACATGATGGGGGTATGTGAGTGTAAAATTTATAAAGTGAAGCTAAAAAATAATTGTTAGGGAAGAATTGACATCAAACTAAAATCAATCTTGACCTATAAAGAAGGAAAATCTTTGACTTTTAAACTGTTGTTAAAACAAGATAAAATCTATCTGTTAGTTGCATGCAGAAATATATATTAAATTCATTACCACATGGATTTAACATCTCCTTTATAAATAGTAACTGGGTTCTGGAAACATAACAACTTCTGTGACACAAACTGTAATGGACTAGCCAACTATGTGTGGGAAAAACAAATTACACATTACAAGAAAATATGCAAACATATAGAGTGAAACCCACATTTTTTATTTGGGTGCATTCAAAATTGTTCATTTGGATCAAATTATTTTTTAAATATTCAGATTTCAATCTTTAGTATAATGTCATTTAGAAAAAATGAGATTGAAAGAAAAATATTATTGTTTGGAGTGTAGGCTCAAAATTGTACTGCTATGAGCTAAAATATCCCTCTAGCACTTACTATTTGTACGGACCCAGGCAAAATACTGTCCCTTGCTCATCTTAGTGATCACTGAATCTTTCTAAAGCAAGGTTAACTAGTCCCAACCTGAGATTGTTTTCTTTGTTTTTTTAAAAAATTAAATGAGATACCGCATATAAAAGACAGCACATCTAGATCATGGTAAGCAAGCTCCCAATGTATGCTATAGTTTTTAAAGAGTTTTTAAAATGTGTATACTTATTTTTATTTTAAAGAGGACGCACAGCAAAGCAGGAATAAATGCATGTGGGCAGCAGGAAGGAAGGGAGAGGAAGCATTTTATTTATTTAGTTGTTCCCTACATCCCACCCCACCCACCTGGTCCCCACCTCAGGGCAGCAGACCCTGGTTCTTGGGCAGAACACTTGTGCCACCAAGACTCCCAAAAAGATTAAAAACAAACAAGCAAAACTCTTAAGCATTATTTCTGTGCCAACTTTCACCAACCACATGGTGGCAGCAAAAATATTATCAGGGCTATTATTGCAAAGAGATGTTTACTCCCCCAAATGATGAAAAGGGAATGTGGCAATAAATAAACCAGCACAGCATAGATTGATTGAAAGTAGTATTTCTCTTGGTTGGTAAATTTCCAAGTCCTCCACAATGCTATTTTATAGTGGGTATGAATTTGAAGTGAAGAAAGGAAGATTGGTATGAATTCAGAATGTTCTATATGCTGTATTCTTTACATCAGTTAACTCTTCATCCTTTTCACATTTCATGGTGTAAACACTTAACTTTATTTCACATGTAGAAAAAATGATTTCAGTTGAATTAAATTGATCGTTTACTATTCACTGCTAGTATTCATTAAATGTGTAAGTTTAGAAACAGTTTTGTCTAACTACACAGGCCTGTGCTGATGACAATGATGATAATCGGTATCCTTTTTATCACCATGTTTCTAGTATAACTTTAAGTAGGTTTTTAAGTTTTTTTTAAGTTGGGTTCTTTTTTGTGAGTTTGACAGTAAGTTTTTACATGCTGTACTATTTCTAATTGGATTTAAAAGAACTAATGTTCAATTAATTTTCATGAAGTGCTTTATTTATATTATATTAGTCATCGTAAGTATTCTCTGTAAGTTCATTTTTTAGATGAAAATTTGTTGAGCAAATTATTTATGTCATGCACTATGATAGGCAGTGGGATGGCAGACATAGTGATATTTGTTTTTGTTTTTTATAGCAATCCATTAATTTTATTCAGTTGTTCCTCTTGGTTGCTCCCCCAGCTCCCAGTCTTGAATCTGGGTCCTTTGGATGTATTTGGACTGTGTCTGTGGGACATATCTGCAGGGTTACGAAGGCGCACCAACATTTGCTTTTTTAAGGTTCACTTTTCCTTGAAAGAACTCTTAGCTTTTAGACAAGTCAGCAGGCCACTGTGGATAGGGTGGACAGACCCTGAGAAGTGAACTGCATGGTGCTTGTGAAATGATATGATAGCTCCTGTACTAGGCTCCAGTAAGAAAAGGCTCCTCAGAGGATCTGAAAGAGATTTATGGCATTTAGAAATTAACTTACAAAGGAAGAGGGACAGGAAAAGGGCAGTGATGAAAGGGTAAAATTCTTACAGCTATTATAAGTGCAGGTTCAGAAACATTTCTGCTACTTGCTATGATGTTATAAGTAACTATGATGTGAGAGATTCTTTTTGGCTCCTGATTTTAGTTCTTATGATGACTCTTATGCTTACTTATATCATTCTTATTATGTTATTATGTTGCTGTATAAATCCTTGTTAATGTACAGTACTGTGCCAAGACTGTGCTTTTTGAGGCTGTGGTCTGAAATTTATCTTCTTATTCTTAGTGCTGAGTAGAGTGCCAAACCCATAAAAGGTAGTCAAAATGCCTTGATAGATTAACTAATTTGTGTCTGTATTAAGGACCTTGTTCTTTATATTGGTAAATAATAAGAACTAGAGGTTTAGTCTGGACAGAGAATAGACTAAAAAGAGGACATCAGGACTTTGCTTTTATTTGTATATAGGTTATAATCAATTAAAAAATGACCAAAAATAATCCAATTGCAAATAACATTTTATTAATTTCCCAAGTCAATTCATGAGTCAATCTGTTCTGTAAATGTTAATATAAAACTGTATCTTAACCCATTTGTCATGAACAGTAATTATAATTACAGTTTTCTTGCTTCAGAAACTTTAAATTTTTTTTCCTATACAGTTCATTTGCTCGGAGTTCCAAAATGGCTAACGCCTATACAACTTTATAATATTCTTTCATGTACAGACGCTTTTGTGCTCAAGTTAATTACCTAGTCACTGGCTATTTGACCTCATCAGATATCAGGAATAGGGGAAAGCACCCTTGGTGTAAAGAAGAAATGATAATGTTATCAGCTCTGTCACACACAGACACACCCTTCTTAAGACATGTGTAATGATTGAATTTATCATTTCCTCTACATTGCACTTCTGATGTTATCCCATGGAACCCTCTTAGAAATATTGACAATTCTTAGAGTTTTGAAAACTACTTGACTCCTTTGTTAAGCATGTTCCTCTTCTAACATATTATTAACATAAAAGAGCTTTGAGTAGTAGCTTCTTTTGTAGTGTCTTTGAAGATTCACAGTTGCAACCTAGATTGAAAAAAGGGAAGAAACCTTGATGAAATGGGACAAAGTGAAATTAAGCAACATCTGATGGCCAGTGACATATGAGAAGCATGATATTTTCTCTTTCTCTTACTCTTTAAAAGATATATTGATAATGTGATTTATAAAATGAGAGAGTAGCTTACTAAACATATTGCTATGATTTGGCAGATTTAAGGAAGATCTTCTGCTTAGTAGAGCATTTCTGGGAAGAGGTAATGGAAGAAAAAACAGTTCTGCTTACTTCAGTTTGGACCGTCTCCAAAGTCTGAATCCTTAAGATTGATTGTCCTAGGGAAATTGAGGCAACATAGTGCATACTTCTAAACTCAGGGCACTGGGTAATTCCATAAGTAAGAATAAATGAGATACCCCAAATATAATTTCTGCAGAGGAACCAATTTGAGAGTTAAATAAGTGTGCAAATGGTCATGTGAATGCACTTTGGAATATCTTATGCTGTAAGCATATTTAGCAGAAAAAGATTTAAATAAATGAGTTTAAATATAACTGTGGACTTACATATAAAAATGTGAACTTTTACAGCATGAGCGACTCATGCCCAGATTCACTAGGTCAAAGGTGGAGGCTCCTTTACCAGTAGAGGAGATTATGTTTAAATCACTTTGCAAAATATGTTTTTCCAGCTTTACTGATAAATAAGTGACATGCAATTATAGGTTTATGATGTACGTACAGCATTATGAGTTGACTTTAATATATTGTGAAATGATTGCTATGATAAGTTTGCTTATGATTATCTCATATGAATGCAAAAAAGAAATATCTTACATATAAAATGAAAAGAAAAATGTTTTACCTCTTGGTGAAATTTCTTGGATTTGCTCTATTGACAGCTTTTGTATATACCATACGCAGGGTTAAGCGTAGTTATCATGATGGATATTACAATCCCAGTACTTATTTATCTTTTCACTTTAAGTTTGTACCTTTGACCACTTAAGTCCCGTTTAGTGCATAGAAAATATTATTGTATCTGAATGTGACTGTCGATATTCCAAATTTTTAGCATAGTCATAGATGTGTAGACTTCTTGTTTTTCTTAGTCCTTGAATCGGTGCTGGCATAGCGAAGGTAAATCTTGCTTCTCTGCTCCTTGGGTACACTGCTATGATTAGTCATTTGTATAATGACGGAAATCAATTTGGAAATACTTAACAAAGATATACATATGATTAGGAGACAGCTTTCTTTTGACCATTTTATATATGTTGACACATAAACAGAGTTGTTGTGCATGTGCCCCCTTCATTTTTCTTTAAGGAAAATAATTTGTTGTTCTATGGAAAAGAGACCTTGGCAGTAAAATGAAAGCATTGTAGCAAAGAATGTATTTTGTAAGAATAGGAAAAAAGTCTGAAGAAACTCATGAAGTTGTACTTCGACAGTGGAAAGAATGTAAGTGAATTTTTTAAACTTTTTTTTATTCTTTTAGTATCCACTTATAAGATAATTACTTAAAGGTAAGATTTAGTGAAGTAAGGAATAGCTGAAAAAAAGAAACAACAACCAGTGATTCTTTGAATATTTTTTTTATTTAAATAATTTGGGAAACTGGTCATCTAAGGTACAACAGACCTACTAGCTTGAGGAGAGATTATAGAAACCTGGAGATGGTGAAGAAAGAATAAGCACTTCAGAGGAATTTTTTCTATTCTGGGAATTATTAATTCAAAATAACCAATGATACTCTGAAGCAGTTGCCAAATAGTTTTGCCTTGTGAGTAGAAAAGAAGAGAAATTACGTGATAAATCTCAAGGGAAGCGGTACACATATGGAATTTCTATGGGCATAGATGTGACAAAGACCTAGAATAAACAGACAGTGATCTTGTCATTTAATAAACATAATTGCCAAATCATATTTGAGTGTCCTTTGCTGAGTTACAAGTTACTGGTATTGAATCTGACAGAAAGATGAGTTTCTAAATAGAATGGAAGAAATAATAAGAAATTGACTCTGTAAACCCAAACCAGTGCAGGAGAGGCAGGAATTACCAATGTGAGCAGTTGAAGAGGGAAAGGAGAAATTAGGAAGGGAAAAGAATACTGTATATATACATTTAATAAAATGTTGCCAGCTAAATAGGAAGTTCTTTATTCAAAGGAAATAATATCTGTTGCTATGGACTGACGAGCTAAATATTGTGAGTAGATTGACCATTTGAAATAACAGGATAGTGGTGTTTGCACAAGTTTATAAATATACTAGACGTAGTTAATAGCATATAAAATGGGTGAATTTTATGGTATGTAAATATAGCTCAATAAAACTTTGAAAATAGTAAAATTATGATCAAGAATAAATATTGTTATCATATATTATGTGTTATAAAACAAAATATTAAATCAGTATTTATAGATAAAATAAATATTGTAGATATTGAATATTTAATATTACAATATAGTAATATAAATGTATGGCAGCATTAAGAAATTAAAATGTTCTTAACAGCAAAAAAAAATTTGGATTTTTTCTAAACTTCAAATTGTTCAATGTTCTAAAATTTAAAAAAATGATCCATTAAGGAAACATCTTTTATATAAATTTAATTAAGACCCATAACTACTATATAAACTTTACGGGAGGATTATAAATTATATAGAAACTGATACACATGAGTGGTATTAATTTCTCTCAAGAACATTATTTTTGCACCAGTGTTAACATGAATAAAATTATTGCATTGTATTCTCTCCTCTGAAGTATCTGCAGAAAAAACAATTTTCTGAATAAAACCACATTTAGACTGAAAAACTAATTATAACTGCTTCTTATGTATAATAAAACATCTTCATTGGGTTTGCTCATGGAGTCTACTGCAAACCTGTCAATGATATTATTCTTCTTTTGGAAAAATTTTTCCTAAGAGATGTTTTTTTAAAAAAGGAAACTCATGGAAATTTGTTGCACTAGCTGAACAAAAGCAATGTATATATATATATATATATATATATATATATATATATATATATATAATCTTAGAACAGAAATTTTGTTGATGAAAGAAAATAAAAATTCAACTCCTCGAGTGTTTCTGTATATTTGAAATATCCATCATTATATCAAAATTTATGTCTGAAATATGGATAATAAAATTGTCCACATCTGTTTTCCATTATACAGTCAGCATTGCAAATGTATACACCTGTTAAATTTGATTAGAAATATAGGTAGATTATCTACTAGTTGCTAAAGTGGTTGAACCATGCACTTCAATTCATTTGGAAGATGTGAAAATGTGTATACTAAAATAGAATTCCTTCACTTTCTCTGACGTACAAATGAATGGAATGCTTGGATATTTTCATGCAGATTAATTATTCAGAAGTCAGTTTCCTTGCTAAAGCAAATACAAAAATGAATCTTGTTTGGATTGCAAACATGAGCTCCTTAAAGATTTCTATTCTTTAAAAAAATCTAAAATAACATTTGACACAGCAGAAGCAGAACAGAGGGAAACTTATAGCAATACAGGTGACATTGAGGAAAAAAGAAAAATCTCAATTAAAAAAATTAACTGTACATCAAGCAACTTGAAAAAGAACAAGTGACACCAAAAGTCAGTAAAGGAAGGACATTTTTTAAAAATGAGCAAAAATTAAAAAATAGAAATAAGAAAGATAATATGACTAGGCTCACTAAAAAAAAACAGGAAACTAAAACAAATTGGAATCAGAAGTGTAAAAGAGAAGTTATAACAGATACCTCAGAAATACAAAGAATCATAAGAGACTACCATGAATAACTATGTGACAATAAGTTGGACAATCTAGACAAATTCTTGAATCATATAGCCTATCAAGACCTAATCAGGAAGAAATAGAAAACAATCAAAATTCTGTCCCCAAAATAAAAGACCAAGACCAAAGGACTTTACTAGTGAGTTTTACCGAATTTTCAGAGACAAATTAATACCTATTATTCTAAAACTCTCCCCCAAAATTGAAGAATGGGAACTACTTCCAAACATATTCTATGATCCAAACACAAGAAACCTGACAGTAGAAACTTAGTCTCAAAACAAAGACATTACAAAAAAAGGAAAGAGAAAAAAGAAAATTACAGACTAATATTCCTGATATACATAGATGTGAAAATTCTCAACATACACTTTAGCTCTCAGCAGGAGAAGATAGAGGGGTGTCTGCCTTCCAGGCCCAGACCCTGGAGGAAGCAGGATTAGGAGAAAGTTCAGGCTGAGAAAGCTAGGAAGAAATGCTGAGAGCAATAGTTACTTCCAGGCCATGGTGGTCATGACTAGATTTAATGTCAAAAGTCATTCTATATATGAGATTAAGCAGGATCAACAGGAAGTGGCGTTCCTGCAGAAAACCTTGTCTCATCTTGAGACTCTGTTTCTTGGTGTGGAGAGACTGGAGTTCTATGAAAGGCTAACTATGGGATAATAAAGATGTAGTCACTGGTGACAAAATCAAGAATATTTGAGAATGACCCTGAAAAAGAGGCCCTGATTCTTTATGGAGTCTTTGTAAAATCTTCTAAAGTATCCATGGAAAGGATCAATGGAAATCCCTCAACGTAGTAAAGTCTATATATGATACACTCACAGCTGAAATCATACTCAATGGTAAAAAATTGGAAGTGTTTCTTTTATGATCAGGAACAGCGCAAGGGTGTCATTCTCATTGCTGTCACTCAACTTTGTATTGGAAGTTCTAGCCAAAGCAATTAGGCAAAAACTGAAATAAAGTGATTATAAAGTGGAAAAGAAAAAATTATCACTAAGTGAAGATGACATAACATATTTAGAAAACATAAGCTCTCTACCAAAAAACTGTTAGAATTGATAAATGGTACAGTAAACTGGCAGGCTATAAAATCAATATATGAAACCTATTGTATATTTATGTGCAAAGAATGAGTTAGCAGAAAAGTTAATTTAAAAGCAATCCCACTTAAAATAAAAATTAGTAGAATTAAATTCCTCAAATAAACTTAACAAAGAAGTTGGATGATCCAACAATGAAAATGAGACATTGTTAAATGAAATTAAAAAAATACATAAAATTGCAAAAAATATTCTACTCTATGGAAAAGAAGTCATTGTTAAAATGACCATCACCTGAATATGAATATACAGATTTAATGCAATTCCTAGCAAAAGTCTACTGGCATTTTTCAAGAACAATAACCAAAAATGTTATAATTTATGTGGAATCACAAAAGACCCTGTGTATTCAAAACAATCATGAGAAAAGGGAACAAACTAGAGGTATAATATTCTTGAATTTTAACCTATGCTAAAAGCAATATTAATAAAATTAGTGGGGTACAAGAATAAAAACAGAAACATAAAGCAGTAGAATTGAATCGAGTCTCCAGAAATAAACTCACACGTATGTGATCAGTTTATTTATGACAGAGGAACCAAGAATACACAATGGAGAAGAGAAAATCACTTCAACAAAAGATATTGGAAAACTAGACAGTGACTTGCAAAAGAATGAAGCAAAGCGTATAAATACCCCCAAACAAACAAAAACTCTATGCCTTGGTATTTATTTCAAATTACTGAAAATAAAAGGTAAACTAAAATCCTGAAATAATTCAGAGGAGTAAGCTTACCTATTGAGGAACAGAGATAAGAATGACATCTGACTTCTCAGAAACCAGTCAGTCAAGAAGCAAGTGGAGTGAAATATTGAAAACGTTGAATTAGGAACAAGCCAGGCAAAGTGTCTGACATGAAGGAAAAATTAACAGTTTCTTAGTTAAAAATTGAAAGAACTTGTTGCTAGTAGCTATGTTTTGCATGTTCTCAGAAGTTCTTTAGAGTGAAGGAAAATAAGTATGTGTTAGAAACAGAACAACAGAAAGGAAACAAGAGCATGAAAGAATATGTAAACAAAATGAAAACTTATTTTCATATTCTTGAGTTACAAATAACAGTTTGTTCAAATAGTAATTGCAGTAGTTTATTTCGTTATGTATACTTACATATATATCATAATTGTTTATGTTTAGATATAAGTGAAATGAATGATACCATTGATACTACAGGCAAAAGGGATGGGTTCTGGTATGATAAGATATGCATATGTCCAATGAAGTATTATTGTTATTTAAAATTGGACTTGGACTAATTATAAATGTGTGTTGAACTCTAGGACAACCACTAAAAAAAACAAAAATATAATACAATGTAATATGTACACTAAGGAAGGAGAGAAAATGGAATCATATAAAATGCTACAAACCACAAAAGTCAGAAAAGAAAATTGAAAACAACGAACAAGGACAACTAATAGAAAGCAGTAATGAACATAATAGATATTAATCTAAGTAGACAATAATCAATTTGAATGTCAATTGTCTGTATACACCAATTAAAAGAAAGATTGCCATAGTGATCAAAAAACACAGTGTTGCTAAATTTTGATTATAAGAAATCCACTTTTAATATAAAGATGCATGTGTATTAAAAGTAAATGGAGAAAAATATGCCAAATTAAATGAAAGCTGAAAAATCTTTTAATTCAGAAAAAAATAAGAAATTTGCTAGGGGTAAAGAAAGGTATTGTATAACTATAAGAGAGTCAGTTCCCCAAAAAGATATAAGAATTCTTAACACATAAGCTAACAGCTGAGGATAAAACTACATAAAGCAAAATCTATAGAATTCCAAGGAGAAATCAATAATCCACTCTCATCATTGGTTATTTCAGCATCCCTCTATGAGAAATGGATAGATCCAGCATGCAGAAAATCAGTAAGGACATATTTACTTTCAACGAGACCATCAATCAACTGTATATATTGACATTTATAAACTACTACTATTCAGTATCCACAGAGAACGTATTTTCCTAGGCTCACATAAAACATTATCTAAGATAGATCACCTTAACACATTTAGAAGATTAGAAATCATATAATGTCTGCTCTTAGAATACAATGGATTTAAGCCAGATCAATAACAGAAAGATACATTGAAAATCTTAAAGCACGTGGAAAGTAAGCAACATAATTCCAAGCAACTTGGATTTCAAAGAATAAATCTCAGGAAAATTAAAAATGAAGATTTCGAACTAAATGAAGATGAAAACATGACTTACTATAATTTGTGGGATACAGGAACAGCGGTGCTAAGAGGGAAATTTACAGCATTGATTGCATATATTATAAAAAAAGAAAGATCTAAACTCAGTAATCTAAATTTTCACATATGGAACTTAATTGGAAGTACAAATAATAATAAGAAAGAAATAGTATGAATTAGAATAGACATCAATGAAATTTCATACAAGAATTCAATGGAGAACATAAAGCTCAAATGCTGTTTCTTAAAAAAAAAAAATCAGTATAATTTCTAAGCATCTAGAAGAAGAGAGGGCATAAATTACAAATACCAGACATGAAAGAGGGTGCATCACTATAGAATTGATGGATATTAAAAGATTACTGTGAGCTACTCTGTGTCTACAGATTTGCCAAGCCTGATATAATTCATTGAACCAATTCCTTGTTGAATGTAATGTACCAAAACTCCCTAAGAAAAAATATGATTTTGGCTAGGTCTATGTATGTTAAATAAATTGGATTAATTATTAATGGTCTCCAAAACAGATATAACCATGCCACCATTGGGTATATTTTGTTAACATTTAAGGAATAAATTACATGAACTCTCTACACTTTCTTTCTGAGGATAGAAGCAAAAAGAATACTAGCTAACTTCTTGAGGCTAGCATCACCCTAATAACAAAACCAGATAAAGACATTATAAGAAAAGTAAACTGTAAATTAATAGCTCTCACTAATATAGATGAAAAATATTCAATACAATATGATTAAATCAAATCAATAAGTGCACGAAAACACATCATGACCAAAAGGGATTTATTGAGGAAGGCAAGACTGGCTCAACATTGAATATTAATGTAATCCATTACATCAATAAAGTAAAAGGAAAATTCACATGGTGTATATAAATGAAAAGCATTTGACAAAATCTTACACCTAGCTATAAATTTAGAAACAAACACACACTCTAAGTAAGGTAGAAAAAGTGGGAGATTTTCTTAGTTTGATAGATTATTTACCAATACTCTACAACCAACATCCTACTTAGTGAAAAACTTAAAGTGTTCCCAATAAGATCAGGTTCAAGGCATGGATGGCCCTACTTTTCACTCTTTTTCATCATCATCCTGGAAGTCCTTGCTAATGCTATTAGACAAGAAAAGGAAATAAGGGCTCTACAGACTGGAAAAAAGACATAAAACTATATTCACTGTTAATATAATTTTGCATGAAGAAAAATCTTCTGACACTAAACAATTATAGAAAGGCTACCAGATATAAGGTTAATATAAATCTATTTTCTAGTTACAAACAATGAATGCATAGACTCTGAAGTTAAAAGCACAATACCATTTAGATTAGCACCCTCCAAAATTATATATTTAGGTATAAATCCAACAGAATATATAAAAATCTTTGAGAAAAACTACAAAATTTTGTTGAACAAAATAGAAAACTAAGCAGATTAAGAGATATTCTTTGGTCATATATAGGTAGACTCAGTTATTTGAGATGCCATTTCTTTTCAGCTTGATGTATCCACTTGATGCAATCTCAATCAAAATATAACCTTATAATTATATGGATATTCACTTTTTCTAGCACATATATGGACAGACAAAAAGAACCAGAATTGTCAGCACAATGCTGAAGAACTAATTTAGAGGACCGACACTACCTTACCTCAGATTTACTATAATTCTATACTAATCAAGACAATGCAGTAAGAGAATAGGCAAATATATCCATGGAACTAAACAGAGAGACTTGAAACAGACTCCCATAAATGTATTCAGCTGATTTTCGGCAAAGGAGTAAATGCAATAAAGTGGAGCGAAGATAGTCTTTATAATAAATGATTCTGGGACAAATGGACATACACAAATAATAAAAGTAAATCTAGATGTAGAACTTGTACACTTTACAAAATTAGCTTAATATAGATTATAGACCTAAGTGTCAAAAATACTTATAAAATTGAAATATAATGTAAAAGAAAACCTAGATGATCATGAAAGTGATATTTTCAATAACATAGGTACAAGCCATAAAAAAATAAGTTGGACTTCATTAAAATGAAAATCATCCACTTTGTGAAGGACATTATTGCAAATTAGAAAATAAGCCACAGATTAGGAGAAAATATTGACAAATTTGACAAATGACTCATCCAAAATATTTTTTAAACAACTGCTATAATGCATAAGGAAATAAATTTGATTAAGAAATTGACCATCACCTTAACAGACTCCTCCACCAAAGCAGATATGTAGATAGAAAATAAGCACATGAAGATGCACCACTTCAGATGTTATCAGGGAAATGAAAATGAAAACAACAATGATCTGTGACTACACACCTATTTATTGATATGGTCAAAATCTGGAACAATGACAAAGTTCAGTGCTGCTCAGGATTGGAACAACAGGAGCTCTCGTTGGTAAGAATGAAAAATGGAACATCCACTTTGGAAGAAAGTTTTGCAGTTTATTGTGAAACTAAACATACTCTTACCATACCACTCAGAAATGGTGCTTGTTGATATTTACCTCAAGGAGTTGAAAACTTATGTGTAGACAAAAATATTTGTGTGAATATTTATAGCAGATTTAGTCATAATTTCTCAAATTTTGAGGCAATAAATGTGTCATTCAGTAGGTAAATGGGTAAAGTGTTTTACATCTAGATAATTGAATTTTATTTGGCAATAAAAAATATAGCATTGTATAGACATGGAGGAATCTTAAGTACATATGAAGTGAAAGAAGAGAATAAAAATGAATCATACTGCATAATTCTGTGTATATGACATTCTGGAAAAGATAAAATTGGAAACATTAAAAAGTTCAGTAGTTGCCAAGGATGTGGGAGGTGGGGAGCAGAATTGAATAGGCAGGCATAGATTTCTTTAATGTATTGAATATACTCTGTATGCTGTAGATATGTATTTATAGATTTTCCCAGTCCCATAGAATGTATAGCACCAACAGTAAACACTAAAATAAACTATGAACTTTTGACAATTTTTACAAATTAATGTTGGCTCATTCTTGTTAAAAATATTGACCATTCTGGTGAATGACCATCATGGTGATAAGGTGATACTATGTATGTGTAAGAGTAGGAAGTATATGACAAATCATGTACCTCCCTCTCAATTTTATTGTAAACCGAATGCTTCTCACATAAACTCTGTGTTGCTTGTTTCATGCATTGCTAGATCAGTAAGTGTAGTAAAAAGCCCAAGAATGTATAAAGACATATACTGTGAAAAGATGGCATGCCAAATCATATGTAAATGTGTTTAGTTAAATAAATGATGTAGATAAAGTAAAATTCATTATTTTGTTTCACATCTTACTCCTATATAACATTGTATTAAAAATTTTAGCACAGAAAATATTTTATAATTCTGGATTAAAACTTTCAGTAAAGTGAAGGCATTTCGAAGATTTTCTTAATGTGAGATCTCATAATGGAAAGCATAATTTATTGAGATTTTCTGTAACAAAATAATAAAGATAAACAATAAAATGGAATTAAATACTTGTATGATATACCAGAAACTCTTAACAATTAAAAAATAATGATTTTATAGTTTAAAACAGAAATAGAAATTTGAGTTATCTATATTATGTTGTAGGAATGAGTAGTGTCTTAATTTCAGTAGAGTAATATTATAAAAACTAATTTTCATTTCACCTACATATTTAATATCCATAGGCCATGGGGATCTGCTTATTATGATCACTCAGGAATGCACACTGAGAAAGCTTTCATCTCATCCACGATCCCATGGTTACCAATAAGGCAATGTGATAAATCACACACTGCCTCTTAGAGCTTTAGATGAAATAATTTTTCTGCTCACAGTCAATTTACAAAGTACAACTCAAATCCGAGCATAACCACCAAAGAACTAGTGAGTGCAATCTTAGGCAGTAGTTAGGAGGAGTACTAGACTATTTCCAAAGAGCTCTAATGATGACTGTAAGAGTAATACAGGCAATTGGAAAATATAGTTACCTCTAAGTACATGCAACTCATGTTTAGACTCAGCAGTGAATTTAACGAAAATTAGACAGGACTAAATTATTTGTTTTTTAAGTTGCCAATAGTAAAAAGAATAATAAAAATCCAATTTTGTAAAAATATGTATAAGCAATATGTTATACACAGTTCGTAGAACCTTATGCAAATAGAACCTTTTGATGAGCCACACTGATATATTTGAAAGACATTTAATGAGAAAAAGAACATATTTAGATAATGACAAAAGTTGTTTGTATTAAGGAGCTTATCAATCTTTATCAGTGCTGAAAATCATTAAAGAATAGCCAAAATATTTAGGAAATTTGATGAATTATGATATACCCATAATAGTGAGAACTATGTAAACATTAAAATAATAGTGTAGGTTAAATGAGAGATGGTGACAATGCATTTTCGTAGTAATATTTAATGTTTTTGTTAACAATGCTATCTTCACATAAAAATACTGAAATTGTATCTCAGTTTTTATTTCACACGACACCCACCATCAGAATTCCAGTGTCCTTTATCACTATTTTTGTCTTTATTTCCTTCCCTCTCCTCTTCCACTCTACTGGCAGCCATCATCTTGTGTCCTGTGGGTTTTTGTTGGGGTTTATTTGTTTCATTTCATTATATTCCACATATGAGAAAAACAATCCTGTATTTCATTTTCTTTCTGACTTATTTAGCATGATCCATTCCACTTACATTGAGATTGTTTAAATGGGCACAATTATGGTTTTTTAGTAACTGCATAGAATTCCATGAAATATAACCAGTCACTTCCTGTTGGGCATTTAGGTTGTTTCTATGTCTTGGCAATTGTGAACTATACTACTAGGAACATTGGGGTGCAGATTTTTTTTCTCATTAAGAAATTTTGTGTCCTCTGGGTATATGCTCAAGAGAAGGATTGCTTTCTCAAATGGTAGGTCCATCTTTGTTTGAGGAATCTCTGAACTGTTTCCAGAGAGTTGCACCCATTTATATTTCCACCAACAGTGTAAGGGGGTGCCCTTTTCTCCACAACCCCTTCAAAATCTTCCATTTCCAGTCTTTTTGTTATAGGTCATTCTCACTGGTGTCAGGATTTCTTGAGTTGCAGCTTTGATGGTGGAAAAATCCATTAACTTGTTTATCATCGATGACCTTTATTTCACCATCATATTTGAATGATAATTTTTCAGGGCAGAGTATTCTTGGCTGTACTACTTTCATTTCCGTACTTGGAACATGTCCTTCCGTTCTCTCCTATCCTGTAGTAGTTCTGCTCAGAAGTCTGATGATAGTGGAAGTCATGACAGAAAACATGCTTTATATACAATAAATGTAACTAAGATTTTAGAGATCAACTTTCTAACTTAAGATCTAAAGATAGAATTATTTTAGCACTAAGGTAAATAAAAGCTATCAATGGAAATCCACCTACTTAAGTAACGTGCTAAGTTCACGTGTGGAGTATATTAAGTCCTCAGAAAAACAAGAAAATAAATAGGTAAATACAACGTTATAGGTTCATTACAGAGATATGTCAGTACTGGCTTTATAAAATATATGATTACCATGGAAAATCCAAATTCAATTCTTTTAACTACTGAAAATGGAGCATTGTATTCATTTGTATTCATTGTATTCATCGTGCACAGAAAAGGCTATTTTGGAAAAAAGTGTTTAGTAATCAAAAAGAAAATAAAAGTATCTGCTATACCAAGACTCAATTTAATTTTGTGGAGAAAATTGAGACCATCAAGCAAGATATTTCTCCTCTGCACCCCCTTTAAAATCTAAAGACAACTCTCCTTTGTTACAAAGGATGAAATTCTGTCCTGCTTAATTTCAGAGCACCTATTTTTACCAATTCT
Source organism: Solenodon paradoxus (assembly GCA_004363575.1). NCBI lineage: Eukaryota > Metazoa > Chordata > Mammalia > Eulipotyphla > Solenodontidae > Solenodon > Solenodon paradoxus. The sequence goes on from RJWH01000571.1 coordinate 579,712, forward strand.
CATATAATCCATCAATATCTTTCAGATTCTTGTCTTATTAATATTATTTGTCAATATCACCTTTTCTACAACTATTTTAAAATTAGACACAAATCTTTTTTATTCTAAAAAATAGTGTATGCATCTTACTTTCTCTTTCTCATTTTTGCTTTAAAAGTAATTCTTTTCTCATTACATTAATGTATATAATGCCATTAATTTCCAAATTTTCTCCATTCCCATCTTACTTTCATGCTCATCTCATCATTATTCAAGACTGTTCCACACTTTTGAAAACACTTAGCATCCCTTGAGTCTGTGAATTACATTTTTGTAATTTTGACAACCAGCAAATACTCCATGTATTCCAATATCCCCAGAGGTAAAGGTATCTTCCTTGATTATAAATCACTCATCTTTTGACACTGTTTTCAGTGACATTCTGACTGTAAACACCTATAGAATTTCTGTTTTTCCCATGTTTCATTGTAAAAAATAAACTCATTCTCCTTAAAACTTTATGTTTCTTTTGATTCTAACGTAATACATTTACTAGTTTCTCCTTCATATTCTTTGGTTTTCCACTTTGCCTTTACCCACTTTATTTTTTCTTAGTTGCTCAATTTCATTCTTAATTTAGTGCATGTAATCTACAGGGGTGGTCCTTAATACTTTTCTTTTTAACTTGCAGAACTCATGGAGAATCTGTTGATAGCTATGGACATTTTGTATTGAAAAGGGGAATGAGCAAGTGGTAACACGTATCACATGAGCATAAGAAACTACATATATGTATGTGCTATATGAATATTTCAGAGGGTTTACGAATTCTCTGTAGCCCATTAATGGACTTCTTTTTTCTCTCAAAATCCTTTACCAGTCCCTTCACCTGCCCACCTGATTGCTTTTTTAAAAACTATTGATATTTATTAAATATTTTGGTCCCTATGCTACACACATATTTGAATATTGACATTGTATCTCAATGTATATTTAGCATCACACCCTCCACTCCAATTGCAGTATCCTTTACCAACACCTTTTTCCCCCTTTCTGTCCTCTATACACCCACAGTCTGGGCAGTCATCATCCTAAGAGTGTTTTCTGGTTTTCTCTATTTGCTTCATTTCATCATATTCCACATATGTGTGAAACCATCTTCTGTTTCTCTTTTTCTTTCTGACTTACTTCACTGAACATGATCCCTTCCAATTCCATCCAGACTGTTACGAAAGACACAATTTCTTTTTTTTTCCAATGGCTGATAGAATTTCATAGTATATATATACCACGGCTTATGTATTCAGTCATCTGTTGTTGGATGTTTAGGTTGTGGCTCTTGTGAACTACCCTCCTATGAACTTTGGGGTGCAGATTTTTTTTTTCTGATTAGAATTTTTTTATCCTCTGGGTATATGCCTAGTAGTGGAGGGATTGCTGAATTGAATGGTAGATACACCTTTATTTGTTTGAGGACACTTCATACTGTTTTCCATAGAGGTGGCACTAATTTACATTCCCACCAACCATTGAGAGGGTTCCTTTTTTTTTCCACACCCCCTGCAACACCTACTTTTCCAGTTTGGGGCTTTTTTATGTATATAGGCCATTCTCACTTGTGAAAGGCGGTATCTCATTGGAGTTTTTATTTGCATTTATATGATGATAAGTAATATAGAACATTTTTAGGTGTCTCTAAGCCATTGGTGTGTCCTCTTTAGATGGGTATCTATTCAGTTCTTTTGCCCATGTTTTTACTGTGTCAGTTGCCTTTTTATTGTTGAGATGTGTGAGATCTTTCTATGTTTTGAAAATTAAGCTCTTATGTGATGCATACTATGAATATCTTTTCCAATTCTGTGGGTTGTCTTTTTGTTTTAGTGGTGGTTTCTTTTCCTGTGCAGAAACTCTTCAATGTGATGTAATAACAATTGCTTAGATTTACTTTGGCCTCTTTTGATGTAGCTGTTTCTTCCCCAAAGATCTCTTTGACACTGAGGTCATATAGTGTTTTCACCAACTGTCTTCTAGTTCTTTATGGTTTCAGTTTTTATGTCCAGGTCTTCGATATGACATGAGTTAACTTTTGTATAATGGTGATATTGAGTAATCTAGTGTCTTTCTTTTGCAGATGACTTTCCAGTTTTCTTAGCATTATTGGTGAAATAGACTTCCCTTACTCCATTGTATACTCTTGTAGACTCATAGATTACTGTCCATATATGTGTGGCTTCTTTTCTGGACTCTCAGTATGATTCCACTTATCATTATGTCTGGTTTTTTTCCCAGTACCAAACCAGTTTGATGATGATAACTCTGTAATATAGTTTGAGGTCCAGAAGTTTGATTCCCCAACTTTTCTTTTTTTTCTTTTTTTTTTTTTTTAAGACATTCAGAACTATATTGACTAGTAGTGGTGATAGTGGACCACCTTATCTTATTGTAAAGGCTCTCAATTTTTCACCATTGATTATGATGTTGGCTGTGGTTTTGTCATTTATTGCTTTTATTATGTTAAGGTATGTGCCTTCTATTTTTATTTTGGTGAGGGTCATTATCATGATTGTGTTGAATCTCTAATGTTTTTTTTTATTTTCAGCATCTATTGAGATGATCATATGATTTTGCATTTTCAGTTTGTTGATGCAATGTATTACATTGATTGATCTGTGTATGTTGAAGCATCATTGCATCCCAGGAATAAAACCTATTTGATTGTGATATGTAATTTTTTTGATATACTGTTAAATTCATTTTGCCAGTTATTTTGTTGACGATTTTTGTATCTGTATTCATCAGTGATATTGGTCTGTAGATTTCTTTTTTATTGCTGTTCCTGTCTAATTTTAAAATCAGGGTCATATTGGTCTCATAGAATTTATTTGGGGGTTTTAAGTCCTCTTCAAGTTTGTGGAAGAATTTAATGAGGATGAGGTTTAGCTCTTCTATGAATGTTGGATAGAATTTGCTAGGGAAGCCATCTGAACCTGGGCTTTTTTCTTTAGGGATTATTATTATTATTATTATTATTATTATTACTGCTTCAATTTCTCTGCTTGTCATTGGTCAGTTTAAGTGTTCTGTGTCCTTCTGGTTCAGTTTGGGGAGGTTGTAGGATCTTAGAAAACTGTCTATAATCAGTTGCAATTTCCCCTCTTGCATTTCTGATTTTCATAAGGGTTTTCTCTCTGTCTCAGTGAGAGAAGCTAGAGGTGTATAGATTTTGCCTATTTGTTCAAAGAACCAGCTCTTGGATTCATTTATCAGAAAGTCATTTTATTCGTAATTTCATATGTCAGCTTTAATTTTTAAATTTTCCTTCTTTCTGCTGATTTTTGACTTTATTTGTTCTTCCTATTCATTCCCTTAGGTGTGAGGTTAGGGTTTCATTATGAACCTGTCTTAGTTTTTGATGCCTACTTGTATGGCTATAAACTCCTCTCAGAACTGCTTTTGCTGTGTACCATATGTTCTGGAAGATCATCTCCCAATTTTCATTTATTCCCAGATAAATCTTAATTTCATCAGTGATCCAGAAGTTGTTGAGAAGCATGTTGTTCAATTTCCACATCTTTGTTGCTTTTCTAGTTTTGTTTGATTCATTTCCAATTTCACCCCTTTGTAATCAGAGAAGTTTCTTTCTATAATTTCAGTCTTGCTTAATTTGCTGCAACTTGTTTTATGTCTTTGAATGTGGTCTATCCTTTAGAATGTTCCATGGGCACTTAAGAAAAATGTATATTCCTATTTGTTGGGGGCAGAATACCAAGTATACGTCTCTTAGATTCATATTGTTTGAATTAGGGCACTTATTTCTTGATGATCTTCTGCCTGATCTATTTATTAGTGTAAGTGGAGTATTGAATCCCACCATTCTTGTGTTATTGTCAATGTCTGCTTTAGTTCTGCTAGTATTTCTTTTATGTTTTTAGGTGGATTGGATTTCTCTATATTGATAGTTATTTGTTCTTGATGGAATGCTCCCCTGATAAAAATATACTGTCCAGTCTTGCCTTGTCATACATTTTTTTATTAAAATTTTGTGTTGTCTGATATTAGTATTACAGTTCCTGATATCCTGTCATCACTATTACTTTGATACATATTTTTTCCATTACCCTTGACTTTCACCCTATGTTTGTCTTTGGATGTGATATGTGTTTCTTTTAGGCATAATATTGATGGGTCCTGTTTTTTGACCCATCCAGCAACTCTATTTCTTTTAATTGGTTCATTAATTCCATTCACATTTAGGGTGATGATTGAAATGCAGGACTTTTATTACTGTCATTCGAGCCTTTGTTCTCTGTTGCTTTCTCTGCCTGTTGCTTCATTTCCTGTTTGTTTTATTTTTCCCCCTTTGGATGGTTTGCAGTGTCTATTTGTCAGTATTGTCTGCTTCTTGACTTTATGTCTCTTAAGAATTGAGTTTTGTGCCTGCCTCATGGATTGTCTCAAACTGTAATAATGCTCTATAATAGACTTTTGGGAGCTGAATACAAAAAGGAGGAAAGGAAAAGGTAACCTATGTAAATATATAAATATGACATGTCATCAGCTCACAAAAATCTACCATTAATAAACTTTTGATTTAGAACTCCTTGTCATCTTCTCTCTTTAATTATCCACTGAAAGCAGAATTTTAGATCGTTTCTGTCTGTTTACTACAGAAACCTCCCAAATGTTATCGCCTCTAGTCTTGCTCCCACAAATGCATCCATATTTAACCACCGGAACTGTTTCTCTCCAGTGGAAATATGTTTGTAAAATTAAAGTCCTTAATATCATGTAGAATGTTTCTCTTTGATTTGTATGCATTTTTTCTGCCTTATTTCGTCATCTTGGGCATGCAAATATTTTTCATAATCTGCTTGCTATGGGCCAGAAACTGCATCAATTATTTTACCTTGTGTTTATCAGAAAAAGTTGTATCACTTAAAAAATATTGTAAGAGATTTAGAATTCTTCATGAAAACTACAAAAAGCTAGACATTTAAGAGAAATCTGGAAGAAAAGTGGCATTATATTGAAGGAAAAGATTTTCTGGACTATTTGTATCTTTTTAAATTATGTAAAAAGGTTAATGGACTAACAAATTTAGGTTGATTTTTATTATTACTAAGACATTTAAAAAATTCTAAATGAATATTTCAAAGCAAATAAGATAGGCTGGGTAAAAGAACAGCATTTGTAATGTTGCAGTATTATATGACAAAATTGAAAGGTGGAAGTGGCATTAGGGAGTAGTGACAGAGAATAAATCATCTGCAGAGAAACTGAATTAATTACTCACTGAGAAGGACTAGATTACCACTGAGTGAATGACTTGACTTACATCATTTTATTCTAATAGCTTAAAAGTTAGTTACCTCGTTGTTCTCACCAGTATCAAATAGCTCTGATTAATTATATATTGTGATGAAAGTGGTATATAATGAGATCTATGTCGACTGAATCAGTATTTAGGAGCTGGGTGATAAGTGATAGTTTCAGAATATATTTGTATTTCTTGAGATTTGTTACTATATATAAATAATAAAAGCACTCAAATAAATGAAGAAATTCATTATTATAAAGTAGGTACATGTATACACATATACACATTAGTTATACATTACACACACATACACACACATATATTAATAAAATACATAACCTCTCTTTACTATCCACTGACATCTAGTGAAATACTGGTTTTGAAAAATTTTGTCAGTGGCTCTTTGCAAAATAAAAAGTACCTTCTATTAAAGTTTTCAAACTGCTATGTTTACAAATTTGTTTTCCTATTTCTGAAAAAAAGAGCAGCATTGTATTTGCTAAGTGAAAAGTGCACATAGCAAACAATTACTTATGATTTGCCAGTGGCCATTTTATGCACTGCTTTGGAATAATTTAAAACATTCAATTTTATACTCTTTGTATAAAAATATGGCAGAAGTTTGATGTGAAGATACATTAAAGATGCACGCTTGTTTATATTTAGCCTTATACTCTATTGTAATAACAATACAAGTAGTTTTTGGTGACATATCTCTATTTTCCTAATTTTTTTTCTGGAAGGATTGATCTATGTAAGTCATATCTGCAAAGTATAATGGGTCTGTAAATTCTAGTTCACAGTTAATTTCACAGGGAACCATTTCTAGATTTAATGAACCTCCTAGATGATATTAACAAGTCTCAGTTATTCTGTTAACTCCTTTTATTTGTCAACAGATTCCTATTTTAAGATTAAATGAAAATGCTATATGAGTAGTGCACTGTGTAATCACTTTATTATTATTATTTGAATTGGTCACAGTAATAAGAATAACATTTTTGGTTAAATTTTGCAATAAGTAGAAAGTTAGAGTCTAGCTTGCTTTACAAATAACAAGAATTTTACATAAATCACAGTTGATAGCATAATTTTCTCCTGAAATATGGAATCTTTAAAATACCAAATGACTCCTATCAATATTGGTTTTAGTGCAGAAGTGCCACTGCATCTTCAAGTTATCTGATTAGTCAAAAGAGCAAATGTACACCAAGGGCAGAACTATTGAAAAATTGATGCAATTATAGAATAATTGAAGCTTGTCAAGATCACCTAGATGGCTGAAGAAGAGTATATGATAACCTTTATGCATGCAATCTTTGGTATAAACAAGATGGAGTGCTATTGAATGCTTTTTCATGCCATTGCTCTGAATCTAAATATTATTCAGAACATGGTAATCAATCATGGTTGTGCTTCTAGAAGAGTCGTCCACAAGTTAGTCATTAACATCTGTCAATTGTGGGTCTGGGCAATGAGGGAATGAAAATGTTCAAGTGAACACAGCAGCAAAAACAAGCATACAGCACAGCAAACATGGAAAGACAACACATTGTAAATTTTATAAAGTGACTTCAAGATTCTAGCTACATGCAATAATCAAACTGCTTAGAGGAAACTTTTTTCATGTAACTGACAATATTAGAATATGAACTCAAACATTTTGCAATAATTTATCAGACCTTAAGAGTTCATGGACTGTGTTCAATGCCAGTAGTGTTTAAGAAAGGAATTAGTAGACAGTATTTAAAACCTGGACTTTTTACAGAGAAAATGTATGCATCACAAAAATTATTTTATGAAACAATTGGAAAAGAGGGCAGTACAGGGATTTATAACTTACAGTCAAAATTGTTGAGAAGTAGTGACTCTTCTTCTTGAGAAAGGATATGCCCCCTCAAATTTTTCCAAATCTCCACTATTCCCTGTTGCCAACACTTGAGCCAAATATCAATGGCCAGTTAATATAAATCTTGCAGTGCTTCTTGATTTATATTTGTCATTTATATTTATCATTGGCATTAACTTAATTACTTCTGAAGACCCTAGTTTGCAATTATGTCCTACATAAAAATAATTTTCAAATTTTATACCTGACACAAGCTATGTCAAGAAGTACATCTACTTAGATACCAGAAAACTGAAATCGAAGTCACAGAATCTGAGGATTACATTTTTAATTTAAGAAACATAAAAACAATTGATTACATGAGGTTTAGCATCTAGGAGCTCAGATCTAATAATAAGGAATGAGAAAGAGCATATTCCTAATAGGGGGACCAGACCAACTATGAATGTGCTGTTAGTTAGTTCTTACATATGTGACCAAAGAGCTAGATTTTTGCTTCAACCAACTAAAAGACTGTCTAAGTTGCTGTACTTTTAAAGTGCTAGGCAAGCCTTTGCCAGACAGAAGCTGACATCTCACGTGATTGTAGCCATTCATTGTTGTAAAGAGATTAACAGACATTTGAACATTAGAGATAATCTTATATTGTAATTGATTTTCTAATCTTATTTTTCATACATGAGAAAAAATCAGAGCCTTAACACTATAAGCCATAATTTTGGGAAATCAAATCTGTTACCTAAGCAAAAGTAAACATTATTCCTTATGCAGTAGTCATCCAAAATTAAAATACTATTGAATAAACTATAATGGCTAAAAACATATAGTAATGGAATGGTGCTGAGCTTTAGTTATAATGAGTTTCTCATATTTAATGGATCACATCTCCTAACAGGAAACTATTTTATGAAACTGTCACTTACTAAGTGATATGATTTGTACAAAATTCATCATCTGCTTCAAATTCATGTTTCATGAGTAAAATATTATTCGATTTCTTAGTCCATGAGAATTAACAGACTATGATCCAGGATTGCATAAATTCATCACCTGTTTATTTAAAATTTTATAAAAACATAACATACCCATTTTTTGGTATGCATTTTCTATATCCAATTTGTGCTTTGACGTATTGATTAGTTCCAAGAGACAATATGATCTGAAGAGTCCAAAATATTTATTCTCTGGCCCTGTAAAGAAAAATTGTATTGACCCATGCCTCAGATACTGAACTAATTTTCATGAATAAATCAGACCGAAGAAGTCTATGTTAACCTGATTCAAAACTAGTTGGATTTGGATCCTATGTTAATATGCATGATTTCTGGCCTTGATGTCTGATTTAGAGAATTCTTTAAGGTTTATAGAAAGAGACTTGAATTTTTAAAAAACACATTACAATTGATGGCATAATGAAAAGACTAATATTTTAAGTTTCTAGTTTGTATGTTTTGGGGAACAGAAATAATAAGAAGTCTATTGAGGATTCAAACCTGAGAAAAGTTAGGTCACTCTGTGTAGACTTCTCACTATTACAGTACTGGGTGGGCTTTTTATAACAATTGCCTTGAGTTGCTGGTCTGATTTACCCTTACCTTATGAAAATTACAGCAAAGGCTTGTCTTTTGACTCTGAATATTATCTTGGGATCGGAACCTTAGGGAGTACTCAGAGAGACTGCTCTCTGGTAGCTTCTAGTTGACAGATGGGGTCAGAGATGCCTGCTTAATTTAATCAGTGCATTCTTACATTATTTCTTCATAGAATTAGGCAGCTTTGATTTGAATTCCACCTCTGAAAGTATCTTCTGGACCAGGAAGAGGGGTTTCAGAAATGTTTTTATTACAACATGGTAGACAGATTCATTTTAAATGAGGCTAAAACTATTGAAATTTTCCCATCAATTTATATTGATTCCTTCCTGATACTTGGGTTTCAGCCTTTTGGTTGCCAGCAGTTGAATAAAAGGAATCTATTATAGAAGTGACTCTCAAACTTCAGTTGCACCAGAATTATCAAGAGAACTTATAAAGAGACAAATTCATGAGCTTTACCTTCAGAACTTCTGATTCAACAGGGTGGGGAGAGGAGCAATAATGCACATTTCTAATAAGTTCCCAACTGATAGTGATAAAACTATCACTTGGTCAAGGGAGCACGTTTTGAGAATCACAGCATCATAGTGTTTACTTGTTAATAATACAATAAGGGACTTTCAACTTGATATATTTACTTGTACATTTTGTAATAAAAATGAGTTCAGATAACAGGTTTGTCATTTAAGCTGAAGAAACAAACTAAAATACTAAGATTTGAATCTGAGCCCTGGCTCTTTTATGTATTTATCAGCCAATTAAAATCTCAACTTTTCTCATAAATAATAGAGATGAATGTCTACCTCCCTTCAGTTTTATTTTAAAGTTCATTGATTTCTTAGTAACCTGAAAATTACTGTTAAATTATAAAACATTTAAATATATTTCAATAATATTAGCTAGTTTTTTTAGAGATGCCATTCATTCAGATAATGTTGGGTCGTTTCATTGATTTGTCTCCAAAACTATCTATTCAGCTTATCCTTATCATCTTATTAACTAACAGGTACTATTTTCATCATTAGAACCTTTCATGGACTCATTCAGCACACAGTCCACCATAAAATAATAAACTGTTCTTGCAAAGTGGGACAATATAATAGACACTTTATGACATACATTTAGTTCTCAATTTCTACCCTCTACCTGTCTCCACCCAGTTTTCTGCTCAATATAATAATAATAAAGTACTACCTCAATAGTCTTCTGTGGCCTCTGACTTCCAATGGGTTCCACTAATTAGGACTCCAGCATGAAACCAAAAGGCTGGAGAAGAATGGAGAATAATGTGAGGGCATCTAGTCCCCTGGTTGTTCTCTATAATGTTTCTCTAGGATGGCTATGTTCCATTAATGACACCATGTCTCTCTTGGAAAGAGACAGGCAGGAAAGAAGAGGAGGTATAAACATTCCATTTATTTTTATTTAGAGGTACATCTTGACTGTTCTCCTTGACCTGGAATGTGAACCTGGGTTCTTGAGATGTATATGGACTGCACTTCAGTTGGAGGCAGTTGATCAATCCACTGCTCCACCAGGTCACGCCCATGTTAATTTTAATAGAATTTTATCACTTCTGAACACCTAGGTATTTAGAAAAATAATCATAAGCAATGAACCTAGCTTAAGAATACTGTTGTCTAGTAGAACTTTCTGTGATTATGGAATCATTCTATCTATTCTGCTTAATAATAGCCGCGTGTGGCTGTTAAGTACTTGTAACATAGTTATGTGACTGAAGAATTGAATTTTTAATGCTTGGATTTTAGTTGAATTTAAATTTAAATAGTCACCATCTTATTGTGTAGTACAGATCTAGAAAGTATATTAAATACAATTCTTTGATCATGCTTCTTCAGTTGACATATTTAAAGACTTTGGCATTGAGTTGAATTCTTGTTAAACAAATATTTATGGTATTTAAGTGATAAAGATTTGAATCTTCATTAAGTTTCATTTTGCTGTATTTAACTCAGTGTTTCACAATTGCTGTTATGTTTATGTATTCCGTGCTTAATGACTTATTTTTGTGGTTGTTTATATGACTTTTTAGACCGAAATTTTTCTACCTTGGAACTTTTCTTTCTATAGTTATGATGGAGGTCGTCCGAGTACTCCAATATATGAGCAGTTCTCCATGAAATCATGACCGTTACCTATAAGAATGCAGTCCAATGTGTTTTTTATAAATCTTTAATCAGGTATATAACTTGTTGTCATGTTTTAATAAAGTTGCAAACAGGAAATTTAAAGCCATCATTTTACACTGTTTTAATGTATAAAACATAGAAAAGCGAAGGTTATTTTATCCATCTGCAGCAAAATAGAGCTATTTTAACAAGCCTTGGAATAAACACTTTGAATATAGTACACATTTTTCAGTTGGACCTGACATCTAATTTCATGAATAAAAAAGGAGGATACATATTTATCATGTCTCTAAAGGAATGTTATTTCCTGAAATGCTATTATAATATATGATTCTATATCATATATATTATAGTCTATATAATATATAATTGTATATTGAATTACATGATATAATATGGAATTTATATACTATGAAATATGTTAGGTATATAAGCAGAATATAGCTACTTAATTTTGTCTTTAATTTTATGTGAATTTGATTTTTAGCTGCGATATGATGTTTAAATGTTGGTGTGTCACTAATGTTCATGTTCTTATTGTTGTAATTTACTCCTAGAGTGATTCATTAATTCTGACATGCTTATAGATCTCTATTTCCAGATAGATTTAAAGTACGCAAATCTTAAATTTGTTAAGTTAAATACAAAATTAATGAAATTCATTCATTAAACAGATTTAAAAGGGAGTTATTTTAATAAACTCTGATACTTTTATATTACCTATAAAAATAATATTTAGAAAGTTTGAAGTCATTGTCTTAAATAGATCCTAGCTTCTAAAATTCATCTCATGCATTTTCATTAAAATATTCATTCAAATACATCTTAATGAGAAAATCTTACACAATGAATATTTGGGACTCACAATCCTTCTAAATCCAGAACCATGGATCTTTTCAGCAACTACAGGACCAGAGGAAGTAGACTGAAAAATTCAGTACTAGCAGTCATTACAGGAACAGTATGAGGTAGTAACTGATGATGTCCTCATTTAATAGCTGGAAAATAGAAACACAGCGTAATAGTTTCAAGGCCTTACAGGGAGCAAGGGGCAGTGCCCTGATGTTAAACTGATCTGCTTCATGAGTTCATGCTATTAATCACAACTCTATTTAAAGACTTTACTATCTCTGCCTTAGGAGAAGTTGCAAACTAATATGAACCTGTAGATTTGTAAGCATTTATATACAAGAAAGTTATGGTTTAGTTAGACTCAGGTACATTGACATAAAAGAATAAAAGAAAATGTTGCTAATTTTAGGGGAAAGTGGGAAAGATTAAGATGGAAATCTATTTTAGCATTACTGTTTGCTATTGTCAGTGACTTCTCAGCACAACCTATGGTGTCTGGAAGATTATAGGCATTTAATAATCGCATGATTGAATAAATCAGTTAATCAGTGAATCAATGAAGGGATCAATGACTGAATGGGAGGCTTTCAGAAAACAGAGTATTCAAGGTATCTTGAAATGTTTTAAGGAAACTAGAAACATTAGCCTTTAAAGAGTAAGATAACATTTTACTAGTAAAAATCCTTAAGATAATTGAAAAGAAGATGGATATGTCCTACATGAGTCCAGAGACCAAAAGTTGTACAAATTAGAAGAAATCATAACATTGTGTTTTGAAACAAAATAAAATTTTTTTCCATTTGAATCTTAATTTATGAAATAAAAGAAACCTTACTATAATGAAATCTTTAATTCTTTTCAAATTATGTGCATTATAGACTGTCAACTTGTAATTGGTTTTAGTTACAAAAGAGCAATTTTTTGTTTGACCAATTTAGAGAAAAATTTGCCAGTTTTAAGTGTTTTATTTGTCTCTCTAATGCATACTGATTTTTAAAAAAATATTGATATAAGGAGTTTGATTATGCTGAAAAATTCAATCACCTTACTGAACAGTTTGGCAATTTCTTACAAAACTAAACATCCTCTTGCATACAACCCAGCAATCACACTTCTTAATATTAATTTAAAGGGTTTGAAAATTTATGTCTGTATAAAATCCTACACATGGATATTTACAGCAGTTTTATTCATAATTGTCAAAACTTAGAAGCAATCAAGATTTCCCTTAATAGGTGGATAAAACTTATACATATGGGCCACTGAATATTAGTTATAACTACAAAGAAATGTGTTATCATGCCATCAAAAACATGGAGGAAACGTTAACATATGCTATCAAGTGAAAGTTAAGTGGTTGTCAGGGACTGAAGATGAAAGGGATGGATGGTATCTGCTACAATGAAAACAAGTATGGAGATTCTGTAAAAAATTAAACATATTGTATATTATATGATGTAACTATCATATATTCTATGGATGTACTTACAAAGGAAATTAAATCAGAGTGTTGAAGAGGTATCTGCATTTCCATGTTCATTGCAGCATTATTCATAATAAACAAGATGTGGTGACCATCTATGGACTTAAGTATAAATTGAGATGTATATCTCACATCTCCATCTATCTGTCTGTATAATCTATCTAGCATGGCTATATCCTTATGGTATATATCATTATGGATTATATGTCTGTAATAGTCAAGGATGAATGGTATTTATTAATGAGAAGCAAATCTGCCATTTGTGGCAGACGATATATGCCAAATGAAATCAACCTAACAGAGAAGGACAAATACCTCTTGGTATCACTTATATGAGGACTCTTATTAAGTCACCCTCATAGAAATGCAGCAGAGAAGTACTTTTCAGGGGCTCTTTCGTGAGGGAAATAGGAAGAAGCTGATAAAAGGTTCCAGACTTTCAGCTATAAGATGAAATGTTTTGACCTCTAATGTAAAATATGTTTACTATGGTTTAAAACACTGTATTATATAATTGAAATTCGCTGGGAGTGGAACCTAAGTGTTCTCACACATTCAAATGATTAAGAAAGTAAAGTAAATTCAAGTATTTCATTTATATTTTGAAAGCTCTAGTTCTCAGGGAAACAATATGTAAATCTATGGTAGCACATATAATTATGAATATTTCTACTTTAAAACACTTAGAGCAGTCATGCAGTCATTACGCATATCTTTTCTTTTTATTTCTATACCTTAACTTTAAATCTTTCATTGTACCAGGTTAAGGTGACTGACTCCCTTTATCATGATCCTACTTTAAACCCCATCAAATGAAAGCCTTTATTTAGAATTAGAATTATTTAGAATTAACCAACAGGTTTTTAATTGCCATCAATTTCCTTATCATATTATGAAAAATACCACAGCCCTGTATGATGGTTTATTCGTCCCGCAGTGCTGAGGAAGCGAGTGATCAGGAGAACTCACGTTATGAAGGGTGTTCATATTTGTTCCTGGTTATTCAGCCAGGGAAGCCCATATATAAAGTTAAAGAAACCGTACCTCTAAAGCTAGGGTAAAGTTTGCAGTTTCTCTGAATAGGAAATCATCAAAATAATAACCTTTGAGTCTCCCACAAAGAGGCACTGTATTCTAATTCCAGAAAGAATGGAAAACTTTGAGATGTAGAAGCAAAGTTTTTATAGAAAGTCTTGGGAAAGAATATACCATAGATCTACAAATAGTGGTTTGTTCATTAAGATACTTTAACATGATTATGATAAGGGTAGAGTAATAATGAATATTCTTGAATTATGAATAAAAAGTTTCTGGATCAGAAAAGAGGAGGAATACAAATGATATCTTAAAGACAAATGCATTTATTGCTAACAGACTAGCCTTACACAAAACCATTTTTATCCAAATCAAATTAATTATGGATATCATAGCTTTTGTGGATATCAGTGTTTGTGACACTCAACCATCAGTGCAGTGCTAAAAGTAACCACAGTAGAGATATGAGAGTGTTTGTAATTATTGAACCACATGCTCTGATGAGAAAAAATACCAACAACAACAACAACAACAAAAAATTCTCAATCTTGAGTTTCTAGCTGTAAAACAAGAGCAGGCCTGCAAACTTAAAAAATTGTCCAGTGTGGTGGTTGTGGGGACACACAAGAGAGTGTGATGAGGAGGAGAAATTATTGCATAATATAACTGACTCTTAAACTAAGAATTTCCATATAATTAGGAAGAGGACATTCCAGGAAGAGTAAAGATGTGAATAAAACATGAAATATTTGCCTAATAAGAAATTTTTAAGTGTTTTTGTGGCCCCCAGCAAAGTTTAAAGTGGTGAGAGTTGAAAGGAATACTTAAGAGAGAGGTCTAGACCAAGACACTAGAGAGCCATATGTCTCTAATAATCTTAGGCTTTTTCTCACAGGCAGTGGAAAGTTATGGACAGCCTCTATCTTGTAGGAAGTTATGAATTACTTGAGACTGTGTACAGGATTTTGGTTCCAAGTATTCATTTACTATGTGAAACTTGAAGCAAAGGAAGTGAAGAAGATCACCCAGATAGGAGCAGAAGGTCTCACTCAGTTCCTGAGCATAGCAATGCTTAGAATCTACAACATTTTGCAGTGAAGTCAGATGAAAATAGAAAAGTGTCTATCAAATTTCACAATTTGGAACGTCATTTGTAACCTTTACCAAAGAGTTTAAACATACACACTGAAAAGGACACTTATGGGGAGAACAATAAAAATCAATGTCAGTTTGCGATTGTTTTATCTATCCCACATGCTACCAAGTCTCGAAAGGGCAATTGTTTTATAAAGAACATAGATCAATTATTTGTATTTTAGTTGACATATATAAATCTACCAGAACATAACAGAGCATATCACATAACAGTACTTAATAATGTATAATGATAGCAAAAGGAACAGTGTTCATAAATGTTCATAGGATGTAGACTGCCCAATGTTATCAAAAAGCATCATCGAATTTGCACACCTAAACACAAGCATTAAAAAGCATTATATTGATGAGTACCATTAGTGACAAATGTTCAAATAATCTCTTTTGTGACTAAAGACTTGTTAAAAGGTAAGCACAACTTTGAGCAAATGTAACTGGACTGAGTGGTATGCTTTACAAAGCAAAGCACAACATCATTTATTCTAAGAAGGTATTAGAGGTCTGACTATATTGTTTAAGCAACAGAATGCAGGATTTAAGGGCAAGGATAAATTTATACATGTTTTAGAAAGCTTAAAAATATAATTAGAGTTTACTCTCAAGGCACTGGATAATGCTAATGAGCTGACCAAGTTTAAAATGCATGCCATTCTCCAATGGTGACTAATGGTCTTTGAAGAGAATAAATTTTAAGAGCAGATTTGACTGTATCATTATAGTATAGAAATAACCTAACAAAATAAGAAATTTGCTAATTAAAAAGAAAATAATTTATCTGGACTTTGGAAAGTTGAACTTTTATCAAAGAGGAAAGTCAATATAAACATGAACATTTTTTCTTTGATTATGCCATCATTCTATTTAGTAAAAGATCATTTCACAACTGTAAGATTAACTAAATTAATCTATGTGCTTAAAATTTGTAGTTTAGTTTTCATCTTGCCTTTGCCATTTGACTTTCTGACCTTGGAAAATTTGTTTATTCTCTAAGCGCCATTAAATCTTTATCCTTAAATTGAGATAACAGTAGACCAAATCCAATAGCACATTCTAACATCAAGAGAAGCAAGCTTGGAGTGAGTTGTATCATTAGTGGGTGAGCTACTCAGCAGAATATAAATGTTACCATTTGATTCCTTTCTTCATGGCCTCATGTTGTAGATACTCAATCTAAAATTTAGCTGTGGTTCATATCAAACCAATTCTTAGAGTAAAACCGACCTTTGAAAGAAATTAGACAACAATCAAAACCTTTATTTTGAAATGGAGTATTTACATCTATTTATAGACTTTTTAAAAAAGGGGAGAAACTGGTTATTCAGAATCATTTTAATATTCCTATTGAATTGCTCCTATATCAAATGATTACAGATCAACACTGAGCAAGGGTTGCATTAGGCAGATATGAATTTTTTCTAATATGTATGTATCCCAATGAAAAGATACATAAATCTAAAAAATAATAATGTGTGTGTTATCTAGCCTTAGTATTGACCTATTTTCAAGCTTAACAAGAGTTTTCAGAAAATTAATATACTTAACACGTTACAATTGATATGCACTTGTGTAGGTTTTTCATTTGCTTAATTGGAATTAATAAGATTCAAGCTGTTTAGAACAGGGACTTGTGAGCCAATATATACTAGTTTGAGTCCCCTGATTCCTTGTCTTTAAAATGGACATAATAGAACTGCTAATAAGTTAATATAGGAAAACTGCATAGAACAATTCATAGCATGTGATAATGCATGTTAAATACTACCTTTCTTTGCCATTGTTGATATTACCAATATTGACAACTTTTTCTTACTTAATATGTCATGTAAGGCATGAATTATATGATATATGTAAGCATATATATATTTAACACAGATTTAGGCTTTTGACATATTTTATATATTCTCTTTAATTCACTTTATGACTGATTTTATTGCCATCTTATTTCTCAAATAGGGAGGAAATGGGCTCTGAAAGGATTAGTGACCTACTCAACATCACAAAGCTATCACATTGTAGAAGCAGGTCACTAAGATGTGCTCACAGTTGAAGAAAATTGTCCTACTAACTCTTATAATTTATTTTCCTTAATGGACAGTAAATGTTTCTTGCAGGTGACATTGGATATGGCCAAAGAAGCAATTTACGGGCCCTCATTATTTACACAGAGTAGGGATCATTAACAATTTTTTCTTTGTATTATTTTTCTACCTTTATGAGATATAACTGACATATATAAGTTTAAGGTATAAATATTGTGATCTGATACACATAAATATTACAAAATGATTATCAAAATAGCTTTAGTTAACACATTCATCTCCTCACATAATTCTTTTTTATGGTAAGTACATTTAAGATCAATACTCTTGGCAATTTTCAAGTATACAGTATGTACACTATCACCATTCTGTACATTAAATCTCCAGAACTTACTTGTCTTACAAGTGAAGATTATTTCCTTTGACCACCATCTGCCCATTTCTCCCATCTCTCAGCTGGAAGCTTCCACTACCCCTAATTCTGTCCCCTCCTTGAGGATTTGTCAGGTTTTTTTACTAGAATATATAAAATCCAAAATTAGGTTTATTTTAATCAAATAAATTTTTTCCTTTTCATTGCCTTCTGAATTTTTTGATTAATACTCTTGACAAATATTATTTGACAGTATATAGAGGGAGGGTGATTTCTCGGCTTTTAATTCTGTTCCATTGGTCTATGTGTGTATTTCATGACAGTTATACTCTTTTTATTATTATAACTTTTTAATGTACTTTGAAAATATTTAGTGTGATGCTTCCAGATTTTTTATTATTTCTTAAGATTGCTTTGGCCATTTACCACAGAGTCACTTTTGTTTGTAGATGAACACCTAATCATTGTTTTGAAGGGGGAGTATCATGAGGGATGTCTTATCCAACCTAAACCTCCAAAGAGTAGAAATCTTACCACCTTATAGTTCCTTAGATCATTATCAATTGTGCAAGTTGTGGTCATGTTAGAATTTTATATTTGCAAATTCCATGCTAGTGAATAGATTTTGTCAACACTAATCCTTCTTGCTAACTTGTTGAGTAACTTTTCTGAAGTGATAAACAACAAATATCTAAGGTATTGCACACATTTTGAAAATTCCAGAGTGAGTCAGTCAAATGTCCACAATAGTACTCAGTTTTGAGCCAAGAGACTATGAATTTTTCTTTACTGTAACATTTGGACAAATATGTTAAGGATTATGAGGTTTGTTACCGCCACATAAAAAGGAGTTATGTTTATCTGAAAGAGTTTAGAGCAAAACATAGCAATATTATTATTATATTTTCTGTATTTAATATTAAATGTAACTAAATGCGTGTGTTTAAATATTTTCTACATAAAAGTATTTAGTAATTCAGGTTTTCTTAGGGATTCATTTTATACATTATATATATCAAATTCTTATCTGTAGTCTCATTTGTCTGAAACAATTTAAACCTAATATTTCTCCTTCTCTTAATTTTAGATATTGGTTATAATGAAGTCAGTGTATTCCATGAGCAATTTTTTAAATAGTGTCTGAATACTGTGACATAATGTGTGCTTAAAGAAAGTTCATTTTTAATGACAAGGTTCTTCTAGATTTTAGTACATAACATACCATTCTAACAGTTACACAATTTACTTGGGTTAAATCCCAATTTAGGTATTTAAAGAACTCCACCTACTTGACAACTTCATTTACTTTAACTGAATAATCTCAAACATTGTTGGACGTCATATTTTAGAAAAAAATGGTCCTTTAAAAAAAACAACAATAGTTATATAGATAGGTAGGTGGGTGGGTGTGTAGGTCGATGGATAGATGAATTAATGGGTAGATACAGAGATAGATACCACAACTTTGGCTCATATCTTATGTTTTCTCTGAAGCATTTCAACTCACATGAGAATTCCAGGGAAAATTTCTGGCTAAGGATAATTTCTGTTATGCACAAAATATTTGTGTTACATAATTTTACTAACATCTGGAATCTGCTGAACTTTTTAGATGACAATCATTCTTGTTTCTCACCATAAAGTAGTTTCTATTAATGAGATAAAAATACACAGAGAATGTGCAAGTAATTTAGCACCTTTATTAGGTTTTACTACCACTCTTTCATTATATAACTTTTCATTTTTAGAAAAGATCATTATATAAGATAGGGGGTTGATTTTATTATCTTTTCTATTTAAGTTCTAGTCTTACTCTCCTCATGGGAACTGTGTGAACAGATTTGCTGGTGTGTAAGTCCCAGTAGAGATGCCCTATTTATTCAGTGTTGCCTGAATCTTTTGTGCCCAAAGGGTTTCTTCTAATTCTATTGCTCCTTTGTGATATTTTAATATTCCTAGAGTAGAGATATAGAGGATGCAAACTATAAGACTGCTCAAATATACAGTTATCATTTACCCCTCAAAATTGGTTTCATGTGTCTCTCCTATTAACTTAGAAAATCAGTTATATTTGGAAATTATAGAGATTTGTTTACCAATCAGATGAAGAAATATTAGAGGTGCAAATGCAAATTTAGGAGTACGGTTTCAGTTTTAAGTAAAGACTTTCACAGCTGAATTCAAGATAATGTGGAGGTAAGATTTTAAATGAAAATCAGTGTTTCTAAGTAATATTGTTTGTATTATTGCATTTGCCTTTCTTAATACCCAGATTTTAACTCTATTCTTAACTGTTTACATGGTGATAAAAATTATTTAGAATAAGTCAGTGCTCATCAAAGTATTCTTCCTGGGTCAGCAGCATCAGTTTCACCTGAAAACTTACTAGAAATGTAAAATCTTTGTACCCAACTCAGAAGTCCTAAATCAAAATTTATGATTGTTTTTCAACAATCTTTTTAAATAAGCTTTACATTGAATCTGGAAGGTTTCCTCTCCAGATGAAACTAGAGTTTTAAATCTACTGTAATAAGTCATTTAACTTACAAAGGCAAGTTAGGTATGAGATCTGAAGTATAAATCGTGCAAGTATGATTCTTGGACCCCACCGTCAAATAACTTTATTCAAAAGGTATGCTATGGTAATACATAGAACAGGCATTCAAAAATACCTGTTGAATGGATGAATTCTGTGCAGACCTTTTTCATGCAGGTTTCATAGTAGTATAGTAATTTCAGAATTAAAACAGATCCAATATGCAACATACTTGAATGCCATTATGTGCACGTGTTGATATATTGCGTATTTTTTCCTAAAACATAATAGAGATTCGTAGGTGACACTACATGTCTGTGTGGATATTTTGACTTCTAAAATAAGCATAAAATACCAGTGATATTTATTGCTTGAAAATACAAGAGAATTAAGAATGCCTTGTTGGCTTAGTGGATAAAGCCACGATGCAATCCACATATATCCCAAGGAACCAGGTCTGAGATCTGGAGCCAGGGGGAACAACCAATTTGAACAACCAAAAAAGTTAATAAATGTTTCTTCCTCCTCTCTCTTCCTTCCTGCCTGCACCTTTCCTTTGAAAAAAAAGCAAAAGAAAATACAAGATAAGTAAATTGCAACAACTGATTTTCAACTTGGCAGTCACGACTTGTAAGCAGTTGCTAGTTAGTGCCTTAACTCTCTCAAAAGAAGCAAATACTTCATATATTTAATAAAGTTATTAAAAATATCCACTATGCTTAGAAGGAAGGTCTAAATTTAACGCAGGCATTACTTCTATAGGATATTAAAATGTGCTCATTTTATTTTTTTGTTGACATGAAATTGACATACACAAAGTAAACTATACTTACATGATGTAAGCAACTTAAGTTTTTACATATGTGTGCAGCAAAATATCACTAAAATAGAGATAATGACATGCAGCCCCAAAGATTTTCTGTCCAAAAGATTACATTATAATCTTTCACCCCTACCCAACAAGGCTTCATTTTTTTTTCCCTAGGGAACTACTGCTATGTATTCTGTATTATAGTTTCCATGTCTTTGATATTTATATAAATGAAGTCATACATCATGTGGGTTTTTTGAGGGGATTGTTACTTTTTGGTTCCTTTCTCTCAAAATAGTTACTTGAAATTCATCCATCTTCTATCATTTATAAATAAGTCATTCCTTTTTATTGTGGAGTATTGCTCCTTTGGATGGATAAATCAAGTTCATTCATTGACTTATCAGTAAGTAATTTGGTTGTCTAGGTTTGACTATTAAAAATAAATTTGCTGTATTAGATTGAAAATGTTTCTGTGGGTCCAGGCATAGATTTCATTTTTTGGTAACATTAAGATTTTAATGGCAGGATCAAATGGAAGCTGTATGTTGGCATTTTAAGAAAGCACATTACTTTCCAAAGTAGCTGTATTTTTGTATTTTCATCACCAGTGTATTGGCATTCCTCACATTATTTTAACCATTCTACTCAATAGGTAGTAATATCATATTGGGCTTTTAATTTAGAATTCCTAATGACTAATGATATAGAACATTTCTTCATATACTTAATTGCTACTTGTATCTCTTTTTGATGATCATCTCTTCAAACTTTTTGCCTATTTGTAAAATTGTATTGCTTTCTTCTAGAATTTTGAATATCTTTATGTATTCTGATACCAGTCCTTTATTAGATATATTTTCAACATATTTTCTTCCAATCTGTAACCTATTTTTGTACCTTCTTATTCTAGAATCTTCTGAAGAAAAGAAATTTTAATTTTCAGTGTATCAATGTTTCTTTTATGACCTTGCTTTGGTTTCATATTTAAGAAATCTTTTCCTAATCCAAAGTCATAAAGGTTTTCTGCATATTTGTGATTCACTGTTAATTTTTATATTTGATGTGAATTTTACATAAAAATTCTGTTCTTTTCCACCCTTCTCTTTCTTTTCTGTTTCCTCCCCCCCTTTGCCCCTCCCCTCTCTTCTCTCCCTTGTCCTCGTCTCATCCTTGCCTTGTTTTTTCCTCACTTTTGCCTTACTGTCTCCCTCCCTACTTTCTCTTTTTTCATTGTATTGTCCTTCCCCCTTCTCTACATCCTTTGCATATAGATATCACACGTTTCCAGCACCATTTGTTGAAAAGACTGTTCTTGCTCCACTAAATTATCTTTAAACCCTTCCTAATAAAGGGATTGTCCATACAGGTGTAGATTTATTCCTGGATCTCTATTTACTTATTTGTCTACCTCAATAAATCATTATAAGCCTCAAAAATAAGTTCTCTTACTACTTCAACTGTGATCTTTTTTAAAAATTATTTAAAAAAATATTTAGTTCTTTGAATTGTTAAATAGATTTAAGAATCATGGTGTTAATATCCATTTAATAAAATGGTGCTAGTGTTTCTATGTGGATTTTATTGAATCTGTAGGGTAATATGGATTATATATATTTGAGGAAAATTGACATCTTAACAGTATAGGATTTTTTGATTCTTGAACACATATATCTCTCCATTTATTTAAACTTACTTTATTTTTCCACAGATATCATATAATTCATTATGAATTTTGTCATACTTATAACTATGATATTTTATTTCAATTTTTATAGTTCATTTCCACTATCAAATATATTATTGGTATGTGATCTTATATCTTGTCACTTTGCTAACCTTATACTATTGGTAACTTTTTTGTACATTCCATTGGATTTTCTGTATAATTGTTCACATCTTCTATGATTAAAGTATTGCTCGTGCTTTTCAAGCTGAATGCTTTTTGTTTTGTTTAGTTTTTCTTGATTGACCTCAGTGACTAGAGCCTCTAGTACAATATTGAGTAGAAGTGATAAAACCATTCTTTTACAATATCTCTAACTCCATTAAGTATGATTTCAGCTCTAAGATTTTGGAAGATGCCCTTCTGTAGCACTCAGTAGTTTTCCTCTTCCTACTCTGAAGATCATTTTTTACGAGGAATGGATGTTAGATTTTCTCAAATGTATTTTTAGCATCTTAATGAGATGATTGAAATAATTATACAGTTCCTCTTTGACAGATTATTAATCAAATGAATTTTATTTATTGATTTTTCAAATATGAAGACAACTTTTGTCATAAGACTACTCTTCTTAGTGTCCATCATTGTTTTATGTATAACTATATTTCCGTCTGGTAATCATTTTTCTCTTACTGAAGGGCATCCTATCCAGTTCTGGTAATAAGATCTGCCATTTTTAGATTATCTAGAATGATCTTATTGCATCATACTTTAAAGATCATTTCACCTTTCAGTTCTAATTTGACAATTTGGCTTCTTTCAGTGGTTAGAAAGTCTTTGCTCTTTTTTACATGTTGTTTTTAATGAGAAACACACTGTTATTTGTTTGAGCATATTTTTATTCTTTATCTACTTTTAATTTTTTTCTCCTTTTCATTCATTTAAACAATTCAATTTCACTGTATCATAGTGTAATTTTCTTTATTTTTCTGATGCTTGGTGAACTATGACCTTCTTAATAGTTTGGGTTCATACTTTCAACTATATAGATTTGGAAAAATTAAAGTCATAATATCTCAGATTCTTTTTAATGACCACCTTGAGTACTTTCATTACATGAATATTTGGACACTTGAAATTGTTTGATAACTCACTGATAGTTACTATTTTCTCCAGTCCTCGAAAGAGGCACGCAGATGGTATTACAGCTAGGTTCCCCATGGCAAAGCAGCAGCAGTATTACGCTGAAGGATGCAACATGTTCTGCCATTCCCAAGTTACCATGTCGATCATAGGTTGTGGGAATATTAAGCCTATGGTAACCTTCTGTGTCATTGGTGGACCCACCATTCTAACCCTACTGACGGGTACTTATAGTACTTGTGGGCCAGTATTCTTGTCACACTTGCAAAAATTGTGTACCTAACTATATCTCTATAAGATAGTGACATTCCCCCCCTTATTTCTGTTGAGGTTGAAATATAATTTGTCAGTAACATAGAAATTTGAGTTTCTTGGATAAAATTTCCTTTTAAATACAGGCTAACATTTTGAGCGTGCATTTCATTTTACTAACTTTTTAAGTCAGACGCTTGGATCATAAAAATGTTCTGGCACATAAACACATTTAGATTTCTTTGGTGTATCATGCAGGACTGGTGCTTAATGTTAAACAATCACCTTTCTTATAGCCACTGGGGTTACTGGCAGATACACATTTCAAAAGGGTCCATGCTTTGCCATTATGATGCTTTGCCATTGCCTTGTTATGCCAATATAATTAACTCACAGTGCCAAGAACAGAGTTGTAATACAAATTAGCATTATTTGATTAATGCATAATGATTGTTAATTTCTTTTGATTTTTCGATAATGAACAGTATCTACCTTTAGCACCAACTACTTTCCAGACTTAAAATGAACAGTTATGAATAGAAGTATAGATTTCATTAACAATTCCTAACCGTTTCAAGGGTTAATTTCTTGAATACAGTTTGAGGACTATATCCTTAAGTAGTTCTTGTTAATTATCAACTCAAATCTTAAATCTTAAATTTTATTTTGAAAATCTTTTCTGATTACACTTGTTTTACTGTTGCTTTCATTATCTTTGCTCTTCAGTCATTTCTTTATCTCGTTCATGATCAACCAACCGCAGGCAACTTCCAGACATTTACTGAGTTTTTCTAATAAAAGTTTTGCTCTGTACTCCAAAATTCACCATCATTCTTGGGAGGCACTTTTCTCTTTTCTTTTCTTTCTCTTCTTTCTTTCTTTCTTTCTTTTTCTTTCTTTCTCTTTCTTTCTCCTTCCTTCTTTCCTCCCTCCCTCCCTCTCTCCTACCTTCCTTCTCTTTTTCTCTTTCTCTCTTTCTCCTTCCTTCCAAGAAGGGAGAGGAGAAGAATTTTTTTAAGGAAGGAAGAGAAGGAAGAAGCAGTCTTATAATTTCTTTATTTTGGTTGTTCTCCCAACCCGACCCCAGGTCTCAAACCTGGATCCTTGGACTTTTTTTTTAAATGGTTCCCATCTAAACCACTAATTTAATGCCTGAGCCACCAGGGCACAACTTGAGAGATATTTTCATCCATTTGGATGCCATAATTCCCATGATGTCTTTGCAGTTCCCTGACCCTATTTATACTACCTCTCAACTTATATCTGTGACTTCAGGATGGGTTTTGCTTAAACCTAAAACAGCACACCTCTTTTAAAAAATTTGCACACATACTACATCAACAATAGTCTTTGAAAATCATAATCACTACAAAATGTGAAGTAAAATATACTTATAGAACTTAATGACTTTAGAAACCTATTTAACACTCCGCTTATAATAGCAACAAAATAGCATTTTGTTAGAATCCCTTTTATTCCTCCAAATGGAAGCAAGCATTGATTCTGCCAGAAAGTAGTGAAGTAGAAACATTTATTTATAATTTCAACTAATAATTAAAAACCAATCAAAATCATCTACTTCCCACCAGAATTAATCACTATTCTGATTTGTATAATTTTTCTATTTTATGGTTATCTCTTTCTTGCAATTTTTTGTAGTTTTATAACTTAAAGCTCCCCTCATCCATCCAACTGCTACTTATTCTAGCTATGAAAAAAAAAAATCAATTCCACAGTTGGTGGAATTCCCTCAGCTGACTAAAATAAAATAATTAGGTGTGTCACAGAAATATCAACACAACCTATTAAGAAGTGGAAAATTTTCTGGGACAGTGAAGGAGAGTAAATCATGGAGAGAAAAAGAGAGTGTTCACCTTAAAAAGGTGGAAAATTTTGACAGTGGCTTGGGTTACTTTATAACTTGACTTTGATTTTTAGTTTGAGTTAGTTATTTTTCTTTTCTCTAGCATATGTAATATAAGGTTTCTGAAATGAAACAATAGTTTTTATATTGCATGCTTGTAAATTTAGTGAGGGAAAAGATAGTTTGTAGGAAAAATCACTGATTCAGTCATGAGCATGGCTTAGCACTTTATATTGGTTCTTTGTTTTTATTATCAATTCTTTAATATAAATCTTGCACATTTTTGTTTCCTTTCCATCCCTTTTTTAAAACTCCGTTTGATTATTGAGAGCTGTTTGATCTGTATAGTTTCTCACAGTGTAATTTGGTTGGTTGTGTGCTTCTGATCCACCTAGTGTATTTTTCTGATCCATTTGTTTGTTTATTTATTTATTTATTTATTTTACAACAGAGATAAACTATTTTATTGAAGAAATTTTGCATCATGAAATTATATAGGTTTAAGGTGTTCATTGCAAATTAGCATATGTATTTAATAAAGTTTATAAATAACGGTTCAGTTCTATTATTCAACATTTTTAATTGACCCTTTTACTTTTTCCACATTGAGAGGCAGACCCAGAAATTTGATCAAATTCAGAGTTAAGCCTTTTTGCAGGACCATACCTACTCTATAGTGGTGTGGCTTCATGTTTTTATGATTACAATTTTTGATACGCAGTGCCTGAATTTATTCATTCATTGATAGAAATTGGTATTTTGTCAAATCTATCATTGATTTTTGTTTATTAACTGGAATAAATAAATGTTTCTACTTAGCTACTCTGGCAAAATAAATGCTTCATTCATTCACTTTATGTAATAGCTTTTAAGATAATGAAATGACTATCATTTATCATAGTTGGCAAATTCATTTATTTTAAAATGTTTTGAAATCAGTCATTAAAATAATTACGAAGAGTTTCTATGTATTATAGTTTTCACCCTTGTTGATACTGTAACAGTCCATTATAGAGCAGGGGAGATTTATTCACTTTTTAAGTTGGTTCCTGAGGTTGTTTTTGTCTTTGTTTTTGTCTTTTTATATCATCTTAGTAGTTTTTGGTACTTCTTCATTACATACTATGGCAAGAATCCCGGTGTTCCATACTCATCTAACTTTCTCCCTGAAATATGCTATTTGTTTAATATGCTCTAATTTATTTTTATTATTTAAGACCTTTATTGACAGGTGCAAAAAATTAAGGTTTTTTAATACAAATTAAAACTGAATTTCTTAAAAATCTCAACTTTACTTGATATGACACAATTTAAAAATCTTTAAATGTGTATTAAGAAAAAACAAACCAAAAAGAGATGTCCTTGGGTTAAAAGAAAATTAAATACAAATGTCATGCTGCAGCGATAATTCAGATAGTTCTAGTTATCTGGTCCATGAACAAAAAGCAAGCACTTCAGGTCTTAAGTTTTAGTCTTTTGCTCATTTCTTATTGTTGGGATTTCATGTGCATTTCTTCTTGTCAGATGATTAAAGCTGATGATGTTAGAGATAGTATGCTGGCATTTGCTCAAACCCACCTTGCTCAGTGTGAGGGGCTGACCAACTATTAGCTTTTGTCTTTTTGCCATCTTGTGGTTTAGGGTTTCTTGGGTATCTGCTGTCAGTAATTAAAGTTGTGGCAGGACTGGTGCTGAGGTGACTGTCTGCTGACCTTGTTTCTTGTCTCCTTGATTTTCCTCTTCTTCACTGCTACCCTCTTTAGGCTCTTCGTGAGGAGGGCGCCTGCGAAATCGTGGTCCATAAACTGATACATATTCTCTCACCCTACTATCCTGCACCCTGGTTGTCAGCCCCTCCACCACTTCTCCCTGCACAGGAGGGGTGGAATACTGTGGTCCACGCCCATAGGGTCTCATCACAGGGTAAGGCGGAACTGGCTGTTGTTGGGCCTGGCAGTCCGGAGCGCTCTTCCTTCCTTCCTCATTCTTTCCTCACTTTTCACTATTCTGGTAAATCTGCTAGTAATTGCCTGAAGGACTCCTGCTACATGGGTAGCGTCTAGGCCTCTCAGATTTGCTTCCTCCGCACCTTTGTCTGCTTCAACATGGTCAAACTGCAGTCTGTCCATCCCCTACACAGCAAAAGATCTTCCTGGATTCCTGGAAATATTCATGAGTCTGTTGAGGGTACAACTGAATCTTCTTGGAGCTATTCCTGTTGATGAAACCATATCCGTTTCTTACATTGAACCACTTTACTGTTCCCCAAACCTTCATGGTGATGGTCTTGTCTCCACCAGCTGACTCTGCCAACAGGAGACCTGCTGGGGGGATGCTCTCTGTATGGCTGCAGTTGGCACCTGGCTTAGTGTCGGCAGGCCTGCATGGGGGTGGGGCGGAGGTGTGGCGGGCAGAAGGTGCAACTGCTAAGTCTTGGCCTCAGTGCTCATGGCTGCCTTGATGATGACTGGGACCCACTGTGGCAGCTGCAGATTCTGCCAAGGTGTGACGGTAATTAGGACGATCATGGCTGCTCAGAGATCTCTGGGCCCTGCTCTCGGTTCTAGCTACCGATCCAAGTGTAAGATGGGGCACAACAACTGCCACGTTGCTGGTTGCTTGTCAGACTTGTGAGTAGACAAGCCCTGAACACTGGATACAGCACAGAATATGAAGTATGAACATCTCAAGAGTTTCCACTGAGACCCTTAATCCAAACCAGGACTATGAGACTTTTTCCTGTTTTTATACTTGGGTAACATATGCAACCATAAACCCTGGTTTTCCAGGAGTATTTCATCTGATAGACTTTAATGTGAACTCCAGTCAGTCCCACTTAATTATTCATCCTTTCATGATCCCCCTTTGTTGACTGAAAGATTTGCTTCTAATCAATAGAATATGACAAAGGCGAAGGTGTGTCACTACTGTGATTATGTTATGTCACAAAAGATTCCATCTTCTTAGCAGACATGAGATACTCTCTTCACTGTCTTAATTAAGAAGGGGGTGCACATGTTAGGGAAGCCACATGACAAAGAGCTCTACTGGCTGCTAGGAACTGCAGATGGCCTTCTGAAGCCCAGGGTGACCTCTGACCAACAGTCAAAAACAGTAAACTGAAACTAGCGATTTTATAGCTGAATCCTTTTGACCACTCCATGACTCTATGAAAGGGTCTCTTCCTAGTCGAGCCTTCAAAAACAGAAGTTAGCTGTATCATCCTCAAAACTGCATTTTATGCCATATTAAACAGAATTAACTAAATTAAGCTATGTCTAGACTTCTGATCTATATGGAAACAGAGTTAATAATGTGTTTTAAGTCATTAGTGTGGTTATTGCAAGCAGTAAAAAAGCAAAGTAAAATAACCGTATATTCTTCCTTGTCATGACATGTTTGTAAATAGTACACTATATTCACACTGTCAAAGCATACAGTCACTATATAATATGCTTTCTACATTTTATTCTTTCGGAAAACACATTGTATATCTATTTTAATATGCTTATCAATTCTTATTTCAATTATTTAGTCATTTTTGTTAACCACATTGAGAAAAGGGATCAATTACATGGTAAAGGAACAACTGGGCAGCTGATGGTAAACTTAACATGTTCTATACAGGTGTTGATTTTCAGTGATGCACATCTTGAACCTGTATAACCTTATGATACAGTATTCCTTCAATGAGCTTAATTTTAAAAAACTGCTCTATGGGATTCTTCAAAAAGTACTGATTAAACGTTGCGATCTTACATGTTGATAATGGTTTGATTATGACCTTTATGTGTCCAGATATGAAATCATTATTTCATGTTTTATTTTTTTTTCTTGAGTATTTTAAAAGTAATATTTTCTTTATATGTTTTCTATATATATATAGTTTTTTCTACTATAAAGAGTTTTTGTTGAAAACTCTTGTAATTGTTTCTTTCCCTTGTAAGTCACTCTTTATTAGATGTCAAATATATTTTTTCCTTTTAATTTATTCTATTTTATTAGCTATATTTTGATGGTGGTTGTTTGGGGTTAATATTCTTAAGGTGCATGGTTTTCACTTCCTATATGTGGTAACTTCACAAGCAAAGGAACTAAATCAAACAAAAATAAATTTCTGGTCAGTAAAATATTAGTGATTAGAGGACACAAGGATGGAGTTGAACAAATTGGGTAGAGGAAATCAATTGTATGGTGAAGAAAGAACTGGAATGATGGTGGTGAATTTAATGTATTATATGTAGATGTTGATTTACTATGATACACACCTTAAACCTACATAATATTATGATGCAATTTTCCTTTGATGAAAGTTAATTATAAAAAATTTCACATGATAAAAATATGGAGTAGTTTCAATTGTTTTCACTTCCTTTCAGGAAAATTTTCTGGAATTATAACAATATTTTTGTGTTGTATTGCTTTGATTTTCTTCAGGAACTCTTAATCCTGTTGGTTCTTCTTTACACCTCTTCCAAATTGACCACTTTTATTAAGTTTAATTGAATCACATTTTTTTCAATTCTTCCTGGCCTATTTAATATTTTCACTTTTTT
Organism: Solenodon paradoxus; assembly: GCA_004363575.1. NCBI lineage: Eukaryota > Metazoa > Chordata > Mammalia > Eulipotyphla > Solenodontidae > Solenodon > Solenodon paradoxus. Next base: position 610,367 of record RJWH01000571.1, read on the forward strand.
CCTCCATTTTTTATTAAGATATTATTTATTGTAGCATTTTATCTTTTTGTTCTTTATAGATTAGTCTGTAAGATTTATGAAGTATTTTTCTTTAATTTTTAGTATGTTTCTTAATTTTTTAATTTTTTTTAATTTTAATATTTCTACATGTTTCTATTTCTTGTCTCTTTAAATGCTTTCCTATTCCTTCAAAATTCTGAATTTAATCAATCTCTTCGAAGTGTTCAGTAGTGTTGATTGTTTAATGGTACCCAAGTCTCTTGGTTTTTTTTCCTGAACAATTCCTGTCACAATTCCTTTTTATTTCACATTAACTTTCATGCCTCTTCTACCTATCTATATGTATCTGCCTGTCTGTCTATCTACCTATCATTTATTTTACTATCATTTATCCATCTATCCATCCATTCTTCTATCTAACGTCATCATTGAAATTAGTCAAATGAAGTTGATAAGCAAATTAGAGACATAGTTTTCAAATTTAAACAATATGGTTTAGCTTTTACTATGTATTGGTAATTCTCTTATTAATCTCTACTTTGCACCCTTTCAAATTATCCATGGCAAATTCTAAATCATGACCAGTCTTCAGAATCCCTTTAGCCAGTACTCTGAAATATTGATAGATCACACTTTGCACTAATTCCCAAGGAAAATGCTATCTTTCAGATTATCTGTTTTTTTCTAACTCTAGTCATATTCAAGTTTATACTTTTTTCCTTCTCATCACTCCTTTTCAATTCCCTCCTTACATGCAGTTTCAGTGTGTATTAATGTTCTATGACCATGCAAACTTACTATTAAACCTAGCCTAACTCAAATCTTAACCCTCATTATCTATTTATTCCTCAACACAGTGCCAAAGTCCTCTACTGAAAATACATTCTTTAGTATCTTCCCTTATTTCCTGAAAGTTAAATTTCCATGAATATGGGTTTTTTTACAGTATTTTTATCTGTTTAATATGATTATTTCAGTTATCACATGAAGTTCTTCTGTAGATTGAATCATTTTAGTTGTGCATTAAATATAATGAATTGGAGTTTTCTGTAGTACGTTTTACCACTACTTTTCCTTTTAAAAAACACTAACTCTCTTTACTTCATTAGCACAAATTTTCCCATTCCTCTTCACTTTCTTTAATGCTTCTTTACATCCACCTTTTAATCAGTCTCCCTGCCATCCACCTTCTACACTTTCTACCTATTAACATACTTTGGTTATTCTCAACTTTACACTTTTTATATTCTTTCTCTACACATTATTTTTGTTATTCCATTGAATTTATACATTTTTTCCATCCATACTCTTTATTGGCTTCATCTTCTCTTACACAATTTTAGCTGGCAAGCCACTTGCTTTTTTGTATCTGAATAAAATGACTATTTCTTTACACCTTAATATTCTTAATATAATATCAACAATCTCAAGCACAATAAGTCTTTAAGATCAGAATGAATGAGAGCAGTATGAGAAGGTTCTTATGTAGAATTTATGAGTACTCCTCTAATGCCTAAAGAGCAGAATATTATTTAAATTTAAATTTCTAGAAACCTAATATTATGCAGGTAATTTTATGATGCCATTTTATTGTTAAATATTGTAGTTTCACCTGTCTGCATTTAATTGTTTTGTTGTAGTGGTTTTTATAGACACTAGTGTTAATTTACATATGATATAAGAATTCAGAATTCACCAAATCACTAATCTTTCTTAAATTAAAATGGAAATAGTTATAATTTAATTTGTCAAGAAAATAATGTGTCTGTAATTGGTGAAATAAATTTACTGAACTATTTAATGGGAGTACTTTTCCCAGCCAAAGCATCCTTTGAGAAATGCAAGAAACCATGATTATAAATCCACACAATACTTCATTAAGACTATTTACAGAAAAAACATTTTTCTTCTTTAATGATGCGACATGAATAATTTCATGTATTTTTCTTTAATCTCTTATCTCAGAATTATTGTGTTCATATCATAGAAATATTTAAACAAATGCTACTTTTTCTATGTCTTATTATTTTAATAGTACCCTAGAGATACTCACATAAACATCTTTTTGTATTCCTAGAATTACACTCTGAGCTTAGATATGCAGGTTCTCCTGATCTTCTGGGGATATGCTAATCCATAGGGTTCTTTCCACAAGTGCAGAAAACAAAGTGTCATGACTTTTTGTCTTTCCTTAGTTAATCATGAGAATTGTTCCACCCAGGAATGGGGGAAATGTTGGTCACCACTGTGGTGGAACCAGAGCTTTCCAGTATCATCAGATACTCCAAAAATCTGACTCTTGTATGTGGTATCTTGTTCTTGAAAAGCTAAAAGCTAATCTGTGAAGGTGAGCAGGGGCAAACAATGAACCATCTCCATGATTTTTCTCTTCATAAGAAGAGTGATAAGGATGGTGTTCCCTGGTAACTTAGAAGATAAGGCCACTCTGTGTAATCCATATACATCCCAAGGACCCAGGTTCAGTACCTGAGGTGAGGGTGCAACCAAGATAAGCAACTAAATAAAGTAAGTGTTTCCTCCTGCTCTCTCTTCCTGCCTGTCTTCCTATTCACCTTCATTCCTGCCTGCAGCTTTTCTTTAGGAAAAAGAAAAAAGGTGCAGAACTAAGCACAGTACTCTGTGCATCACCAAATATTTGCTCATCTAAACTATATTTGGCTTGGTCCAAAGGTCATTAGCATTGACCAAATCACTCTCAGTAGTCACCCAAACTCACTCAGGAAATTTCTGAAAACCTAGAATTTAAGCCATTGACTGAGTCAAAAGACAGGATCACATTGACAGAGGCCCATGCTTCAGGTGTTTGTAGTCACTAATAATAGACAAAGCTATACATCTGTCTGCCCAGACATCAGAAGGGTACCTCCCATGAGGTGGAACTGAACAGAGATAATGACCTGAATCAAGCCAACTGTAGCACAGTAAAGAAACACCCCAAGTCTTCTGTCCAACTTGAGCCCTAAGTCTAACAACACTAGTTTCTGGTTCCTGTTTCTCTTTTGTAATCCTGATTTCCTAATCATTTTTTCTATCAGTGGAACAACTAAAACACGTTAAGCATCTTAAGCATCAGTTAAATGGACTAAGATTCAGAGGTACTGAGCTCCTACATGGACTTTCAATCTTGCTTACTTTAAATTTTGCTTTGAGCAATGTCTCTATAATTTGATATACTTTAAGATATACCCTCCAGAATTGTCCCAGATTTTGAGGTTATTTGTATTCTTGCTTGTTGTGACTGCAATAAAGTTGTGAGTGCATTTTTGAAGACACACATGAATCCTAAGTGATTGATCCATCTCTATTAAAAACTAAAGAAAATCAGTTCTTCCTTTGCTCACACATTCCTCTTTTTCAAAAATAATTCCCTTAAAATAATCCCCTTTCCTTTTTCACCCAAACATTATGCAAATGTACACCAGAGATAGTTAGAATGACTTTGCAATACTCATTATCTGATGTCCCTTAGATTTACCACTCATATCGTCACACTAAAATCTGTACTAGTTGGAAGAGTAGAAAAAGTAAATACCAAAATATTTTCTTTATAAAATTCTGTAACACATGAAAATTAGGAATGTGTTTATTTACATAGAATTTGTTCCATGATTGCATTTAGTATTTCTATATCTTTCTTGTTGGTATCCATTTTTATCTTCCTAATTGTTTCCAAAGGGATAAAGTTAGATTTGTCAAACAACTGATAATGATGAAGTATTAAGATCATAGCCATCTTACTACAAGCCTATAAAATAACAAATTTTGTTAATGAATTTATATTTTTATGAATTTGATTTCACTTTTGATTGCAAGTAATGGAAATTCAATTTATGCTAGCTTAATCACAGAGAGATTTAATAGATGGATTCTGGTGGAATCTGACATACTGGAAGGATTGAAACTTCAAAATTTGGGACATGGAAGGATAAACCTGAGTCTCAGAAACAACTGGTAGACAGAACTCAAGCAGCATTAGAGCTAACAATTGATCTCTTTCTTATCTCTTGTTTATTCTAAGTCTCAGCCTTTTTTCCAAGTCTCAGCCTTTTTTCCTGCCATTATATATCTATTTCTACATAACAGGAAAATACTACTCTTAACTTTGGGTTTCATATTAAGACAAAAAACTAAAATACCATTAGAAGTACAAATCATAATTATCAAATTACATATCATTTTGTTAATAAAACTAATTCTGTATTTTTGCAATACCATGGGGTAAAGCAAATAGAAATGAATATTTGAGCAGGTCAGATTAAATTTTCACTTTTGCTTTGTCAGTGAAATTCCTTTTATTTTGTTACAAACTAAACTACTATACAGTATCATTAAGATCCTCCAATTTTGTATGCTGTTTTTCTAAAACTTTGCATGCAACATTACATTTTTTTCTAGAATGTTCTCCTATAACTAAAATAAAAGCACTTATTTTTTAAGTACTGGTAAATGCTAATCACAGGCTATAAAATATGACTAGATATATAGTAGTTGCCTACAAGATTTCTAATTATATATTGATGATTATATAAGGAAAGCCATCTCTTTTTACAAATATGACCATTTTAAAATAATGACTCATGTATTCTGTAAATAATAATATATTGAATTCATATAAAATATACTTTTCATTTAAACTGAAAGATACAGCATATTAAATAAAAATCTAGTGAAACATAATCTTATGCTGAGAAACACAAGACCTACTTTATTTACAGTGGACAGATAGTCATAAATCATGGTAAATTATTGTTTCTGCTAAGTTTATAAATTAAAGCAATTGTCTTCAGATATGCAGCATAGAATTTTTCTAATAGACTTTGCCACATTGATTATTATCCTTTGGAAAGTCACTTGGGAAGCCATTTTGCCTATGAGAAGCAAAATATTTTGTTAAAGATTTTGAGAAGATTTGGTTAAAAATATTGGATTTTCTGTGAGCAAGAATCCTAACAATAACACAAAAATGTTACCCTTTTTTGTCGTAAATGCAAAAAATATTGATTGTCTCTAAAGTATATCATTTGCTATTTTGCATCAGAGCACTTTAAAACCTTTTAACACCACGGAAGTAGAAACTAAAGTACATTAAATGTACTTTCTGTGGTATAAATTTCTTCAGAATATTAGATCTTAGGTTTAGAATAATTATTACATTTCATGTACACTTTCATGAATTTAATAAATTTTTCTTTCAAGTCCTGTCATGACTTCAGTGGTATAAATACTGACAGGTTGTGTTTTCATCTCTCCCTTTAATGAAGACTAGATTAAAAATTAAGGTGCTTTAGTTTTAAAAGCAAAATAATCAACAGTTTTAGCTTTAGCTTGGTGAAGATAATCAAAAATTCCCCAGCTACCTACAGAGGAAATAATATATTTAGGTTTTAATACTTGATAATTTAAATAATCTTTTAATATTTAATAATATAGTTTGTATGTCACTGATAAAGCTGTGCACTGCTGATAAATTTGAAGAAACTTGCTAAGAGAAACTATATACACACAACTAAAATAACATCTTATAACACTGTTCATTACTTACAATATTTTATAATATTGACCACTAGTAAGTCATTCCTAAATTTCAAGCACTTGGAATTCAAATGTAGGCTATTTATGTTCATAACTATGCCAAGGTATTTTTTGGTTTAATTGAATTACAAAAATGCAGACTAATTAGGTGATTTTGCAAACACGATGTCATGTAAATACTCTTAGTCAGCAGCATTTATTAAGCCACTTTGCTGAAAACAACAAAAATACTATTGAAACAATGCCACCTGTGAATTTTCAATTCAATTGTACAGTAGGTTGCTGTTTTCCTGATTGCAAATGTACTTAGAAAGACAAATATTGCATTTCTTAATTTTTTAATCAGAAGACACTGTTTGTTGATATTGTGTATTTCTGATATATTTCATTTGTGCCCCAATTTCGTATTGCCTTATGACATATCATCTCAGTTTGTCTTTATTCATTCATCAGTTCATTCCTTCCCTCAATTTAATTAATAGAGCACCAACTATATGTTGAAATGCCAAGTATCAAGGTGGTCAATTAAGAAAATCAGTCAAACTGAAGGTAACAATCAGATATTTAGTCACTCGTGTAATTAAGAGGGAACATGTTGTGCCAGTCAATTTTCTTCCTGAAATGACCCCAGGCAAGGGTCAGATGGATACAACACAGATCAGGGGAACCCTGTCAATGCCCAGGACCACCAATAAAAGTCTCCTACCTTTTTGTGAACAGAGTCCTGGAGGAAAGAGAGAAGAAAGCCTGGGTATGGAAATTACTAAATCAGAATGGGATAACTGACTCATTCAAGATTTGGGTAAGAAGTTTCTGTGGAGGTGCCCTGAGTCCATCTTAGCAGTGAATTAGAAATGAACATAACTGGCTTATTAGACCTGAGTCTTTGACTGAACCTCCTCCCAGGAAGCTGAAAAATACTAGCTATGTACAAAAACAGGTGTGGGAAGTGCAGTTTTCCCACTTGAAGCCTACTAGACAAAGCCTTGTAATTGCTCATGATCAGGCCCCAAATGTCATAATCTGGAATTGTACTCACTTTATAAAAGCTTGGGACCATGTAAATTAACCCACTATGAAATGGGATAAGAAAAATTTTATCAACTAGACAATGTACCAAAGAGTTTTTTTTCTTACAGGATAAAAGATGGAGGAAAAAGTCAACCATGTAAAACTGAAATATGAATCCTCTTTCAAATGGAAGTCAGGATCTAGGTACATATTCCCAGGTGGTATTTGACCCACAAGACATGAAAATTAGCATAAAATTCAACCAGGACTATATCTGCCCAAAGAATTCGAATATCAGCAAATATTAAGTTACTATAAAGATATTTTTTAAATGCAAGTCTCTCTCTCACATTCAGCTTACTTTAAATAATTGAGGAAAATATTTAACAAAAATAATATAAGTATAAAAACACAAAGTGAAATTGGAAAAATTAGTGGAGATGCTAAATAGCAAAATTTTTATGAGTGAACATAATTGAGTAATATGAAAAACAATTTACAACATGTAGACCAGGAAGAAAAACCATTGAAGTTATAAATTTTTGGAATCCTAGAGCATATAATGATAGAACTTAGCTTATGTCTAATAATCCAGAAGGAGAAAAAAAGCATATTTGAATACATAATGTATGTTGCAACTATAACAGGACACATTTAGCCATGAATATATGTTAAAAAAGCAGACAAAAGTGTATTCGATATTTGTCTTAAGAAGATAGAAAACTAAAGTTAGTATAAAGTAGATAATAAAGAATATATGCACAGAAATCAACACAATAAAATGAAGGAAACTATAGCAAAAAGAAATTTGGAGGAGAAAATATTTAAAATATAAAACATAAATATATAGAGAATATGCAAAACAATATACATAAAATACATTAAAAACAAAACCTTTGGTAATACATATCAATTAACATTATACACCAAAAAGCAATTTATAAGTGAAAGTAATTCCTAAGTATAGATGTAGTGTTAAGAGCTATGGAGTCTTAATTTTTTTAAAGCCTTATTTCTAAGCTAACATGTTAGCTGCCACAGTTCCATGGAGGATGGCATGTTATAACATGTGTGACCTTTGTACTGTCAAAAGTCAGAGACAAAGGACATTATCACTCATGGCACAGCAAGTATCATCACCATTGCCCTACTTTGATCTGTTACTCTTGCCTCCAAGTCTTGAGATGACAGGAGCAGGACCACACTGATGCCTGCACATATAGTGGGTTGCATCACAGGAGGGTGGCTGACCTGAAGGATTTTAAAATGTGCAGATACGGAGCAGAGCATATGATTTTTTTTAAACCATTTTCAGTAAGTATACTGCTTGGGTACTGTTAAAATCATTCAAATGTGATTGAATGTGTAATTTTTGGTATATAACAAGTGAGTTTATGGTATATATTCATTTGCTATTGCTCTGTAACAGATGGATTCAAATGTAGAAGTTTAAAACAGCACCTTTATTATCTTGCAGTCTCTAGGAGTCAGGTACGTGTTAAATGAATACTAGCTTTTTGTATGATTAGTGTTTAGTCTGAGTGTGTGTTTAGAGCCTTTGTGCTAGGGAGAATTCAGCCTTGTGCTGCTGTGAGTTGCGTGATGCTTCTGAGACAGTCCTATATTCTGCTGATTGCTCCTTAGAGGCTGCAGCCCAGTGCTTTCACAGCCTCTACACCCTTCAGTGTTGACTCGAATCCTTACCATCGAGTAACTACAGGAAAAATCAATGTCATAGCTAGGTCTGGACAATAGTGCCAGAATTCTGCTCAGGGGGAAAGCTAGATAGAAATACAGAGTGATCTGCAGCTGTCACTATGAGAAAAGAATTATTTGGACCAGAGAGAGATACATGACAAAAATGTTGAGGAACAATGGAAATTTTGGTGATGAGCAATTAAGAGGAAGTTGATTGCTGCTTGATGAAACCAACATGGCCATAGAAACCATGGGGAAGAAGGGAAGAAACCAGCAGAACTTTTCTGGGATCAGAATCAATCATGCTAAAAAAGAAGAAAGGTCTAAGCAAACCTTTTGCCTTAACAAATTAGAAAGAAAAAAGATGAAATAAAAAAAACCCCAAAACAATGCCTAAAGCCAAAACAGGCAAAGGAAAGAATTGATAAAGATTAAAACAGAAATAAAGAATAAAAGAAAAAAATAGAAACACCAGAACCAAATAGTTTCTTTATAAAGATCAGCAAAATTGATGAAAAAATGGCTACACTGACTGACAAAGAAAAAAAGAAACACAAGTCAAGCCAAGTAAAATCAGCAAAGAACGTGCATCTTACATTACTAAAAAGTATCATGAAATATTATTATAAATGCCATAGTCCAACAAATTAAATAACTTAATTCCAATTTTCCTAAACTTTTGCAATGATTGGGAGAGAACATTTTAAACATTTTGAAAAGTCAGTATTAATTCTAATACCAAAACCAGACAAAAATAGCTAAAGAAAACTACAGATCAACATCTATTATGAATATAGATGCAAAAACTTTAGCAAAATACTATAGACCAAATCTAGCAATATGTAAAAATGATTATCTACCATGAAAAACTGGGATTTATCCTAGGAATGCATGTTAGTTCAGCATCCGTGGATCAATTAATGTATTACACAACAGTGATTTTAATTAAACTAATGACAAAAATAATATGATCATCTGAATAGATAGAAAAAAGGTATCTGACAAAATCCAATACTATTTCATTATTTAAAAAAAATTCTCAGGAAACTAGGATTATAAAGGATTCTCTTCAATCTGAGATATGGGTTCTATGAAAAACCCACAGTTACCATTGTACTCAGTACAATGGAATATTCCTCAACAATAAAAATAAAGTAACAAAGTGTGGATGAATGTCAAAGACATTATATTAAGTGAAAGAAGTCAATCGTTAAAGAGCAACTATGGTATGACCCCGTTTATATGAAATGTGCATAGTAGATAAACGTGTAGAGACAGAAGGTAGATTAATAGTTGCATAGATCTTGTGGTGGCACAACTTTTAATAAGAAGGAGGATCTCCTTTATGGAGCATTTAAATGGCTCAAGGTTTTGGCAGTGGTTGGTTGTTTAATACTACAAATATATAAAAAGATTTAATTGTATGATTTTAATGGTGAATTTTATGGTATGTGAATTAACTTTTATTTTTTTTTTAAGGAAAGGTGCATGTAGGAATACAGGTGAGTAGGCAGGCAGGCAGGAAGAAAGAGAAGGAAGAAGCTTTTTATTTATTTTTATTTAGTTGTTCATCTTGATTGTTCTCCCTGACCCGGGTCGCAAACCCGGGCCCTTGGGATGCATGTAGACTGCTCTTGTAGTCTGGAGGCAGTTGACCAAACTGCTACTCCACCAGGGTGCACCATGAGTTAAATTTTAATATATATGTTCAAAATATTCAAATCAATAGCTGATACTTTCTGGAGGGGTTATGTCAATAGAATGAGGACTGGGAAATGTGGAAAAGTTTAAATGTATCATCAGGACAGTATGGACAGAATCTACAGCCTTAAAGGAAGATAACAGGCAGAAGTTACTGAATTTCTTCTATCATGTCTCCGTGTCCAGTAGCATTTTCCTTTCAAGTATGTAGTTCCTTTAATACTTCTAAACCACTGAATAGATATGAAGAAAGTCTGAACACCCTGTTTTCTCTTCTAACAGATTCATTTCCATTTCAGAAAAGCAGGTAGAAATACTACCTGTAGTCAGGTGCAAAGCAACCTGAGCCCTCTTTTCAGAGGCCCCCAATCATTTAACTAGTCAAATCGATGACGTGAAACAATTGACTTTTCTTTTTCACTCTTCTACAGAACTAACATCTAGTTGTAGGAAATTAAGGCATATCCTTTTAGAATGGGTGGAACTATTCATATTCTATAACAACATGCTGAACAATTCCATAGTTAATTTTTAAGTGTTCTAAACCTTGAAAAGTCTAGATATCATTCTGGAAACAGAAAAATAACTAGCTATTCAAATATGTTTAAATTATCCTTAATGTCTAGAACTGTGCTCAGCACAAGGCGGATGTTCATTAATTACTCCCTGAGTGACTCTGTCCTTCTCAAACATAAGCTCAAATATTGACTTCATGGCATTGTTAGAGACATGCTCTAAAGACCAACATATATACATACAGTTTACACAGACATATTATGTGACACTTAAACAGAATATTTATTTTAGAAATTCAAGATTCTAAGGCACACCCTGGTGGCCGAGTGGGTTAGTCCACTGCAGCACTGTCCACATACATCCCAAGTCTCTAATTCAAGACCTGGGGCTGAAGAAACACCAAGATGAACAACTAAATAGAAATTCAGTATTCTGTGTGATGGAAACATTGTAGTTCATGTTAAGAAATTTAAAATTTGAAATTATTAGAATATAACTGACATAAAGGTGTTACTTTGTAACTATTTGAAAGGTCAAATGAATATTCAAAGTTCAAAGATGCAGATAAAAAATAATTATGTACATACGTGCATATACTGAGTAAACAGTCAATCATCTGCCTGTGATGTCTCTGAAAATGACTATAGCAATCTTTTCTGATAGTAACCTAGAAACATTTTTATTCAGATCACTTTATATGCTGAACAAATCGGAGTTTAGACTTGACCTGTGGTTATAATTAAGATTAGACAGTTTGTTAATGCCGATACTTTTCACCTAGTAATAGTATTTTAAGTGAATCATTTGAAACAAAAATAACAAGCCTGGAGAAGGTGCCCTTGGAGTCTATAAATATAGCAAAGGATGTGTTTTAGAAGACATTTAAGGATACTCCACACAGGATGAAAAACATTTAAAACATGATGAAAGACTCTTTAGATGTCTATGAAAGGAAAATAAGGTTTGCACACACTCAAAAGTTCTGAAATATAGTAAAGAATTATTTATAGCAAAATGAGTAGTTTATGATTTGTGTTTACATGCTTAAAATTTATGACGAATCATTTACTATCAGCATATTATCAAGTTTTTTTGCCATTCCTGTAGAGCATAAAACATATGTACTGTGATTTTAACATGAGCCATATTATTTTGAAACTTCAGAGATAAATATTAAGTACAATATATACTCAATCAACAGATTTTCAAAAAAGTCACATTTTTATACTTGATATAAATGGATTCTTTTTCTCCAACTATGTATACTTCCTTAACATTGAATATTTTCCTCTGAAGAGAGCATTCCCACATGAGATGTCTTTTTGCTCTTTTGGCAGGCAAGAATAATTGTTTTCTATGTTTCAAACTATTTTAGTTCATATATGTGTTAAAATGTGTTGTTCTATTTAAAAATACTATATGCATTCTGAATTAAATACACTGTAATGATTAGCATTTTGGTGCTAAGGCAGAATTCTTCATAATTGCAAATCCAATGAACAAGTTGTTTTTCTTGAACTCTAGGCTACCTCCGTCAATAGCTTCTGATAAAATTATTATTTTCTGATTTCTCCATTCTTTTCCTGACTCCTTCTATATTTTACACTGTAGTCACCAAGATTCTTTTTAGGTAAAAGTTAATCATGCCAGGGTGCTTTTCATTCACCTTCAGCCATAGCCAGTTTAAACCCTTCAATTGCTTAATTTAACTTAACAAAATTTTCCACAAGATCAATAAGAATCTAAATAACAAGGTCAATATCTAAAAAAAAATCTCTTTATCTTTCCTTTCCATTTCTCAGAACTCATTTCTCAGAATTCCAATGTTCATTTCTTTCAGTTTATCAAACTTTTCATGCTCCTGAGTTTTCACACATCATGGAAAGTCTCCATCTTAGTAACTCTCTTCTCCTGCTCTTGTCCCAACTTCCCATATGATTTAAATACTGTTTTCCCGGCATGTGTTGTATACATTCCCTTTTCCTCAAAGGAGTATAAGTTTCCTGAAATAAATATTTATGCCTAGTTCATGTTGTATACTCTGTATATTTCACAAGTTCTTTAAGCTGTAAGTGAATTGATACTATTCTCTGTTTCATATATTTTTGAATAAAATTTAGTTCTTGGCAACATATACATTTTCTTTTTAATAGTTAATTTTAAAACAACTCTTACTCATTTTCTTTAATGAACATCATTGTCTATTTGTTTAAAGTCAAAGTGGTTTTATTTGATCGAGTTTTCTGTAAATTCCAAATGATGGGTTTTTTTTTTTAGTTCCTCATACGTAGCTTTACATTTTTATTATTTAATAAAATTTTATTGCATAAGTCACCAGTGTTCTTTGATGATTGCTAAGATGAGGACGTATGTCCAATATTATTGGTTTATTTCACTTATTTTTAAACTGTTGTTGATTTACTATGTCATGAATGTCCAAAGATATATTTTTAAAATGCTTTTATGTTTATGATAAGCACTTGTTTTGTCACAAACTAAGTTTTGCTTCTTTATAAATCTGTTATTTTGCTCACTTTTACTCATAATTGAAATACCTGCTTTTAGAAAAAAAAGCCTGATTAAAATTGCTCAAAAGACTTTTTGAATATGAAAGTTATTGCATAAGTACTGTTTAATGATTTAAGAATAAATTAATATGACATTCACATATTTAATTTTCTTAAAAGAAATGCAGATACACTATTTTCAAATTATTTGAAGATACTTCACAAACTGAAAATACAGTTACAGGCACGCTATTAAAACTTAAGAATCTTAGAGATTCCCAAACTACTAAATTATGCCTAAATATTGAAGAGACTGCTGAATTGTTTTTTTTTTCCTTTGTTTAAATATTTTTTTTAAAGTTTAAAATCAACTGTTTTCAATGATCTGATGATTTACCTGTCAGGATTGTCAATTGGATTTATTTGAAGGGCGACTGAGAATAGCGTGAAAGCCAAGGGGGAACACCTTTTATATTGACTGCTTTTAGAGCTTATCTTAAGTATCCACAAACTAAGGCGTCAATAATATTTAGTGACTTTGGTGCACTCTTACGGCTGAGGATACTGACCTCTGATATGCAGACCACGTACAGCCCAAGGAGCTAAGTTTGAGACCTGGGGTGGAAAACCAAAAAAAAAAAAAAAAAAAGAAAGAAAAACAAAAATAGTTCTTCCCCTTCTTTCCTTCCTTAAAAGATTATTCCTCTCCTCCCTTCCTTCCTTCTTCTCTTAAAAATAAATAAATAAATAACCAACTTAGTGATTGCTTCTGCTGTTCTAATATCCCAAACAAATGGTATCCATTTCTTCATAAAAAAATAACCTTTGAGACATGCTTTAGTATTGTCCCCCAAAACTACATTATTAGGGAAGAGAGACAATAATATAAGCATACTTTGACTATAATAAATAAACACTTGTTAGTAAAAGCAAATGATAGATTGTACACTTACAATTTTAAAAACACATATTTGAGAAAAATCACTTGCTTAAAATAATGTTATATAATTAAAGTTACTCATAAAAGATACTTCCTATCAGTTTTGAAGTTAGATCTTATACAACATCTTCATTCTGTTGGATATGTGTGTTTGATTTCAAAAGATAGTTTGTGAAAGAATTTAAAAGAAGGTCATGCTAATAACTTCAAATCAGTGCTTAGAAATAAAACAACTGTGTTGAAATAGAAGTATTGGGAAGTGTGTCACAATGAATAAGAGAGAGAACAGAAAATTCCAAGAGTAGGGACCATGTATACATTTTGTCAGCAATTTGTCCTTAGCCAGGTGTGTGTGAAATGCTAGCTCATCCTTTTAGAGTCAAAAGCATTCTCAGGACAGATACCCCTTTATTTTGTCTTCAGTGCTTTATTCCCACCAGTAAAGGGGAAGAAGTAACTAACAAAATATTAAAAATAGAAGTTTAGTCAAATTTTTCTCAACTGCAATTGTTTTAATTGATTTCTTTTGAAAGTTATTTTCTTTATGATTAATTCAAATAATGCATAATCTTCCTTTAGAGTATAATGCAAAAGAAAATGAATATATTTAATCAACATATTTCAAAAGATCCACATTTTTATTCTTGGTATTAATGTATTGTTTGTCTCCAATTATTTATGTTTCCTTGAAATTCAATTATTTCCCACTGAGAGCATTCCCAAATGGGATTTTTTTGATCTTACTGTGATGAATGTTCATGAATTCTTAAGTTAAACTAAACTTTAAAATATTACCTATTACTTTGATACTTGTGTCTTTTCCTTTAATCACATTCCCTAGTCTCCATTCCCAAAGGTTACCAAGATCTTGAATTTTGTGCTCTTTATTACCCCTTTTGTTGTGGGTTAGATTTAATATTTAGCCATATATTCATGGTAAAATATTACTTTACCTTGGTTTTGAATTTTTTAAAAGTGCTCTTTGTCTGGATTCTGAATTTTTTGCACAAAAGTTTATTTCTAGGTTTGATAGATTTTTTATATTTTAAAGGGAAGTTGCACATGGGAACAAAGACAAGTACACAGGCAGGCAGGAAGAGAAAGAAGGAAGAAGCACTTTATTTTTACTTAGTTATACATTTGTTAGTTGTTCTCCCGAGCCTGGGACCTGAACCCAGATCCTTGAGGTATATGTAGCCTGAGCTTTTTGGTCAGAAGAAGTTGCCCAAACTACTCCACCAGAGAGTGCCATTTCTAGGACTTATTAATGAGATTTTATGTACTTACAGGTAATTTATATTCACCACTGTATACTATTCCACAAGTTATTCATTTGTGCCTGTCATGGTTCTAACAGGAAAAAAGTATCTGCTCTCTATATAACATGCCTAACTCAGGCCTAACATGATGGCTGAAAGAGTTGAGATTAGAAATCTTAGGAAAGTTGTCACCATGGCCCATGAAGATATGAACTTGAAGCCTGCCATGCTTTAGAACTGGGGACTGTCTCCTTCCTTAATCTGTCTGTCTATCTACTTGTCTGTCTGTCTGTCTGTTTTATCTATCATGCATGTTTTGGTGTAGGAAACAATTTCATTTTTCTTACTATGCATAGTCAGTAATGTTATATATTAGCTAATCCTGTCTTTCCATAGACTACATGCTTCCTATTGTTGCTGCAACAGTTACCACAAACTTAGTAGTTTAAAACACAGCAGATTGATTATTTTACAGTTATGAGGGTCAGAAGTTCGAAACAGTTCTGCAGGTTAAAATTAAGGTGTCAGTAAGGCTACCTTCTCTCTGGAACATCTTGGAAAGAATGTTCCTTGAGTTTTCCAGTTTCTAAAAGCTGTCCTTATTCTTTGGTGCATGACCCCTTTCCATCTATAAAACCAGTAATTGTATCACTCCAAACTGATTCCACTGCCTCATCTTTTCACTTCAGAGGACATTGGGCGCACCCAGAGAATCCAGGTTAACACTTCATTGCAAGGTTCCCAGTTTAATCACACTGTGAAGTTCCTTTTACAGGGTGACAGGCTTACAGATCCTGACATGGACAGCTTTAGGGGGCCCTTAGTCTGCCTAGTTATCTGTGAAGCACCTGTATCAGATCATTGTAACATAGGCAGGTATCTGTTTCTGTATTTCATTGCTTTATTTTCTGTCTGTGCCTCAGGCCTACTTGGATCAAAGGATCATGGTTAATACAGCTTTAAACTGGATCTTTCTATCTGATAGGACTAAACCTAAGCTCAGGCTTCTGTTTATGAATGTTTTGGCAATTCTTGGACTTTCACCTTTTCATATAAATGTTAGTAAATTGATCTAAACCCAATTGTTACTGTAACCATAATTGTTTTGCCGCTACCCTTTATCCCCTTTCAATTTCTGTATCATTAAATCTGAATCTGACTCTCTGATATTTTTATAGCATTTATCTTTTTTCAATGGATTGAATCTTCACTGCTGAATAAAACATCAAGAATGTACATCTTAAGGAAGTTTTCTGACACTATACCTTAATCATGATTAAGTTAAAATTTTATTAAATTATTTTTCTCTTCAAATAGGATGTTACCTTTCCTTTATCAATTTGTTAATTGGCAAATTACAATCAGATGCAATAAATCTTGCACTCCTTCTGTACCGATGATAAACAAAACTCATGTATATGTTTGGAGTATACAACAGGCCTTATTGAGTGGATTTTGTTTTATTCATTTGCTCTATAAAAATTCCTTAGTTTTGGTATGAAGTTTACAGTAGTCTCCGAAAATGAACTGGAGGATATTTCTTTCTCTAATTTGAGTAGATTAGAATGATATATTTTCTGAAAGTATTGTTAAATTCCTTTGTACAATTTCCTGAGACTCATTTTTTTTTTTTTTTGTAGGACAATTCATTATATTATTTTTTAAATATTTGCATCATGGCTCAGACTTCTCCTTTTTTCCCATTCTCATACAGTGAAATGCACAGGTCTTAAGTATGCCACTTAATGAGTTTTAGCAAAACTACACCTATAACTTCAACAAAATATAGAATAATTTCATCACCCCAGATGTTCCTTCATACCACTTTTCACTCAATCCTACCTCAGCCTTCTATTTTTAACAACCACTAGTATGAATTCTAACACTGTTAATTATTTTTGTTTCTATTATTTGGTATTAATGGACTCTAACATCATGTGCTTTTCTTACCTGATGTCATTCACTCAGCAAAATGTTTGCAAGATACATCCTTGATGCTATGTCAATCAATGGTTCATTTCTTTCTAATTATGGAACACTTATTTATTCTCCTATGACAGACTTTTATCTGTTTCTAGTTTAGTGAATAAAATGTCATGGATATTCTTGTGAAAGTCATTTTGTGAACATAGGCTTTTATTTCTCTTGGTTAAATATTTATGTGTACAAGTGCCGTGTCATAGTGGAGCTCTGTTTAACTTCATAAATAACTGCCAATTTTCTTGCCAACATAGTTGCATCATTTTATATTGCCAACAGTGATGGCTACAGTGGTTTCACATTCTTGTCAATATTTGATCTTTTTTTAGTTTAGTCTGCTGTGCATGTGTGTTTTATTATTGACTTCATGGAGTTCTTAGAGATTCTAGATGCTAGTCATTCTTCATATATATGTTGGAGAGTATTTTCTTCTACTGCGTGGCTTGTCAATTCAATATATTTTTGGTTTTGTGATCAGCAGAAGTTTTAGTGAGTGATCTTTTTCTTTCTGCTTACCTTTTTCTAGCCTTAAGTTGTGGAGGTGATCTTCTATGCTTTCTTCCTGGAGTCTTTTATCATTTTAGATTTTATATTTAGATCTATTATAGATGGCAAAATAATAAGGTTTGCATAAATGTGAGGAAGTACATAAAAGGTTTTATTGATTTAATTTTGGGAATATCAGTTTATTTATGAATATCACATTTTAGTATAATTTTCTGAAAAATAGCTTGCTTTTCAAATTGTATTGTTTTGGCACTTTAGTTGAAAATCAGCTGACCTTTCTGAACTTTTTACTATTGCATTTATCTATTTCTTTATAGGAATAATAATCCATACTTCAGTACAGTACTTAATAATTACGGTGAGAGCAAACATAGTTGTCTTGATCTTGGATTTAGAAGAAAAGCATCTAGTCCATTCACAATTAAGTATGGTATACTTCTTACTATGAAATCATGAATTTAAACAAAGTTGAAAAGCTGATTTATGACGCAGTTGCTTAATTTTATTTATCCTATCCACTCTGCCCCCAGCTTTTATGTTTGAATGAATTATTTCACATCTGAATTACCTCAACTCATTTTATAAAGTGATATCAATTTTCTACATATTAGAATTCAATAATTTGGAAAAATACTATTTTTAGAGATTTCTTTAAATCAATAGAACTTTTTAAATCTAAAGAATTTTTTAGACTTTATGAGAACAGGTGGGTATGTTATGGTAGCATTGTTTGATCAGGCAGTACTTTTCTCACCTGATAATTTACCACAGATGATAAAATCTTCAAATGTTTTGGTGCAGTCCAGAGTTTGCACATTTTAAATGGATCTCTAAAAGATTAAGTTATTTGGTTTGGTAGTGTTTCTTTTAGTAACTGAAGCCTTACTCTAATAACTATTCTTAGTTCACCTGTTTTCAACCATGTTTTAGGATAAATATATAAATTGGATAGCTACTCTCCCCCTCTATTTTCCATTTATACATACTGTTTTCTATATATGCTCTAGCTCTAGTACTTCATACTTCATGTGTTCATTGACATTCTTTTTACTGATCATGAGCATGACTCTAACATAGAGAATGTAAGATTGAAGTATAACTGAATATTTGTATTCCTGAGACTTAGAGTATTATGAGCATAAAGCTTAAAGATATGAATTTGTATTTTATTTGCTTAAGCATAGAAAAATATTATCTTTGCAATTTTGAAGGTATACAGACTTAAGTTAAACTAGTTTCTGATTTATAATAGTCTGATTGGTGTGAAAAAAAGCCTTTTGAAATATTGTAAACCATAGAACTCCATCCCAGTTTCTTTCATAAATAAGTGCTGTATTAATTTGATTATAAAAGTACATGGCATTTCCAACATGACATCAATTTGGGCATTTCTTTAGGAAGAGACATCGTTTTTCAATGGAATCTAGATTAGTGATATAAAATGACTGTGCGTGTGTGAATGCACGCACATATGTGTCAATGCATAGCTCTCAATGACAAAGCTTTTGAGACCATAACCTATCAATTATTCTTGGAGCAAATTATCACTTCTCTCCATCTTAAAACAGACATTCTATTGATTTTGTTTCCTAGTTCAATTTTGTGGGGAAATTACTTGGACCAAGAGGAAACTCCTTGAAGAGGCTACAGGAAGAAACAGGTGCTAAAATGTCTATCCTGGGCAAAGGATCAATGCGAGATAAAGCAAAGGTACTGAACTTTGATTCTGATATTTAACACATACAGGAAGTTAACTGCAATACTCATGGCCAAATTTGCAAACATATACAATCTGTTCCTCCAATATTTCCTATGAAAAACGTCATTTCACCCTCTAGGGCCACTCTGTTGCGTTACTGATGGCTCTATTTTCATGAAAATAAGTTATTGGACTTTTTTTATTTCCAGAGCATATGTAACTCTGTACTCTTATTCTTTTTAGTCCTTTGATAGGTCATATCTTTTCACTTTTTCTGTATCCTCTGTTGAATTTTTCTATGTGTCTTATGTTCATCTTTAACTCCATGACTGGATTCTCTTTCTTTAGCTGTATGAATGACACCCATTGTATCATTCTCTCCTTTTATCTCTATGCTCTATTTGACTTTAGTTATCTTGTCTCATATAAATTCAAATACTTACTACAAATCCATGAGAATTTTAATTATTTTTTGAAATATTTCTGTAGTACTAAACAATGTTTCTAAGCCTTGAAGAACAATAAGTAAAGAAATTTATCAGTTTCATGTTTGAAATCATTTCTAGTACATATGAACTTCCTCATTTTCTCATTTTATAAAGTGTTAACAGTTTTCTGTGTTAGAATTCAATAGTTTGGGAAAATAACAATTATTGCTTAACTAGTGGATTTCTTTAACTAGTAGATTTCAAATGAATAAATCCATAATTAGAAATGGCACTGAACTGGTGAATGTATCATGTATAAAATAATTTATCTTTATTTTAATATATAGTATTTGAGCAAGATGCCATATGGATGCTTGCCTAGATTTTTTTTTAGAATAATTTTATAGTGCATTCTGTATGTTGCAAAAGAAATGCTTCTTAGTCATCTCCTAGGACTAGGAAGTCTGGGAAACTTTGGTTCCTCTACACTATGCATAATTTCAGAAATACTACCTTCTAGCCATTCTTCCTGACTCTGCTTAAGCATGAGATAGGATTTTACCCTCTCCCACAAACCAATTTAGATTTTTCTATATATATGAGGACAAAAAACACATAATAATTTAATTTTCATTTGTTATTTAATATTATTTCTGTTATATATTCTTATTATTTAAACTTTACATAAGGTGCTTTTTATACACTTACACATTCTTTAAGATTTAGATTGTACATCATCTCCCCAGCAGGGCTTCCCTGAACTTCTGTAATGGATTATGTTCTCTCTTATCACTTAACATATTTTATTGAAATTTTCTGTTTCTCTCATTAAAATGCCAGCTTCTGCAGGTCAGAGAAATGCCCTAGTCAGCTTTTTACACCTAAACTTTCTGCATAGTCTCTCCATATCTTTTAAAGCAGATGTTTATATATTTTTTCATTTCAATATATTTGGACATTTTTTCTTGTTCATGAATCTTTAAATTGAATTTCTTTTTCTTTGGGAACATGTTAGTTACCACCATAAGTACTTGGAATCTACTAGGAAGCAAATTTACTTCTATTAAGTTTCCATTAACTTTAATTTACTCATATTACTTGTTACTTAAAAACTTGTTTTTCATTGATTACTTTTTGGGTAATCCATCAACTTTATCTTTTAGTATTTTCATTGTTCCTTCATAAAATGAGTACGTTTAATAAAAACAGCAATAATAGCAATGTATTAACTATAAAATGCATGTTTTAAAATCCAGATAAGGTCACACTGCTAAGGATGTTGGACACAAAACTGAAATAAAACACGTGTATTTAAAATTTTTGTCAGTTATATCTATAACTGATACCAAACCTAAGTTTGGCTGCTCACCACCCACAAGTCAATAAATAAGGGTACAGTGTTTGTAGAAAGGAAATGAGGTTTAATCAAGATACTGGCAACTGAAGAGATGGTGGACAATTGTCTCGTCCATAACAAGTTCCTAAGGCTAGCCAAGTGGTTTTAAGGGACAAGGTAAGTGGAAATGTGCAGATCGGCAGGTCCTGTCCTGAAAATATCCTGAGAAATTGAACATCTGGAGGTCCAGTTAGGGTCAACTGTCTGAAAGCTGGAGGCTTGAAGATTACATGTTGTTCCTGAGGGCAGATTGTTCAACAATGTCTCGATCCACTGGCACTTGAACAGTCAGTTATTGGGGGAAAGAGAAGAGGAAAAAGTAGAGTTTTTGTTGGCAGAGTGGGTTGGTATTAACTCTTTTGTGCCTCAGTGATAGGTGCTACTTTTATAGTAACATTACCTGCCAACTCTAAGCATATATTTGTTTATAACTGTAACTTATTCTCATTCCATTTCAACTTGATTTTTTGTTCACCTTTGTAACAAAACTTATTGAAATATTATTTGCAATAATTTGTTCTCATGTCATTAATTCTTTATTGGTCTCCTCCTCAGTCGTCTTACTCAATTCTCTTCCTCTTCCAGACCTCTAAGGCCCGGGCTTAACCTTTAAATGTCTTTCTACCCTTCATCATCCCATACCACCTATGTGATTTAGAACCCAGCCCCTAATCACTCCCTTAGGTTCTAAGCGATATATATAACTATCTATGGAACATGTACATGTGATTGTTTAATAGGTACTGAAGCATAATATATCCAAACATATAAATATATGTATGCATATATATGAACATTGTGTATGTGAATGAAATATGTATTTATTATATATTTACATATATAGGATTTATATATTAACTTATGTGATAAATATCATACATATGCATATGTATACAGAGAGAGAGAGAGAGAGAGAGAAACCAACCCAAAAGACTGGAAGAGTAAGAAAGAAATTTAAAGATTTGAAAGAGACACCTTTGCTGACTTTTAAGACCTCAAGGAATATAATATGAGTCATGTAGTCTCAAGATTTGGGGATACCTTCTCTTTTTGTCTTGTACTTGTTCTAAAGTAAATATCATTGAAATGGGGAATGAAAAACAGCTGGTATTCAATTGAATAGTGCTTGGTACCTCAAGTCTACAAAGGTTAGTTATGTTTATTTAAAGTTTATATCAGCAGGCATTAAAGAGAGCAACACACAGCTGCAAGTTTTCTTTTCATATTCTATTCGATAAAAAATAAATAAATGACTGACAGTACAAGGAGGACTGTGTGCACCTGCAGACAAAGCCTGGGTCAGCAGTCTGCTCTGCAGTCCGACTGTCAGGAGTTTTGCAGATAAACTCCTTTAATAGTCTTGTTTTCAGCAACTGGCATGCCTCACTTTTCTAGGCAATAACACAGATTCATTTTCTGTGTTCAGTATGCTGTTCAATTGCTACATAGCATGTGTCTTAAACTTGACCTTCCTCACAATCAAAGTAGATATTTGGATAGTTGTATAAGTCAGGACAAAATAACTGTGCAAAAATATTTCTTACTCATCTGCTATATGTTCAATTGTAGATTAAATGTTATGCTCTAGGGAAGATAAATATTAAATGTCTCAAAGCTTCAGAATACTTGCCATTTAATTAATCATCCTAATCTGCTTAATGCTTTAAAGAACAGTTAAGAAAGTATTCATCATTTGAATTAGTAGGTGCAGAGAATAACAAACTCATTTACTTTTGTTTCTATAGATCAAATGAGACCTCATAATCCTTACAAAAGTTTAAAGTTTTCAGATTTGCTGTAAAATCATTATAAAGTTAACCTCATAATATAGAAAATATAGTTCTCATAGTCTAATGAGTAAGAAGATTCTAAGAAATGTATTGTTTTCATTTTGTTGTTTTTATGGTGGTGAAGAAACAATAATTACATCAACCAGTGACTCTGTAAACAAAGGAAACAAAACTTAAAAGCAAATGAAATATACAACTGTCCACCAAGGTATACCAGAAACACAACTCCTACCTTATTTTATGATTTCATTCCTATACTGGTTAAATCCCCGGATATGTGTACCTAAAAACAACAGGAATGCCTGAACAGAAGCTTGCATTTCAATTGTGATGATAAAAGATATTCTTAGATCTAGAAAGTAAAATATACAATATGTTTGCAATATATCAAAATACCTCAGGAAATTAACTGGCAGTTCAGAAATTTCTCTTAAAGCCCTACTCCTTCAAACACCATATGGGCAGTTGGTTCTAAATAACCATGCAGCTGCCTGCTTCACTAGCAGTTACTTCTCAGGAATCTTCAGAGGTAACTTACTCTTGCTTCCCATAGAGTGTTACTATTTTTAGTGATGCTGATGGCAGAGATTGGTGAGGGAGAACAGTGAAAGCAGTGATTCTACAGGCTTATCTTTGAAAAGAGTAAGGAATGTATTTATATCTCTAAGAAAAGGTTGGAAATGTTAGAGAAAGTTAGACAAGGCTGAACACACCCAGATAAGAGTGAGGTGACTGCAGAAAATCCTGAGAGAAAATATCCTGTAGATTCATTTTTCCCTACATGGAAATCACAAATGGCCATGTTGCAAATAAACTCTGTTGTAATAAAAGGTATTTTGGCACTTCTGTTAATAAACTGGGTTGAGATGCAGCCTTAATACATGCTAGTGATTATACGTTAAAAGTGAAGTGCTGTTTGATGGAGTTTATTTGAAAATGTGTGATAATTCTCAATGCAAATCTTTCTCTCTCTGATGTGCTAATAGCATGCAGTTTCTCTTTTTATAGTATATCTTGTGTATTTGGCGATGGTTACTTTAGTAAATCCTTTCTGATTTCATGGCAAGATTGATTTACATCAACAATAAAATCAACTAAACACCTTCAAAGTGCTGTGACTGCCTGATGGGCATTGTGGGTGCGCACCGGACCCAGTTATCCTTCTTTTCTTTGGCTTCTGGGCTATGCCTCACATCAAACAGCAGCATAGTTGCACAAATCCTGAAGGGGAGAAGCCAAGCTCACTGAATGTCAGCAGAATAGGAATTGGTTGCATTGACTATTGTTTCAACTTTTAATATCCTCAACCACAAAGTAAGTTGTAATCTCCCCAAATCAAGAGCCCTCTCAGATTTTAACTGAAACTGTAATACACTACACAGATCAACTTTTCCTTTCTCAACTTTCCTTCTGCAAAAAAGAATGCCTGATTCATTATGACTTCCACAGGTCGAGGAATAAACATAGTACTTTCCTTAAATAACATTTGAATTTGTGGAGGACAAGGAGCAGATGATGAGCGGCAGGTAGGATTTTATTTTTGGTTTGTTTATTTCACTCTTCTGCTTTTCTAATCTCACATCTGAGTTTAGAGTAACAGATAAAAAAATTCCTACTGAACATGATAAGGAACATCGCATTACAAATAGATAATTTGTGAGGACACAGTGAAATCTTTGTTTCCACTGGTGACACAATACAAGCTTATGATTTATTTGGATTCCTGGTAACCAAATGATTCAAATAATTACATTTGACTTAAAGAGTAAGTTATATCATGATATTAATGAGAAATAACTTTTACATCTTCAACCCTTTTATGTATAAATAATCGATTCTTCAAGATCCCATACTTTGATCTTAGAATACGCAAAAAGAAAACTCATTCAAATCTATCGAGGCTCAATTTTCCATATGCTTTAATGATTGAGCAGAGGTGACAGCATTAGATGCAAGATGAATAAAAATTACGTAGTATTTTATTTTTAAATTGTGTCATTGAAAGAACTTGATAGCATTATATGGTTTAAGGTGTACATCGCTGTGAGTCAACATCTGTATATAACAGTTGCATATTATTTTAAACCATTTTACTCCACTTGAATTTTTTCACAGCTAGACAGATTTAATTGTTGTTAAGACCTGCTTTGAAAACTTTCAAAAACCTAGAGTCTTATCCATAAACCAGAATTACATACAAAAAATATATTTATTAATGCTACCTATACAGTAGCTCTTCCTCCAGTGTCACTTGTCACCACTATTTGGACTCCATCCTTGCTTCCCAGGATAAGTTAAATGAGGAAATCACAAAACTGAGGTATCTCAGACCCTATTGCAGGACATTTTAATGTTAATATTAAATTAATAATATTAGAATGTATGAAAACAGAGAATTTCTAGATATTTCACACTTAAAAACTAGAATTAAAATGGTGTATTTCTTTTCTACCACTGAGGAAAGATTGTCTCTTTTTTGTTATATTCTGAGCTATACTATCTACCTCAAAATACTACAATCAAAATTTGCGTATGATACAACCAGTAGAGAAAGGGATCAGATACGTCTTGGAAATAGTTTGAACTCCACATCCCATCCTGTTTTAAAGAGGGCTGCAAATTCTTTAACATTTCTTTCATATATGTGTAGGGTCTGACTCTCTTCCCCTTGAATCTGAGTAGCTTTAGTGATTTGTTTGTAATTAATAGACATTAGCAGAAGTCTTCTTGATTTGCTTCCTGATTTCCGTGGGTTGGTTGGAAGAGTCTGAGTAACCATAGCCTCACTTACAGTAGCACTGCTTCTTGGGACTTTAAGCTGCCTTGCGAAGACTCTGACAATCTGAGTTCCCCTGCTATGGGGGGGCCAAAGTTATATGGAGAGGCTTTGTATAGGTACCAATTAGAAGTCCCACTTGAACTCAAACTGTCAGTCTTCCCAATCCACACCTACAAATAAAATGATCTCCTCTTGAAATCAGCCTCTGGTTACTTGATGATGACCAGCTGCTTGAGTTCTCCTATCTGAAGCACCAGACACAAGGAGTAGATATGTTATCCCCATTGCACTCTCTCTAAATCCCTCACCCACTGAATCCAAGCACAGAGAAGTAATAATAAAATGATTGTTATTTTAGTCAACTAAATTTGGCAGGTTTTGCTATGCAAAATTAAATACGTTAACCACACTCTTGCTATATGCAAAATTAAATGTTTCTCAGTATCGTGAGCAAATTTCCAAACACTGGATTTGTATTTTTTGTGTTTCTATTGCCTCCTTACGAAAATTACTAAAGACATAATTTCAAGGGTTTCTTGTGTGTTTGGTGTTTTGTTTGTTTTCACTTGGAACTTCTTTTGAATTTATTCAAGTGTATTCTCAATCAAAGGATTGAAGAAGATGTCAACTTTTTATTCATAGTTTCTAGAAAAAGGAGAAAAGCCTTTTAAGAAAGGTAATTTAAAGATTTTTTTCTTGACTGAGGCATTTTATGAAAGACCAAACACCAAAAATAGGACAAGCTAGTTAAAAAGTTTTCGACTTGTCATAAAGCTAGTTTAAGGTCTTTGCACCTTTGAATATCTGGCTTAATGTCAAAGACTCGAGGTTAATTGGGTAGGTAATTCTAATTTCTCTGTAAGTCTTCTTAATTTTATTACAACCTGACAAACCAAGTTCTCCTTTAAGAGATGCTAGACGAATCCCAAAAGAGTAAGTAAATTGCACCATAAAAAAGGTATAGTCGCAGTCCATGAATGGGACAGTTTACTTTCTTGGTGTTGCTTTTGGATCAAGTCAAATTCTTGAAGATTTCTAGTAGTCAAGAAAAGGACCATGTGGTAGTTTTTTGCTGAGTATATTAAAAGAGTTTGTTATTCCATCATTTTTAATATTTGTTGACATTATTTATTTTATCACCAGTTTCCTATATTAGGGAAGAATTTCTAAGCAGATTTCTAAGGTGATTTAGGTTGCTGATATACCTTTATCCATTATTAGTATCTTTTATATGATTTACTCTATGTATTGAGTGGCTTATATCTCTCACTATGTATATATATATTACATTTGTATGTATATGCACAACATTAATATTTCTTAACATCTTCATATTGGACCCTATCTTTGCTATGGATACATACTCCTGTAACCATTCATGAGACCAAAAAGAGTATATTATTGGTCTAATAAGAAGAAATAAATTCTAATTAGCTTTATTTCATTTGCTGTAAGACATAATACATTTAAAATTTTATGGGTACACACCCTGGTGGCTTAATAGTTAAGTACACAGCCTCCTGCCGACATAGTCCACATACATCCCAAGGACCTGAGTTTGTATCCCAGGGCTGGGGACGATCAGCCCAAAATGAATAACTAAATAAAATAAATGAAATGCTTCTTCCTCCTTTCTCTTCCTGCCCACCTAAGCCCCACTCTCCTTCATATTTGCATATTCCCTTGAAAAAAGATAAATGAAAAAATAGATAAACAGGTAGATAGACAAATAGCTGAAGATTTGTGGATGAGAATAGTTATTGAATGAGTCAAATAATAATGATATTCAATTTCTTAGAAAAGTTGAAGAAAGCGTTCTAGTTATTTATGTGTTTTTAGAAAGATACAACTAAATGTTTGTTTTAAATTGTTGAAACTTGACCCCAATATAAGTCATGTCTTTGAAAAGAAACTTGGAAACATATATAGCTTGGGGAATCTGGAGACACAGTTAAGAGGGAAATGGACCTGGTGTGGGAATGCTAAGAGAAAAATCTGCACTTAACTCAAGAGTACTATCAACACAATTTAGAATCTGAATTTCCTTAGTTGCAGTGGTGCTTATTTGATATAGTATTCTGTTTCTTTTTCATCTAACTTCACAAGTCATTCAAAACTGGAAATGCAGTTTTATCAATCACAAATATCTGAGTACAATTGTGATGAAAACTTAAAAATTCGTTCGAGCTCCTGAAACACTCTCTCTGTCTGTCTGTCTGTCTCTCATTATATTTTTTGGCTATAGTTAATGATGTTAAACAAAACCCAGAGAAAAACAAAGAGGTCACCAGTTCCTTAATCTAATTACAATATTACTGATTTTACTCCTGTTTTCTGTGTCTACTGGGTCACCAAGAATAAAACAAAAAAGCTGAGGAAAATGAAAATCTCAACAAAACTGAAATATGCACATTTTCCATGAACACACTTGATTGTACATTTGGCTTTTTGCAGCCAGGATAATGTTTTATATACTTTCAGGGATTCTTTTCACAAGACATTCTTTGTGAACTGTGCCCCCTAATTTCCAGTGCTGCTGTCACCAGCTCTTAAGCTAATCACAGGGAAAGCACATCAGATGTCAACACAGGGAACACGCTCATGTAACTTTTGCTTCATATCTAAATATCATAAATTACCTAGACTCTTTATAAATATATTCATTATTTAAATATATCACTAACCTGCGATTGCTAATATCAACAATTCTAATATTAATCTGAAGTTTAGTTTTTAAAAAGTCAAATAAAGTGGCTCTTGATTTAGATAATATGGAATGTCTCCAAAAACTTTAATGTTTACATTAAGCCTACAATAATAGACTTATTATCTTTTCTTTGTATGTTTTAAAAATTGTTTTTAGTTTTACACTTTGGTAATTCAACAGAATATTTTTCCAATTTTCCTTTTTCTTTTTGAATTAATTTTATTGAAAGATCATTGCATCACAGCATTATATAGATTTAAGGTGTGCATTATTGCAAATCAACATCTATTTATAGTAAATTAAGTTCACCAACATTTCAGTTTTTCCTTCACAATACAATTGATTCCTTCTATTAATATTCCTGATACATGTCCCTTCCTCTGTGGGCACAAACTTGCTTTCATTGAATATAAATATACTTTTATTTGATCTGTTTGTTTGATTTCTGTACTCAGTCTCTCTCAATTGTCTTCCTTTCACCTGTCTGCCTTAATGAAAAAAAAAAAAATTAAAGCTAAAGTAATTTAAAGCACAATAACTTTTTAGCATCTGAATCTTAAAAAACTCTCATTTCTATTTTCTTGAATATCACTAGTATGAGTGAGGGCTGTTTATTTTAACAGTGATGCACAAGTATAATAGTTACTTTAAGACTTGTCTAAGTCAGCAATCACCCTGCCAATCCAAGAGCATAAACAATAAAGAAAAAGATAACAAGCTGTCAATTCAATACATGTATATTACTGTATGGTGAATTAACATTTTTAGTATTTCACACATTTTAGATTAAAAATTTTATCCATACCTTAATAATAATAATAATAATAATGATCTAAAAGTATGTAGAAACATTATTTTTATTATTATTTGTCTTCTAGAAGATTTCATAGTATGAGTTAGGCAGAAATTTGACATAATAATACAGGACATAATAATTAGACTTGAGTAACTTAATATTATGAGGGTGACTGTGGGATTGTGTTTTTAGTCTTCACTCAACTGATTGTTCCATATCATACTTTATAGTATATTGCTTATATAATCTTAATGTTGACAAAAAAGCTAGAGATACTAATTTAGTTCATTTATCTTTATAACCAAAATATATTATGTGATGTATATTGTGTAATATACAGTAATATGCTTATGATTACTGGGAAATCATTAGGAAGCATGTAATTATTAGATGCAAAAAAGAAAACAAGCTGGAAGATGAGTTTCACGAAAATACTTGTTTAAATTGGCAGATCAGTTTCAAAAAATTGGGTAAGATACACTTTACTAAACTTTTCTCTTGATGTTTCTTAAACTATTACACCCAAAATAAATAAGTAAAAAATAGATCCGAGCTACTCTAAATAACATAAAATTGCCTACAAGATATGGAGGAATGCTTTGGCCATTGTTCTTCATTATTATCAGATCTCTATATAATAGAGTAGTTTAGATATAGTTTATTATCCATTCTCTGGCCTTTTCAGCACAGACTGGGTGTACCTTGGATGATAAAGGGGAAAGGAACAATCTATACATTGGAGTTTGACAGCTGTTAGCATTTAATAACAGGTGTACAGATGTGAGGCAGCTTCTTCACAACTCTAGCGATTCTTGGGATCATTAGAAGTAGCATGGATTCTTCTGGGAAATCAGTCTCTAGAACCCATATACCTTTTTAGAATAAGTGTTTTTCTCACTTCTTTATTCCTATATAACTTCATTGGATAGAAAACTGATGAGAGTATATTTAACTGCACATGTAATAGGGAATTTCTTCTACATTGCTTTTTTTTTTTTTTAAGTCAAAGGACATTTTAGTGAAGAGATTATTTTCTCTAAAATTGATTTTATTAAAACCACCAGGACTAGATCATTACATTTTTTGTCTCACTCATATTGGGGTATAACTTGCATAATATGAATATCAACCACTTTTCAGTGTACGAATATACAGTCATATTTGTATCATTGTAATAGAGATATTTTTCTGCCACCCCCAAAATGTCCTTTCACTTTATTCCACCCTTGGTTCCTGATAAGCACTCAACTGCTTTCTGTTACTATCATTTAGCTTTTTTCTAGAATTTAATAAATTAATTTACGTAAGATATGACTTGTTCCTACATTCTTTCAACTTGACAAAATGAATGATCTATTTTGTTGCAAGTATCATTGCAGTAGTTGTTGGTTTTGGGGTTGTTTTTTTTAAATATTACTAAGAAGCTTTCCAGTTTGTGGCTACACCGCCATTTGTTTATTTATTGTTTTTTGTTGTTGTTGCTGTTATTGGTACTTAGGTTGTTTCTAGTTTAGGCCGTTATGAATACGTAAAATTCATATATCTCTTTGCATGGATTTCACAATAGAGAATATAAACTCATTCATCAAGAGTTAAAACACAAGGATGTTTATATAATCTTTTTCATTGATCTTATTTATTCCTGGTAGGACTACATATTTTTTAGAAAGTTAGAAGTACTAAGGTATCGACTATTTTTATTTTCTCACTTTTTTGTGTGGTTTATTCGACAGTGGTAGCATCTATGAAAGATTTATATTAGTTATTCATTTTTTTCTGCAAATAATCGTGTCTACATTAAGTTTAGGAAGAATATTTTTCCAGTAATGCCATAAATTAGGATATCAGGGTTCTGAAGCAAATTGGAACTTCCGATTCCCTAGTCAGAAAGATTAGATTTGTTAGATAAATGAAGCCATCTGCATCAATTTAAATAATTCTACCAAATTGATTCATGAAGTGTCTAATATTTCTATGTAATTAGCAGTGGCATTTTCAAAACTCTTAACTGAGAGGAAAATTTAACCTTCTCTGAAGAATTGCACACTCTAGGATTGATACGTTAGAAAATTATATTGTTCTAAGGGAATACTCATCAAAGAATTACATCAGACTTTGAACAGATGCTGCAAGATCCCTGTTATATTGCTCATGCACTGGAGTGGTGATATTAAAAGTCTTTTCTCCTCCCTTGCATCTGATGTTAAAGCAGATTTCCCTTTTCTCAGCTCTGACAGTTTAGTGAAAATCTCTTGTGGCTGTTCAAAAAAAATTGCTTTCTCTTTTCCTTTCCCCTCTACTCTAAAATTAAACTCTAGTCATTAAGTTCAATGTATGTCTTCTTGTTAGAACTCTAAGGAGTTTTTTCTTCTAATGGAAGATGGAGGGTTTATTTCAAAAATGTTTTTCACAGTCAATTTTATTTCACAGTAAAATATTTTTATCTATATATATATACATTCACTCAAAAGTAAAATGAAAAATCTATATATATATTATTAGAATTGTATCTATATTATTACAATCCATGAATTTCAATCTCATAATTGCTTTACTAGGAGACATCCTAGAGATTGAT
Source organism: Solenodon paradoxus (assembly GCA_004363575.1). NCBI lineage: Eukaryota > Metazoa > Chordata > Mammalia > Eulipotyphla > Solenodontidae > Solenodon > Solenodon paradoxus. Next base: position 642,212 of record RJWH01000571.1, read on the forward strand.
TTACTGTACAGCTCCAAGTGTGTCAATATGCCATACTCACTTCTGTTTTATCTTTGCTGCTTAGAATTTGATCTTTTTCTTCTTTATACTAACTGGTTCTGAATATAGGTAAACCACTCAGCTATGTTATGCAATGGACAACAGACACATTTTAATATTTAATCTGGAGAAAATTTGTCTTCAGTAACCTATTGCATGAGAGTTAAAAATCCATTTCTAAAGCAAATTATATTTGCTATAATTTTATTTATCCACAATGGTTGATATTATAAGTGGTTTATTCACTTAGAAAATATTTGATAAATTTTATGAAAGTTTTATAGGAAGAATTATTGGTAAATTGGACATATCTATAAAGATACTTGAAGGTTTTCTTCAATGAAATACATTATTCATGTAAAAAGCAAAAAAAAAACTCAAGTCTCAAGTAATACATGTCAATTGGTCTTATTAATGCTGACAGATAATTGTTATTAGTATCTCTTATATTTTATTTTGCCTGTTAATAAAATTAGGTTATGAATTTTTAATATTATTAATGTACATGCTGTTATATTTAGTAATTATATAGAATCTTTAAAACATAAGGGACCATAACTTATATTTAGTGGAATTAAACTATAATTTTTGAGATTTGTTCAACTCATTGGTTTAGGAATGTTTTTGCCAAACTCTTCTGCATATATATATATCTTAACATTTTTATTGTGTGCCATAATAATGTAATGTGATTATACTGTTGATTAGAAAGAGTAACTTTAAGACAGAGAAAAGATTTGAAGTATCACTTCTCAATCTTTGTTATCTTAAACACAGGCTGTTAATATCCTAAGGCAAATTATCTTGTAAATTATCTCATGTGTTGGCAAGTACATTCTCACATTCTGCCAAATTGATTCTTGAAAGTTGGATATTAATTTGTTTAATAGCAAGTTATTTACTAATGCTTTTAAGAAAAAATTATCAATGGGGTACTTATTTGATATTAATATCCACCTACATGTTACTGTTCTTGATGTTTTTATTATGGTGAAAATATAAAACTATATAAGATTTGACGAAAGATATACGGTGATTGTAAGCAAATGTAGAAATTAGTGGTCTTAGAGTAATATGGATCTTATATTGCATAACTAATCATATGCTGGTCAGAAGAATATTATAATTATGAACAAAGAGTTCACATAAAGCAAGTAATTTATTTTCAGCTTAATGAAAAAATCAACAAAGGGTTAAATTTTTCTGCATACTAACAAATGACATTTTTTTTTCTTAAAGGAAAGGTGCAGGCAGGAATGAAGGTGAGTAGGCAAATGAGAAGGAAGGAAGAGAGAAGAGGAGGAAGCACTTTATTTATTTTTTCATTTAGTTGTTCACATTTGTTTTTCCCCCTGGCCCTGGGTCTTGAGCCCTGGACCTTGGCATGTATGTGGGACTGCTCCCAGGTATGCTAGACTGCTAGGCCACCAGGGCACACCCCAAATGACATTTTAAAGTATTGACTTTTCAGGTATTTTCATTATAATACTCTGTTAAGAAATTACCATAGTTTATCTATGCCATGCTCAGCTCAGTATTGTTTGAAATTTGCCGTTTTGTACAATATATTAAAAAAAAAAAGTGTTGCCTTTACCTCTATATTTCTCTAATTAGTTAATTTTTAGATAGGTAATTATTGATGCAATTGGTACTAAAATATACAAGCTTTATTTTTCCTGTAGTTTTATGAACTTTATCATCTTCTTTAGACAGACTCTCCCTTCATAAACCAGTATAATTCAGCTTTGATCACTCAATCTATTCACATTGACTAAGATTAAAAAAAAAAAGTATTTAGTACCTACTATATAAAAGAAGTCTTTTAATATATGCTGGTCACACAACAGTTAATATTAAAAGAAGATAAAAATTCATACCAACTTAGAGAGTTTCAATTTTCCTTGAGGTATGTGGCTATTAAAAGAGATAAGTAATACAGAGAGAGAAAAGAAATAAAAACAGTGCAAATAAGAGAGCAAAGCCAAAATACACACAAATAAATCAACATTTACACCATTAAAAAGCTAAGTGACAGCTACCCTTCACAAACCCTAACATGCAAATGAGGGAGGATAAATTATCACCAGCTACAAGATCTTTTCCTATCAGCATTTGTGAGGGAGAAGCAGAAAAAAGACGGTATGTTGTTTGATGGCCCCAAAACAGTAAAATCCCCAAATAACAATATGTTGTCAGTCTCAGAATAAAGCAGTTCTCAATTCATGGATGAAGTTATTGGGTCTACATTAGGGCATGGAAATTCTGGAAAAGTCTAGGTCCTATGAGCTCTTGAAATTATAAAGAAGAATCGCTCAAGAAAGAAACTGCTGAGAAAGCATAAAAACAGAGGCTGTTGAGCAGAGAAGGCATATCTCAGCAAGCCAGAAGCTATATATTTTTTAAATCCCTTTGGGAGTAGAAGTGCTTATTTACTTCATATACTAAAAAGTTAAGATATCATTTCACTTAAAAATGACCACCAGAAAAATATTTTGGCCAAGTTTTGTAAGAAGCTATTTTAAGAAAAAGATGATGATGCCTCAAAATGAAAATCAAAACTGAAAGACATGCACACATAGCAAATGAAAAATGTTACCTAATATTTAATGACAAGCTCAAAAAAAAAACAAAAAACATTGAAATAGTTCAAATAGAAAGGCTCAAAATTATTTAACTGGGGAAGAGAGAGATTTATAAAAGGTGACAGGATTGATGAAAGAATTATAATTTAAGAAAAATGAATTCAGATATAAAGAGTAAGTGGAGAGGAACTAAAGAGCAACTAAATGCATTTAGCAATATTTTAAATTCTAAGTAGAGAAACAGATGAATAAAATTTGGGGAGATAATGTACATAGAATGAAGACAAAGACTAACCACATTTGTACAATAGGCATTCTCAAAAAAGAAAATCAAACAAAAAGATCAAACAAGCAAACAAAACCAGAATAAAAAACTGTAATTGAAAAAACTTTACTGGAACTAAAAGTGAACCTTGAAACTATACATAGGATGTGTTCACTCTGTACTTAACTAAGTTGACAAAAAATATGAGATGTATGCTAATAAATATTATTAGACTTCAAAAATACCTTTGAGGCACCTCCTGGTGCTTTAGTGAATGAGTATACTACCTTTGGCTGGTGTAGTCCATGTACATCCAAGGACCCAGATTCTCCACCCTAGACCTTGGGGAACAACCAAGATGAACGACTAAATGTAATAAATAATAAAATGCTCCTTCCTTATCTTTCTTCCTGTCTGCCTCCTCACCTTCATTCCTATCTGCACCTTTCCTTTAAAAAAATTTTAAAAAGTCTTTGTGCATGAAGTAAAAAATACCAAGTTACATATAGGGCATGGGGGGTGCAGGGGGAATGAGGCTATCTCAGCAATGGTCTTTGCTAGAGATAATCAAATGATTTATATAAATTAAGGAAAGAATGTGAACCAGAAATTTGTATTCAACCCTGTTAACATTTGTACATAAAAGCCTGACATAATAGCATACAAGAAATAAGGGAATATTGTTTCCATGTGTCTTGAAGACGAATTTATTACAGACCTTAAATGTAATGAATTTATTGAGTTATCACATGGCATATTTTGCTAAGAACTAAAGCATAATTAAGAAAAATATGAATAGTAGGCTAACATTTATATAAGAAAAAAAGGGAAATGCAAATTATATTATGTAAATCTAAACTTGAAAGACAAGTTTGAATGAGTTTGAAGCAGGTGAGATGGAAACGTTTCACAATACACATTAGGAGATCTCTTTACTTCAGGTTTGTTCTGTAAGTCTCAGAAGCCAACTTGAATTGCCTCCCTCTATTCATAGACCAGACAACTTGAGTATCAATACAGTAATAATCCCAATGAATTGTAACAGAACACATAGTCTTAATTCCATGATAGGAGTATGCAATGCCACCTATGAAAAGTAACTTATAGAAAGTTGAATCTGATTTTCATCAAGTCTAAAGATGATATAAACAAACATAGAAAATACCGGTGAAGGAGTATTATGTTAAGCAACATAACTGATAAAATGAGAGGAAATAAAAAGAATTGAGGAACAACTTAAATTGAAAAAGATCTACTTGCACCTAATTTCAATCCTGATACTAAGAAATAAATCGAAAAAAATATAAAGTTGTATATATCAATACTCATTTGAAACTTGTCGAAATTATTTTATTGTTCACACTTGTAGGTTGTAATATCACTAGGGATATGTTTTTATAAAAGTCCTTATCCTTCAGAACTACATACTAAAATAAAGATACACATTTTTAGCTTAGAAAAGTAGAGACATGAAAGAACAATTTTTATACAGAAATCACTATAAAGCAATTTCTAACCTTAAAAGTAGTAATAAAATATTCCTCCCACAGATGGAATGGCACCAATATCTTTACAGTTATGTTCTTTGGATATTAAAAGTTAGGATGACAAATATGTGAGCAAATGACATATTAAATTTGAAAAAATAGTGATTGAAGGACATACATGCACAACTGAAAACTCACTTCTGAGACAATAAAATTTAAATATTAATTATCAGGGTATTTTTCAGAAGAATTGTACACCACTGGCAAACTGTCTCTTGAGTGTGAAACTGGAGCAAGCACCCATCAACATTAAATTTCCATTTAATTTATGCGTGTATTTGAAATATTAATAAATTTGAAGACATTTGCTGTCTATGAAAGTAATTTTCTTCTGATTTTTAATGTATAGAAATGATTTATTTTTAATACATTCATTTCAGGTAAAACCATTTTTTTCATTTTATTCTTTATTATTGCTTTGTTTTATTTTTTCATGTAGAGGCATTTTTCCAAATTACTTTTACTGATTATGTGATCCAGGTTTCTATTTGTTGTCTTATTGGTACTAGTGAGGATGATGACAAATACATTTAATATACTTTAATAGGTATATTATAAGAATTTTTGCTTTGCCGCAATAATGATAGCATTTACATTTAATTAAATTGCAGGACTATAATTATATAGAATGATGAAAACTAATCTCAAAGCAAAAATTCTTTTAAGCTCAGAAAAATTAGATTCCTTGATAAACAATTCAAGAAGATGATGAACAGAATTTAGACAGTTAAACAAAAGCATACTGTCTGTGATGTCACTATTAAAGATTAATGGTCTCTTTTTTTAGAAAGATTTATAAGCCCATAAATTATTTTATTTTGATAAATTGCTATAGTAATATATGTTGTCTTCAACATGTATCCATAATGAATTATTTTAACTTTAGAGCTGTGACTTAAAATAGATTTAGAAATGACAAACTGCAATAATTTGTGATTCAAAAAAATGTTATAAGTATTTTTACACTTTGTTTTTCATTGACCTTGTATGTATTGGAAAGAATATGAAACTAATGCTACAAAATCAAAAGTGCATATTTTCCAAGTAAATGTTTTAAAAATAGTGTTAATATGTTGTTTAATAATACTCATTATGCTGTCCTCTGTTTCTGCGTCTTTAAGATCTAGTTACTTTGTGCATTAAAATAACACATCATTAGTTGTTTAGTGCAGTAATATTCAGTGTAGGTATACTCACCTTAAGAGTTATTCAAGATGATCTTTGGGTGGACTGCAAATTAAATATTATAAAATACATTTTTAATTTTTATGAAAAGGGTAAAATTTACTGAAATAACACATTATTTAAAATTGAATGCAACTGTGTCGTTATATATTTTATTTTATGAGGGATGATGTTCAGCAAATTATTTTGGTAGAAGTTTATATGTTCAGTAAACTTTAAAAAACAATGGTCTAGTGCTTTAGATATGAAAAAATCATAGAATCTTTAAAAAATGTAATGGTATATTTTTAAAGAATGAAGCAATTAAAGGTGAAAAAATTCTGTTCTTTGGTTTTTACTAAAATTTATGTTTTACAATGTAAATTCTTTGCATAACTGAAATTTTAAGAATTACTTACTTAGGTATGCAAAGAGTAATGATTACATCAAATATTCTCAGATTTATTATGATTATAGTCTTACTCCAATTTCATTCACATTCTAATATATTGCTGACTGAAAATTTAATTTACATGTGTTGAGAAATGTTTTGAAAGAATAATTCCTTTGATGATTGTTGTTCCTTTACTTCAGTGATAAATGTGTTGTAATAAACATAACTTCTCTTTATTCTCTTAAAGCATCAGACTTTCACTTATTTAGGCACATCAAAAGTAAAAATTACTAAATTAATACTTTTTGTATAAAATGTTTTTCAAATAAATGTCTTCTGCCAAATCAAACAAAGAAACAAAAGTGTGGATATTGTCAAATAAGTATGAAAATAAAGACCGAGAAGCAAACTTGTATTTATAACCAGTTAAGATTCTATAGAGAAACTCTGTACAAAAAGCTAACATTAACAGGAGACCATTTGACTCTGGATCTTGCTAAGTGTTCTTAATACCAACTTTTACTGTTTGTACCAATTCCACAAAGATAGATAAGCAAATATGCAGATTTTTAATTGAGGTTGGGAGAAGTTTCTTAGTAAATTAATATTGTTTAATAATCCAATACATATTTCAATGTGCTCAGTTTATGAGTCTTTGTTACATATAGATTAATAAAAAAACAATGCAATAGAAGTATTTTTTAAAATAATATGTTCTATTATTACTTACATCTCCTAGCTTAAATGAAATTTAAAACATTGTTTTGATTTGATTTCATTTTTCCTTTTCCATCTTCCAAGAAAAGTGCCCTCCAGTAGTTCCAAGACCATGTAACCCTATCCATTTGAATTGAGGATCGAGGTTTTTAAAAATTTAATGTCTTTCTTGAAACTTAATTTTGATGTTGCTACTTCAGTTTAAAAGCTGCTGCCAGGTTTCTGAGAGATAAAAACTGTTGTTTCTGTTTTGTTTTGGTTTTTGTTGCCATATGACATAAGATTAAAAAAAAAAAGAAAAGGAAATAGAAACGAAAGAACTTCTTCATAAAAAGAAAACATAATTAGTAAAAAAAAACAAAACTTTGCACCATGTACATACTACAGAAATACTAAAATAATGGAATGAGAATCCTGAAATTTCTTGAATTGAACTTTGTAAGATGACCAGTATGTCAACTTGCTGTTATCTAGAAATTGAAACTGTATGATAGACATATTCTTTAGATTTGCTATTTTGGTGCAGACAGATTGGTTAAATTAAACAGGTCTATAACCTTTGGCAAACCTGAGGATTCTTTATAATAAAACAAATCCTCACTGCAAGTGACTTGTTAAGCATCTTTAGTTAATGAATATCAACTTCTTTTTAACGGGCAATATGCTTCCGTGGTGAAACCCTAAAAATTGATTGAGAGCTTTTCTAATACTGATTTAGCATCTGAAAAGATTTTGTTTCATATCTGTCTCTTTTCCAAAAAAAAAAAAAGCTATTTCCTTCAAGCACCTTCCCTCCTTCAAAAGATTTTTTTTTTTTTGCTCTTTCCCTTTTATCAATTTGAAATGATTTCTTTTCCTTCCAATGACTCTAGTTGTGTTCCTGTACTATCAATAGAACTAAAATGACTCTGGAAGGCATTTTATGATGTGCTATGTTAGTCTATTTTAGAACCTCTCTTGTTTACTTCTACATTTAGTCTTCAAAATGAAAGCGTATAAGTGCACTTAGGGTGGCATCATTTTTGAAGGTATAAATGTACTTTCAGTTAGCTAGTAGATGACTACTATATGATTCATTATGCTGTCACAGGCATGCTATTTCAATAGATTGAGAACCTTTCCCTCTCTCTCTCTCCTCTATGTATATATATATATATATATATATATGTTGTGCAAAACAAAAATTCTTCAGTGCTCCGTTATAGTTTTCTATAAGTTGTTGGGTGCTGTTATTCATGCCTAAATTATTAGTTATGTTAAGTGCACCTCAATGTTATTTTTCTAGTTATTTATTTTTTATTTTTAATCAGTAATATTAGGGTGAATTGTATATTTTTATATTATTTTTGTTTTCCTAAATGCTTTCTTTTTTAGTTTTGAAAAAATGTGTACTAATTTGTTGTACAAATTAACTGGTCTCCGAAGTCACTTGAAAATATATGATGTAAAGTTGTTTTTTTTTTAAATGGGAGTTTGCAATAATGAAACATTATTTTTTAGTACTCGCATGACTTTATTTAAAAATCTAAGTTAGACAACTCTACCAAAATAGCTTTTATTTTCCTGCACAAATTTGAAGGGATAAAAATTTCATTTTAAAAATTTGCTTAAATAGCCAGGAGAAAACATGAGCAAACACATATTTGAGGACTACAAATTATGTTTATTTTATTGTTTTTTAAGGGAGGGAAGGGGAGAGGAGGGAAGGAAGAAGGGAATTCAATAAAGATGGAAGGGGAGAGTAAGGGAGAATGGAAGAGAATAGAAGAAGAAAGAAAAGAAGGAAGAGGCTTTTTATTTTGTTGTTTATTTTGTTTTTTCCCCAAGCCCCCTATGGTGAACCTAAGTCCTTGTACTTTACATGCTTCATACCCCAGCCATAAAAGCCATTTAAACATTGACTCAAGGGTACCTTACCTTCTGAAGAGGTAAAGTAAATTCTAATATAGTCAACGGGACATAACTTCTGGCATAGCCAAAAGAACTTGTAAATGTGGTATTATGCAAAGACAATGATTTATGTAACAACATAAGCATATGTAGTAAGTAGCCAATAAATTTGATTTAAGCAAAAGTCAATTTATCTTGATTTCAGAATGATCCAAATATTAGTATCAAGTCCTGTAGTTTTAGTCTGCTCATATGTAAGTGGGCAACTCCATCTTTTCAATGCTATTGAGACCATGCCTAAAAAATATAATATACAGTGAGAGCAATAGATTTATCCTTTAGTAAAATTTGAAATCCAATGATCAATAATAGTGAAAATTTATAAAAGTAAAATATTATATGACCTTGATATATCACTATATTAATTTCATATGATTTTTTAATGGTTCCCCTCTATTTATATATACTTATTTGACTTAGATCTGCTTGAGACTATATAATATATAAGAAGTAAATGAAAAATTGTTCTGTTGAAAGCATATATGAAGTAATTTAAATAACAAACAGCATTCAAGATAATGACTATATTGGTATAACATACTCAACAAGTCATGCAGTGGTATAATAAACTTTAGAGTAAATGCTGATAAGTAAAAGAAACATGCTTAAACCTATACTATAAACCCTAAAGAAACCACAAAGATAAGATAGAGTTAGGGTCAATAAGCCAAATAAGAAAATAATGTAGTATCAAAAACAAATATTCAGTTAATCAAATATAGAAAGAAAAAGAGGTAAATGAGCACAAATAATAGATAGTTATACAATTAGAAAACAATATAAAAGATTTAAACTTAATCATATGCATTTAAATAAAGGTAAATGTTCTAACACAAAAATTAAAAACAGAAATCAAATTGGAATGAAAATAAAATCTCTTGCTTCTAAGACACACACTTTCCATATAAAGCATAGCTGACTGAAAATAAAACAATGTGAAAAGATAAGCCAGTATTAATCAAAATGAAGCTGGAAGATCTACATTAATATTATGTCAAGTTAGACTTTAAAAAATAATATTATCAAAGATAAAGATGTTTATTTTTTACTGAAAGAGGAGTCAGTTTAGCATACGCAGACATTTAGTAAGTGTATAAAAGAGTTGAGCAACATCAACTGCATTGACCTAATTAACATATATAGAAACATTTACTTCCACCACCAACACTGGAATATATATATATTTTCAAGTACACACAGAACACTTAGCAAAACAAATCAAAAAAACACGGAAACAAGAAATATACTGTATTCTTAGACATAAAACAAACCTTAAAAATTTATAGATCAAGTGTTATGAGGATTTTCTTTTGAGTACAATGGAATTAAGTTATAAACCAATAATGAAATATCTCTAGAAAAAAAATTTAACAAAGAACACATACTTAAAGAACTCCAATATCGTTAAGATATCAGTATCCCAAAATTGATCTGAAGATTCAACACTATCTCAAAGTCCTAGAATTATTTAATCGAAGACAATGAAAAGCTGATTCTGAAATTCATAAAAGTGCAAAGGATTTAAAATATTCATGAAGAATAAATTCACTGAATTACCTCTTTAATTTCAAAATATATCTCATAGTAATTGACAGAATAATTTTGTTATTAAAATTGAATAATTAGATCATATCTATTATGTAAAGCCAACAAGTTCAAGCCTGAATTTTAAACTTAACTACAAAGATGCAAAAAATAGCTAAATTTTGGATCAATGAGAGCACTCTGTTAGCATACTCGGGACTTAAAGTCTCTGATCTCTTATTCCAGTTCTTCACCTCCAGCTTTGTCAACTTTACAGGTCTCCAAACTCTTGGTGTATTGGTTTCCTCACCTGCAAAATGAGACTAATAGTACCGATAGGATAGTTATTGAAAATATAAAATTAATTGATATATGTAAAACCTTTAGAAAAGTAATTGGCACATGACACTTTATGTATTATTACTGTCTTTATATGTTCATTTGTTTCCATTCGTTATATTCCACATATGATAGAAATCTTACTGTATTTCTTTTTATCATTCTGACTTATTTCCTGAACATTTTCTCCAGTTCCATCTAGATTTTTGCATAATTTCATCTTTTTTTTATAAGGCATAATATTCCATTGAGTATATATACCATTACCTCTCTTTCCAACTATCTGTTGATGGGCATTTAGTTTTTTTTTGTTTTCCATGTCTTGGTTATTGTGAATTGTGCTGCTATGAACATAGGAGTTCAGATATATTTTCTGATTAGAGATTTTGTATCTTCTGGCTATATCCCAGGAGGGGAATTGCTGGATCAAATGATAGATCCATCTTCATTTGAGGAATCTCCATACTGTTTTCCAGTGAAGTTGCACCAATCTGCATTCCCACCAACAATGTATTAGGGCTCCTTTTTATACACACCCCATCCAATACCTGCTATTTTCCTTCTTTCTGATATAGGTCATTTTCACTGGTGTGAGGTGTTATCTCATTGTGGTTTTTATTTGTAGTTCTCAGATCATCAGATCAATTCACATCATTATATAAGTGATGTAGAACATTTTTTCAAGTTTCTGTAGGCCATGTGTGTGTCTTCTTTAGAAAGTTGTATGTTCGGTTCATTTGCCCATTTGTTAAGTGAGTAATTTGTAAAGGAGCTCTATATATTTTGGAGATTAAGCTCTTATCTGATGTAAGTTTTGTGAATATCTCCACTTCTGGGGGTTGTGATTTTATTTAAGTGGTGTTTTCTTAAAATTGATAGTCTCAGTTCCTTCGTTTTACTTTGGTTTCCTTTTCCTTCCACAAAGACATTTTTTAGGTTGAGGTTATAGAGTTTGTTCCCCACATTTTCTTCTAAGTGTTTTTTAGTCTCAACTCTTTGGTCTCCAGATCTTTGACCCATTTTGAGTTAACTTTTATGTATAGCAAAATAAAGAGTAAGCAAGTTTCCTTTTTTTTTTTTTTGCAGGTGTCTTTCCAGTTTTCCCAGCACCATTTGTTGAATGAATACACTTTCCTTCCTCCATTAAAATTCTCTTAGAACCTTTGTCATAGATTAACTGCCCATATATGGGTAGCTTTATTTCTGGGTTCTCAATTTGATTCCACTGATCTGTGTGTGAGTTTTTGTTCCAATACCATACTGTTTTGATGATGATCAATCTGCAGTGTAGTTTGAAGTCAGGGAGTATGATTTTGCCATTTTTTCTTATTTCTCTTAGGCTTTAACTATTTTTGAGACCTTTTGTGGTTACATATAAACTCTGGTATTGTTTGTCCCATTTCCTTGAAAAATGTCTCTGAGATTTTGATAGGAATTGCACAAAACCTATATATTGCTTTGGGTAGAAAGGTGGTTTTTTTATGTTAATTCTTCCTATCCATGAACATGGAATGTTTTTTTCCATCTCTTTGTGTCTTCTACTTATTTTGTTAAGTTACTACAGTTTTCATTGTAGAGGTCCTTAACCTCTAGGTTTATTCTCAGGTATTTGATCTTTCTTGGTATTATTGTGAAATGGATTTCTTTCTTAATTTCTTTTTCTTCTACTTCATTGTTTGCATATAGGAATGCTACAGATTCTTGTGTGTTGATTTTATATCCTGCCACTTTTCTGTATTTTTACTATTTCTAACAACTTTTTTCATGGGGTCTTTAGGATTTTCTAGGTATACTATCATGTCATCTGCAAATAATGATAGATTTTTTTTTTCTCTTTTCCAATTTGGATTCCTTTATTTTGCTTTTCTTGCCTCATTTCTCTGGCTAAGACATCCAGAACTATGTTGAATTAGTGGTGATAATGGGCAATCTTGTCTTGTTCAAGATTTAAGGGGCATGGCTTTCAATTTTTCATCATGGATTATGATGTTGGCTAAGGGTTTGTCACATCCTGCTTTTATTATATTGATGTATGTGACTTGTCTTCCTATTTTGACTAGGGTTTTTATCATGAATGGGTTTTGACACTTAAATGTTTCCTGCATCTATTGAGATGATCTTTTTTATTTTATTTTTTTCAATTTTAACTTTGTTGAAGTGATCTGTTACATCGATTAATTTGTATATGTTGAACCATCCTTTCATCCCAGGATAAATCCCACTTGATTATGCTGCGTAATTTATTTTATATGCTGTTTCATTCTATTTCCTTGGATTTTGTTGAAGGTTTTTCCATGTATATTGATAAGTGATAACACTCACAATTTTAGTTTTCGCTGCTTTGTCTAAATTTAGAATCAGGGTAATGGCCTCATAAATAAATTTGGGAGATTTCCCTCTTCAATTTTGTGGAAAATTTTAAGGGGCATGGGAGTAGCTCTTCTTGGAATATTTGGTAGAATTCACTGATGAAGACTTCTGAACTGAGGCTCTTGTTTTGTTGGAGTTTTTTTTTTTTTTTTTATTACTGCCTCCATATCCTTACTTGTGATTGGTCTAAGTCATCTGTAGTTTCCTGGTTCCATTTCGGAGGTTGTAGGATTCTAGAAATTTCTTCATTTCTTCATGAGTGATTTTTTTTAAGCATATAAGTATTCATAATAGTCTTTTTTTGATCTTTTGTATTTCTGTGATGTCTGCTGTAAACTCATCTCTTTAATATCTGATTTTTGCTATTCAGGTTTTCTCTTTTTCTTAGGGTGTACAGCCAGAGTCTGTCCATTTTATTTTTTCAAAGAAGCAGCTTTTGGATTAATTGATCATTTGGTTGGTCTCTTTTTTTCAATTTCATTCATTTGTACTATAATTTTTTAAAAATTTCCTTTCTCCTGCTGATTTTTGCTTTCGCTTGTTCTCTCTTTTCTACTTTCCTCAGATGTGTGGTTAGATATTTGATCTGGGTTCACTCTTGGTTGTTGATGTGCTCTTGTACGGCTATAAATTTTCCACTCTGAACTTATTTTGCCACATCCCATATGTTGTGGTACTCTGTCTCAGAATTTTCATTTGTTTCCAGATAGTTCTTAAATTCATCTTTAATTTCTTTAATGATCTAGGAGTTGTTCAGAAACACGTTGTTTAATCTTCACATCTTTGAGGCTCTTCCATATTTGTTCTTTTGTTTAATTTCTAGTTTCACCCCCTTTCATCAGAGAAGATGCTTTCTACAATCTTAAAGAGCTAAATTTGCTGACACTTGTTTCATGTCCCAAGATATGCTATCCTTGATAATGTTCCATGCACACTTGAGAAAAATGTATATTCCTTTTTGATGGGGTAGAACATCCTATATGTTTCTCTTAAACCCATGTGATATATTATTTCTTTTAGGGTTCCTGTTTCTTTGTTGATTTTCTGCCTGGATGATCTATCTACTGGTGAAAATGGAGTGTTGAAGTCCCCTACTGTCCGTATTTGTTTTATATACTTTGTTGGTCCTGAATTGGGTGCATATATGTATGCTGGGGCCCCCACCACCAAAGAATGTAGTGTGCCAAAACCATTCAGTTTGGTGGTAATACAACTAAGTTCACCTCAGAAGTTTCTCAGGGCACAAGGTTCCAAACATTCCATACATGTGGTGCCAAAGTCCATTCGGGGCATGACAGGCTCCAAAATCTCCAGGTATGAAGCGGTGCATGCTCCTTGGGTTGTGGGACTTCAAGCACAAGGCTTCAGCAGATCTAGGAGAGCAGTGCCAAGATGCTTACCGCCAACTGACTGCTTCCCCACAGCTGCTGCTAGTTATTGTTCAACCTCTCTGTAGCCACCTCTGTCTCAGATGTGTCCACTTCCCCTTGCTGTGTGCCTTGCGATGTGGTCTTGTTCCCAATTTGCTAGGATGCTGATGGTCTCAGTTGTTTGCCACAAAGAGATCTGGCTTTGTCTCCCTGGCTCAGATCAGAGATTTGCTTCTGCTACCATCTTTGTCCAGTCCTGCTATACTTTTCTATCAGGAAGAAGAAATCCAAACTCTCCCATAATACCAAGAGTTGGATGAATGAGAGATTAAGTAGACAGAAGAATTACATATTTTCTTAATTTGAGATTACTTAAGAAGATTCTCATTATTTTCACTAATTATTAAATAGTATTGATTAAGAGATACATGCTATAATTCATTTAAATTGTAATGCTCTAGTGATTTAATAATATAGTTTTTAATCTATTGAGTTATAACTTGAGTTACAAAATAAGTTTTTGATCATGATATATGTACATTAGTTTTTTACCTCAATCATATACAATGATTTTTTTCATCTTTGAAAGTACTGAACATAAGGGATAAAGACAATTCAAAAAGCTAACTTATGTCAATTAGTTAATAACAATCCATCTTGATGTAAATCACATTTTAGTCACTGAAGTTGTTATTTTTAATGCTATTTATCTTCAGTTGTTGTAACTATGACATTTACAATCGAGCACTAAAATTTCAGATAGATTCATTCATTTATAGATTATTGAGTACTAGAATGAAATCATGCCCCTTTCATAACTTGCAGTAATAGCAAAGTTTTAATGTCACAGTCACAAGAAAGTAATTGATATATTAAAAATAGCTATGATTTTGATCCTCCAAATTATGCAATTCATATCAAGTTAATATTTTGAAGATGCTTACATTTGGGAAGTATTTGCTATTTTACTACTTATATTTACCTGGTAGAAGGAGAAAGATTATAATCTAAATTGTTATTAAAAATTTAACCAGTTCTAAGTTAAGTTTAGAGCTTCTCAGCTCAAGATCTCTGAAGACTGAACTATATAAAGAAAATTTTAATGCTGATCTATGTATTTTTGGTAAAAGAGAAAGAAAGATAATCCCACTTGGTAATGATCTTCAATTTGTGCCCCTCGTGTTGACATGCATACATATCACCTCAGAATATAACATTCTTAAGACATTTCATTTCATAAAATAAGCTCTATTTCAGAATTTTTGAGAGGTAGTTCAGAGAAAATAAATTAATAATTCTCCACTGTAAAACTGTTATTATTTGTTGGAATTTTGAATATCTATCAAAAAGATAAAGAAATATTTCATCTTTAATTCACATTTCAACAGTCAAATTTTATGCGTAGAGAAAATTTCATCCTACATATTCCTTTTGTGAGTCCTTTTGTAGAATTTTATCATGTTTTTGTGGCAAGTCTGATTATACTTCTTTGTCATTTAATCAATTCTTATATAAAATAGATTTTTTCTTTTCCCTTAGAAATCTAGTATGCTACTAAAAATCACCATTGTTATGTTACTTAAGGCATACCTTCTTAGAAGTGTGATCCATCAAGTGGAAGATTAAGAAGATGGAGCGTAGTTTCCATTATTGATGTTGCTTTTTTATATTAATCTTATTTATTTGCTCTACTTTATAAAATGGAAATAGTGCTGCACAGTCAGAGGTTAGAGAATAAAACATGATATAAATAACAATAGACATATTTGTTTGCTAACATAATTGTGTTCACTTGAGTGTTTTGTTGTGATTTTTTCAATATTTTTTATTCAACATGTTCTTCCAAGAAAAATTTGAATAAAATAAATAAAAGTTTTACCCTGACTTCATGTAATGATGGGGTGCAAGGTATTGCTTTAGAAATAGTAACTTTATACCAAAACTGACATATAATCAAAACACAGGTATGACCACTATCTCTTTGGGTTTTTGAGTGTTCAGGAACCTTGGTCAATAAATATCACGGCTGATAATTACCCATGCTTACTGACTTTTATGTATTTTAAGTTTGCTGTTGATCAGATATTCCCTGTTATATATAACATATATAATTATAACATATATATTATTATATATGCATGTAATTATATTTATTTCCTTTTCACTCATATATTTTATTATACCTTGCCAAAGCTATCACTTACCAAGTGTTTTCTGAACTTTTTACATATTAAACAATGTGCTCAATATTCTTATATGAACAGAATTAAATTTTCTACCCTAGTACATAAATACAACTTGTAAAGTCTTCCGATTTATTTCTAGAAATTATTGAGGTGAATTACCATTTTTAGAACATTCTTTTTGAAAAGGGCTCCTTAATTGTCATACTTGTTTTCTTTCTTCTGAATCTGGCTATTTAGATTAATGGTTGATTTTAAAACACTTTGATTGAACCAATTTGTACTCCTACCAACTATGTATAAGGGCTCCTTTTATTCTGCATCCTTGCTAACACTTGTTCTTTCCAGTCTTTTGGATAATAGCCATTCTCACAAGTGTGAGGTGATATCTCAATGTTGTTTTGATTTGTGTTTCCCTAATGACAAGAGAAATAGAACATATTTTCAAGTGCTTGTTGGCCATATGTCTGTTTTTGGAGAAGTGTCTTCAGAACTGTCCATTTTTTAAATTTAGTAGTTTATTTTAATGTTGGCGTTTTATGAATTCTTTATATATTTTGGATATTAATCCCTTGTCAGATGCACGATGCGCAAATGTCTTCTTCCCCTTCAGTAGGATGCCTTTTTTTAACATTTTGATTAGAGCTTATTTTGCTGTGTTGTAGCCTTTTAATTTGACGTACTCACACTTGTTTATCTTGGCATTTATTTTCCTTGACACTGGAGTCAAGTGCCCAAAGACATCTCTTAGGGAAATGACAAAGTGTTTTTTTTCCTGTGTTTTCTTTTATGTACTTTATGGTTTCAGGTCTTGTATTCAAGTCTTCAATCCATTTTGAATTGTGTGTATTATATTAGTGATCTTGTATCAAACTGTTTGCAAGTGTTTGTCCAGTTTCCCAATACCATTTATTGACTATTCTTGAGTCATTGTGTATTTTTTTTGCTCCTGTATCATGAATTAGTTACCATATACATGTGGGTTTATTTCTGGGTTCTCAACTCTATTCTGTTGATCTGTGTATCTGTTTTTACAATACCATGTGGTTTGATTAGTATTGTTTTTTTTAGTATAGTTTGAAGTCATGGAACATGACACCTCTATTTTTTTCCCCTTTCAGTATTGTTTTTATTATTTATGGGTTTTTGTAATTCCAAATGAAGTTCATACTTCATTGTATTTCCAAAAATTAGAGAAAACAGTATGGAAATCATACAAAAAATCCAGAATGGTAATTTCATTTGATCCGGTTATCCCATATCTCAGTATTTACTCTAAAAATAGAACAACACTAACTGAAAAAGATATGCAACCCTCATGTTTATTACAGCATTATTTATAATAGTCAAATGATGGAAACCTAAGTACCCATCTACCGATGAATGAAAAAAGATGATGTGGTATATAAACACAATAGAATACTAATACTCAGATATCAAAAAAAAAGATGAAATACTGTTATTTATAACAACATAGACAGACCTACATGGAATTATGCATACTGAGATAAGCCAGAAGGAAAAAGATATACATCATTTTGTTACTTATATGTAATATAGAAAATAAGCAAAAAGTGAACTAAATCAAACAAAATTAGATTTTTAATTTATCAAATAAAATCCAAGTTCATGTCATGCTCTGGTAGCTCAGGCATTGTCAGCAGGGCACAGACTACATAAAGTCCAGAGACCAAGGTTTATGACCACAGTTCACTCTCAGTTACTTGAATTTTCTCAAATTATCCATTCCTTACCCAGGTTTAGACTCTCAAATGTATTTTGTTTTCATTTTTTTGAATTAATTTTATTGAAGAAGCACTGCATCATACCCTTATGTATAGGTTTTTGGCATGCATCATGGTAAATCATCTCTATATAATATATTAAATTCACCAGCTCATTTCTATGTATACTATAAAAGTGATCCCTTTTATCCTATTTGCCCATCCCTTCCCTCTTCTCTTCTTATAAATATGATTGAGAATTCAAAAGAAAGACTAATGAAAATAAACATAACTGGTACCATCTATCTTTGCTGACACCTGAATTAAATTATAAAATCATCAGAACCATAGGGAAAATTCTTGATTAATTTAGCCTTTGTGTTCAAGAGGGAATGCTAATTGAACTTTCCCTAAGAGGGATTCAGAAGTGACATTAAATTTATCATATTTTCTGATCTGTGAATAATAGTTCTGTCATCCATATGAATGGATAATATAAAGACTTGCCCTATGTTTTGGAACATTTTAAACCTAAACAGAACTGCTTTTTGTTCTGTCTGTATGGGTTTCTCTGTGTGTCTCTGAGTATTTGATGTTGAACTGGAGGTGGAATAGATGAATGGAAATGCAAAACTTTACTGAGTATTGTCCGGATCTCTGGAAATTATCACAGCCAGAGAAAAGGTTACAGGACATTTGGATGAAAGATTTATCATGAACTAGACTGATTTTGATAGAATGATTTTACTAGGAGCAAGTAGACCAATAGTACTTATTAAAGTAAAGAGTGGGTTGTGAAAATACAACAGCAGACATAACCCATGCACCAAAGTCTCCTCTACCTTCTCCTGAAGGAAGATTTTGCAAAGCTGAGTTCCACTGGTTTCTAGGCTAGGCTTGAGTTATTTTAAGCTAACTGACCTTAAATTTTTTGATAACACTAGACCTCAGTGTCTCTGTCAAAGTTAAATTTCATAAATAGAAAATCCTTCTGATTTTGTAATATTGTTATATGTTATCTATTTGTATGTTAATCTATAATTATAGCAACTTTAAACATCTTTCACCTAGTGATATAATAATTATTCAACTTGAAGATGCAAGAAACAGAAAAGACTCATTTTAAATGTGTCCCTTATTATTGTCAAACATACCCAATCCAGAAGTCATTCTATCATTACGATTGTCACCATAAATTCTTCCAACTTCTTCAAATGCTTTCTTGGTATGTTTTATCAAGACAACTCACAGTAAGAAAACCAAGATTGAGAAACCAAAGAAAAATAGATTTGTAGCTATATCTTTATGTATTAATATTCTTCCTAAGTGAAACCAGGTTGTTATTATTTTCTTTTTGTTATTCTTAATATTGTATATTATAAATATGATTTATACAGTTTATCAAATATGATTTTTATAGCCATCTCTCTGAAATGATTGTATACAAATGAAAATATTTCATGTATGACTAGACTGAAGTAAAATCCAAGATTTTTAAGCTCAGAGAGTAATTTTAGAATTCTTATTGTGTTGAGTATTAGTTAAGAATGAGATTATTCCATTAATCTTTATTATACTAGTAAAATTAGTTAGATTTCATATTATTTGTATAAAACTTTAGATCTTTCATCATTGCAGAATTATCTTTTATTCCTTTTTTATGCCAGTCATCTTCTATCAAGTAATGTTCTAAAACATTCTAAAGGATACAGATACAGCAATTTATGTTTAAAATTCCAGTAACTTAACTATCATTTAGTTATTCACAGAATAATTAAGAGATTGCAGTCTGACAAATTGTAGGACTCCCTTGATAAAACTTGAAACTCAATTAAAAGATTGAATAAAAAGCCAACCCAGAAAGAAAACTTCTCTCTATGCTTAAGTACCTTTATCTGTTATTTATTAAAAAGTATGAGAGAGAAAATTTAATGGGTTCTTATCCATTTATTGAAATTAATAGGTAAAAGACTGGAAAAGATGAACAGAATTCAATGTGTGTAGAAATACCACCTAAGAATGATATAGAGAAATGAGTAATACTTATTTTATTAAAATACAGTTGTAATTAGTATATACAAAATGCATTTAATACCCACATTTTAAAATTGTGTTCTTAGAAACACTAATTATTGGTTTCATTTATATCTTGCTGTAACAATCCATTTAGTTTTCAATCAAAACTCTGTAGTCAGACTGAGCACACATCTCAGCTTTGTAACCTCAGAAACAAGCATGCTGCAGAATTGAGGAGTGGGAAATACTCTCATTATGGTTGCCAGCATCTTTCTGACCTGCTCTTGGTTTTGAAATTTTGCTTTGCCACTTGCTGCATTTGTGATCTTTGGTGGTGTGCTTAGAATTTTGTGTTCCTAAAGATGGAGGTTTTAGCAACACGGTTAAAGTCCGTGAATGATGCCCCACTGTTTGACAGTGCATTACCAAGAGATAGTGCCAGCCTCATCAATATGTCTGTGTGAAGGTCAGTTCATAAAAACGTTGTGTCATTAATGTTGGTGTTATAATTCTGAGAAGCTCGGACACTGGATGCAGTAGGTGCAGCTCACAAGGCACGTGTCTTCAGGGCCTGGGGACAATGATGTCAAGAAGCTTCTTGAGTGACAACTTTGAAAAGAGAAAAAAGAATTGTTAGAAATTTGATCTGTCTTTTGAATCTCGGAAATATTTTGATGAGGAAGAATGATTTTACTGCCTCAGGTATCTGGTATGTGTTAGGGCAAACTGGAGATTTTGACTTCTTTCTGTAAAGATATTCTTAAATGCACATTGGGACATTGACTATTTTTACACCCATTTCAACCCATTCTACAAAGCCCTTTATGTTTGGAGACTAGAAGGTTAACCTGTGTTTTGAGATTGCCTTGAAGCACATGAGCTTGGTTCCTACAATCAGACACACCACAGGAGCTCAGAGTGAAGGCAGCTGTGGTCTGGCAGGCTGGGTGCTCTGGCAAGAGGGATGATGATGGATCTGATTTGGGAGTGTGACTCTCAGAGATTCTGGCAACACTCTGCAAGTGTGATAGGACTAAATGTGAATGGTGACAGCAGTTTCTCAAGACAGTTTCCCTGCTCTGTGACTCAGCATTATTCCTAGTTGCTCACTCCCCACTTGTTCTCTGGCCCTTTGAGAATATTACTGAAATAGTTGATAACTGCTTGCAAGTTATTTGTCAGTATCCTGGAATGCCGATAATAAAATATGGTGACATTTGTCATTTATCTATCTGTCTATCTATTATCTTTTATTTACCCTTCCTGAACAGTTATAAATACTATTGTACTGACAAATTAAAATTTAGATACTTGTGTGTGAGTAATTTTCACTCTAACTCCTGATTCTATTAGGGTTTCAATTAGCTAAATTTATTATTCATGTTCATTATACATGGCAATAGCTTTTTTAATTTAATTTAAAACTAAAATCCTCCTTAAACAAACAATGTGCTTAGTTGAGAAAAATAAATTCAATTATTAAATATTTGGATCATATTTTTATTTCTCGTGTATATAATCCTATTAAGGAATGAATCTAGAAATATTTACTGAAATAACATTACATTATATATTTCAGAGTGTAATTATAACTCAACATCCATGTATAATACAGTGTTTGCCACTAAAAATTAAGTACTAACCTTCACCATAATAATTGATTGCTTTTACTTGGTTTATACCTCTCCCCTAAATCCCATTCCTTCTATTAACTACTAATTTGGTCTGATAGCTTAAAAGTTTAATTTTGTTTCATTTAGTTCATTTTTGTTGTGCTTCTCTATGTAACAATGTTTCTCTCTGTATGAGTGAAATCATATGTATTTATCTTTCTCCTTCTGATTTATTTCACTAAACATAGTATCTTCACAGTCCATCCATGTTGTTACAAATGGCACAATTTCTCTTTTTATATAGCTAAGTAGCATTGTATTGTGTCTGTATATCTATATACAATGACTTCTTTATTCAGTCATCCATTAATGGGCACTTAGGTTATTTCCAATCCTTGGATAATATACATAATGCTTCAATGTACATGGGAGCACACATATCCTTTTAAATTACTGTTTTTTGTACTTTGGAGGTAAAAATTTGAAATGGGATAACTGGATCACATGGACTATCTCTTCTGAATTTTTGAGGAATCTCCATATGGCTTTCCTTAATGGCTGTAGCAATTTACATTCCCATCTACATTATACAGGGTCCCATTCTCTCTAGATCCTCTCCAGTTCTTCTTTGTTGTCTTTTGAATAATAGCCATTTTCATAGATGTGAGATGATATCTCATTGTTGTTTAGATTTGCATATCCCTAGTAATAAGACGTGATATATTTTTCTGTGCCTTTTGGCCATCTGTGTGTCTTCTTTGGAGAGATCTATTCAGATTCTAAGAAACTTTATCCATTAGATTTACTATGTAGGCTCTAGTTTGAATTTCAAATATTTTTCAATTCAGCAAGCAAACTTATAAAATGAAAACAACTGTTAAACTGTTATGGATATAATTTATATGACCCTCTCTCCTAGTACCATCTCATTCTCTACTCCCTCTTTTTTTAAGAACCCATCATGTTTCTCCAATGTTCTGGAATATAGATATTGGAGATATTACCTGATTAAGAAAAATAATGCCCATGCTTTCACAAATTAAAATTCTATTTGGGGAGGGTAGTAGAGGACAAAAAAAACAGACAAGCACATAAGTAGACCAGAATGTACATCAGGTTGTAATATGTGCTATATAGGTAACTAAAATAAGGTAAAGTGATAGGAATACTCTAGATTAGTGAGAAACATCTTCCCTGAGATAGTAGTTTTCAGGCTGAGATATTAAGCTGACTTCAAGAAGGAACCAGCCACATGAGTGTCAGGAGAGCATTCTAGGCAGAATGAAGAGATAATGCAATGATCTAGTGAAAATACTTGTTTGATGCATATTTTTCAAGGTTATTCGTAAGGAAGGAAGCATCACAAGATAAAATCAAGGATTTTAGCGAAGATTGAGAGCAACTAGAATAGTTAAGCCAGAAAGAAGTATTGGATTTTATTATAAGTGTAATAGGAAGTGCTTGAAATGAATTCATATTATATTTAAAAAGACAGTCTCTGTTTGGGGAAAATGCAGGAAATAGGAGAAGCAGCAGAATAACTAGCTAGGAAGCTGCTAGTATGGTCATTCATATCATTTGATTTATCACTCATATATGTACATATATATCAATATACATGTACATATATATAGTGATTCATCAGATGTAGTCTTTTGACTTAAACATACATCAATAAATATTGCTAATTTTTTCGGCAGGGAAGGACATTACTCTGCATGCCCCCCTCACTGTCATATACCTTTTCACATTATTGAATGGACTTCAATGTTAAAGTAAAATTTTTATCAATTATTTCATGTGTTTTTAATATAGCAGGATGAGATGGAAATAGGAGAAAGATTTTAGAGACAACAAAAGACATTTAATTATTTCAAGATATTGTTTATTGAAACATCAGTTTTAGTGTAAATAGAAATAAACTGACTTTTCAT
Source organism: Solenodon paradoxus (assembly GCA_004363575.1). Lineage (NCBI taxonomy): Eukaryota > Metazoa > Chordata > Mammalia > Eulipotyphla > Solenodontidae > Solenodon > Solenodon paradoxus. The sequence continues at coordinate 665,943 of RJWH01000571.1, forward strand.
CTGAAAAATCACTGGCTAAAATGTATTGTCACGAGATGTTTGTAATTGGTTGAATGTCACTAATTGCATAATTGTTTACTCTCACTTTTTATTTTCATGTGTATATTGTGTTATTGTTGTGTGATGTTGATTCTGAATTTAGTATTCATGTTTGTAAATAGTGTCACTTGATTTCTCATGACAAGTTTTGTCAGCATTACAAGAAGAATTATAGAATCTATTTGTAGCTGGTTCATTCTGCATTCTAGGTGCTCCTTGAGTTCAGCATTTTGATTCTGAACAGATGGCAGAAGTCTGTTAAGATCAATTCTAATAATTTCCTTCACACCGCCTTTGTTTATTTTGGAGGAAGCGTAAATTATAAAAATGTTACTTCTCTTTCATACCTGTTTATCATTTAATAATGAGCTCTTGATTAGAAATCACAAGTGAAGACCTATGTGGGTAATAAAAAACTCAGAGCACCTTAAAGAGAGAATTTATAATAAGAACAGTTTTGTTTATTTTGGAGCAGTGGTAGTAGACTATTTAAATTTTAATTTTCTTTGTTTATAGTTGCTGCCACATTTTTTAAGGCACATTTTAAAACAACTATTTGATATATATGCACTGTGTAATTAAGTGTGCCCAAAAGTCATGTGTTAATGCCTAATGAAAACTACTAAACTATATTTGTCTTTGTCCTTTGTTGTGTCTTTCTGTGTTTTGTTGCTTTTCAGTGATCTGAGTTTAAATATAAACTTTCGTTATATTTTATCATAAAAATATTTCACTTTTCATAAGCCCAAGACTCAGCTGTATTAGAATTATTGTTTTAGTTTTTTTAAAAGGCTTTTTCCTAAGAGGCCAAGGGTTTGCTAAATTTAATACAAAATTAATTACACATAAGGTTAAAACATTTCTTATTTATAAGATCATGCCTTTTATTTTAATGTGTCATGATAATTACAAATTTATCCTTTAGAGGAAAAATTATGTGAAGAAATCTCCAAGAGAGCAGGTTGCAGGTGATAGCTTAGGAACTGATGCTTTTGGTATCTGTGCCCTTTCTTATTTTCCAGTTCTCCCAAAACCTTTGTAATTTTTAATGTCTTCATTTGATTTTTACTTTTTATGAATTTTGTTCACTTACAGACACTTTCATAATGTAATTTTTTGCTACTTTATTTTGCTACACATGTATTCATATAATTTTTAAAGTAAAGCTATAAACTTCTAGATGCCAAAAATTGTATTTTAAACATGTATTCTATAGCAACTTGCCTGAGAACAGAAGTTGTATTGTAATACGTGGAAGAAGAGATATATTCCCTTTTCTAACCTTGGCATCATGGCATAGATGACTGTTAGAGAATGCGAACTCAGCAATTTTATTACAGAAGTCGACCATCTTTATCTCTTTCCCTAAGTTGAGACTAATTATGATGATGACAACAAAGATTGTTTTTAGCTAACTCTGGTAGACATACCTTTAGCTCTTTACTAGAAAGCCATGGAGTAGGACTCATAGCTCTACTGTGCGGAGGAGGAATTTGAGGATTTTGAAACATTAAACAATTTGTCAAAACTCAAGTTATAACACTGCATGGCAGATCTGGGACTCAAAATCAGATGTGTTTAACTGCAGAGTTTGCATTCTTCATCCAGTATCGTGGACACTAGGTTTAGTGATGCCCATAAAGGAAGCATAAAATGGAAAAAATGAATGGTTTTGATATTGTTTACTTCCTGAATTACTTGAAGAAAGTGCTCTAGCTATTCAGTAAATGCCTTACAAAGATCAAGGAACATTACACTGCCTATGCTTCATTTAAAGTGAGTATAGTGTCATAATTGATGAAATTTTATATTCTCTTTGATCTACTTTGCAAGTTCACTTGCTTCTTTTAAATGATTTCTTAAATAATCATCTTTTCATAAAAGCCCTGCAAAATAAATCCACTTCCTTTCAACCTAAGAATGAAACAGATGTGTCAGCAGTACACACAAAGAGATAAAGCACAAAATTGATATAAGAATCCAAAAACTTTCCCCCTCTAAGATTTTTTCACCCCGGTGTCATTTTAGTTCATCATCTGTATGTCATTAATATGCGCACAGATACCGTTGGCTGTTTTATGGAAAGTCCAATTTATTCCATTAGTATTAAACATATTTTAAAACACAATAGGCACAGAGTCTATGAATGGCCAACATTAACGAGCTTTCATATCAGCATAGGTGTGAATGTATTTACCAACTGTCAAAAATGTGATATTAGTAAGATTAAGACTATGATCCATGTTATCACTAAATCTTGCTTTGCTGTTACTGATATAAATCACGGTTTTCTGTAATTTTTTTCTACCCTGGACAATTTCAAGTTCACGCTTTCATATTTCTTCCCCAAAAGTGTATTCTACTTTTTTAAAAAACCATTTTATATTTTCCAATATATTCAGTGTTTCTAACCATAATGTCACAGTAAACAGAGTCCAAATATTTTTTAAAAGCAAATATTGTAAGGCCTTTAATTTTATATCAATTTATAAAATTGATTCCCTTAGAGATCTTCTAATCATAGAAAATAGTGTTACCCATTTTGTTGAAACTCAGTATATTTTATGATTTCTAAACTTTAAATCAGAGATCATTGACCCATTAATTCCACTAATTAGGCTGAAGCCAAATTTGCATTTTCTTAAGGACTTTGCCCTTGAGTTTCTCATCTACTTTGCATTTCACTAATCATTTAAATTGTCCTTCTCAAATAAGGTGACCAAAACACAATGCCCTGATCCAATAATATTCTGAAAGATGCAAAAAAACTGCTTCTCAAACACTGTATCATTCTTTATTCATAAATGCTACTTTTACAATCAATAGTCCTATTGATAATTTTTTAAATTTCTTTGTCAATTGAACATGTTTCTGCTGAATTTTAGACTCATCAATGAATGCCACATTTTTGCTAGTAGCCAAATTTAATTAATTTGCTCTGGAGAGACCATATTTTCCACATTTTGCATTACTTTGAAATTGTTAAACTTATACTTGATCATTTGAAGGACACTGATTAAATTTCACAAATCTGTAAAATGCTTGATTTGGTATGTATCTCTCCCTTTTCTGACATTCCATTGTTCAATACCAAATGTATAATAATGCTTCTTTCAGTTTAATTCTAGAGCCCATTGTTGCTCAGTCTTTTAACAACAGTGTGATCATGAGGGATGGAAATTTTTTCACCTGTATTCCAAATCCAATCAACCAATTTTTTATGAGCCGGCTTGCTTGCTAATATGGGGAGAAATGACTAATAATGATTTTACTGACATGCCTTGGTAGTTCAAGTACTAAGCCAACAACTGGAGTGTAGACTCTGAAAAACCCAAGGATCCAGGTTCAGTGCTCACAACCTGGGGGAGCAATCAAATAAACAAATACATAAAAGTGCTTCCTCCTCCTCTTCTTTCCTTCATCTTTCAAAATATATTTCCCTAATCTTCCATATTTCCTTTCCTGAAAGAAGGCTTTTATTTTATTTATTTAAGTTAATTTTATAGTGATGCAAACTTTATGGAAATGGGTGATCAAACATTTATCATGGTATAAATAAATCCAAATGCATTCTAGGTCAATTTACAATTTACTTTTCAAAAAATTAATGAATGCTTTCAAATCATTTTTTTAATTTGCTTTAATTCAGGAAAGAATGTTAGCCAGCTTATGAATGCATAAATGTAAAATTCAAAGAGAGAAAATATAGTGAAAATAAAATAGGTCTCAGAAATATGACTAAACTTAAAACTGATTAGATAAAAATTGATTAGTTAAAAATACATATGTACATATACATGCTTATCTACATCATAAAGTTACATTTAGATGAATATATAGCGGTTGGTACCAGTTTGATTTGAACATTGGAACAGGAAGTTAGAGCAGGAATGGTCAAGAAGAGGAGAAAGAAAGGTGTCTATTGTGTCCTATAGTTTTGAAAATCAGTTTCAAATGGACCTTAATTTTTATTTCCTTTAGAACCAAGGTGACCAGGTTAATTCTTGGCATGCATTTAGAGAACACAAAAGAGAAGACACACAAACAAAATATATTTTAAAAAGGAAGGGAAGACCAACATAATAATTACTGGAACATATATATACACACACCTATATCTTGGTTTAATACCATGATCTGAAGTAATAAAGTTAAGTAAAGAAATTAGTTTTCCTTTCTAGGAAAGTGCTCCCCTGTGAAATTTGGTATGTTTGACCCACTTAGTTTCATTCATAAGCTAGAGAAGAAATTAGGTATTATTTTCAGTAAAAATACAGATTATATGACAAAAACTCCATTTTTGCTAGATGAAATTGGATACCTTCCAGGAAATTTTGACAAGGCTCTTTGAATAGCATTAGAAATAGCAATACATTATGTTTAAAAATTTGTCAATGAAGTATGATTACAAAATGCTTGATTGAAATACTTATTCACTAAATTAATCCAATTGCTTTTCACTCTTTAGAATTGCCTTAATTAAACTTCCTTAATGACTTTTTATTTAACTCATGGTCTTTCAGAATGCCTTGACGTTTTCAGTGAGACTCATTCAGGTTTTCAATTAAAATATACTGAAGAGAAAATATATTTTATTCTAGTACCACCCTATGAACAATAATTAAAATGTTTGATGCTAGTTTATACCCGTAATTTAATTTTAAAATTAAGTATGATTGCTATATATCCAAACAGTTTGAGTTCCTTTGTCAAACATTAGTAAATCAAACGTATTAATCCTAGATAATTTTAGCTCCAATTTCCATGTTCAAAGCATTTTTCTTAGACATTTTCTGGAAAACCTAATGTTTTCTGAGTAGGCTATATTCATTTGTTTCCTCTATAATATTTTGCATATCTTGTGGAAGAATGTTATTAATCATTGGAATATGGCAACGAATGTCATTGTTGCTTAGGAAAAAGCTCATCGAACCTATCTGCTAGTTATTTGGAGTGAGGCCATGAGAGAGAGCATTTTCCAGAGTCAGTGATATATAATAGCTCTCATTATACCCTAAAGGGCTTTATTGAGGATTATAAGGATTCATAGCTGGTTGAACCCTCAAAGTACTAATTTAATGGATTGGTGTTAAATTGTAGAAGTTTCTAAATTGAGGCAATGTAATTTTATCAGTGAACTTAGATGGGAATGTCAATAACATACTCGCCAATCTGATAGAGAAAGAACTATAAATGTTTGGTACAAACAGATGTAGCTAAACCCGAATAATGATATAACTGACTTTTTAATTAAAAATTTTAATGACTAATTTCAAAATGTTAATGATGTTCCTTATGAGCATTCAGCGATATATGTGAGGTAGTTGTAGAGTTCTCCATTAATGACAAGTTTAAGAGGAGTCAAGAGTACACAACCTATCTTAACTGATATTTACATAATTTTCACCCAGACTCGAAGTCATCTGAATTAGTTAATAATGACAGGTACAAAAACATTGTTTATATCAGAAAACCACTATTGGAATTGTTACCGCTTGAATACATTTAATGCCTGGAGGATAAGATAGCAAAGGCACAGGCTATGTTAAAGACCAAGGACCCTGATTTAATACCTGGGGTAGGGAGACAGAAAACAAAACTATGTGTATATTCTTTCTCCCTTTCTCTCTCTCTCTCTCTCTCTCTCTCTCTCTTCCCCTCCCCTATATATATTTGTGTATGTGTGTTTATCTGAACATGTATTTAATAGCTAAAACAAAAGTATCATAATGAAGAAACACCGAAGTTTTGTGTGACACTAGCAATCTAACAAATGTAGCAATAGACCGAGGTTAAAAGCTCTAGATGTTAACTTGGTTTAGAGAACTTTCTAAGTAATAAGTGTGCCCTAAATTGGAATAAGTTGCGCTTTCAGATAGAAAACATTTATTTTTCTATCTACTAACCTTTCTTCGATATAATACCATTCAAAGTAGAAAAAGTAAATGTCTCGTTTTCTAATAAGTTCTGGACAGTGGGGCAGGGCAGGATTAGCAAACTCAGTTACAAAGACATTTAGAAATATAGATACAATAGCCTAATATCCACCTATAATATTAAATAAATTTGACACAGAAATATATTTAAATAGTGTTTTTCCTATTCACTTCAGATATGCAATGTCTTAATATTAGTATCTTCATTAGCCAATTTTTGGATAATCTAAAATCTTTCCTTAGCACCTTTTCATTCTCACGTAAATTATTTGTGATATTGCACTTTCTAAATCTCTATATGATGCTCTTGCTGAAATTTTCATTCCAAATCATGTATACCCTTTCATGAAGCATCAAATTATTTTTAGTATTTATCCTGCATGCAGAGTAAATATGATAGTACTTCTTATAAAAGTGATCTTTAAAAGATTGTTTAGTCAAATGTGAGGTCAGGTCACCAGAAATAATACTTGTACTGTATTTTTTTCTCTTCTTTCTGTTTTAACCAATATTATTAGGTGACCTATATTTCAAGTGAGCATGCAATCATGGAAATCTTTATGGACTAATGTCTTCCACAAAAGATTTTTTTGTTTTGTTTTGTTTAAATCAATAGATAAACCCCCATTATAAAGCAAACAAAACCAAAAATGGAGAGTTTGAAAAACATGAATGTAAGACATCTCTTTATTTAAAGATAGATAATTAATGGGAAGATGGATGTTGAGTCAACTTAAAACAGACAGATACAGCTACCGCATTTCATAAACTTCCAGCTTTGTTTTTTTTCCCCTTAAATATACTACTATGACATTATCCTCCTCATATATTCCCAAATATTCTCCCTAGATTTGAGAATCAAATTTCCAATATTTCAATGATAACTATGGGGACTTTCCTCTCAGAATCATCCTGACTCTCCTACAGCGACTGGATCATGTTCACTCCTTGCATACCTGCCTGGCAAACTTGCAGGAGTCTTTGCTCTTACTGACAAAGTGTATTTTTTCTTGACTGCATAACTTTGCTGGTGATCAAGGCTGACCATCTAACTTACTGTCCAAACCTGAACACTTTTGAAAGTGAAAGGAGGTTACTATTAATGATTAGGGGAAGCCAGTGGTATAAATCTGTACTATCCAAAGCAAACAGGTAAATGAGATTACAGTCATGATAATACTTAACCCATTTCCTTCTCATTTTCAAATCCCAGCCATCCTTCAAGGTCCATCTGAACCAATATCTTCTATGTAATACTTTGTATGTTAGGAAAGTAGACATTGTATGTGTTGAAAAGATAAATATATAGTCTCTTCTAGTCCTAAGTACTCTTTTCTAACATTTTGCAATGTTACATTAGCAGTTTTATTGCTTGAAAATTAAAGTTATTAAGATTCTATTCTTTCATTTAATTGTATCTTTTACATATATACAGCTGCTTTCCTAAAATTCAAGGATAAAGTTCCCCTCTCACAAGAAAACAGTAAATACACATTCACTTCAAAAATTTCGTTTTTAAACTCTTTACTGTGACCTAAAATGTCCTGTATTAGTTGTCTGCATCATGAATGTCAGATCTTATTTTTTTCCTGCTTCTTTCTATATTCTCTATATTCAAGCCACAGTGACTTTCTGTTCTGAAACATGACAAAAATGTTATTGCCTGGACATTTTCTCTTAGTCTTCTCTTTGAATACATTATTGTATTCACCCCTCCCCAAGTAGTGGGACAGTGGGAGTACCTTGTCATTACTACTATGCCCCAAGCAGACCCTGACCACAGCTAAACAATCCCTTTTCCCTACTCTATTTTCCCACCCCTCTTCTATTTCTTTTGGTGCATTTATTATTTCATATATATATATATATATATATATACACATACATATATTTATGTGTATGTATTATATATATACATATTTATATATCATTCTTTTAATTGTGTCTCCTAAACTCAGCCTGCAGACAGACCATAGTTATTATTGAGGCCCCACATTGGGCTCCTGCTCCCATGATAAATAATGCTTTTTATATTCACTCAGGAATAAACTCCAGTAAATATATCACTTGCCCGAATTTATTATGTGTAGATGCTTGATGTACATATCTATGTAAAAAAGTTAAGAAGAACTCAGGGCCCAACACCCCAAGCTCATAAGCACAAAGTCTTAACATAACCAAATTAGCATATTTGATAGTGACTAGAATAGAACCACAATGGTGTCTTTCTAGATACTTATTTTTTTTTAGGGAAAAAGGGGGTTTCTTTTGTTTCGAAGGGTATCTTAAATAAGTCATTAATTTCCTCTTCCTAGAATAGGCCTCTGGAATAAAAGTAAACCACTGTCAATCCGTGCTGGTCCTGAGAGACATTCTTTTAGAGGTGAGTTCTATCCCAATGCCTACTCTGGTCTTACATGGGGTTTTGAAAACTCTGTTGGCTACACCCTTGGATTACTCCTTTTTGAAGCAATCCTCCTTTGAGAATGAAGGTTTTATTGGAATTCCTGTAACCACTGAGAGCAGGAAACTTGTAACTTACCTGATACCTTTAATTTATCTTAAGAGTGTTTCTTTTGTGCCCTAAAAGCCATTGTGTTCCTTCCAGCTAGTTCATCTAAGAGCCAGCAGTTAGATAAACAGCAAAATACCCTGCAGGTCAGAACTGAGCCTCAGGCTTGACTTAATACTTATTTTTGTTATATGGGGTAAGATATGATCATCATAACACTGGGCTACAAGGTTACTTCTGAGCCAAATGTTTGAGTAAAGTCATTTTATAAAATTTTGCTGACTTATTTAAAGCATTTTTCATTTTCTTGAAAGTTGAAACTGGATAATAATAACCTAAACAGACCATAACTGAGACAATTCATAGTATTTGCCAGAATATTGTAAAAAGTCAATATATTTATTTTTTTGCTTATGTTTACTCTCAGAATTTTAACTAGTAATATTAGCACTGGGGCAAGCCACTGAATATATAGATTCACTTCAAAAAGATTTTCATATGTTGTGGTTTTGTGGTTGAAGAAGTGAAAGGCAGTAGCCTCCTTGGCCTTGACCTGTGCTCTCCAGATATGCAAGGGTTCTCCTGTGACAAACCAAGCGGCGCTCTGGATGCTTTAGTAAGTGTATTGTACCAGCGGACCCAGAGGAGTGTTCTCCAAAGTCTGACCCCGGCTTCAAGTTAGGTTACATTTATGTTGGTTAGACGTGGTTTGAATTAGGGCAGGGAGTTTCAAGCACGCGGAGTTCTTCTCTGTTGGTGACTTTATTGGTTGCCAGCAGCTGTGGTGCAGGCTCCCCTGTTTCCTCGGCAAGCTCGGACCACAGAATGTTCCAGGGGCTTCTGCTACCTCGGGTGGCCGTCAAAGCTGCTGGGAAGCGGCAGGCAGGATTTGTCCTTACAGATACAGTCACCAATGCTAACAGCCGAAGCCATGGACTCACTAGCAGTGGGCTAGCTGTAAGGGAGCTTTACAGAGAAGGTACTGAATTAAACCTTGGCAAAGTGTATTACTGGTAACTTTTTATATCAGCGCTGTGGGACATTCACTAGTTCTTGAAACTATTAGGATTCTACTTTACCCTTCTGTTTATGCAGCACCCACATGGTTGTTGCCCCTGGGTAAAGAAAAAGAGGGAGTCTAAACCCACTCTTTAAATATAAGTAGGTAATGATGAGAGATTTTCAGATGATACCTTGGAACTAACATTGTCAGTGTTGGTGAGAGGAAATTCCTCTCCTGGAAAAGACATTTTCAGGGTGATATGAAGCAAGATGTGCACCAATAAACAGAAAATGTCACTGACTCCAAATCTAGGTCTTTAAACTTCTCCTTCCATACTACTTTACCCTTTTCCAAACAGTAGTCAGTTTCACAGTCTTAGATAAAATATTTTGCAGCAGGACTTTCTGAAACCAAGTAAAATTTTGTAGTAGCTACCTTGCTCTGATGTGCTTTGATTCATACACATTTTGGGCATCTCTGGTAAAGGACTTGTTTTTGTTTTGTTTTTTCAAATCACTGATAGAATATTTACTAAGTCTATAAAAAAAAAGTAGAGAGATACTTTCAGCGAGAATAAAATATGTAAAATTAACATTCCCTCACAATTATAGTCTTTTTTTTTTTTTTTTTAAGGAAAAGTACCGGCAGGAATGGAGATGAGTAGGCAGGCAGGCAGGAAAAGACAGGAGGATGAAGCATTTTATTTTATTTCAGTAGTTTATCTTGGTTTCTCCCTTGGCCCCAGGACTTGAACCTATGTCCCTGGGATGTATGTGGACTGTGCCAGCTGAAGACAGCTGATCAAACTAGTCTCCACCAGTGCGCACTACAACAGTTTATTTCATTGAAAGTGGAAAAATATAATCTATCTGCATGCTTCCATCAAATGTATAGATACATTTTCCTTATATTACATTATCAAATATATCTTATGAAACCAGAGTGAGTGATGGAAAAGAAAAATCATCATGGGATAAGAGTTTACAGTATCTATCTAAAAGCACATTTTTCTGTTCTCTATTCTCCATGGAAAGTATTAACCCACTAACAGAAGACTTAGCTGTTTGTTTGATTGAAACCTTTAATACAAAAGTATAGAGAGATTGTACATCTTAATAATATTTAAATATGATCTAAGAGGTATCATTCAAGCATACTTTGCCTTAATTCACTATTCCCATTACACACACATTATGTGTAGAGAAAATCACAATTCGGATAATCCATGTGCTCCATGTACTATCAGATCCATAGAACCAAATACTCTGATGGAGGAGACTATCAATCTTACCAATATTATAATAGTTATTATGATACATCATTTAGAAGATATTACAGTCAAGATTTCATGACCTAAGGAGCAATCGTTTCTGAATGCTGGCTCTGTGGAGTCTAGCTGATTATATTAGATGTGAACCTTGAAAGAAGAGCAAAGGTCCACAGGGGTTTGGACAAGGATGATAATTTCAGAGTAAGGTGAGGATTTTTCCTTATGATTGCAAAATGGTGTTTTGCAAAGGGAGTGACAGGTGAAACTAGTGAGCTAATTCAGGGCCAGATAAAAAGATCTGAAGTGACACGTTGAAATTGGTGAATTTTAGATAAATAAGATACCAGCAGTAACTTGTAAGCAGAAACTAATTGTTTGATTTTTAAAAAGCTAGAAGTGGTAGCAATGTATATTCTTCTGCTCGTGGCATTTACTGACCTTGAGTCCAGGCTGTAAATTTGGATACCCCTTAACACATCTATCCAGTATATTCTAGTCAGTGGTTAGCCACTTTAGAGATCCTAATGGTGTCTGCTTATTAGTCTAGTTGCTTGATGAGCAGAATAATGCCTTTGCTCAAAATAAAGCTCTCCACATCACATCTTCAAGGACTGAATATCTGTGTGTATGATTGCATTCCCAGTGGGCAACACCTCTACAATCCATAGAAACTTCTTCAGAAACTTTTGTGGCCTTTTTTTGTTTCTCCTTTCTGTCTGTAGTTGCTCCACTTCAGCACCCTGGGTCGTAGTTGTTTGGGTATTGTGCTGCTTTCTCATCTACCAGCGTATCTGGTTTCACAAGATACTCTCTCCAAAATTGATATTCCACTTCTAGGTTTTCTTTCAGAACCAGGCCTTTGGTCTCTTGCTCCTTATCAACTGGGATTCACTAGTTTTTGCTTTTCCATTATTGGTTGGCAGTGACTACTTGCCCTTTAAGCTCCATGAGGCTGAGAAGCCATTCTGGCAATATCCATCAGGTTAAAGATGACTTTGCTGAGATCCCCTTGCCTAACTCACTAGTTTTCTTTACTTCTTAATTTGTTCATCGGTTTCTTCTCCAACACCTATGTTTCCAGACCTTATTCCAAATTCAAAAGATACCTGTTTCAGATTTTAAGTCTCTCCTCCTTGAAATGGGAAACAGGATACAAGTACCCTGAGAATCAGCATGCTAAGCAAAGTGATTTATAAAATACTTTCCATCTTTATCCATCTTCTTGCCAAACAACTTTTGTTTTGTTTATTCCTTCAGTTGGCAAATACTCAGAATACTTTATTTCTCATTAATTCTATACTACTGAGCCTTTATGGAAATAGGCCTTGTCATTTACATTACTGAAAATTTTCAACAGATTTAATTCCAGGTAGTCTAAACATTGTATTTTTTGGAATAAGATAATAAATGACATAATTTATAATGAAGTAGTTCAAATAATGAACTTTTGCTTTATTATACCATCATCATCCAAGGCCCTTGGAACTGTGTAGTCATACAATTCTTGGTTCTTGAGAAGGGTTATCAAATGCTATATATCATCCTTGGAGTAATAAATAAAATTATGCATTTAAATTCAGTATGGGCCTGGTAACTTCTTAGTGGAAAATACACTCTTATTTCTAAATTCAAAATTTTGTAGGTGAGAAGTCCACTGCCAATTAATTTTCTTATATTATTTATTTCTTTTCTTCCTTTATTCTGTTTTCTTCTTGTGTTGTTCTTTTTACATATTAACTTTACTGGCTCCCTTACCAATATAGTCTAAGTTATTTTTCCCATCAGATTGATAAAGATCGCAGGCTACAAGAAAGAAACGATAAAGGAATTTATTCTTTGGCCAGATACTGGAGGGAGTTCATGCTCTAACACCCCTGCCTCCCCACCACATGGGGATTAGGTTATATACTTTTTCAAAGGAAACTGGGGAAAGATAGAGTGAAGTTATAGTGTTTAGGTCGCTGACATCTTCAGACTTTTGGAAAAAGGGGCAGAACTGGGACCTATTTCTGTCCTAATTTAATTTGGGCTGGAGCTGTCATGACAGAGGTATTGGAATTTAATATATCCTTCTTCTTGACCTTTATCTCCTCTTTGCCTCTGTTTTATCCAGCTAGTTCCTGTAGTTCTTCATGTGCACATTCCAAGACAGCACAGCCATCCTTCTCTAACCTAATTCCATTTCTAATCTAAATCCCATTGTCCTCTGTAAACTCACTAGTTTTGCAGCTCTGGTGATTCTTTAAAATAAACACAACTGAGCAATGTTAGCTTTGGTTTAACCATTTTGAGAGAATAGCCAAGTACCAGGTGATAAATCTAGCCTCTATGTCTCTATTTCCTTCTTGACATGTATGTGTGTATGCATGTGTGTATGTATGTTTTTGCATTTCTGAATCAAATTTTTTATTTCAATCATCTTCTTAATTTAATGTTGGTTATTCTAAGGAATTATTGCTTTTTTGTAGAAAATGCACTGGGGCAAATGTAGTTATCTCTGAAAACTAACAGAGAAGTAAAGAAGCAAAATAAAAAAAATGAAGCAAACCCATATGTGATGCATTCTCAAACAAGTTAAGCTTGATTTTTTTTTCCTATTGAATGTACTCTGAGAAAGGAAAACATGCAAATTATCCTATCTAAAGGTTGACCCCAGCTCTGCCAGTCACTAATTGAGAGCTGTTCCCCTAGGGGGTTAATTCCTTTGGCATTTCCTCCCTACTGTTTTCATAAGTAGGCAAGCAGCCCTCAGGCAAAAAGATAAATACTTGCTGGTTGCAGGAAGATAGTAAAGCAAGGGGCTGTGGGCAGAGAACCAACAGCATCTGTTACTATTAGTTTGAATGTGTGTTGGGAAAAAGTAATGAAAAACAAAAAAAGATTTCTCCCAACTCAGAAATTCTGCTTACAACAGTAATAGAGAATGAAGACATTTTTGACTATTGAATGAGCATTAAACCAGCTGTAATGCACAGTATGGGCAATCCACTAAGAGACTGCTGACCCTCTCATACAGCCAAACAGATACAACCATTACACACTTGTTCTCAACATAAACAAAACAAATCTTCAGGTTCAAAGTCTTGACAACACCATTTTTCACAAGGAGTTTATCCTAGCTTAATTGGTTATTGCGGTGATCATCTATATTAGCTATTTGACTTCATTAAAAGAAAATCAAAGTTCTCTTATCTTTATGACCAGAGGCAGTTTTGCAACTGGGAGCAAAGCAGCTGCAAGTTAGACCCCAACTCTTCCACGGAAACTGGCAGATAGGGGTTCTATCTATTTTGATGTTCACCGTTCAGAATGATTGCTTCCATGTCCTTGAGAAAGACATACTTAGGTCATAAAGCTGACAAAAGAACTATCCTTTTTTCAACAGTATTTATATGCATTTCCAGGAGAGACAAAAGTACTTAAAATCACAAGTTTATAAAATACATACACTGAGAAAGAGAGAAGGGGGATATTTTTCCTTATTTTTCACAGAATGTAGCCTTTTACTTTTAATTTATATCTGACCTTATGTTCGAAATCATGTCTTTAAAACCATGAAGTTTTTGTGACTGCATTATATTTTCTCAGCTGCTTCCTAAAATGCGTTTATTCAAGTATTCGTCTTTTTTCTTTCTGCAATCCAGTTGGCATGTATTAGAACAGCAATGTGCTCAGATTCTCTGCCTGATTTTTCTCTCTATCTATGGTTGTTAGTATTGTTTGTTGCTTTCGTTTGTTAGCTTAAATATGATTGCTGAAATCAAATAGTGAGGTAGTCTTTTAAATAGTGAGTGGAAGACAGAAATTCTCATTCTTTGGGCCTCTGGTCCCTGTTTTTCTTGATTTCCTCTCAGCCTCAAGGACAATGTGTATTCAACCTACATGATTTTTGAGCAGTTTTTGAGGTCAAGGAAACAAACTTACATGCCTTTCCCTCATGAAGTCCACAAAGTCTTCTGTTTAGCATTATCTTTTTCTCAGGATTGATATCTTCTCAGGATTCACTTGATCTTCCAGTGCCATTGGGCTCAGACTCCAACACTTTTCTGTTAAGTTACTCCACAGTTTTGGGGATTTGGGGGTTCTGTTCAGGAGCATAGAAGGAGTGACCCAGAGAAACGCTTCGAATATCCAAGAATTTATTTTTGTCTCTGAAAGGGCTGGCTCACTTAGAGAGCAATAAGCCTGGGGGAAGGGCTATTTTTATAGGAAGGTGGGCATAGGAGCATTTTGAAGGCAGAATGGACTTTCAGATTCAGGGCATGAAATTCACTCAGAGCCCAAAGACAAAGAGTTTGTTTGGAAATTCATTAAGATGTTAATACAAGACTTTATTCAAAACAATGAGCATCATTATCAGAAGAGACTGAGAAAAGTGCCTAGGACCTGCCTCAGTCAGGAAAGACTGAGACAAAGGCCAATGGAGAACCCTGCCCAAATGCCACACACAAAATTGCATCACCCATGGTTTTCTAGGACCCTTGTTCTATCATTTTCTATAAATTGTTTCATAGTTCCAAAACAGTTTTACCTTAACTGAATCCAAAGTCCATCTATATCAATTGGAATTGGGAAAGAAGAGATTAGAGAAACATTTAGACAGTTGTGCTCAGACATTGCTTTATTTTCACAAAATAAATGTATCCTAATTACTATGCAAATTACTTTTAAATAAAATTTAGAGATAGAAGTCTCTTAATTTAATTCAGGAGGGTAGCATGCAAACCTTCTTATAGATTCTATCAAGTCTAGATTGAGTTCCATATTGTCTTTTAATAATGAAAAATAGCCCTTTTATTATATAAAGAAAGCCTTCACTGGTTTGGACAATACCCTTAATAGTTTCAGAAGTTAAAACATCCTTGATGTAACCTAGAGTGTAAGATTTGATTTTCCTGAAATTGAGGCTAATACCCTCTAATTAAACCCTCAGCCTTCAACCTCAAGCACAAGTAATCTTCTGTTTAGTGGCATTCACAGAAGCTTTCAAATTTCTGACTTAGTTTTAAAAACATCACTCTTGTTTCCATTGGTGCTTCTGGTATTTTTTCTCTCGCGAATCTAGATAGTGTTCAAATGATTGTGCAGCAGTGAGATTTTCCTCCAGTAGCTGACCTTTCCAAGTATGAATGGCTGTAATCTGGAAGTATTCTTGTCATACTCAATTCAGGAGTTAAGGATGTGTAAGTGAAGGTAACAAGAACTTGAGGCACTCTTTAAGATCAACCTAATGCTTCTCTAAAATGTATTTATGTACATTGATTTGTAGAAAAACCCTCTGTGTGAATAAATTTTAGACAACTAATTTGTACTGACATAAAAGAAGTTTCACACATGTGTATTTAGAAATGCTTTTAAATTGTTGATTCATTCAAATTCCATTCAGGTCAAAGTATAAATAATAAGTGTGTGTTTATTTGAATTTCTTGATGGAGAAAGCTATGCAGACAATAGATTTATTTATATCTCCATAGAATTTATGTTAAAAGAAGTTCCCTGGAGGCATTAAGAAGAAAAAACGCTGCAAAAATCACTCTAGTAAATTATTTTTTAAAAATATGGCAATAATAATTACTAAAACAAAGAACAAAGTACAGAACTTGCTATACTCTGTATCATATTTTTTTAACTTTTAAGAAAATTATTAGTTTATTCCTGTCACTGGAAGAGAAATATTTTAATACATTAACTTTCAGTTCATATAATCAATTATATCACTTAAAATTTTAGATATTTAGCATAATAACATTTAGCGGCAGTCATTTGATTAGTGCTTTTTATGTCATTACTGGTATCAGTATTATTATTCTGTAGGTGAGTATTAAAAGTCCAGAATAGTGAGGTCGCTGCCCAAATTTATGCAGTAAAAAGTGATAGAGCTAAGATTTTGATCCTGGCTATCTTGAACTGAACTGGAGAATGTTAGCTATTCATTACTAGATGCAGCCTTTCAAAGTAATGTCATGTATATGATATAGTATAGGCATTAAATGTATGATTCATTTGAAAGTTAAATTCCAGAATATTACATAGGATGATGTTAATTTTTCATTATCTTGCTAAAATTTGAGTTCTTTGACTTAGAGTGATTTTCAAGTATACAATATGTTCATTTAGAGTATATAGTTATATAATATATATATTTAAACTAACAACAGTAAGTAAGCCACCCTCAAACTGATGCATTCTTGGTTACTTGAAGCTACGCTTAATTTAAAATATTTGTAATTATATTCTTTCAAGTGAATTTCATGTTCACATAAATATCTTTTAACATAGGAGTGTGACTTTGAAGTTGGAAAGACCAAGTTCAAATATCTTGCTAACTGCAATTAAATTACTTTGCCCTTGTGAGAGGAAACATTTAACTTTTTCTGAATGCTTATATTGTGCTAAGAACTTACCTGCGATATGTGTGTGTGTGTGCACACACACACACACACACACACATATATATGTATATGTATATAAAACTCATTTCGTCTTTACATGAGAGATCTAGAATTTACTTATTTTGTAGATTAAGAAATTGCAGTTTAAAAATTTAGTAACATTCTTCAGATATTCTAGATAATTAATATATATTTATAAATATATAAATATCAGAATTGTTATTCAAATCTAGATCTCTCTAACTTCAGAATCTTTTCTTTTCTTTCTTATTTCTACTACATCTGCTACTTCCAAAACCTACCTGCGATTCTAGGTTCTATAATGTAATGTGCATAAAACACACAATAGCATTCTCACTGTAGATGCTCAGAGATGAACATGAATAGATGCCATTTTGAATTTTCCTAATAATATGCCTTAGAAGGTAATTTATTTGGAAGTAGTATTCACTATTATTCAATTTCTAAGTACCTAGATGATAATGCTTTTGAAGGAAAATCACGTGTCATGAACTTTCAAAAGCTATGAGAAGACTTAGATATCATCATGTTAATGTTGTCTATTGTTTTTAGTTGAGTGAGTTTGAAATAATATCATCCTACTTGGAATTTTTGTGCATAAAGAACTCTGTATTGAGCTAATGTGTTTGAATGGGATGGGCTCCCCCATCCTTATTTTGTTCCAAGGTGGTCCATGAGGCACCTTGTTGGAGCCCTCCTGTCTCCATAATGAGTTGGACTTGTAAGCTGAAGA
This sequence comes from Solenodon paradoxus, assembly GCA_004363575.1. Classification (NCBI taxonomy): domain Eukaryota; kingdom Metazoa; phylum Chordata; class Mammalia; order Eulipotyphla; family Solenodontidae; genus Solenodon; species Solenodon paradoxus. The sequence goes on from RJWH01000571.1 coordinate 683,849, forward strand.
ATTAATACTCAAAAATCAAATTACTCTGTTTAGTAGAAGGGAAAATTATTTGAAATTCTCTAGGAATTTGGGGGTGGGAGAAGAGAGAAAGGGCAGATGTGCTTGTTGTATTCAAACCTGTAATCTATTGCATGAAACTGAATACCAGAAAATTACTGGGAGTCCACAGGCCAAGGTCTTCCAGAAATTAGAACTATCCATGGGGAAATTTGGGTATATTTAAAGTTTACTTCTACTTAATTTCCTGTACCAACAGCAAACCCTTAGTGATTGAGAATTGGACCTATGATGTGAAATTGCCTAGATTCTACTCCAATACCACAATTCACAGTCAGCAAAAGATCTGAACAAGGGTTCTTTCTTTTTGTGTGCCACTTTTCCCTTATCAGTGAAACAAGGGGAAAACATTATCTAGCATAAGTATAGTTATGCAGGTAAAGTTAGATCATTTATCAGAGTACTTTCCACACCTGTCACCTAAGAAGCAATATCAATATTATGACTTCCATTCCACCACTATTATTATCTTACAGAGAGACTTTCTGAAAATACAGTGTGTCTTGAATAAAATACCAACATAATATTTTGAATTTTGTAGCTATTGATTCTTTTAAAATATATTTGCACTTTTTAGAATTAAAATTAAATCTTCAATGAACATGATATTTTAAATTAAAAGGGGTAGTTCTTAATTTTCAAATTTTTTCCAAGTCAGGTATATTCTTTGCTAGAAGTCAAAATACAAATTCCTAAGAGAAAGTTTCCTTTAAAATCTTTGTAACAACTAAGTAGAGCAATCAACTCAAATTAGTCTCTGTTTGGTGCCTTGCTATTCTCTCTAAAATAACTGATAAAAACTGAAGTCTTACTTATATTTTACTTTCAGAAATAGCATAGGGGATTTGAGTGTTTGGAGATAGGTAAAACCAGATTTGATATTCCACAGTGACTTTGTTTAGAAACTCATATTTTACTTAAAATAATTTGTAATTTCTTTCATATAGTTACTAACACATACAGTTTTCTGAAGGTCAGTGGTTAAATAAATACACTCAGTGGAGTAACTGTACCTTTTCCATGTAAGATTAAATAATATCAACTGAATATGCAATCTTTTAACAGAATTTTCTATTATGTCAAGTAGGTTCACCTTCTAGTGTGTCCATCTTATTATTTAGATCTACTACCTGTGCCCTTCTCTGTGCCTTGATTAAATGAATATCCAATCTTCTGTGGTGTTAATTTTGGAACCCAGTGTTTTTCTGGCATTTCTGATTTCCTTCATCTTTTTTTCTTTACTCTTTGTGATATTATGTACCTTGTTCTAACAAGTGCAGATCCCCAGGGTACTGTGATCTTTGTTATAAAAGATGCAAAACATGATTGGACAGAAATATGAAAATAATATTGCCCCATTTGAAATAAACTTGTTAGATAATGCATTTATTATAAAGACAGACACTTTCCCCCAAATTTATTTAAAACTCTTGCTTAAGAAATGACTGAAGAGATATTAAATTCATGTTACTCCACTTGTTGGTGTCTAGGCACTTGTGCTGTTCAGGATGGCCATGATGTCTAACTATATTCAAATAACACTTGGAGCTTTATGTTGCAAATTCAACTAGGGAGTATAGTATTGTTTTTGAAAATCAAATTTGGGCTTTCTGGCATACACTAACCAGCTATTCACTAAAATTAGATTTAACAATCAGGAACCTTTTAACTAATCCTGAATGGCAAATACAGTACATTGTCACACAGTATGCATTCTAACTTTTTTGCTGTCATGAAACATTGTATATAATACCATGACTACTTAGTTTGGACCCACATTCACTACATCCATGTTACTAAGTTCTTGACATAGATGTGAACAGAAATAATGTATGTAAACCTCCAGCATATGTCCTTGAAAAGTCTTTTCAAGGACACATTTTCTTTTGTTTTTCCTTGAGATTTAAAAGTGATGATGGACAATATTCTTCATCAATACACTTAAAATGATATCAAGAGGCTGTTTAAGAGAGGAGGAACCAGGATGGCTGGATAAAAGTGCAGAGTACCTGCTTGTCTGCTTTCCTATAATTGAACATTTACTTGAGACAAAAATAATTCTATCTGCTTGGACCGCATTAATTTTAGTCTTTCTTAAAACAGCCAAACATTATGAATTTAATACAATTTGAGAATACAGGAATAATAATAATAGATATTATAGCATTTTATCCTTCACAAATGTTCTTCAATTTTTTCATAACTCAAAAAATCCAGGGAGGTAAGTAATTTCACAGATGCAGAGACCAAAGGTGGGGAAATTTTGCTTTGTCAAAAGTCACAACAATAAATATATTCCAATATAATATGTCTTTGAAGATGTAAAGTCTGGGTTTGAAAATAGCCAGTACTACCTCATGATAAGTTGTGCTGTGTCAGTTTTTCTCCTTTAAAGTTTTTATCAGTGTTGCTATCTAGCTTACTGAGTCCTGGCTCAAACTTTTGCCCTCTAGAAAGTTACTTAGTCTCTAAGGATCTCAGTTTCCTTAACTGCTTATTTAAAAGGTGATGGAGTCGGGGAAGGGGTTGGAGGAAAAGACAAATATGGTTTTTAAATAGCAAGCTGTATTTATTCATGAATATCAGCCTATTGGCTATATTAAAGATATATCCATTGGGCTCTTTTTTTTTTTTTTTTTTTTGAGAACCTTTAAAATAGGTGCTACTATTTGTGTTTGAATGACACAATTGATAGTATGCAGACCATATATAAAACTTGGCTCTTAAGTACCCCTCAGTCACCAGCTGGAAAGCAGCTTAGAAAGTACTGAGAAGTGGACAATATCAGGAAACCTCTGATTAAACCACACTAGCACTAGCATTCTGCAAATGAAGCTGACCTCAGCATTAACAAGCAGCATACATAATAGCAGAACCCAGAAAGGGGAAAAAAAAAAAAAATGTTGCATATTAGTCATAGTGCTGTTTTTCCTCAAACTGAGACTTGGACACTACCCCCGCCTCCCCCCGCCCTCCCACTTTAAAAAAAAGAAAGCAAGAAAAAGTCTCTTAGAGCTAGAGAGATTTGAGTATGTGGATGCACAGGAAAGCAGGCTTACCTTCCCATCTTTTTAATGATCTTTCATGTGTTGACGTGATATATTTCTAATTAGATACACAGATTAACAGAGGTGATGCACTTGACTCATATGAAATCAATAATACAGTTTAGATTTATTCGTTTTTCTTCTTCATTTAATTCCTACATAAAACTAAGAATTGCTAATTTTTATCCTTTGAAATTTAATGAAAAAAATCTGGTTTATGGGAGAAAGGAATCAAAAAAGGTGAAACCTAATTAATCTTTCATTATTTTAAAGATGAAGGCTGGCAGGCAGCAAGTAGAAAGAAAGAGAATGGAGAAGCATTTTATTTATTTATTCATTTACTTGTTTCTCTAGCCTCTGGCCTTGAACTCAGGTCCTTGGGCTATATGTGAACTGTGTTCAAGACATGGGCTTAACACCTGAGCCAGGAGGGCAGGGCAAATGTAATTAATCTTATTTAACTTTTTAAGCCAAATTTTACTTCCCTGAAATTCTAAAAAAAAAAAAAAAAAAAAATGCAAATTTGGTTACAGAATGTGTTGAACTTTGAATTCAAACTTTGTTGAAATCACAAAATTTGTTTTTTTCTAATATACAGGCAAGAATGAAGATGTATAGGCAGACCAACACGCAGCCAGGAAGGAGAGTAGGGATAAGCATTTATTTCGTTTAGGTGTTCATCTTAGCTGTTCCTCTCAGCCCCAGGGCCTGAACCTGGGTTCTTGTGATTTAGTGAATTACAGCTGCCAGAGGTAGCAGACTTAACTACTAAGCCAACAGGACAGGCCACTACTTAAAATGTTTTAAAATCAATTTCCTAATCTGAAATGTGAATAATGTACAAATTCTTGTGGATTAGCGATGATATGTGTGAAATACTTAGCACATGTTAGCAAAGTATATGTGTCATATGCTGATTTGTTCTACACCTGTACAGGTTTAATCAGGCTTCAGTAATCACTCGGGCACAGAACTATGAAAAATCCAATGCAAGAGAATTGTGCTGTTGGTTAAGCAGAGGCTGTGTAGCTCATGCAGTCAATGTCAACAGAATGCTTAACCACCATTCCTTTAATATATTCCTATTGACCAAAAGGAGTTAGCAAATGATAGAGATGTGAGTATAAATTCTGATGATAATCTGGGTTAGTGAGAACATTGGCTGGGAGATAAGCCTTAATTTTGCCTGCTGCGTAGACTTTACAGAGAACAAGTAACCTTTTCTACCACTTCTCCAAAAGTAGCTAAAAGTCATGATTTTCTTAAAGAACAGTGATAATCTTTGGCTTATTAGCTGCAAAATATTACTCATCAGACACAAAATCAATCCTTTCCTTCCAGAATGAACTAGTGAAAACCAGAGTTAATTGCATTTTTGTAAGTTCTGTCAGAGGTTACTATTTTCACTTGGCTGATTAAAATCTGTTGTATGTGATAATTATGCCAAGTTTTGTTTTAAACCTTTCAAAATTCCAAACTGATTTTAAATTCTTTTAAAGTCTTGTATCAGATTTTTATTTCTCAAAGAGTTTCCACTTAGGGAAATTTGCTTAGATTATCCTCCTTTGTCATATTCTCAGTAAATGTTAAATCAATGCAAAATGAGTGGATTCGTATTTCTAAAAATAACCTCTTTCACAGGAAGAAGAACTAAGGAAGAGTGGGGAAGCCAAATATGCCCACTTGAGTGATGAGCTTCATGTATTAATTGAAGTGTTTGCCCCACCTGGGGAAGCTTATTCACGTATGAGTCATGCGTTGGAAGAGATTAAAAAATTCCTGGTTCCTGTAAGTGTTTTTCATTTTTTATAAAGATGTATCTCATTTGTGTCTATTTAAAAAAGTGCCTTTGTTCTTCATTAACTTCTTTTTAGAAGAAAACATACAGCAAATTAATTATCTGTAGACTTAATCCGAAGGTAAAATAAAATAGTTTATACAAAAACATAGCCCAGTACCTGGAATGTTGCCGCATAATGATGGATTGACAGCAGCATTTGTGTTAAGTACATTACATCCTATGCAACAGATCATATCCATGAAAATAAGTCAATTAACACAAACACATATACTTAATTGTAGTCATATATTTTTCTTTTGTATCTTAATCACTGGTAGTTGACATGTATTTATTTGTAATTTTTAATTAATATACAAAGCATTTGCAGGTATAATGGGATGGTAATAATTTAGTAAGACAACCATATTATTTGAAAATAACAAATACATTTTTATGTGATAGTATGCCAGGTGTGGCTAATAATAAAATATAATGGAAAATAATCAATATTAACAGAGCCAGGCATTTGTTGACATCAAGGAAAAGCTGGAAAAATGAACTCATTGCACTATATGAGAGCAGCAGAGAAAGTTCATTTAATAAGGTAACAAATTCTGTGTTGTATATTGAGTGGAATTTTCTACTCATTTTCTGAGAAAGAAAGGAAGGTTAAATGAATGAAGCTTTCCTGAAAGTTGACAATTTAGCATTCTAGGAAGAGATCATTCAAATAGAAATCTTGGCATCAGCTTAGAACTGGGGATAAGATAATTAGAAGAGAATGCTGAGTAAAGTTTTCTGGAGTGCCTGGGCAGAAATCTTTGGCAGACACGGAGAGAGAGAGAGTTGCGGGGGTGTGGGGGGAAGAGAGAGAGAGAGAGAGAGAGAGAGAGAGAGAGAGAGAGAGAGAGAGAGAGAGAGAGAGAGAGA